>BSEG01000008.1:2737500-3937500 GCA_036245055.1 Diospyros kaki
TAAGAATCTCGGATTTCCCATATTTAGGTTTAAACATTTGTGTACGCTCGTTTCCGGCTCCTGTTCTTTAATACTTTTTGAGTGTATGTGGGGCCACCTGTTGGTGAACTTTCAGAGCCTTGTTACTTATATATCTTTCTTTCTTCATATTTGGATTGCTTCTGTAGTAGACATTGCTCTGGTTCTCATTATTTGATATTGAATGTGTGATGATGTGATCTTTTTCAGGTCAAGGGTTTATGGTTTTTGCTTGAAGAAATTTATCACCGGACAATTAAAAGCAGTGATTATTTTGGATAAGTAAAATAAATGGAATTTAAATGGCAATTTGCTGAACAATTTTGACATAAGACCAATTACTTGACATGGTTTGTTGAGATGGAGCACCACTAGATTTAGACTGAGATGCTGATATTATCCGTTTTGCTCTAGGTATCACATTTCTTGAGTGTAGATTTTATCCTCCATCAGGGTACCCTTCTTTTGCATGTATATCTTAAACATGTGATTTCTCTCCTTATTGATGGAACTTGACTTAAGATTCTGAGCCAAGCACTTGGCACTTGGTTGACATATTTTGCCATATCAAGAAACATTTTCTGAAATTTTAGAATTTAGGAGCAAAACCTGGAATGTCGTTCATAAAATTTAAATTTGATGCTATAGCTTCGGTTGGGGCATTGAACTTCCAATTATGATGGTGATTAAGGGGCAATGGGAGGTAGAGAAACCTTTTGTTACTTGTATGTATGGTATCTGTGCTTGCTTGTGGTTCTGCTCCTGTTAGTTCAATGCCTTGCATAATGTTGCTTGAAGTAATTTGTTCTTTTTTGAAGATTAGAAAGAGATTGCCTAAGAAGCGCTGATGTGAAATTGACACTTGTGTGGCCATCTCAGATTAGGCTCGTGATTGTTGTTGTTATATAGAAAGGTGCCAAATGCTTCTCATGCCCCAACTAAGGGGGCAAAAGGTTGTTCACAATCTATCTGATAAGCATTTGACTGGGTGTCAGAACTTGAGATGGCTTTAGAACTTGGACCACTTCATAAATGACTTCCTTTTTGGAGTTGTTTCTGTAGTGCCTAGGGTACTTAAAGTCCATCACTCTATTTAATACTAGCAGCCCCTACTTGTAATGGATTCTTTTTCTGTTCATTTTACACGCATGCTTTGTTATGCTTTTACTCTCTGGTTGGTTAATTGTCTTTTAAGTGATGTAGGTCTGTTGGGTTACCATCCTGCTACAATAGTAGGTTACTCAACTCAAAAGTTGCCAGTAGGACAAAGCTAGTCGCTTCCTTTTCAGTTCTATTATTTTTTAAAATAAAAACAAAAAATAGACTATAGTGAGGTTGTTTATTTATATTTTTAAAAATTTAAGAACTTTTGAAGAAATTCAAACTAAGAAAAAGTATATATTTTTCATTTCATTTTGAAGGCTGTAGTTCTTGAAAATTATCAACAATACGTTAAGTTTTCACTTATTGAAATGCAATTGAAAATTAGATAGAAAAATGGAATGAAAACTAAACTGAAAGCAATGAGAACTGGAATGAAAACTAAACTGAAAGCAATGAGAACTGGAATGAAAACTAAACTGGAAGCAATGAGAACTAAAACTTGAAACAAAAAACTATGGACTAGTTTGATTCAAGTTTTTTGGCATCCTTAAAGATGGTGCAAATATCAGTTCAAGATTATGAACTATGAATTTAAACAAGTCATATCTCTGAGGCCTGCTTGTTTGTTTGTTCTTTGATCACCAAAGCCAAATAACCCAGTAGCATCTTCCAAGTGCAAGAAGTTTCAAGAATCAAGAAGTTTCCATTACAAATCATGAACAATGGTGATTGCCAAACAATGAAATCAAGCCAAAGTATCAATTCAGTCGAAAGCATCTCCTAGAATTGCATGCTCAGTAGGTTTATTGGCTTTTATGTTTTATCCAACATATGCTGCATCCTAAACTCCCAGTCCAGATATCACTTTTGGTCAATATTTGGTTTAATAATTTGTCCCTAAGAAGATCATAAACTTTAGTGAATGAACTCCATTGACACTCAACAGACAAAACCATCCAAGCCAATGATCATAAGACAGGAGTGAGTGATTGTACCATCAGATAACCAACAGTCGTTTAGTTCCCAGTTGATAATCACCAGAAATCTTTGCATGAACATATGCCATCTCTGAAATGGTGGAACCGATTTCTGTCCCTGACCACTATTTCTCGATCATAGATCTTCGAGATGAACTTAGTAGCAGAATGACAATCCACACAAACTCGCAAATTCTTCACGATCCTAATAGAAGTTCCAGGCGGTGTCTTAAGAAGAGCGAAGGCAATAGCCAGCTTTTCGCTGTGCAAATTTAAAGTGTCTTCCTTGTCTTCTTCATCGATGTCCAGCAACACCTCTGATGTAGTAGGAAGATATCCGGCCCTTTTCATCTCCCTGCCCATCTCGTCCACCATATTGTAGATCTCCTCGTACCGATTATGTGCCTTATCTCCCGCTACAAATTCATAGATTTCACTGTTTAACTCTATCATGGTGCTGCCAGGGATCTTTCTCATTCCCTTCTTATCCATGGCCTCCCTTACTTTGGTTTTCTTCTCCCAGTGGTACATTTTCGCATAAATATTAGAAAGCAACACATAGTTCGATTCATGCATAGGTTCATTTCTTATCAGCTGCTTTGTGATGCTTTCACCAAGATTGAGCTCTCCATGGGCACGACAAGCAGCAACCAGGGTTCGCCAAATTACTGGGTTTGGTTCAATAGGCATCTTCTTAACGAAGTCTAGTGCCTCTTTGACAAGTCCCGACCTGCTTAATAGATCCACCATGCAGCCATAGTGCTCCATCTTAGGCAAAATGGCGAAATCCTTTGTCATTGAGTTGAAATACTGCCAACCTTGCTCAACCAAGCCAGAGTGGCTACAAGCAGAAAGCAAGGCAACAAAGGTAACATCATCTGGAGCTGTCCCAGCTTCCTTCATCTCCTCAAACAAAGAAACAGATTCCAAACCACGGCCATGCATTGCCATGCCAACAATCACAGAAGTCCAAGAAACAATGGTCCTCTCCCCCATGTCCCTGAACAGCCTCAATGCTTTATCTACATCCCCACACTTGGCAAACATGTCTATCAGTGCATTACAAAGCTCCACGCTTTTAGGAACATTTTCCTTGTCAATGTAAGACTCCAGCCATTTCCCAAGCTCTAGCGCTCCTAAGTCGGTGCAAGCAGACAGAACCGAAACCATGGTAATCTCATCGGGTCGTCCCCCAGAAATCTGCATTCTCCTAAACAATCCAACTGCGTCACCCGACATGCCCAACCGAGCATACCCACCAATCATAGCACTCCACGACACCGAATCTGACTTGGGCATTTCGTCGAACAACTTCCGGGCAAACCCGACTCCCCCTTCACAACAACAGTACATGTGAACCATGGTGTTCAGCACATGAACATCGGTATCAAAACCAATTTTCACCACCGACCCATGAACTTGTTCCCCCAGCTTCAAGCTTCCGAGTCCCGCGCACGCCTTGAGGACAAACGGGTACGTGAATTTATTAGGCCAAACTCCATTCCCCAGCATGAGTTTGTAATAAAAAATGGCACTGTCCTTGGCGTGACCAGTCCGAGCATACGCTCGAATAACCGTGTTGAAAAAGAAAGCATCGTAGAGAAGAGTATCGGATTCGGAGGCGAAGAGAAAGCGGGAAGCGTAGTCGATGGCGTCGAGATCCGAGGACGTGGAGGCGAACTTGGTGAGGACGAGCAGGTTGCCGTGAAGGCCCGATTTCAGGATGGAGGCTTGAAGTTGGATGAGTCTGGCACGGGAGTCGCAGGACTGGAGGAGAGCCAAGCAGTTCTGCTCTGCTGCTCGTTTGCTGACGGTGGCGGTGGATTGGTGGCACTGGCGGCAGAGTAATGGGCTTACGGCACGCAGGAGCTTGGATTTCGGGGACGAAAGCTGCATTTACTTTGAAGTGGTGCCGTGCCCATGGATTGACTCGCAGAGTGAAACGGACCGGAAGTTGAATAAATGCTTCTGCTTTCCCGATTGTCTCCGCTTGCGAGATACCTATGCTAAGCCCGAAATCTGTGTCAGAGTCGTTACGTTTTTTTATTAGTTGGGAATTAAAAAGTATATAATTAAACATAATATAACTTTATTAAACATAAAAAGAATTTCGGTAAGAGGGCAGGTATATCATCTATTCTTCTTCTTCTTCTTTTTTTCTTCTTTTTCTTTTTTTATTTACTTGTGATATCCGGACTTCACTTTACTAATTCTCATGAATAGATGATCTTTTTCCCTACTACATCTCTTGAGTAAATTTAGATACAAACATAGTTTATACATATTCAAAGTTAAAAATTCTGTACAATTTATACAAAATTTCTCTTCCAAACTTATTGCTGTCTTTCAACAATAATTTTACTTTTTAAGTTATCACACTAATTCAAACCTCGATATTTTATGTAAAACTTTAAGTGTTTTACTACTATACCATATTTGTGGAGACTACTCTTCTTTTCTTTTTCATTTATTATGTAATGTAAGGTAAATTTTTTATTGGTTCAATAGTAAATGTTAAAATTAATTAAACCAAATTTTTGTAAAAAATAATCGAAACCACAAAACAAATCAAAAACCTTAAAAATTAAAAAAATTTAACAAATATGAAAAAAATGACCTGATCAAAAAATTGAAAAAAACCCAACAAACCAAAAAAAATAAAAAAAAAATCAAACTGAACAAATTAATTTTTTTTTAAAATAAAAAAATATGCAAAAAAAAATTGATTAGTTCACTTATTTCAATTTTTTTAATATAAAAACAAAATCGGACTGAGATAATTAAAATTGTTAGATTTAAAAAGCAAATCAAATTTACTCTTAACTAAAAATGAATCGGATTGATAATTTTAATCAATTTAATTTAATTATTTGAGTTAAATTGAATTTTTATACATTGTTACAGAAAAATAATTTTCGTCCTTCTCTCATTTTTTTCTTTTTTTCTCTATATCTTACTTATAAAAAAATTTATTTAAATTTTTGGTACTTGAATATCACATATTCATATTTTTTTAATTGATAATAATTTTTAGTCATTGTTCAATAAGTTTTTTCTACTTCTAAGTTGTAACATTTGAATTTTTGTAAAAAAATTTAAAATGAGAAACTAGAAAAATAAACATCACAAAAAGTGGCACTTTCACCAACTATTTGTCCAAATGGGCCAGCCCAGTTCACTTCTGACTGGTCTTCTACGCTGCCACGTCATCACACCTCGTCCAGCCACGTTTCTCCGGTGCACTTTCTGGAAGTCCGTCGGCGGCACTATAAATACCGTTGATCTCAACCTTCCCCACCTCTCTGTTCCGAAGCTCAGAATTGCGCTGCAAAAAGGAGGGAGTGAGGAATGAGGGGAGTCTGTTCAATTTCTTCGATCTTCTCGCTAGGGTTCGCTCGCCGGACCTCTGCATTTCGGAGCATTGTGCTTCGCTTTTACTCCGATCATCAACCTCCTCGCGCTTCTCTCTCCCGGTGTCCAGGTGAATTGTTCTGCCTTCGTTTGATTTTTCTGTTTCGTTGTTCCTCTTTTCGTTGTTTCCAGTCCGAGGCTTGAAGTGGACTCGTTTGTCGAGTAGTTATTTGTTTTGGCATGGTTACAGTCGCTAATGATATGATTTCGTACTGAGAGTGGTGTTTCTCAAGTAATTGGTCTGGTGTATGTATCATTTCTATTTACTGCCTATGACTGGTAGTCGTGGCCTTTATTTCCCCTACGTATGCTGCAAAAGATTAATTTTGTTGTATGGCACAGAATGCTGGGTAGTAAAGTATCGACATATGCAAAATACGAGTGTAACTGTAATAACGATGCTAAGATGGATGTGCAGCCATAAAGGAAAAGATAAAATTTGAAAATAGGGTGTGTGAGACATGATTAAGATGGTATGGTCATATGAAAAAAACACTAAAGGCTTTTTTGAGGAGAGTGGATAGAATGGAACAAGTATTTAGCAAAATAGGTAGAAGAAAACCAAGAAAAACTTGGTGAAATGACACTTAGGTTTGATATTAGTTATATAGGCCTTGCCTTACATGGACTTAGGTTTGATATTGGTGAAATGTTAGAATTCATATAGTTGACCGCACAGTGGGATAAAAGCTTGGTATGTTGTCATTTGTTGTTTATATGTTTGCAAAGAGTATTTGACGCTTTGAGGATTTGTTTGGTACAGCTTATTGCGTGGCTTATGGTATTTTTACAAGCTTTTGATAATTTCTGTAAAGAAACTGAAAGTCCACAAAAGAATTGAATTGTGGTTAAAAAGCAAGAAAACATAGATAAGAATCTATTAAATAAAGCTGGTAAATAAGTTATTTCCAAATTAATGGTCACGCTTAAGGTCTACTTGGTTTCCATATGAATTTAGGAAGGGAAATGAAATTTGCAGTCACAACTGGCTTGTGGTAAAATAACTTGAATCAGCCTTTACAACTACTTGGTCCACTTTCTTACTTGGGTGACTTTTGTCAAATCCGTTATAGAGAATTGCAACAGCCTATCAGTTTCTGACCACAAGCAATTGGCAGGTGACTTTTAAATCAGCTTTAGATAGTTGCACTTGCACATGGTCTTTTCCCAAGTGGTGTTCTGGAATTCTCTTTTTGTGGTATTTGTTTTAAATGATTATGCAAATATTTGTCATTTAGGTCCATTTACGCAGTATAGGAATCTTGTTGAGCAAGGAAAGCTTCGCCATGATCCTTATCAGGAAAAGGTGGCTTCAGAGCTGGAAAATTTGCTTGGGAGATTGGAGCAACATGAGAAAGATATGGAAGAATATTATGTGTGTAACAAAGACCACTGTTATGTTTCTTGTGACACCGAGAATAACAGCTGAGTTTTCTTATGATGTGGACCTCTTTTAACCTTTGCAGGTAGAACTAGCAACATGGGAGGAGAACAGGGAGAAAGCACGCCGCAGGCTTTTAATGGAAGAAGCTGAGGTCAAACAGCAGGCAGGTATATGGACATCAGTAAACAAGCATCGAAATAGACTTCTTCAAAGATTAATGTCCTGGTGAGATGTATATACAGTTTCATGTTAAATTCTTTGTTGGACCTTGCAACCAACTAAAAGTTGCTGCTCCATATGTCAGATATGCGAGAATATATGCATATTTATCTGGGTCTGTCAAGAGCTTGTCAAAATTTTCATTATTATTCACAATGCAAAATCAAGAACATTATGTGGGAAAATTTACTGCCCTGTTAATTTTGTTTCAACATCGTATCCTATATGATCTGTGCACTATACTCGTTTCACTGCTTGTTAGGACATAGTAGGTCCAATGACAGTTCATTTTTCCATTTTCTTAACAATTGTGTTGGTTTTAGATGACATCATTGGTTGTGTGCAACTGCTAATGATGGGTATAATAGTCATTATAGAATATAATATATCTCTATTTAGATCTTAATGAACTTTTAATGCCTGTAAAGATATAGCTTATCTCTAAACTAAAATTCTCATTTACCAAGCTAGTCTCTAGGAAAGTTCACCAGTCGGGGGCAGATTCACAACTTTATCATTGGGGTACAAATTAAATTGCAATATGCCAAAAAAAAAAAAAAAATGATAGATAACAAAGGCGTTACCAATGAAAAGGCTCCCTGCTTAGCGATGGTTGGGAGAGGGTCGTTCTTGTATGCTGCCTCATCCTTACTTTGCAAAGAGGAGGTTTCCACATCCCGATCCCCTGATCCTCAATCACAAAGGAGCAACTTTACCATTGAGTAAAATGAAATTTTGACTTGGAAGTTTAACGGTCATACAAGAAAAATTAATAAATTTTGAATTCTAACAACAATTTATGAACAAATGTGTTCGGCTTAATTAAGAGTTTATTGTTGAGAGAAACTGAAAATAATTCAAATCACAAACAAATGCTAATAAAAATGTAAAGTAAGAAACAAATAATGACTTATATTCTTTCTTTTAATATAGTCAATTATTGAATTTTGAATTAGAATATTTTAATGAATTAAACTCAACCAAGAAGGCTCTCAAATGAACAACAACAACATATCAAGTCTTTATCCCATTCCCACTATATGGGGTTGACAACATGAATTCTAGCTCACCTTTTGTTTCTATCTGTAGCCTTATATTCTCTTAAACCCTTATAACTCATCTCACAACTAAGTTTTTCTCATCAAGTTTCTCTTGGTTTCTACATACATTTATGCTAAATACTTGTTTCAATCCATCCATCTCCTTATAGGAGCCTCTATTAGTCTTCTTAATTGATGACCAAACCCCCTTAATGTCTCATGCATCTTATCTTCAATAGGAGCCACTTTGACTTTATTGTGAATAATCTCATTTCTATATATTTTTTTTATGTGGCTACACGTCCTCTTAACATCCTCATCTCTGTGGGCATTTCTATCACTGTTTTCTGTTCTTCCCCATTTTATTGTGAAAGTACTATGATTCTGTTCACACACAGGCATTGATCTCTATGGAGCATGATATCCTTTACTAGATTGTGTAAATACTGATTGCAGTCACAGAGGACTTGAGTTTATTGAATTAAAACCCTGCATTTTGGTAGTCAATTAGATGTCTTTCTATTTTGTATGTATGTACATCGTGTCGTCAATGAATATATGCTTGTGCTTCAGTAAATACATATGCACCTCTGTCAGATTTGGTTGTTGTATTTGTTAATGTTACTTTCTTGTTTGCACATGCGAATAGATCCTTATCTGAAAATGCAACCTACACTCTTGCGTTCAATGTATAGTAGTTGTTTGGAGGGAAATCTTAGATGTTTATACTCTCTTTCATCTGGTAGGAGGTCATTCAAGTCATGAGATGGGCAATTAATCACGTCCTCCACTAGGAGTTTCTGTTGGCTATTTTCTTTACACATTGAATTCCTTTTGGACTCAGGAGGACACCTAAACATATAGAACCTGGAGTTGGAAAATGGGTTTCATATCTTAATCGGGAGAAGAAATTGGATTCACTTGTTGGTCGCCGTCCAACTATTCCTCCAGCCCCAAAAGGACTGTATCTGTATGGAAATGTAGGAAGTGGTATGTTGCTGAGTTATATTTGTGTTTGACATTGTTTGTGCATAAATATAGTTCTGTTCTACCAAAGAATTCCATTTGTTCATTTGAATCTTTTGCACTTTTACTTTTCTCTTATCTTGCCTCATGGTAATATTAAAGGGAAGAAAATTTCCTGCAACCTGTAGGGAAGACAATGCTTATGGACATGTTTTACAGTGCCACTCAAGGAATTGTTAAACATCGAAGAAGGTTTCACTTCCACAAGGTGAGTCCTTTATTTTATTTTACTTTACTTTTAACTCTTTTCAGGTAAGTATTTCATTATATCTAGTGTGAAGTGTCCAAATGTAAGTATACAATCTACTTTAAACAGACTAAGGTATGAATGTAGGGTGCAGGAGTTTGTCAAAAGAAATGAATTTTTGAAATTTTCATCCACAAATTTTTTAAAAAATTATTCAAGCTGCTTATACAGATAACATGACCATTTGAACCAAAATTGTGTTGCTCGAGTGGAAATGATGTTATGGAAAGTCATTGAAACAAGGGGACAAATATATTAATGTGGAGCTGTTGGCTAACCAGTTCTACCAAATCAAGTTGTTAGGGAATGGTCCAACTGGTACGCATGACGTTTTCATGTCCTCCTGCAGAAGCTACTCTCTCTCTCTCATATATATGCATACTAATATATGAATGCATAGACGCATAGATATAGTGAGAATAGGAAGGGGGGGATGGGGCGAGTATGTGAAGGGATTATGTTCAAAGGAGAACAAGCACACATTGAAGGAAACAAGTTGTATGCCAAAAAACATAATGGGAAAGATACACACCTCATATCTGTTTGAATGAAAGTTCGAGGCTTAAGTAGTGAGAGATTGGGCCATATATTGGTGTTCCCACAAGAATCTCTGGAGAATGGTTGGGTCATTTTTGCTCTCTGAAAGGAGTTTTCTTATGTTATTATACCTGCCTTGAGAGATGAGAGCCTCATACCTTGAAACATAAAAAATTTCATTCATGGTGCAATTTTTCCAGTGCTGAAGTCCAAGACTAGCAAGTTTCAATTTTGACCTACACAAGAGGCTTGAAAGTCATTTAATAAAAGATCCATCACATTCCAGATTTGTATTTGTGTGTCCACTCTAGTTCCTGTAACTAATTCCTATTCTGAAGGCAGGACAGGGTGATGCCACTGGATTCTCCAAAAATGAGGGTGCTTAACCTGCCAAATTGGGGAAATCCAAATTAACAAGCGAATGAAGTTTTGGCATCAACTGTGATTTATTCTAAGTCTAAATTTGTTATGCCTTAACTGAGAATATATAACAAATAGAAGTGTAGCCTTCAACTGTGATTTATTCTATCTACAACATGTCAAGCTCCACTATGTGGGTTGGCTACATAAATTTTAGCTAGCCATTCATTTCTATCTCTATCCTTATCTTCCAACTGTGATGTATTCTAATTCTAATTTTTCATATACTGTAACTGATGATATACTTGTGAATAGAAGTGTGGCCATCAACTGTGATTTATTTTTATACTGTAACTGAAAATTTCAGGGCAGAAACAAGAGATCCAGAAAACTGCTCTGGAAGGCTTTTGTGTCAAAACAGTATAAGATGTGTTAAAGCAGATACAGAGATGGCATTCTTAGAGCCTTAGATAGATGGATTTTGGTATCCAGGAGGTGGCCCTTGCCGGTCATCAATCAGACTTCTCTAAATAACATAAGGTTGAACAGATCACTAGTTTTAGTTGAGGAAGCAACAGAATCCTTATTCATCAGGCTTCCCTAACTATTATATGATGAATGGATCACTAATTTTTGTTGAGCGTGCCGACGTCAGGGTTCTGTCCTGCATGTGTGATGATATAGATCACTAATTTAGTTGAGGGAAAAAGGAATCCTTCAGTAAAGTACCCTATGGAGGGTCAGTCTAAAGATTCCAATTTGACTTTGGGCTTCTTTGTTTTCATTCAAAGCAACAGGAGTTAAAATCTTTTTCAAGCAAGCATGGAAAGGATACAATCCTAACAGCTCATTTGAGCAAAGATGGTTCACTGTGTTGTAATCTGAAGTAGTCCTTAAAAGCACCCTAATAAACTGGAAAATGTCTGCAGATATCATCCTAATTTTGAGCTGTCCATAGAAATAAAGACCTTGGGATTTTTAGGATTAGCATAAAGCCTACTTACCTGCATATATGTGTGGCAGATATAGAGAGCTCTGCCATCTCCTCGATATGCACTTTAACCATTTGATTAGCTACTCTTGGCTGACCACTGGTAAAATGCATTTAGGAATAACAGTAAAAGAGTAAAAGTTACTTTGTCGTCTGGTCATCCTGAGCATCTTCTAATTGCATTTAAACCTCCCCCAGGAGGCTATGCTTGAAATACATGAAAGATGCTAAGATATGGAAGAAACAAGAAGAGAAGAAAAACATTTTAAAAATTAGTTGTAATTATATCATTAATTTGTTGGCTACTCCTTCTGAGCAACTTGTAATTGCCTTAAAGTTGTTGCATGCAGGCTATGCTTGAAATACATGAGCACATGCATAACATATGGAAGAAACAACAGGAGGATAAATCTTTGCAGTCCGGTATTTCTAGTTGGATCATGAATCTTCCTTTTGATATTAATGTTAAACAATGGATAGCTGCTGAAGAAAGATACAAGCAAGAAGTACAGATGAAAAACATACTCCCTGCAGTAGCAGATAAGTTTCTTCTTGATGAGCAAGCAGATAACAAAGGTGCTAGAATCCTATGCTTTGATGAGATACAGGTAAAAATGTTTGATATGTTAATTTGTTTTCCTTTATTGGTTATTGAGCCACAAGTATAACATTGCTTAACTGGGATTTTGGTGCCAGTTGCATTTCTTGGGGAAGATATGCTCTCATTATGCCATGTTAAATGTCAACATATGTAACAATCACAAAGAGACTGCTTTTGATCCAATTAGAAAACACATAAGGATGCTCCAGACATGCAAACTGCTTAAATATGCCCACAATTAGATAACACATTACTTGGACAGTCTGCTGAAGCAGTTTCCTGGTATGGCTCAAAGCATCCCATTCTTAAAGAAAATTTGATGTTAGAAGATGACAACTGTAAATCAAGGATTGAATTCTGCCTTTTAGTGTAGGATAGAACCCAAATTATAAAGTATATTGAGAGAATAGTTCTAAGACACAATATGAAATGAACTTATTGAACTCTTATGTTCCACATATTAAGTTCTCAATATGAAAATTTACTCTAATAACCCAATTTATTTATTTGACAGATAGGTGGAAATAATGTATATATGTATAGCTATATTATCAGTACTTTTCTAGGATATGCCATATCAAGGTGCCACATCGTGTGATATCCCATAGTTGTTTCTATTTCTCATACTTGATCCATATCATTGACACGTTGCAGCATTATTCTCCATATAAATAACACACTCATTCTAATGATCAGCTTGTTAACTGACATTTTTTGATGAGTAATTAAATTAGATTGTCTTTCAAAAGTTGAATATTAAGCTGGTAAAGGATCCTATTGTATCAACTCTGTTCCTGTTATATGTTATTTGAAGAGTTGCATTTGCTCAAGATTCACTTTGCATGGGAAATTGTTTTTGTTGGTTCAAGTGCATACGTGCCATTCGGAAATAAACTTCTCGATTTTGTAAGTAATTTATGACTTAAAGGGTTCTTTCTTTCTGTTACAGACTGTTGATGTGTTTGCTATTGTGGCCTTATCTGGAATTCTGAGCAGATTGTTGACCACAGGAACTGTTCTTGTGGCCACCAGTAACCGAGCTCCAAAGGACTTGAATCAGGTGGGACTTTACTGGATCCCTGGAAAACCTGAACCCCCATTACTATGCCTTCTGTAGTCTTTGTTTTCAGTTCCAAATTTATTATCAAATCTGACCTGCTAGCATATTTCATACAATAAAGAGTCATCTTGAAGTTCCAAATTTATCCCTGCCCATGAAGGAGAGGGTACCCACTCCCAGATGGAGTATTGAGGCAAGTGTACATGAAACATATATAGCAGAAGTTTTGAAAATAATTGAACCTTTCCGTATTAGTGCATGGAGAACGTCATAATTTTAGTGGGGGATATGTTTTTATGTTAGTTGAAAGGATTTCTGTGAATCTAAGGAGGCCCAGTATGGAGTCCTATCAAATGCCTTTCTCTAAAATCCTGGTTGATTTCTGATATATATGAATGAAAATACATTGCTTCTGTGAGGGTTATAGGTTTCAAATGTTCTAGATCGACCTAAAATTATTACTGGATCTGTTTCTGTTTCAGGATGGGATGCAGAGGGAGATCTTTCTCAGGCTTGTTACCAAATTGGATAAGCACTGTGAGAATGTCCTGATAGGAAGTGAGATTGATTATCGTCGTTTTATAGCACAAAGATCAATAGACAGAGTGAGAACTTGGGCAAAATTACTATTTGTTCCTGATCTCTTTGTTTTAGTCAATGAATCTTAACTGTGTTCTGTTATACATGCATTACTGGATTCATTCATGAACTTATATCCATGTGGTTTTCCATTCTTATATATTTAAATATTTTTCTTTCTTCTTCTGTAACACATTTGTAAAAGTGGTTATATACTGTTGGAGAGTCCTAGTGTTGGAAGACTCCTAGCAGCTAAAGAAGTTATCAGAAAAGAAGAAGTCACAGCCGATAAGCAGCAAGAAGAAATCCAAATCTGATGAAGATAAAGATCAAGAGTAGCTGAAAATAAAACCCAAAAAATCAGGATATAAAATAGGAAAAGATAGCATTTATCTTGTTTAAATTGTTCTCTATTGTTGGTCAGTCCTAATCTCCTAATTAGTAGGATTAGATAGCATATAACTTTGTATAAAGTAGAACTACAATTTGTGAATGAATTTTAATCGAGATCTTTCTTTCATCTCTCGATCCAAGTTTTAGGTTCCTAGTTAGGAGCCTGTTGTGTTCATGGTATCAGAGCTTGGTTTGTCATAACCAAGACTCTCAACATGGTTGGTTTCAATCCAGCAATCCCAGATCCTACGATAGAAGAATCCTCTCGTAGCTCAGTTCCCCAACCACAGGTTACACTGACGACCATAACTCCCACCAATATCCTCACCATGGAGAGCCAGACGTTGCAGATTACACAGCACAAGCTAAACGGAACGAACTTCAGAGAATGGTTCCAATCCGTGACCTTGGTAATCAAAGGCAAAGGGAAATTCGGCTATCTTACCGGAGCAGTCCCAACCCCTCCAGAAGAATCAACCGATTACCAGCGATGGGAAGTAGAAAACTCCATTCTCATGGCATGGCTGATCAATTCGATGGAATCAAAGATAGGCCGAACCTATCTGTTTTACAAGACCGCAAAAGAAGTATGGAATGCAGTCCAAGAATTATACTCTGATCTTGAAAACACAGCCCAGTGTTTTGAGATCAGAGCGGCTATTAGGACCACAAAACAGGGTGGTCTTGGGGTCACCGAATATTACAACAATCTAGTAGAACTTTGGCAAGAGATGGACTTATTCTATGATCCAAAGTGGGAGTGCTCGAGTAATAGTCAAAAGTACAACAAAATGTTGGAGAAGGAGCGAGTATTCGATTTCCTCCAAGGCTTGAATCCGGAATTGGATGAAGTAAAAGGTCGACTACTCGGCATCAAACCATTACCTACTATCAGGGAAGTTTTCTCGGAAGTCAGAAGAGAGGAAAGCAGGAGACGAGTCATGCTGACTCAACCAGAAACAAATACTGGTTCTGCTCTTGCTACATCCAAGAAGGAAGAAGTCTCTAAGGCAAAACAGTGGTGTGAACACTGTAACAAGCCTTATCATACGAAGCAAACATGCTGGAAGCTTCATGGAAAGCCACCCAACTGGCAACCAAGGGACAAGAAGGAGAGGGAACGACCAGCACATGCAGCTGCTAGTATTCAGAATACAGCAACAGCACAAACAACAGAAAAAGGTATGGGATTAAAGCTTATAGCTGAGCAGGTGGAGTTCTTACAAAGTCTGTTGAATGGCACTCATATTTCAAAAGAATCAGATGAAGGTACAGTTAATACATCAATAACACAAAGAGGTAATTCAGTGATCTCCTTAACTGCTAGAAGTATGAGTGAGTGTTATTGGGTGGTAGATATCGGAGCATCCGATCATATGATCGGATCTACTACCATATTCGAAAGTTTTCAGGAAAAGGAGAAGGAACTAACAGTTTTAATGGCAGATGGAACCGTATCCTCAGTTAAGGGAAGAGGAAGTGTGTGTGTGGCTGGTTTAACTCTTGATTCAGTCTTGTTTGTGCCTAATTTAAAATGTAGTCTGCTATCAGTGAGTAAACTCACTAAGGATTTGGATTGCATTGTAATTTTCTTCCCTTCACATTGTATTTTTCAAGATCGGTCCACGGGGAAGATGATTGGCAGTGCTGAGGAAAAGGATGGTCTCTATTGGATGATGGACAACAAGTCTTCTCCTAGTCAGTTAGCTTCTAGTTTTACTCATCCCAGTTTTTCCCTTTCAGTTAGCTTGAATTCTGAAATTTTGTTATGGCATAGACGCCTTGGTCATCCTAGTTTTCAATATTTGAAACACCTATATCCTAATTTATTCATCAATAAAAACGATTTGGTGCTCAATTGTGATCATTGTGTTCTAGCCAAACAAACTCATGGCTCTCATCTACCAAAACCATACACTCCCTCCAAACCATTTTACTTGATCCATAGTGACATTTGGGGACCAGCTAGGGTTCCAAACTTGAATGTTGCTAGATGGTTTGTGACATTTATAGATGACCACACAAGAGTATGTTGGGTATACCTAATGAAAGAGAAATCTGAGGTTTGCACAATTTTTCAGAACTTTCACAAGCTGATTCTAAACTTATTTCAGTCCTCGATTTGTATTCTTAGGACTGATAATGGCCGAGAATATTTTTCATATCCTTTCACTCAATATCTCACCACAAATGGAATCTTACATCAAAGCACATGTCCATATACATCTCAACAAAACGGAGTGGCCGAACGAAAGAATCGTCATTTGCTTGAAGTAGCTAGAGCCCTAATGTTTACTAGTTCAACTCCAAACAAATATTGGGGTGAAGCTATCCTAACAGCCTCTTACTTGATCAATAGGCTGCCTACCAAAGTTTTGAAATATCAAACTCCATTGCAAAACCTTGTGTCCATCTTTCCTCATATCAGGATATTCAACACTCTTCCTCCAAAAGTCTTCGGATGTGTGGCATATGTCTATCAAACAAACCCTAATCGCCACAAACTAGAACCCAAAGCATTCAAGTGCATATTCATCGGGTACTCACCCACACAAAAGGGTTACAAATGTTATTGTCCTACATCACAAAAATTCTTTGTATCTTGTGATGTAACATTTGATGAAACAAAATTTTATCACTCAAATCAGTCACAAACCAGGGAAAACCATTGGGATCCCACTGTTCTAATACCGATCACTCTACCTATTTCCCCCTTTGTTCCTAGTAAAGAACAAGTTCAACCAGATGCTGCTGGTTGCTCTCAGCCAGACATCAACAGCCTTGATAACCTTGAATTATTGCCTACCTCAAGTCCTAAAACTGTTCATCCACCAGCAGAACTAGTAGAGACTGATATGGAGGGAGACTTGAGTCCTAAGAACCCAATTAAGGTATATTCAAGAAGGTAGAAACTACCGGTTCCTCAAATCAACCAATCATTGGAACCAAGGACAGATCCACAAAGTGCAGAAAACAGTGATTTGAATCTGCCGATTGCAATCAGAAAAGGAATCAGGTCTTGTGCAAAACATCCAATATCAAACCATCTATCTTATTCCAAGTTGTCTTCCCAGTTTAAAGCTTTCACTACAACCATGGATGGAATGACTATCCCAGGCAGTATACATGAAGCATTGAGAGACCCGAACTGGAAAGAAGCTGTGATGGAAGAGATGAAGGCATTGGAGAGCAATCAAACTTGGGAGTTGGTTGATACACCAAAAACCAAGAAGATTGTAGGCTGCAAATGGGTGTTTACTATGAAATACAAATCAGATGGAAGTATAGACCGATATAAAACAAGATTAGTTGCCCAAGGGTACTCTCAAACCCATGGGATAGATTATGAAGAAACCTTTGCTCCGGTGGCGAAACTAAATTCCATTAGGGTGCTTCTATCTATTGCTGTAAATTTAGACTGGGAGTTGCTCCAATTCGATATCAAGAATGCATTCCTAAATGGTGAGTTGGAAGAGGAAGTATATATGAAGATTCCACCCGGGTTTGAGGATCAAGGAGCAGTTGGAAAGGTATGCAAGTTATATAAATCTCTTTATGGTTTAAAACAGTCCCCAAGAGCATGGTTTAAGAAATTCAGCTCAACTTTGAAACAATTTGGCTATAAGCAAGGCGAGGCTGACCATAGCTTATTTGTTAAAGCTGAAAATGGAAAAAGATGCATCTTAATAGTCTATGTGGATGATATTATCATTACAGGGGATGATATTGATGAAATGGCTGCTTTAAAACAGAAACTAAAAGAAGAGTTTGAGGTGAAAGACTTGGGAAAAATGAAATATTTTCTGGGAATGGAAGTAGCAAGAAGCAAAGAAGGTATGATGATATCCCAAAGGAAGTATACGATTGATCTCCTAAATGAGACAGGAATGATTGGATGCAAACCAAGACATACTCCTCTGGAAAGAAATTGGAAATATGAAAAAAGGGATGGTGATCCAGTAGTCGATAAGGGAAAATATCAACGATTAGTTGGAAAATTGATTTACCTTTCCTTGACACGACCAGATATAGCCTATTCAGTGAGCATTGTAAGTCAATTCATGCATGCTCCCACTCAACAACATTTGACGACTGTTTATCACATTTTGAGATATTTAAAAGGCACACTGGGAAAATGGTTGATGTTCCAAAAGAGTAATGAAAGGAGTGCTGAAGGTTTCTCTGATGCAGATTGGGCAGGCTCAGTTGTTGACAGTCGGTCTACATCAGGCCTCTGTACAAAATTATGGGGAAATCTAGTTACATGGAGAAGTAAGAAGCAAACAGTTGTGACAAGAAGTAGCGCGGAAGCAGAATTTAGAGCAGTTGCCCAAAGGATTTGTGAACTAATTTGGATAGTGAGACTAATGGAGGATCTACAAATGCCTCTAATCAAACCAACAAGGTTATATTGTGATAGTAAATCTGCCATAAGTATTGTCAATAACCCAGTGCAACATGATAGAATGAAACATGTTCGAATTGATCGAAGCTTCATCCAACGAGAAATTGAAGAAGGAGATATAAGGTTAGTATATATTCCCACAGCAGACCAAGTGGCAGACGTTCTCACCAAGTCCATGGCAAGACCGGGGTTCGAGACTCTCATTAACAAGTTAGGAATGAGAGATATCTATTCCTAGGCTTGAGAGGGGGTGTTGGAGAGTCCTAGTGTTGGAAGACTCCTAGCAGCTAAAGAAGTTATCAGAAAAGAAGAAGTCACAGCCGATAAGCAGCAAGAAGAAATCCAAATCTGATGAAGATAAAGATCAAGAGTAGCTGAAAATAAAACCCAAAAAATCAGGATATAAAATAGGAAAAGATAGCATTTATCTTGTTTAAATTGTTCTCTATAGTCGGTCAGTCCTAATCTCCTAATTAGTAGGATTAGATAGCATATAACTTTGTATAAAGTAGAACTACAATTTGTGAATGAATTTTAATCGAGATCTTTCTTTCATCTCTCGATCCAAGTTTTAGGTTCCTAGTTAGGAGCCTGTTGTGTTCATATACAAACAAATGATAAGGGAAAGAAGTGAACTAAAAATGGCCTTTTTCCGAAGTAGTGAAAAAATTAAATCTGTCAATTGGTCTTCAAAAGGTAAAGAAAGTGGGTGCACCGTAACCAAAAGTATGCAAAAGACCTTGGAGCTGATGCCAATTGTCTTTGGATGAAAAGATGATGTAAAAATTCCTTTCAGTATGACAATGATACAGCTGTATCGAAAAAGTTTCTCAATGAAGTTGGATAAATGCATGTACCCATGTGTCCATCCAAATGATTGGTTAACTAAGGTTATGAAAATAAAGTGCTCTAGATGCCCGATTTCTTTCTGCTCTCATATCCTCAAAGCAATCTTTGTCCAGCAAACTTGGATGTCAGCCAAGTTCCCCAATTTGAAGTAAATTATATTTTTTCTTTTATAAAGTAAGGACAGAAAACATTTTTTCCTTATTGCAACCAGTCTTTAACCCTTGTCCTCCGGTGTTAAAGAAAACAAAGAAAGATTCTCAGAAGCACAAACTATCACTCCCACTTGAAGCAGATATGATATTTACACCAATGCTTCCCTTTAAAAGGAAGCTAAGTTGGACGGAGGATGCTTTCACTGTGATCTACTGTGGTAATACTTTTCAAATAGCTTTAACATAAAGATTCAGGCATCTTTTTACTGGCCCACAATTGAAGAACCTGTACTTGGACAATCTGCTAGAAATTAATATGATCTGGACAAGACTGAAGTACCTCTTCCTTGTCTAGCTTTTTCATGAATATAGTGAATAGTTTCCCTCAAGGAGAGCATAAACACCAGAAACCTACTATTTTTCTAACCCCGCCTCAACCTCTTCTTATAAATATTTCTTAGTAGCCTTTGTATTTTGGTAATGGATGGGCATGAAATTTTATAATGATGTGATATGGAAACAATTATAACCTCTGGAAAGAAGCTCATATTTAGACATCACTTCTTTCAAAAATTGTGTAACATGCAATTTATCTGTGTTTGTGACACCTCCTTTTGGTGCAATAAATTTCACAAAATCTGCAGGTTCACTACTTCTGGCCTCTGGACAGCATTGTGATTAAGGAGTTTGAGGATGTGTGGAATGAGGTTACAAGACAATCTGGTGAAAAGATAACCTCTGAAACTATCCCTGTCATGTTTGGGAGGTACTTTCAGATGTGTAATAATACTGTTTCTAATGCAATCAATTGAGATCAATAATGAACAATTTTCCCCTAATCAGAACGTTGGAAGTTCCTCAAAGCTGCAATGGGGTGGCACGGTTTACATTTGACTATTTATGTGGTCGACCGGTATTATGCTTTCGTTTTTCCCTTCTTAACTTTTCAGTCTGTTTAGTCATTTTAGTCATTGCTTTAGTCACTTCACTTATTTAAGAACTAGTTTATTATTCTTATTGCTATTAATCTGTTACCGAGACTGGTATATTCATTGAAACGCTAGTTTGTTAACTATATTTGCAGTTAAGCAATTGATAAGTTCCCATTTTCCCTGCCCCCAAATCTACCCCATCTTTCCCTAATGTAGTTTTGTTTAAGCTTGCTTTAAATTTTATTCTATAGATTGTCCTAGCAGTAGGCATCTGCAAATCCTGAAGCAATAAGAGAGAATGAGCAGGTGGATATTAACTTATATGTTAAACAGTTCCAATGTGAGTAGAGATTTCCAAGCAGATAAGATTTAGATGGTTGGCCACAAGAAGACAGCTTGTTAGCTCTCTGCCGTTGATAGATTTCTTCCTTGTTCTCTGTCATACTTATTTTTGCCTGCTTGTTTTCTTCCCTGGTATCATTTTCATTATTTCTTTGTATTGTTGCTTGGCCATCATGCAGTTTAAACTGATTATCACTGGTCTAACTTATACCTTGGCATTAAACATCTCCAGGTTGGGGCTGCAGACTACATTGCAATAGCTAAAAACTACCATACGGTTTTTATCTCTGATATTCCTTTAATGAGCATGCGTATTCGTGACAAGGTACTATCATACTTTCAAATTCCAAAATCCTTGCCAGATATGTTAGAATGAATTTGCCGTTATGTTACAACCCTGCTAGTAACAGCTGGGTTTAACCTAAGCCGAAAGGAATGGTGAAGGTGAAGAAGAGAGTATGAGGGAGAATTAGCGAGATAGAGGAAGAGAAGAGAGAAAAGTTAGAGAAGGACGTGAGAAGGACAGAGAAGGATAATCTGATTGTCTGCAAAATTGATGTCCTTACACTGCATGGAAGGATTCTTTATAAAGCTATCGTTCCCCTGACAGTGGGGCCTTCCATAACCGACTCTGAAATATTCTAACAAACTCTGCTCCTACCATGGCCCACGGCTACAGCTAGTGGAGGTTACATTAAGTAAAAAAAAGAAAATTTAAAACTCTTCCCTATGCGTGACACTGCTCCCCGCTTGAGTGCTTCCTTGTCCTCAAGGAAGGTTGATTAGACTAACCGCCCGAGGGAATTTCCGAAGCAACTCAAGGAGGTATTCCCAAGTGTTTCCCGCTTGATCGTTTCCTTGCCATTTGACCAAGACCTGAATTAAGGGCACTCCTCCTTGCTGAATTACTCGACGACCCAGGATGACCTCTGGTTCGGCTGCATGCTCACTCTCCTTAGGTAAGGATGGTAGTGTGGCATTTGCTGGTTGACCCCCACTGGACTTCTTTAGTAACGAAACGTGAAATACGGGATGGATGTGGGTGTCGGCGGTAATTGCAACCGATAAGCCACCTTGCCTATTTTATTAGTTATAGGGAAGGGTCTGAAATACTTGGGACTGAGCTTAGTAGCCTTCCCTTGTGTCAGTGATCGCAGGTGCGGTTGTTTCAATCTCAGATATACCTCATCCCCTATTTCAAACTCTCTTTCTGTCCTCCTTCTGTCCGCGTACTGCTTCATACGATGCTGGGCGGCGGCTAACTCCTGTTTTATCAGTCGCGTCATCTCTCTTCTTTGTTGTAAGTATTCTTCTACCGTAGTTGCGTCTGATCCCCCTCCTACCGCGGGTAACACGGGGGGCTTGTAACCGAAAAGAGCCTGGAAAGGGGTAGTCTTAATAGCTGAGTGTCGGGTGGTATTATACCACCACTGCGCCAGGGACAACCACCGGTGCCATTCCTTGGGGCGTAAGAGGCACGCGCATCTCAGATAAGCCTCGAGACTCTGGTTTACCCTCTCGGTTTGACCATCCGTTTGGGGGTGGTAGGCGGTGGACAATCGTAGGTGTGTTCCAAGGGACTTCATCAACTCCTGCCAGAAGAGGCTGGTGAACATGCTATCTCTATCGGAGATGATATTCTGAGGGATCCCATGCAGCTGGATTACACGGTCCAAGAAGGTTTGCGCCACCTCCTGGGCTGTGTAGGGATGGGCTAGCCCGATGAAGTGGGCGAATTTCGTGAATCTGTCCACTATCACTAGAATACTGTCTTTTCCCTCAGATTTAGGTAAGCCATCCACGAAATCCATCGACACACTGGACCAAGCTTGGTCTGGGATAGGAAGGGGTTGCAGCAACCCCGGATAAGGTACTCGTTCCGTTTTGCATCTTTTGCAAACATCACAACTCCTCACAAACTCTTTTACCTCTGTTTTCATCCTTGGCCAAAAGAATATTCCCTTAACTCTTACATATGTGTTCTGCTCGCCAGAATGACCTCCCAAGGGAGACTCATGCAAAGCTTGCATGATCTTCCTCTTAAGTTCAGCTTGGTTCCCGATCACTATTCGTCCCTGATATCTCAGCATCCCTCCTTTCAGTGTATATCCATCCACCTCTCCTTGTTTCACCGTAAGCTCCTCTAGCAAGGCAGTGATCCTTGGGTCATTCCCATAACTGTTAGCTACTTCCTCGTACCACTATGGAGTCACCGTTGTGACTGCTGCCAAGTTTCCTTCTTCGTGGCAACAAGATAGGGCGTCAGCAGCTATGTTTTCTTTCCCTCTTCGGTATTGTATCGTGTAGTCCAGTCCCATAAGCTTAGCCATTCCCTTGCGTTGCAGTTGCGTTTGAAGTCTTTGCTGTAAAAGGTACTTCAGACTCTCATGGTCTGTTTTAATGATGAATCGCCCTCCTTCCAGATAATGCCTCCATCGATCCACAGCCAGTAGGACAGCCAGAAACTCTTTCTCATAAATGCTTAATCCAGAATGTCTGGGCCCTAGTACCTGACTTAGGAAGACAATTGGCCTCCCTTCCTGAGCTAGCACTGCCCCAATGCCGGTGCCGCACACATCGGTCTCTAGGGTGAAAGGCTTCTCAAAATCCGGTAGCTTTAGCTCCGGTACTCTGCTCATGGCTTTCTTAACCTCGTTGAATGCAGCTTCGGCCTTGGAGCTCCACTGAAATTCCCCCTTTTTAAGCAGCTCTGTCAATGGCTGACTGATGATGCCATAATTCTGAACAAACCGCCTGTAATACCCTGTCAACTCAAGGAATCCTCTTAGGGCCCTCACTGTTGTGGGTCTCAGCCAAGCCACCATAGCTTCAATCTTCCTAGGATCAGTGCTCACCCTTCCTTCAGTGATTATGTGCCCCAAATACTCCACCTGCCCCTGACCAAACTCACATTTGGATTTCTTGATGAATAATTGGTGGTTCCGAAGGATGTCTAGGGTGGTTTGCAAATGCAATAGGTGTTGTTCAAAGGTGGGACTATAGATAAGAATATCATCAAAGAAAACTAGGATAAATTTGCGCAAATGGTCCTCAAAGATGCGGTTCATGAGAGATTGGAAAGTGGCCGGGGCGTTGGTAAGCCCAAATGGCATTACCAAGAATTCAAAATGGCCATGGTGTGTTTTGAATGCCGTCTTAGGGGTATCCTCGGGTTTCATCCTGATTTGATGATAACCCGAGCGTAAATCAAGTTTGGAAAAGAATTTTGCATTGTGCAGTTCGTCTAATAGGTCTTCTACTAAAGGAATGGGAAATTTATCCTTGATTGTGATAGAATTCAAGTGGCGATAGTCTACACAAAATCTCCAAGTCACATCCTTCTTTCTTACTAGTAGAACGGGAGAAGCAAAGGGGCTTTGGCTTGGTTTAATGAGGGATTGTTGCAGCATGTCCCTCACCATCCTCTCGATCTCATTCTTTTGGATAGGAGGGTACCGGTAGGCTCGGATATTAACTGGTTCGGAGTTTGGCTTGAGGTTGATGGAATGGTTAAACAATCGGTTAGGAGGTAGGGATCTGGGTTATGCAAATAAGTCATCATACTTCACCAATAGTTCATCAAGTAGAACCAAATGCGTTACCTGATCAGGGGGATCCTCCCGGTTACTGATGGTTAAGTAGCACTGCCTCAATTCTCCTTGTTCCTCGGGTGTGTCTCCTGCCGGCACTATGGAGAAGAGTTGTGTCCATTGATTCCATTTCCCCTTCATGACCTTCTTCAGCACCTTCCCCGACATCATCTTGCACACCCCAACTTCCTTCTCACTCTTGATGGCCATCCTTTTTCCCTCCTTCTCGAATGATACTTCCATGCGGTTAAAGTCAAAGCTAATTGGACTTACTCCTTTCATCCAATCCACTCCCAAGACCATGTCACAGCCTCCCAGCTACAGCAGCCTTAAATCAGTCACGAACTCCTCTCCTTGCATTTCCCACAAGAAACCATTGCAGGCCGAGGTGCTCAGCACTTTCTGTCCATTGGCCACTGTTACGCTGAGGGGTGGTGTTCCTGTTAGTTGACAATTTAGCCTTCTCGCTGTGTGCTCATCAATAAAACTGTGGGTACTCCTACTGTCGATTAGGATCCTTAGGGCACTTCCTTTGGCCTGACCTCCTACCTTAATTATTTTGTTATTGGCCATGCCCTTCAGGGCATGGATGGCTATTTCTCCATTGTCTTCCACGCCCCAGTCATCCTCATCTACTTCTTCCTCTCCTTCCTGGTCTCCTCCTTCATTTCCTTCCAACAACAGAATCTGCCTTTTGCAAGGCTGTCCCGGGTGATACCTGTCCCCGCACCGGAAGCATAGCCCTGCCAGCCTTCTTTGCTCCCTCAACGGATCACCTGGGGGTGCTACTCCTTGTCCCATAATTCCTTTTGACCCGCCAGTCCACTTACCAGCTTCTCGGTTAAAATGTCTGCCTACCCCATTTTGGGTAGCTGCCCCCATTATCCTTGTCTGCTGCTTCTGCCTCTTAAGCAATGCCTCTACTGCTAGTTCCTGTAGTCAAGCATCTTCCGATGCTTGAGCTACTTTCTGCGGCCTAAGCACTTTAACCATTGGCCTTAACTCCTCGTTGAGGCCACTTAGGTAACTGGATACAAAGTAGGCCTCGGTCAGGTAGGGATTGTATTGAATCATGTAGGACCTTAGCTCCTCGAAGCGTTTCTGGTATACCTCTACACTTCCCGTCTGTTTAAGCTTGTTGAATTCTTCCACGATGTCGGCCATACTTCTTTCTCCGAACCTTCCACATAGGGCCTCTGTAAACTCTCCCCATGTCTGGTTCCTCCTCAACCGTATGACTCCTTGATACCACGCGTCCACCTCTTCGTTGAAGTAAGCTGCTGCCAGAGACACCTTCTGCAACTCTGGTATGTGATGCCATTCGAACATCCTTTCACACTTCCTTATCCACCATCGTGGATTAAGCCTTTCAAATACTGGAATGTCCATCTTAGGAAGAGGAAACCCTTGTGGGTGATGGGTTGCCAGTACCGCTGGCCCTCTTCCCAGTATTCCTTCTTCTCGGCCACCCTGGTTAAGCTCCTCCTCATGTAATTCCAGCTCCCTTCTAGCTCTATCCCTTTGGGGAACGGGGTCGATGCCTTCTCTGGGTGGAAATTCAGGCGCTAACCTTATCGGTGGTTGTCGGCCCATCATGGTTATGAACTGCTGCATTTGGGCAGCTAGTTCTTCTCGAACCCGTGTAATGGATTCATCTAACCTCCTTTCCATTCCATCCATGGCGCTCTCCATCCGACGTTCTAATGCAAGAATAGCCTCCTGGTTTCGCGTAGTTCCTAACTCCATTTGCTCCATCTTACTTTGACATTCTGCCACCAACACCCCGGTTTGATGCAGCTGTGTTTCGAAATTTTTCATGCGTGTTCCTTCAGCCATCGTCAGATCTTCTTACCCACTCGACCAGAACAGACGCTCTGATACCAATATGTTACAACCCTGCTAGTAATAGCTGGGTTTAACCTCAGCCGAAAGGAATGGTGAAGGTGAAGAAGAGAGTATGAGGGAGAATTAGCGAGATAGAGGAAGAGAAGAGAGAAAAGTTAGAGAAGGACGTGAGAAGGACAGAGAAGGATAATCTGATTGTCTGCAAAATTGATGTCCTTACACTGCATGGAAGGATTCTTTATAAAGCTATCGTTCCCCTGACAGTGGGGCCTTCCATAACCGACTCTGAAATATTCTAACAAACTCTGCTCCTACCATGGCCCACGGCTACAGCTGGTGGAGGTTACATTAAGTAAAAAAAAGAAAATTTAAAACTCTTCCCTATGCGTGACACGTTATTATGGATTTCCCCTGTATGAAATGTTTTATAGTTTGCAAATTTGTTATGTTCTTCTGGAAACAGCTTCTTCTTTATTGTGGATTTGTCTTAGCAGAAATTGTTGCTGAGGAATCTTGACATTTGCAATACATGTGTTGAAGTTGAACCATTACAAGTGCTGACGAGTGTCACCAAAACCTGAGTGGAAGAAACCTATTTCAAGTGCTGCTATTAACCATTTCAAACAATTATGTTGTCTATTGTTCTTGTGGCAGCATGTATTTGGGTTTCGGGCATGAATAACTGTGGGATGATTAATATTGTTCTGGCCCTCGGGTTTACAAATAGGTAATCTGGAATCTGGGAATAAGAAGGAAGAAAAAGAGGAGAAGAAGTGAGATATAGAGGAGTGAAATAAGAAGGAAAGAAAAAGAAACTAAGAAGAAGAGAGAGATAAATAACCATGTTCAATAATCTATAATTCATTTGAAATTTGAATATTGTCTACACATGAGAGGTATTTATAAACTCTCCAATCTCTATCAAACTAGGAAGCCAAATTAAACTAAGAAACAAAAACATATTAACTTAATCCCACTAGAGTCACCAAGAACTGATATTTGCCAAAGTGGGGGTTCTTGGGTTGTTGCTAAAGGACAGAATGATTGTCAGAAGTCTTCTTGAGATCCTGGATAGATATCCCTTGATAATACGAGTTAGAAATTACTTGAGTCTCTTGGGTTCAACTCTGAATCTATAGCTCTCTGGTGCTACTATGGATATTCGCTTACTGATTCCACTTCACACGCATTTGATTGTAAATATTCAAATATTAGGTTGTCACATGGAACCTGGAGGCAGAGTATGAGCTACCTACCCCTTTGTGTTTCATGTAGATAGATTGTGTGACCTCATGGAGAAAAATCACTTGCATTCATGCTTTTAAGCATTATCTAAAATTTCAATACGTGGATTTGCTGAACTACTATTATCAATTGTGTAGCTTCTCTGTGAGTTCTTGCTGTTCATTGTTATCACTATGTTTCTCAGTAATTATTCCTGCTTTTCAGGCCCGGAGATTTATTACTCTCATTGATGAGCTGTACAATCATCATTGTGCACTTTTTTGTACTGCAGCCACTTCTATTGATGATCTATTTCAGGGAACTGAAGAGGGAACACTTTTTGATTTGGAGAGGCAAGTGCTTGACTTGGGTTGTCTGTTGTTACTGCCCTTACCTTCTGTTTTCTCTGTACTTTCTGATATATTTAGTTTGCCTTTTATGTGACTGTGCCATTGACTCTAGTTGAATATAGCACCAATGCTTAGAAGATTTGTTTATGTGTAGGATGCTTTATGGTGAATGTAATAGGCATATAGGCGGGCCTAACAAGAACACTGTATGGACCATCCCCCCCAGGGTCTATCCACTATAGGTGCTTACAAAACATGCTCTTGCCTCAATAGAATGATGCAGAATGTCACATCACTGCATTGTTTGCATAAATTCCACTCCATCATCATCAACAACAACAAATCTGTTGGATATATTATATATATATGCTAATTGTCTCATTGAAGTATGTGCATCTATGGGAACCGGTCAGCTGGCTGTACATTTTAACTTCTAGCAGATTCATCCATACCACAACAACAAATCAAGCCCTTATTCCACTAAATTCATCCTTGTTGAGAACAAAAATAATATTGTAAAAAAGATAAAAATTACCCACTCTAAAAAACTTATGGTTTTAGACGAGCTACTGTTTAATAATTTAACGAAGTTCAGAGTTCAAATCTCATTGTTGTCCTGATATTTTAATAGTTGCATGCATTTAGCAATGCAAGAGTAAAAATGACGCTAATAACAGATAAAATTTACCCCTCTTTCTAACCGCTAAGCTTTTAGATGAATTATTGGTCACTACTCCTCTCTTTAATAGCCACTTTTGAGGAAAAGAGTGCATACAAATATGACCCTTTCTCGAATATCGCAAAGTGGGGAGTCTTGTGCTCTAAGACAACCTTTTTTAGGAGCTCATAGCAATCCATAATAAGTATGTGTGATCCTTCTATTTACTGGTTGTGATTTTGAGAATTTGTATAAAGTCGCTGAAGCTTTGTTTTGTATTATCTACTGGTGTTAGTTTAAGATCTAATTTATGTAGAACAGAGCAACAATTCTTAAAACTGTTCCTCCTTTTGTCTTTTTTATAAGTTCTAAGAGAAGAATTATTCTTAGATTACTGAGGAAGCATGGATACATCCCTATAGGAGGCATACCGTGCCCCTATAATAATCAATTATTTTAACCAGATGCATCCTAGCATGGCAAGCAGTGTTCAAAAAGGCAGCCCCTGGCCACCGCGAATTCATGCCAATCGACACCTAGCTACCTGGGTCGCCTAATTTTTTTTTGCGATTCACTGGCCAAAACATTGTTTTGGCCAAAGCACAAAATGACACCATTCAATAAAATTCCCAAAGAAATCCCCCCCTTCCCCCTTTGCGTGATACTTCAACAGTGTTTAGAAAAAATCCTAAATCCTTAATTCTCCTCACTCTTCCCCCTTTTCCACTGTCGCTATAGCTGTCGTCTCTTGTTAGATCTTGACGAATCTGACAATGAACTCCAGAGAATTCGTGAGAATTCTCTAGAATTAGGGGGATAGAATTCAGAAAAGAGAGACAGAAAGAGAGAGAGAGAATTGGAGAAAGAATTACAATGATTTTGATTCAAATTTCAACATGCCCTCAATACAATCGAGTAGTCCTTTATATAGAGAGGATCTCGCATTTCTATCCCCCTCAAAGGGAAGTTTTATTTACATTAGTGCCCCTTTTAGAATTAACTACCCAACTCCTTAACCGTGTATGTGAGAACTGGCCATTTGCATGTCTTATTCCCTTGCTTATGGCTTATAACCATGACAAAATCCCCCTTGCTTGAGACATTTCTTGTCCTCAAGAAATAGTGAGTAGGCTGGCTACTTGTGGACATTGCCTTTGCAGGTCAGGCAAGTATTCCAAATGCTACTATAATGGGGAAGATTGGACCATTTAACCAACACTTGAATGACAAGGGCCTCGTGCTTGTATAAGACTCTCCTGTCAAGTATTGAGTTGGGCTTTGCTGTCACGTTCGCCTCCCTTGACAGTTGGGGTAAATTGGAAGCCACTTGCTGATCTCTTACTAATTTCTTGAGTAAAGATACATGAAAAACTGGGTGGATCCTGGTCTCTTCCGGCAATTTCAGTCTATATGCCATATTTCCTACCTTGGCTTCAATGGAGTAGGGCCCATAGTACTTGGGGCTTAACTTGGTCAATTTCAGCCTATACGCCATATTTCCTACCTTGGCTTCAATGGGGTAGGGCCCATAGTACTTGGGGCTTAACTTGGTTATCTGTCCATGGGCAATCTTCTTGAGGTGGGCTAGCCAGAGTTTCAAATAGACCTTTTCTCTTATATCAAATTCCCTCTCACTTCTCCTTCTATCTGCGTACTACTTCATGCGATTTTGGGCCACTGCCAATTCTTCCTTGAGTTGTTGTAATACATTCTGTCGTTTCTCCAAATAGGCCTCCACTGTGGCCACCGTAGTGCCTTCCCCTATAGCTGGGAGGAGTGGGGGTTGATAGCCAAACAACGCTTCAAATGGTGACCTTTTGATCGAGGCATGGTGACTGGAGTTGTACCACCATTGTGCAAGAGAAATCCATATGTGCCATCCCTTAGGGTGGAGGAAACATAGGCACCTTAGATACCTTTCTACACATTGATTCACCTGGTCAGTTTGGCCATCCATTTGAGGATAGTAGGCTGTAGACATCTTCAATTTCACTCCTAAGGCCTTCATTAGCTCTTGCCAAAATAGGCTAGTGAAGATCTTGTCTCGGTCGGAAATTATCGAGTAGGGAACTCCATGCACCTTCATGACTTGGTTTAGGAAAGTCTTGGCCACTTCTCGAGCAGAATAGGGGTGAGTCAACCCAATAAAGTGTGTGAACTTCGTGAACCTGTCCACTACTACCATAATACAATATTTCCCTTCCGATTTAGGCAAACCCTCTATGAAGTCCATGTTGATGCTCTCCCATGCTTAAGCAGGAGATAGGTAGGGGCTGCAATAAACTTGGAGGGGCTACTGTTTCATGTTTACAACGATTGCAAGTATCACAGACCATTACAAATTCAGTCACATACCTTTTTAGCTGGGGCCAATAGAAGATTTGTTTCACCTTGTGGTAGGTGTCCTGGATGCCTGAGTAGCCCTCCATGGGTGACTCATGTAGGGAGCTCAATATCTTCTTCTTTAGGATCTCATTGTCCTCGATCACTAGTCTTGGTACAAGGCATCCCCCGCATCATTAAGGTATGCGGCTGGCTACCAAGGCTACCCTACGTCCCCCTGATATATTGTACCATTCGAACATTCTTTCACACCTTCTCACCCACCACCTCGGGTTACTCCCATCAAACATGGGAATCTCCATCTTAGGCATAGGGAGCCCTAGTTGAATTGTGGCCAACCAGTCTCTCGCTTGAGTTCTATTTCCACATCCCCTTCCTCCGTTGGGGCTACCTCGATTTTAGAGACCCCGGCATTCCCATTCCTTCCTCCGACATCGATAAGGATCGGTTCTATCATTTCTCTTAATGGAAAATCAAGTGATAAACTTACCTGATTCTGGCGCATAAACATTACCACGGAGCTCTGCAACTGCTTGCAAATCTGGCTTCCCACCTCATCTCGGATCCCATCCAATCTCCTCTCCAAATTCCCAAGAGAGGCGTCCACCTTTCAATTCATCGTTGTGATCGCCTCATGGTTGCGATTGGATCCAATCTCCAACAATTCTATCCGTCCTTGCCAGTCGGTCATCATCGCATGGAATTGCTGCACCTGCGACTCGAAATTCTTCATCTAAGTCCCTTCTGCCATCTCTACTTCTTTGGCCCAGAATGAGCTTTGATACCAAATTTGTTAGATCTTAACGAATCTGACATTGAACTCCAGAGAATTCTCACGAATTCTCTAGAATTAGGGGGATAGAATTCAGAAAAGAGAGGGAAAGAGAGAGAATTGGAGAAAGAATCAAAATGGTTTTGATTCAAATTTCAACATTCCCTCAATACAATCGAGTGGTCCTTTACATGGAGAGGATCCCGCATTTCCATTTCTGCCAAAGGGAAGTTTTATTTACATTAGTGCCTCTTCTAGAATTAACTACCCAACTCTCTAACCTTGCATGTGACAGCTCACCACTTGCATGTCTTATTCCCCTACTTATGGCTTATACCATGACATCTCTTTCCCCTATTGCCACACTACTGCCACTACACCTCTTGTTTTTGTTTTTCCTCATTCCTCAACCTTGAGCTCAGGTAAAATCCTCAAAGAGCCGACAACTTGTGAATACTCAAAGACTTAAAAGGAAGTCAAATGATGTCGGATGGGAGTATGGAATGTTAATTGATTCGGCAAATATGGATAAAGTTAAATGCAAGTTGTGTGGTTAAGTAATGTCTGGAGGAGTTTACAAAGTAAAAGAACACATCAGCCACATTTCCAAAAATGTTTCTATATGTCCAAAATCTTCTCCGGATGATCAAGCCAAATGCAAGAATGCTCTTGCCGAGGCAAAGAGTAAGAAGAAGAATAAGAAAGAGGAGGAAGATTTGATGAGATCCTCTGTTAATATTTCTGAAAGGGGGGATGATGAAGATGAATTGCCAGAGTTAGGGAACAAAAAAGCGCCTCGTACTCTTGGCCCTATGGATAAGTTTGCAAGCTCTATTAGCCCTGAAACTTGTTTGAGTGCGGGAATGACACAAATGCAGCAAAATATTAGCGAAGCACTCTTTAAAGAGATAACACAGTCTGTTCATGAATATTGTGCTAGATGGGTTCCTAGGCCCTGCCTAGGCGCTAGGCCCCAGTCTGGAGCCCGACTAGCGCCTAGCGCATTTTAGAACATTAATTGGCAAGGATCTGTGTACTACTGCCAACATGTTAGAGACAACTCTAATTTCAGAAACTGTTTAATGTGAGGTCAAACCGTATGAAAAAAAATAATTGATGCGTTAGGTATAAAAAATTCTTTTTGACATCCGCTCTATTTAATCAAGCTATTGTGGTGAATGATTCTAGATGGCTTGTTGACTTTACTTTGTAAGCTTGTCTCTTGGAGAATTGGACTTCTGCTTGTAAATGGTGATGTAATGGGAACAATCAACAGCACACAAACTAATTCCATAATTTTTGTGTACTTGCAATTTTAAATTTGACCTTTTTTTTGGATATACTGCAATATTTTGCTCAAATATGGTACTATTTCTGTTTAGTAATTGGTAATTTGAAAGTATAGGTTACAAGGATTATTTATGTCTTCCTACTTCTCCAGTTTCCAATTTGAAACAGAGATAGAAGGTGGAAAACTCCGTCGTGATGTTTTAGCTGGGGGAGATGTGAGTTCAGGAGGTGCACCTTCTGGTATTATATCTATGCTATCAGGTCATGAAGAGATGTTTGCCTTCCGTCGAGCTGTAAGTAGTGTTATTTACAAGTACATGCTTGTTGTTTGTGGTATTCTGTGCTATCTTGGTTTCTATAAAGAAGAGGGTGGAAACATAAAATCAAAGAAAAGAGAGCAAATACTAAAAGAGATGGGAAGAAGATTATTGACCATGTATTTAGCATAGAGAAAGCAACAAGTTTCTGCTAGTTGCTCAACTCGCAATTGAAATCAAATAAGTTGAAAGCAAATCCATATATGCAGGCTACGTGGCTTAAAACTTTGTTACTAATGGATTGACTCATAGTTATTAAACTGAACCAATTCAGCCAGTTGGATTGGTCAGACTGCAAACTGGTCTAGTTCAAGATGGTCAAAATCTACTGGTTGGTGAAGTAGAAATACCAAATAAACTGGCCAATTTTAATTTTTATCCAAAATACTACAATTTTCCATGTTTTTTTTTTTAAATAGAGTGGGCAAATTAGTTTGTGTAGAGAACAAAAACAAAAAGGGGAGAAATGAAGATTGAAAATTGAAAGAATCAGGAAGACGGAAGGTCATCTTCCTAGTCTCCTTACTAAAGGCCATCTCCATCTCCAATTCTGCATCCAGCCATATAGCCTTTCACTTGCTGGAGAGATGACTTAGAAACTTGGATACATGGCACCATCCTTCTTATTTTGATTTTTAAAGCTTAAGTTGGATGAGTAAGTTATTGTAATAAAAGTTTTTATCAAACTTTATTTACATGTATTTTGGTGATGAGATTTTAACATCTTAGTAGTTAATTTTTTGTGTTTCTAATTAGTTTTGTAGTGATGAAATTTGAACATTTAATTGGTAATTTATGCTTTTTTGTTATTCTAATATTTTTAATTTATTATATGTCATGTATGAATTTTGAACTAGCAGTTTGGCCAGTTGAACTAGTGAACCAGTACCCTGACCAAATGATTTCTCCGATTTTAACAAGTATAGATTGAATGCCCAAAATAGGCAATGTTTGCAAGTTTTCATAATTTTATAATGTATCTTTTGCTTGGTTTAAGGCCATGGTTTTGGGACAGCAAAATGGGACTTTAGCTGATTCTATTTTGTATAAAGCTATATTTCAGCTATGCTCCTTGAAATAATGTTATATTTGACCACATTCAAGTTGCTTGCTAGAGCTTTGACCTTATGCTATTACAGCCCTCTGTTCTCCTTCTTTTTCCCCCTTAAATATCTTTTTTCCATGGTTTGGGGCTGGGGGGAGGTTAAGAGATGATAGATCCTTTTACCTAGTAAGCCATATGGGCTGAACAGAATGATAGAACTTTGGATAGATCATAGAAGCTGATTTGCAAGTTCAAGAGGTAATCCTGTCTATGTTGTATAGTTCGGAATTGAGGGGGGTCAATCCCCATTTTGACCAGTATTTAAACTTAGTAACTTCCCTTGAATAGTGGTAGCTACATAGTGTTTTTTTTCCCTCTTTTTTTTTTTTTCTATCTATCTTTAGGCATGCTTTGATTGTTTTCCAACTGTATAGGTTTGATTTGGTCTTTGCATGCAAGTTGAATTACTTATGCATACCTTTGTGTACAGGTGGAATCCTCATTTAAATGTTCTCTCTATGATACACAAAAAGGTCTCTGCAATTTTGAAAGGCAAAAAAGGTCTTCTTTTGTTCAGATATTCTAAATACAAAGTTTCATGACTTAAAAGGGCATAGCATCTCATTGATGTTTTCACATCAAGAATCTATAGAAAATATGATGCTGAACTTGTAATTCATTTTTCTTCTTCAATTGAATACTGAAGAATACTTAAAACTTTTATGGAGTATTTATTGAGTATTGCCTGGCATTGTGTTAATTCCCTAGACAAATTGTACACAGAAACCGTATTTTCCCTTTCTTTGGTTGTATGGGTCACAACACTTTCTGGGGTTCTTGATGATCTTGTTTGGAGGTGTCAATCCAATTATGTTAGGCGTATAAATAGAATTTGATATAAAGGGGATTTCAGGTTTTTTAATCTATTTCTTTTGTCGGATGTGTTTGTGAATGTTAGGCCTGCCTGAATATGTTAACTTGGCTGATTAGAAAAATATGGAAATACGTTTATTAGGGGCATTCTTCTCTATTAAGAAAAGGGATTCTTGACCCAAGTTGTCAGGGCTTATGCTTCCCTCCAGGTAATGAAGGGTCAGTTCTCATTTGAGCAACAGTAATGGTCTTTCTACCCCAATTTCCTCTTTATGGTGTATTTTGTGCACTTGTGGCGTCAGGGCTTGACAATTATTTCTACTGAGTTGTTTTTCATGTAATTTACTTTGTGGTAGTGATTCATTCAATTTTTTTTTCACCCTTCAAGACTTTAAACTTCTACCAAAAATGAATGTTTGTGCGACAGATAATCCATCTATTGCTGCAAATATGGTGCTTAACAAAGAAATCATTTATGTAGGTATCCCGCTTGATTGAAATGCAAACACATTTGTACCTAGGAGGGGTCCGGTACCTTCATCCTTTTTTTCAGGCAAAGCATCAAAGATACGGTGATAATAGTGCAAGAAACTTGCAATCTGAACAATTATTTTGAGCAGCACATGTGTTGCATGAATCGCATTCCTTCTTATGTGGACATAATATTCACGGATCCTCTCTTGTTTGTTCGATTATTTATTGTGTACTAGTAGCTTCTATTGTGGCCAATTACTTGAAAGGTTATGATAGAGATTCCCCAAAATTATTACCCTAATAAATCCAAGAAATTATAAATTTATGTCTTTGGTCTATCCCACTAATCATGGGATCTAATTTTGTATTTTTGTATTTATATCACTTGTAAATTTAATAAAAACTATAAACGCCATGGTCCTTTTATAAATATTTTGAAAAGCTTAAATCCAAACTAAGCGGGTTTAGCGTTTTAAATCTAGGTCACTATCCTTATTTTTAGCCCTATGCATTTATACAGACAGTAAAATAACTGTATATATTGATATTGATCTCGCCGTTGGAGTTTCTTGAGATGGCACTGAGAACTTTGTTGGAAAGAAGCAGACCATGGACTGCTTCAACGAAGTCAACAATTTGTGAAACATCAATCCATCAGGCCACTAATGCATGGTGTGCTGTATCTTCAACCACTGACTGCAGTGGTGACAGCAACCTTTCAACCTCCAGTAGCTTTAGCTGCTATAAGCACTGCACCTTGTTACTTCATCAAGGCTATAAACAGAAGCAAACATGGTAATTGTTCTTGACAGTAACATATGTTATCATCTTTTGTGTTGCTTTAGCCTATGAATTTTTTTTAACTGTTGGGCTAAAGAATTCATGCTGCTGCAGATCAAGATTTCGTCAGCGTTTATTCTGGCAAGGTTTTGTGTACAATACCAACTTGTTATGGTACTATTATTATATTATTTTCTTTATTTTTTTTCTATAGTTTCCAATTCATTGTAAATATTTCCTGCTTTGGTTATGTAATGTTATTCTACTTTTGCAGTGGCTAGAAAACATGGGTCTCTCTCTCTCTCTCTCTCTCTCTCTCTCTCAATTGACACATGCAACTGCCATGAGTTCTTAACCTGTTTCATTCTCTCCCCTGTGTTATGTCATTGGACCCTTTGTGTGCTTCACTGATTGAATCCTGCCAAAAGAAGTCTTCGGAGGCTCAGGCCAACCAGAAGAGGTCCGCACACCGAAGTTATACTTTTCATTTCTGGTCTTGCATTGCGGGGGCATCAGATTTCTTTAAGAAAGCTTCCGTTGAAAGTTTATGATGTAGGATGAGGCTTTGTAGATGTGAGGAATGTGCCCATTTCAACGTATTCCAGAAATTGACTACATCTGAATGTATGAGTTCTCTGACGATTCTTACATCTTCATTTCATTGGTTTGGCACAGTAGTAAAACTTCAACCACCTGATCTAGTGAACGCTTTTGTCCATGTGACCTGTGAATCTGATACATGCTGAATGAACTGCTTTTTATAATCATGATGAATTGGTTACAGATGCCAATGACCTGATTTTGGGTGGTCGTAAAACACTAAATTGAGGGGCACTGTAACTGGTGGAATGGTTTAGAGTTTTTCTTTTTCGTTTTTCCACTTTGTACAAATAGTTTTATGTGCAACTTTTTTGTGTATTTGTAAGATATTATATAGTTATTTATGTAACCGACGCTACATAATAGGATTAAAAGTTGATGTGTTGTTACTATAGATTTATTTATCAAATTTAGGTGGTTTTCAGAAGCTGTTATTGGCAACTCTAACTTTGTGCTCGAAGTTGCTGAATGTTGATGGTAGTGATTAATTATGCATGGTGAAAAGTGAAGTTTTTTGGAATAATTTCACAATTGCTTTCAGTTAAACCTTGTGTAATTTTCTAAAATTGAATATGAGAAACTTCCATAAACTTTATCACAGTGGGAATGAACATCTTGTTCTTTTCTGTATTTTGCATGCTATGGATCTAGTTAGAAGTTTTGAAATAGTTTAATGGTACTGTCCTAGTGTGTCACATGTTGAAATTGCATTATTTAGTATAAGTTTTTCTGTGATACATATGCGTGTCTATATCACTTCTCATTTAATGAATATGGCTGCTATGAGATTATTCCAAAATCCCACTCAGCTACTAGCGATGGTTAGAGCATATACATGATGAACCTTTGGGCTGTAAAGTGCTTCAGTGGGACAGTTGGGAGGAGGTATATAAATATATAATCCATATTCCTTTTCTAGTCATCCTCACATCCTTCTTTTTCCCCCTTTTAGTGGACGACTCAGTCATCCCACTCATTGCCTAAAATAATAAACTTGGCAACCATATGACAAAGGGAAAGTCTTCAATCAAAATAAAGTAATTTGGAACATAGTACATTCTACTTACCTAACTCACATACATGTTAGCAAAGGGAAAAGTGACTTTATTTGGTTTCAATAAATGCAATGGGGAAGAGCAATAAAGGGTGCAAACCTACGCATTTCTTTTTACAAGCCTATGTATCATTCTCATAAGCAAACCGATAGAAATTAGTTAACAACATTCTTTGTTAGCCGAAAGCAACCTAGTGTCACATCTCTCATCAGATGGAGATGAGATATCATGTGTATCACACTAGGACCTAAGTATTTTATTCTTTTATTACTATAGTGAGTCTTACATTGAAGACACCAAAGTGAGACAGACTCAGGCCACAGTGAATTCATTTACTTCTTGGATAAGTGGGGGAGTCAACATAACGAGGCTGTTGCATGAATAAGTGGGAGAGAACGTCATGTTCCACCTTGGTTAGAGATGAAATGTCATGTGGGGGTATAACGTCTTGAGCCAAACATAATACCAGTTATTTTTGGGACGTGAGCATGTGACATTAATAAGTGTTCTAATCAAAGTTTCCTCGAAGACATATTTTGGATTTGCATATGACAAAATCTGCATGTTTTGAAATGGGATTTGTGAGAGTAGTTCCATTGTACTTGGTTCTGTTTCATGGTTATGAACTATCAAGTAAATTACAAGCTGCAGATATGTTAATGCAAAAAAGAAATCTTCCAACTTCATAGTGGAAAAACCTTACTAATCATATTTCCTAGGAGCATAAAATTGGGATGATAAAGTAAGAACCAAGGAAACTCTGGCCTTTTATGTCTCTTACTTAGTAGTACAGGTGACCATGGAAATTGCCACCATGCAACTTTTTGAGATAAGAAAAATAGCGCAACTTCTTATTTCATATACATATATAAGCATATGTCTTGCTTATATCTTCTTTTTAATTCTTATACATAATTTTGATCTTGGTGACAAGTTCTATCAAATACTTTGAACCAAAATTCCATATATCCTGCTGGTTTTTAGTGCCATTACAGTAAAGATAGAGCTTCTCGGATCTCACTATACAAGTCTGCATATCAATTGAGCGTCTAGTCTTCAAGCACACAACCATATGTGTATCAATCAAAGCCTGTAAATGGAAAAACAACAGCAGAATTTTTAAGACAAGAAGAAGAAAAAGAAGAAGTGAATAATATGAAAACTATAGACTGGAAGTGCACTAATGTCATATACTGGATAAATTCAATGTTGATTTTTGTATTAGGATAATTTGAGACAGCTGCAAAAGCTTCGGTTGACATGAGGATGGTAGAAGGGCATGGCCTTTTTGAGCAAAAATCCACCACCTTGACATCCACAGTGCCACCCTTGCATGGTTTGTTGCTGCCATTGAGACACCTTAGCCGGTATTGTCTCCCACAGGCAGCCCCGTTGTCCCACAACCCTTCACTCACAGAAACAAACAGATTTCCTGGTGGGAATTGATCTTGTCTATTGCCGTAACACTTAGTAGCTGCATCAAGATTTAAAAAAGAAAAAGAGAAGAACTAGAGATGACAAACTATTAGATGATATTTCTTCATTATTTCTGTATTAAATTCTATGAACTGTGTACTCACGTATGTATGGAGGAGTATAAGAAATAGCTGTGCCTATGTCCCCAAAGACCAGGCTTGCTTTGCAAAATAAGCTTAGGACTATTAGGATGGCAAGTTAAGCCATGATGAAGAAGAGACAAAACACATTGAACTATGCATGAAGCTACTTAATGGTCTCATATTTATAGTTGAAGTCATGGACTGTTTTGCTTTCTCTCTCTGCATTTCTTTCTTTGTTTAAGTGTAAACGTAATAGTGAGAAACCTCATCACAAAGTTGTGGAGAACATCCATAGTCATCGTTTAATGAGAGTGGATGAGAGTGGAAGTCATTCAATAAAGCTGACAACTTTGCTTTCTGATTGCTCTCCAAATTAGTTGATTTGAACTGTTGCAATACCCAAAATAATTTCTGGAATCAGCCAAAAGGCACTGAATATGAGGTCTAGGACAAGGAAACTTATTGAGTGGCTAGTTAAGAATAGCTTAATCATAGTGATGAGGTTGATTTTTATATGCTAGGTTCTTATTCTACTCTTTAATATTGGAGAAGGTATTTCTAGGGATTCTTTTTTATCTGAGTTTATGTCAATATTGTGCACTCCTTTTGATACTTGCGTTGCATTAAAGCATGCTGAACTCTTGGCATTCTCTTCCTCTACTAATGGTTATATTCTAGTCTTGGTTAGAAAACTTTATTCTTGCTCAACTTTAATACAGAATTTTCACTGGTATCTCTCCTTGCGTGCAGAGATTACATCATGTGCTTTGGGCGTGCAACTATATCTCTTTCTCCTTCACATTCCTCAAAAAGCACGGGCTGAAAGGTGGCCAAAGGAGGTCTTCCACTAAAGTACTACAGTGATGCACTATAAACCCTTTTCTGTCTAGTTTTCTATAGTGAAAATGATTTCCAATAATTCATCTGTAATTGGGTTTATGATAGTTTATTTGGCTGAAGCAAATATATATTTCTCCCAAGATAACCTGGGAAACGGTCATTTGTTGAACGGCCACCTTTGAGACATCCATCTTTAATGTCACTAAGAACATGATAATGAGCAATAACCGAAGACTCATCTCAATGCTATGTGACTCAGTAAGTACAAACTATGTGCTCCCATTGTTTCTTTTGCGGCTGCTGAACTTATCTTCTAGGGGGAACTTTTAGTGGTTGTTTAGTTGTGGAAAATGTTTTTCGATTTTTTATCTTTAATTGTTTACAAAATCTCTAGTTTTGATTTCACAGAAAATTTGAACAACATGCTCAAAGAGGTTTGTAAAATTAATGCCAATCTATAAAATTGGAATATATGGTCAAGAGGGAGAGAAGTTTTTTTTCTTTTTGTGTGTAACTTGGTGTAAGAGAATGAGATAGAGATGATTCGGGAAAAAATTTATAAAGAGCCTTTATTGTTGTTCAGTTGTGGAAAACTGCCCTAGTTTTTCAGAAAATTACTCTATGAAAAATGAAAAATTAAAAACCTTGTTCAAATACAAAAATTGACAATGGAGATTTGGAAAATGCAATTTTCCAAAATTGAACTAAACTGGTGTTATTGCTAGAAATACAACAATTAAAATTTATAAAGCAGGAAGTCCAAGTTGAGGTAGAGCCAGGCAAGGAACAAGGAACTTGATCTACACGGTGGGAGGAAGTGGCCAACTACTTGTCTAGGGGGAGTTCACGCCACTATTTGGGGGATCTCGTGCCTCTATCCGAGGGAGAGATCACTTGGCCTGAGTCTCTCGAATAAACAAGTGTTGGACTTGAACAAGTAGCATGAGACTAAAGTGGGAGAGTGAGAGGTGACTGCTTGGGGGAAGCTCCGCTGTCTGGGAGAGTGTTGTTGCAAGGTAGTACATAGTCGGAAGGCACATGAGGATTCCTCCTACGTGTGCCCTCCGATGGTTAAGTCAGAAAAAGTCATGTTGGTGCTATAAACAAGTAGGTAAAAGCTGTCTGGGAGGAGTATAAGTCGTTCATTAAGAAGGATAAGCACATTAAATATGCTTTAGGTGTGAGAGAATACGAAAGGTTGAAAAAATATCCTTAAAATGACAAGTTGAGGGGTATTTATACCCCCTAACTATTGGTGGTGGGACATGTGTCATGCATGCACAAGGGTTGCAAGGTGTTGTCCTAAGTTAGGCATGGATTAAGCCTTGTGAAAAACCTCCTGGAGGAGTAGTCCTCCAAGAGCAGGAATGCCTTGTGAGGCGAGTTGTCACTTTATGGAGCAATGCAAGGTAGTGAGTTGTCCGGGAGAAAGTCTCTCTTGTTGTTCCAGAGTGGCTCGACCGGGTGTAATGTTGTGATACCAGAGTATATGCTTAGTACTTGTCTGGGAGAACATTATACATCCGGGAGAATATCTTCTTCCTGGAGGATGTTTTTCTTCGGGAGAATTCTTCATTGATGTTCTTCGAGAGAACTTCTCTCAGCAAAAAGGCACTTTCTCTGGGAGAGCAACACTTCTCCCTCGAAGGTTAGGTTACAATAATTGAGAAAACTACTAAAATAAGTTTTCTAAGATTTCCTTGTTAATTTGGAGATTTGGGACGTGCAGTTTTCCAAAAAAAAATTCACATATCATCTTCATCTCATTCTCTAATCAAGTTAGATAAAAAAAGAAATTAAACCTGTCTATTTTTTTTTAACATATATTCAAATTTTCTAGATTGGAAATTTGTTTCTTTATTTCTAACATTTGTACATGTTCTTTAAAGTTTCTATAGAAAATGAAAACTAGGGATTTTATAAAAAAAATGGAATTAGAAAAGTGGAAATCATTTTCCACAATTAAACAGCCTTTTCTTTTCTGAATCTCCAACTTAACAAGGAAAATTTGGAAAACTCATTTTAGGAATTTAAAAAATGATTATAGCTTGTCAATACTTTTAGACCCTGTGCCTTGCAAAACTCTGAAAAACATCTTACTGTCTAATGTAGATTACTATTAGTGCTCGTGCTTTCTTCACATCTGTTACAGCTCAAGGAGGATCCAAGAGAAATATTCTCATATTTGTTTGTCAATGTCTGAGTTAGGATTATGCCACTATAAAATTGTGCCCGAATGAATGGATAAATCATTCTAGATGCCACTTGATCAAGGATAAATCATTATAGATGCTTATTTGATGCGACAATACAGCTAGTAGGTTTTTTTTTTTTTTTAATAGCATGATCAATATGGTGATTTTTGAGTAGACCCTAACCACGTGATCAATATGGTGATTTTTTTTTATCAGTAAAAAGAAAATTGCTGACACAAGGGGCACTAACGAGCTACCAAGAGACTTGGAATACCCACTTAGGGCCAATAGTGTCTGCACCCGTTGACCCCACTTGGGGACAACTCACTAGTCATTTAAGCACATTTGGTAAAATTCCTACTAAGGATTTCTTTAGTAGCATTATGGGCCCCCTCCCATTGAACTCGTGATCCGTATAATTGAGGAGCCAACTAGGCACAAGGGGCAGAGGCAGGCTGCCACTCAAACTTGAAACCTTTCCCCAGGGATGTCAACACCCTTGCCACTTGGTCTACTACCCTGTAGCTGATATGGTGACTTTATGTGGGTAGTCCCATGGCAGGAATTAATGTTCAAGTGCTTTAATTGGGAAATTTTCCCTAGCCATGAGCATGAAACAACTTTGTCAGTTAGATGCACATCTGTGTAAGATTATGGATTAAATCCTTGGATACTTCTTTGATTTGAGATTATTAAAAGTTTGTTTCATTAATGTGTTCAGCTCTCTGTTTCATTAAGAGATTTCAAGTTATATCATTCATCAGCCCCACCCCAACACCTTCCCCATGTTTAGGCTTCCGATCTTCCTCCAAGTGGTAGCTCCATAGCTTCTTTTCCATCAACCCCACATATGATACCAAACAAAATGCCCTTGAAAGTTCGGTTTCTTCCATGGTGGTGGGTGACAATTGTTGACTTCCCCATCCATTAAATGCTGATTTTAAAATGTGGCTGAAGTTGCGGCTGAAGCAGCTACAATTTTTTTTTTCTCCTATGAGAATTTTTTGAGTGTTAATTAAGTAAACTCGTCAGCTACGTGCAACACCTACAAATCATACGCACGAGGTAAATACACAAAAACTTGTGTGTAGGCTAGTCTTCATAGAAGTTTAAACGTCAATAACAAAAGAAACTACTATAACTTCTTACTGCCAAGTCAACTGAGCTCTTTTCTTTGAGTCATTGGTTTCTTTTCACAAGTTTTTAACCCTCATTGCTGGCATTGGATTATCCATCGCTGATGGGCCTACATGGCATCTAGATGGGTATTTTTTGCTCTTTTTTTGTGTTTTATTTTGTACTATACCAGCAAAATTTGATTAGCTGGCATTGTTTGGTGAAGGGAAGTAGAGAAGAGTAAAGTTGGAGGAAATTTTCATGGCCGAACATCTGTGAGGTTTGTCTCTATTGTATATTTGTTCTTTTCTATATGCCTCTATTAACATGTTCTATTTCATTTTCTTGTTTCACCCCCACATCCTCCATTTACCATTTGTGAACCTTTCTTCTAGGATAAATTTCATGCAAACCCTAATGCAGTTTCAACCATTTTCAGGAAAATTCTCTTGTGGTTTACTTGTAACATTTAAGATTTATGTGCTTTATTTTATTTTTAATGATGCCCCTTCCATTTCGACAGCAAAAAGAGACTACAAGGGATCTTTTGTAAATGGTCCAAACTACATGAGTTTAGGTGAAATTTTTAATTTCTTTTATATATATTCCAATGGAAATGAGATGCTTCATGTTTTTTTAAGCATCTTCTATGAATTGGGAAAATTTTCTTTTTTAGCTATTAGTAATGATAAAAGATGTCCAATATATAAAACTTTCTACCTCGTAAGTATTAAAGAAAAGTTATTTTTACACGAGATCTTATATTTATTTTTTTTAAAATAATTTTACTATGTAAACTCGACTTTTACTACTAAGTCTTGCCCTCTCCTAGTTTCCTTCAAGCAATTTAGACTAAATCTGTACATTGTCTCAAGGTAATGACAAAGACCTAACTTTCAGAAAGGGACATGGAAGACATGCTTCTTGTGGTAGGTGGGTAAGTTCTTGGAATTTCAGTTGCATATATTGGCCATACTTTACTTTCAATGTCTCATTAAATTCATGGTCAATCCAAAATCAAACCCTTTTGAGAATATGTACCTTGACCTGTGAGAATGAATTTTCTTTTATTAATTCTATACAATTTCCTTTTCTACTCTTTGTTTATTTGTTTAAAGTGTCACTGTTGCTTGCTTCTTTAGCAGTTAGCAAGATATAATGAAAAATGGTATTTTAAATAATATAATATGTATTATATGTTATATATATGTCCATTTTATAACAAAAGATCACACTAAAAGATTTAAATAACTAATAAAAATATACACTGTCCTATCTTAAAATTGTAGAGTTTATACGTCTTTTTTATTGTTTTTAAAGAAATTTTTATTTGGAGAAAAAAAACATAAAAAATTAATTTTCTTAAGTGAAATCGGCTATATGTCTAACAGTTTAAGTTTATTTTTATTTATTCTTATTATTGTTATAAAAAAAGAGTAAAGTTTGATACAATTATATAGCTCAAAAGGAGGCAATTTTTTTTATTTTATTATTGATGGGCTTATCTTTAAATATAAAATTATTATATCTCATATGATCATGAGACTAATAATAATCACTATATCTATGTAATATATGATAAATCTTTATTATTTTTATAAAGGTTAATCATGAAAATAATTTAATTTTTTTTATGAATTTATAATTTTATCTAATATTTTTAATTTTGATAATTAAATCTAAATTAACTCAATTGAGTGTAATTTTTTCTCGCAAGTAAAATCGATTTAAAGAGAATATATTTATTATGACTATCGATTTAAAGAGAATGTATTTATTATGACTTGGTATGTTGTGTATCATATAATAATAATATTTATTACATTTATATATATAAAAAAATATAACATAAAAGAACTAAAAAAGAAGAAAAATAAACGTATTATGTGTAATAAATTAGATTTTTTATTTATGTGTACAGTTTTATTAATATTATTATTATATAACAATTGATATGTCAAGTCAGCATAAATATATAGCGATTGATAAAATTATACCTAATTGAGTTTATTTAAATTTAATTATCAAAAATTAAAAATATTTAATTATTTACATGATTAGCCCTTTTTTTTATAAATATTCATATTGGAACATCCTTCATGTCACATTTTTTTGGGTATTGGGTAAAAATGGCTAAATTTTAGTTACTAAATATTGGGATAAATTTTAATTACTAAAAACAACTGAACTTGCACTTGTACCAAAATTACACCATGCACCCTAATTTCTTGATCAATTTGTAAATGAGAAATGTTTATTTTATGATTTGTTTAGGTGTTTATATATAGAAGACAAAAGAAAAATTATAATCATGTTTTCTTTAGTGATTAATTTGCTATGAATTAAAGTTTATTAATCTTATTGAATTTATATATGATATCTATCCTTATGTCAAGAGATTTTGACAAAATACTAAATGCAATGGAATGGGTTGGATTGTATATAGGTTTTAATGTAGGTGATGATGATGGAAGATGAGGATGGAAGATGAGGATCGGTTATCTTAGTTTTGTCTTGATAGGAATATTTGTTATAAGAATAGATTTATTTTTTTGATATTAGTTTTTTATGTTTAAGTTAGTAAATGAACAATAAAACGTATCGAATCCTCAAAATTACTTAGTTGATTTTTAAGAGTTTTGATTGTTGTATAAGAGGTGCGAGTTAAGATATTTAAAATTATCTTTAAGATTTATAAGCATGGACATCTTAAATTAACAAAAAATTTGGAGTATATATCTCTCTAAAATTCTTAATATTAGGTATTCATGATTATTTTAGGATGATAAGAAATTCATGTTATTGGACTAAAATTATCTTTTTAGGATGTTTAGTCATCTCAAAGTATTCTGGTTTAATTTTTTTATGATAGTGGCAAATTTCTCGAAAAATTAGAGTTAGGTTTTATTGTTGATCTTTCAAATCTAAATTGGATAAAATGTTGGTAGAAGTGATTGCTTTTTAGAAATATCGGGGTGATTTTATTTTTTGATATCTTTTCTTCAAGTGAATATATTTTAAATTAAAAATAAAATTCATCTTATCAACTGTTACATATTTAAAAAATATATATAAAAATTAACTCTAATACAATGTACGTATTAATATTAAGATGATATCGAATATTTTCTTGGAGATTTTTGCACACGTCGGCATCGCTGTTGGAAATCCAAACACAGCCTTAGTTAAGATTCTGTACCGCCAGTTGATTAGAGCCCCAAACCTAACAACAACTCTACCCACCAACACAAAAAAGGACAAAAGAGAAGCAACAAAAACTTTATATATTTTTATATAAGCGCAAATACGTGCAGATTCATCCATCGCCCTCTTTCACGGAGGGTTCGACAGTTCCTCATCTTTCTTCCTCGGATTCTTGCTTTATTCTCTTCAACAGATGGAATCGATTCCATCAGTCTTCTCGAACACCATGTTGTAGGAAATGGGTTTCCGGCCACCAAAAAAAATCCAATCTTTTGCTCCATCGCCGCTCTCCAACAGCTCAAAGCCATGAAAATGGATTTGGGTTTGTTCTGAATCCTAGTTTAAGGCTTATTCACGAGGCTTTGATTAATGGGTAGAAGAGAAATCAAGCTTTTGGAGGGTAAGAAAAATGGCTTTTGGTCTGGTTCAGAGCTGGGGATTAAATGGAGTCTCCCAGAGGGTGGTCTCCACCCGGGAGGCTTGTTTGCTTGTGTTGGTCAAGTGGGGAATATGGATTTTGGCATTTCCCCAAATCCCTCAAATTCTAGAGACAACAATGGTGGCTTCAAGCTACCTTACACAGATTTGTATGTGAAGTATGTGTCTTTGCCTGAGGGTTTTAGGGTTGTTGGAATTCCGGAGGGGAAAGAAGAAGAAGGATTGAAGAAGAAAAGGTGTGGGATGAAGCTTAAAATCAAGGTTGCTAATCCCTCATTGAGAAGGTTGATAAGTGGGGCGGTTGCTGGAGCTGTGTCCCGGACTGCTGTGGCTCCATTGGAGACTATCAGGACACATTTGATGGTTGGGAGTAGTGGGCATTCTACCACTGAAGTGTTCCACAATATCATGAAGACTGATGGATGGAAAGGATTGTTTAGGGGAAACTTGGTGAATGTGATAAGAGTTGCACCAAGCAAAGCCATTGAGGTAAAAAGAAATCCTCTAAAACTTTCTTGGATAGTTTCAATTGTTAGGTTTTCTCAATTGCCAGTGACTTGCGTTGCTTAGTGAGTATTATCAGAATTATTATTCTGTTGGTTTCTATTAGTGCTTTATGGAAGTTTCCGTGATAGAAGTAGAGGATTTTGGGTTGCATGTTGCTATTTCATCTTGAATTTAAGGCCGGGCGCAAAATTTAATTGCTTCTTTTCCTTCTTGCAATTCCGTCTTTCATGTGTGGGGCATTCTATCCTTTCTAGTTCCTGGTTTTGCTGTCATTTATTATATTCAATTCATGAGCCCTGCTGAACAAGGTTCACATAAAAACTTTACAGCGTATTTCTGTTAACTGTTGCTAATTGATCTGATTTTGATGAATGTCTTGTTCTAAGATTGGTTTGAAGGAATTTATGATTCACTCAAAACAATTATTAGTTTTACATTGTACAAGTATACTGCAGTTTTGTAATTCTCGTTGTAGTCTTTGGAAATGGAAACATCCATTTGTGTAATTTTGCAAATTCAGAATAATTTACCAAGGAAAGCAAACTCTTAAATTTGAACCTCTTAGCAGTTGGAGGACTGCTTCAAAACTTCAACCTTCTGTGAACTGATGTTATGAAAATTTATGATTTCTGTTTCCTTCAACCTAAAGACTATCTTTGTCAGTTCTTTTGAACCTTCACCTACCATAGTTTTTCCTTTCAACTTACTAGAAATCGGCATTTCCTTCAAAATTTGTAATCTAAGTTTTATACTTGGCATTGAGCCACGCTATAACACTTTGAAAGAGAGTGACTGAGTAAAGGTGAAGAAGAGAAATCAAAGCGTCTGAAATCAGTTTAGTTTTATACCTGATAAGTCAACAATAGAAACTATATACTTGTTGAGGTGCCTGACAGAAAGATATAGAGAGAAACAAAAAGATTTAAATATGGTATTTATAGATTGAAAGACATGTATAATGGAAGAGATTAATGAAAATATTTCCTATGGTATAAAGAGCTTGGTGAGAAACTCTTAAATATGATACGAGTAATAGGGCCTTATAAAAGATATGACCATTGATAGAGATGATTAGCAAATTATAATTCATGTAGCCAGTCCCACCTAGTGTGATCAAGGCTTAATATGCTGTTGTTATTGTTTTATACCTGGTGTTGCTTGTATGTACAGAATCCTAGACCATCTTATGTAGCTTTTCAAATTACCAAACTTTAGGTCAACACTACATAAACTAATCTGAAAACAAGCAACACTGGGTAATTTGTCGTTTCAAAGAGGTTGCACTTCTAGTCACTAAATTGTCTGCTCGAATACACTTCAGATCAAGTTAGGCCCCTTTCTTGTCTATTCCCTATTAATGATACTTCCTGACCATCATGATAATGCAATGGAAGGTAATGCCCATATGCATCATAGTAAAACACAATGCTCATCGTGACTGAATACTTGGTACTTTTTAATATTTGAGTCTGTGAGGAAGTCTGTTGGATATTGATTCAAAGTTGCAGATTTAGTGGGTTGATTGGGTCAAAATTCTGTTTACTAATTTAGTGGGTTGAGATAATTTCATTTTTTTAAATATAAGTCTAGCAATAAATCTTATTTTCTTGTTATGTATTGCCTATTTAAAGGCATGATGATATGAATAAAATTAATGTGATTTCAGCCTTCACATTCATGATTTTTCTTTAGCGACCAATGTCTCTAAATTTCCAACAGTGGTATCAGAGCATTCAATGATCTTAAGGGGCCTGTGAGAGAACTCATCAACGCCTTCTTTATTTCTATGGCTTCCACCAACACATCATCTCTTTCACCACTAGTTTTTGATGGAGAAAATTATCAAGTATGGGCTGTCAAAATGAAAGCTCATTTGAGAGGTCTTAGTTTATGGCAGTGGGTCGAAAGTGAAAGGGAGATACCTCCGCTTGGCAACAATCCTACGACAATTGAAGAGGAAACGCTCTTCTAGTTGGTGAGAAGTGCACGAAGAAAATTTTTTTGGAGAGAAGTGCTCCATGAAACTGAATTGTTTTTTCAACATTTGAAGGAAGTATTGATTGTGATGAGAAGTGCATCAAGAAGTGAAGAGAAGTGCTTCACAATTGAAAAGAAATTTGGAGAGAAGTGCTCCATAAAAAATTGAAGTTTTGAAACTTTGAATCAAGGAGGAATGTTGGATATTGATTCAAAGTTGCAGATTTAGTGGGTTGATTGGGTCAAAATTCTGTTTACTAATTTAGTGGGTTAAGATAATTTCATTTTTTTAAATTTAAGTCTAGCAATAAATCTTATTTTCTTGTTATGTATTGCCTATTTAAAGGCATGATGATATGAATAAAATTAATGTGATTTCAGCCTTCACATTCATGATTTTTCTTTAGCGACCAATGTCTCTAAATTTCCAACAAAGTCCCACTTACCTTTTCATTTTCATGCTTATACCTAGAAGATGGTAGTCCATAAGACCTGATGCATTCATTACGTGTATATATATTTTGCTAGAAGATACATTCACTTTTTGAAGTATTTGATAATTACTTGCCACCATGTCTACAAACAAAATACCCAAACTAAGTTTTTAATGGGCTTAGTTATATTGGGAGACAATCTAACCACTCAACCAGGTTTATGGTTCTCGATATCTATGTCAAAAGTGGAGGAGAAAGAATGATAAGAAATGGGGACCAAGAATCAACAGGTGTGATTTAAAAGGAGAAAAGGTAGTTTTTTTCAGTAAAATTGTGTAGCAGAAGGGATTAGATTATGGAAGGTGAGGCTAATCCCATATGGGATGAGATTACTCCTGTTATCTGAAACATAGGAAAGTTATACAAGAATCAAAGGGAAAAGCTCCAAATCAAAAGAAGTCAGGAGAGTGGATGTGAGGAGATTGAAGAAAAAAAATTAAAACCAAAAGAGCTTGCAACAGAACTATATGCATTGACCTAACAAGATATATTTGAACATGCATTTGGCTAATAAAGAAACAAAGAGTATAGTCAATGAAGTAAGGTTAAAAGTTTCTGAAATTTATGCGAATGGAATGATTTTGACTCAAAAGATGAAAAAGAGATTTATACCAATGATTTTGAGTAAAGTGTAGTGCATGAAAGATGAAAACCAAAATGTTTTGTTAAATGAGGGGATGATAAGAGAGAGATGAAAGGAATATTTTTCCAATCTATTTAACCCCACTTAGGGGGTCTAGCATGTTTTTTTTTTTTTGTTTAATGTGTTTGATAACTCCAAAAATACCCCACCAATTTGCATAATGTTTTCTGTCAATTAAGGCATGTAAGAATAGCTCTTGTTCTTCACTGTGGTATTGTCTAAATTCGTCCTGACAACTTGCTTTGACTTCTTGTTTGGTTTAATTATTGGAATAATCTGCTTGCAGCTGAACTTATGGTGCACAAACGAGAATGGCAGCATGTACTGTTCTAATTTTTTACAGTAGTGCACACAAGAAATTAACTATTTTACATGCATAAATCAATTGTAAACTATATAGCGTTATGAAGCAACTTGATCTGATTCTATAGTAGGGATGTCATGGGTACAGTTTTCCTGGAGCCCAGTGCCTTTATTTTTCATGGATTTGTAATATCATGACTTGTTTTAATCTCGTTACTGCTCAGCACCTACTAGAGCAAATATGCATGAAGATTCATGCTCTCTCTCCTTTCCGTCAAAGATAGATCTGCCTTGTATAAAGTAAGTAGCTTGTGTTGATTTCCAAACAGAACTTTATGATTTCGTCGACTTCTTCAAATTATCTGTATTCTACATGGTTGAGATTCAAATTTTCAACTATAAATTTTTTGTCGGATGCTATGTTGGTTTACTTGGAATTAGAAATGTAATGAATTTTTAATGGCCAAACTATACATGTAAAGTTCTGTCTTCTCGTTTGGTGTGCCATAAATTGCTTTGTATTCTATCTTAACTGAAGCACATTTTCTTTACTCTGTGTGCAGTTATTTGTTTATGATACAGTTAACAAGAATTTATCACCAAAACCTAGCGAACAGCCGAGGATTCCCATCCCAGCCTCGCTGTTTGCAGGAGCTTGTGCCGGAGTTAGCTCTACTCTGGTTACATATCCTCTTGAGTTACTCAAAACACGGCTAACCATACAGGTAAATTTATCCCCACAGACAATTAATGTGTTACCGCATTGGGACTGAAACTTTGAATATGATGGATGTAGATATTGTGTTATGCTGAATATGCAGGGAGGTGTTTACAATGGTCTGTTCGATGCATTCATAAAAATATTGCAAGAAGGGGGACCTGGAGAGCTCTATCGCGGTCTCACCCCTAGTCTTATAGGGGTAATCCCGTATGCTGCCACCAATTACTTTGCGTACGACACATTGCGAAAAGCGTACAGGAAACTTGTGAAGCAAGAAAGAATTGGCAACATTGAGACCCTTATAATTGGATCGGCTGCTGGTGCCATTTCAAGCAGCGCAACTTTCCCACTGGAGGTGGCTCGCAAGCACATGCAAGTAGGGGCTCTCAGCGGGAGGCAGGTCTACAAGAATGTGCTTCATGCACTGTCTAGCATACTTGAACAGGAAGGAATCCAGGGTTTGTATAAAGGGCTTGGTCCAAGCTGCATGAAGTTGGTTCCTGCAGCTGGGATCTCATTCATGTGTTATGAAGCTTGCAAAAGGATACTGGTGGAGAACGAAGATGATGCATAGAAATAGAAGTCAGAAATAATAAATGAAAGTGAGTTAGGATGCAGTTCTATATACAGTGAGTTTTCGTTTCGTTTCTTTGGTATTCAGTTCAAAGAGCCTGCTTCTTTGGGCTAGAATTGATACTTTCAGGGACCAACTTGAATTAGTCCTTGTTTCATGTTTTGCGAGTGATGTGACTCAATTTTTTGCACATTGATGAGTACAATGAAAGGCTTCTGCTTCGCAACGGTTGTAAAATGATCGTTTTTGTGCATAGCTCTGTCTTTACTATGCAAAGAGACTCCTTTAACGTTTGAATCCATAGCCTCTTAACACGAACAGGTGATTTTATAACTAAAACGACAAGCTGAAATATGAAGGTCAGAACTTTAATTTCAAATGGTAAGCTTCCCTTTCTGTATAAATAACACATGAAAGAAGAGTAATCAGCAATTCTAGCAAAATCCTAAACAACACTCCATGACTCACAGGCTTCCAACATTTCTTCCTTTTTTCATTTAATCTGGGGAAAGGGAAGAGATTGTTCAGTTATGCTCCTCGCCATCTCCAACTTCTCTGCCTTCAGCCTCGGCAGCCATCAACTCATCAAAGTTCTCTGCTTTTCCTAGTAATATTTCAATCTACAAAAAGAAAATCCATTACGTTAGATAAAAATTGGCAGCCAACCTGTTTATTCCCATCTTAAACTTTCAAGAATTATAGTTCAAAATATTATCATTTTTTCTGTTGTTCAGCATGTAAAGTACCGACATGTGTAAAATAAAAAAAATAAAAAAAACAGCATGACTGGAAAAAGAATGCCACGTTAGATGTGCAGCCATACAAGAAATGGCAATTAGAAAATAAGGTTACCCACAATAAGGGTAGAATGGTCTAAAGATAGGATACACAAAACAAGATGTGTTTAAGATGATTTAGACACATGAGACGAACTGATAGCCATAAGGAATAAACAGAATGGGAAAAAGTTTATAGCCAAAAAAGGTACAGAAAGCATGAGAAAACTTGGTAAAGAAATTACAAGCATAAGATGAGTTATAACGATTATACAAAAAGAGATGGCATAGATAAGGCCAGAATCCAATTAGCCAATCCAACTTGGTGGAGTTAAGATTTGGTATTGGTGGTTTTATGGTTGTTGGCTTAGAAAATGATCAGTTTAATGTGTCATTCTTTTTCAAATTTACCTTTGCTTTTGGAAGGGGTCGAGTTTCTCCTTCATCCCTCATATCCACAGTCAATGTACGGATTTCTGTACAATGAAAATGTTACAAATATGAGCTCCAACGACCAAAAAGGCTAGAAAGGATAAAAAAATTCGTTAGGAAAGCAAGGTACTTACTTTTTACAACAGCAAATCCATTGTTCTTCAGAATTTCAGCCACAGTGACCACTGTTGCAATTGCTGCAGATATCATAGAATGTAACATGTCAATCCTTCAACGAGCCAACCACAAGAAGATATAATTTTAGGAAGCACCACAAGTAATTTTGGGCTACAAGGCGCATGCCATGTAACGTTCAAGTAAGAATTACCATCAGAAAGGAGGCAGTTAGATATCATACCATGTCATAACCCAATGCATAACCACTGTGCCTACTAACACTAAATTGCCATTGATATTTTCCCTCAGCAGAGTTCACATTTGAATGGAGATGGAGTTTCCATCAAATATATCCATGCAATGTACATACAAACATATGCGTATATGACCTTGAGATGCATCACCAATCTGAGGGAAAAGAGTGTACCTTGTTGATCATGACTCATGAAAGTAATCGTGGGCATGAATTTTTGCCAAAGGATGCCATTTAGTAACTATTTACTTGTAAACCAGTTTTATTATCAGAGAAATTAACCATTCAAGGAGAATCCTATACACCTTCCTTTCATTCTTTCTTTCTTCTTTTTTTTTTTTTTTTCCTTGGGTGGGGGGGATAAGATCCCAACACCTTTCTAATGGAGGTAAACAAAATATTCAAAACTTCTTTCAAGCGAGTCTTGGTAGCAACCGTCAAGTTGCTCCTTCGTAACTTGGAGTTTACAGGCTTCAATTTTTAGAACCAGTCTCTTTGCAAAGCCAAGAGTAAAGTTACATACGAAAACATCCATCCTCTTACCCTTTCAAGGTATAGAGAACCTTGTGCACTAGGGACACCCTTTAATTATAATTTGTATGGATATCTTAATTGCCCCAATCAAATTACAGAACCTAGAAATCAGTTTCTACCATGTCAGTTTCATATTATAACTTTGTCAAATTTAATTGCAAATTCTATAGTTCAAATGATTATATATGCCTTGGTGGCTTATATACGATCTTAAAGAATACAAATATATGGAATCTTGGTTTATGTTTCCAAATATTTCGTGCTGTTTCTCAATTTTCCCCATTTCCAACATGTTTCCAAAAAGTTTCCATTTCCGGGCAAACCAAAAGAACCCATCCGTACATATTTTTATTTGAATTTATGCAGTTTAAACTGGAGCTTAAGATTTGTGTGTGTTACTACTTTGGGCCTCTGGCTCGTGGAATTTGGATGAAAACTTATAGGCTTGCGTTCAACTAATGTTTTTGCTTATTGAGAAGTGCAGTTGAAAACCCCAAATCACATTATATTTGTGACTTCAACAAAAAATTTTGATAAACAACTGTCTACAGGTTGTGAGATCATTTGAAATACCCCCTCAAACTACATTTTGGCACATTATCCAAGACCTGAAAAGGTAAAAAGAATCTCAGAAAAGGTATGTGGAGTGTGGAAAAGATAGGAACATTTATCCTCCGGATAATGAAAGATGTGTGAAAGTAACAAAATAGAACTCTATGCTATGGGGTTTGATAAACAACTGTCTACAGGTTGTGAGATCATTTGAAATACCCCCTCAAACTACATTTTGGCCCATTATTCAAGACCTGTAAAGGTAAAAGAATCACGGAAAAGGTATGCTGAGTGTGGAAAAGATAGGAACATATATCCTCCAGATAATGAAAGATGTGTGAAAGCAACAAAATAGAACTCTATGCTGTGGGGATTAGTGTTACAAAAAGCTAATGAAAATTTGAGGAGAATAATTTGAAGAGTTGAGTTTGTTAATGCTAATTAAATAAACCATAAATCAGACAAAATTCGTTCCACTGTCAATGTGGGTCTGTATAATTAAGATCCCAAAGCCACATAGCAGGCAGGACGGATGGTGCAGTGTGTGTGTGTGTGTGTGTGTGTGTGTGTGTTTGTAAGATAACCATGGTGCAATATGATTGAATCACATTTTTGTGGGCAACAATCATCTGTGATTTATCCAAACAGATAATCAAATTAAGGGAGATTAAGAAAAGTATATGGAGATTTAAAGCAATACCCATTCCGAGACCAGACAGCTCAACCTCATCGTATTGCTGCATGTATCTCTGCAAATACCATCATGGAGCAAAAGATGACTAAATGATACAAAAATGCATGTAATAAATCTAGCACATAATCATGCTTATACAGGTAATGCAGCAAAAATAGATCAAAACCCATAATTAGCTGGCCTCAACTAGGGAAACCCACCTTTACCCTCAATAAATCCGTACATACATACTATTCCAATACATTTTCCAAGCCCTTTTCTTTTCTTTTTTTGGATAAGCACAATGTCCAAGCTCTTCGTTCCACTAATTTCCGTAAACTCCGACGGAATCAATTCTTGCAAGATTTTCCCAGCAACCAAACGGAGGGTTTTTGGCCAAAATCAAAATCGATAAACCCAAAGCAGATACCGATATGCGTACACGTATATATAAATATATACATATATAATCGTACCTTGGAGAGATTGACATAGAAGAAGAGCGGCTTCTTGGTGTTGGAGACCTGGATACGATTCCTCTTCTGGTATTCAACTTCAGATACATGCAAGCTCTTCACTCCCTCTGTTATCCCTTCCATTTCCCCACCTCCCAAACACAAACCCTACTCTCTCTCTCTCTCTGTCTATGTCTCCCTCTCGCGGTGACTTTCAAGGCGCTGCCAGCAAAGCGCTTGAACGTTGAAAAGCTTTTTTTTGAAGATAAATATGAAAAGCATTTTTCTACCTCACAAAAGTAAAAAAATAAACTTATTTTTTCTTCTTAGAATAATTAAATTTCCCTTTGATAAAAATTTATTCTTACAACAATAATAATAACTTTACATAATAATATCAATCAAATATTTTTTATTATGTAAATAAATGCGTAATGAAATAATATCTAAATTTTAATAAAAATTTTACATTTAATAAAATGACATATTTAAATTTTTAAACTATAGTATCTCATCGTCGATTATTTTTTAAACTCGTATTTTCATCAAAAATTATATATAAGGTTTTCTATCATGACATCGTTGGATATGCATAATAAATTTAAAATAAGGAGCTTATGAACTCCTATAGTAATTTTTTTTACTCTTCATACTCTCAATTAGTGTTATCATTTTATTTTTTATTTTTTTGACTTTTTAAGAAATTTGAATAATCTTAACATTAATGAAAATAGAAATTCTAGGAATAACTTGAAGATAACGTGATAAAAATCCTTGATAGGTGACAAATCGACTTGTTTAACGAGTAATGGTTATGTCCCAATTTGTGTATCTCATTTAATGTCTTTTTTAATCGAGTTGTCTCCATTATCATTTTCTCGTATATTACAGAGTTAGGCTATGAAACATTATTAATAGCTTCCTCTAGCATAATTTTCTTGTATGATTATGCTATGATATGAGTCTATTTTTATTGATTTTTTATTTTTTTTGGTTATGTTTTTGATTTAGTTTCTTCATGATACTCCAAATATGCCCTAACTTTTGATGTTGACTTTTCAAGATTTTTTAAATGCAGCCTTTTATTTAAAGAAAAAAATATTAAGATAAAAGAAGTTAATAACACAATCACAAAATAACTCAAGAAGGATTATCCTTAAAAGACCTAAACATATCCCTTTAGCACCTAATAAATATCTATTTATTAATTCGATCAAACTTAACCTTATAAATGAGGTTGTAAGACTACATATACTACCCCTTTAAAGATAAAAAGAGTTAATAACACGATGACAAATAGAGGGATTATCCTCAAAAGACCTAAACATCCCAATAGCACGAATAAGCAATGAAATATCTACTAGTCCCATAAAACCTATGGGACAACGGTTCAAGGGATGCTCCAACAGGCAGGACGTTTGGTGCCCGGTGAGCAATGAAATATCTACAAACCCTATAAAATCTAAAACCTAACCCTATGAATGGGACAAAGTTCATGGTAGGCTCCCAACCAGCCAGTCTGTAGGGCATACAACATCTCCATATCAAACCATGCAAAGGGCTCCACAACAACAGCAAAGCCAACCAACCCAGGAGTTTGGAACACCTGTTCTAATAATAATAATGACCCATCTCAACACTTGACAGAACAAATTTTAGTATAAGAAACATGGGTATTACAAAGACAAAACAACAGAACAAACAGAAGGGTGCTCCTCTCTTTCTTTCTCTCTCTCTCTGTCCATATTCTTCACCCTTATAAATTACAACAATAATAACAACAACATAACTTAGACCTGAACAACATTTAATAGTTTGGTCCTTGTCTATTTACGAAGAGGCAGCAAGTATGATGAAGATGGCCAAACCTTACTCGATCCATCCAAATGATCTTCAGAGAAAGAAGAGAAGAAGATGAAGAACTAGCAATTGATGCCGCATTGACCTTTTGAAGCACTTTTTGTGACGTCGGAGGTGAAGGGATCGATTCGCACCCAGAGCAAGGAGAATATGGAAGCAAGGAGGATGGACCATACAATGACGATGGTTGGGGTTCGGTTTTGGCGACCCAACATACCTTTGAGGAAGGGGTACAAGTGGACGATCACCCAGATGGCGAAGAACAGCTTGCCAAATAGAGGACCCCATGACTGATACCCACTGTTTATGGCATATGAGACACCGGCCACTATGCCCACGAAGTTAATAACGAGGACTGTGGTTGGAGGAATGAGAAGGGAGGTCCATTTGAACACGTAAAGCTCTGCAAACTCTCCGTCATCGTCAGATGCCTTTGAGGTGACAGTGAAGTTGGTATCGATCCCAGCAAGCACTTTTAAGAGCCCTTGGAAGACGGCAAAGAGATGTGCTGACGTGCCACCAATGACCCAGAACTGTTCGTTCCTCCACCAGTCCTCGATACCCACGCCACTCCACCTGAGCTCCAAGATTCCAGTTGCAAAAATGGAGACGAAAAGCAGAATGAACCACATGCTGGCATAGTTGCTTATCTGCCAGAAGCAAATGGTAGTAACTAGTAAGAAACATCACAAAGAAGTAGAAAAGGAATGCATAACCCAAGGGAACACTTGTTTATCTACCCAAAGAAGCGCAGAGCGATATAATCCTGGAACGGAAGAAACACTTATTTACACTGTAATGCTTACACAATTTACTACTATATTGGCACATTGATCTGAGAGTGCACCGGAAGTCATATACCGAACCCATTAAATGGTGATGCTTAAAAGTATTATGAGCAGCCATCTAATTTTCCAAACTACGAGCCTTTAAAAATTGTCCCCAACAACCAGTCGACTTGCATTTCCAGATAAAATAAAGCAACAAGTCAATTGATCAGTTGGTTATAGCTAGATTGATATATTAAAATTGGTACCTCAGGAATGATGAATTTCCCAGTGAGAAGACAAACAGCAGGAAGTACACAGTATGCCAGTAGAGGGATAGATGTGAGAGGATAAACGATGGTATTAATATATGCCAGCCGCTCCAAAAGCTTTAGTCTCCCATTGTAGCCATACCATATGGGACAATGCCTGCTCAGAAGAATCTCAATTGATCCCAGAGCCCACCGAAGCACCTGGTTCAAACGATCAGAAAGATTAATGGGTGCAGAACCCTTGAATGCCGGGCGAGGAGGCATACAATAGATTGAAATCCACCCCCGTGCATGCATCTTAAACCCAGTCAAAATATCTTCTGTCACAGAACCATATATCCATCCAATCTGATCACGAAAAAGAGAAAGAAGCTTGATTAGTTTGCATTTCAAAATGCGAACAGAATCAAACGATGAATCCAAGTAAATCAATATGCTTGATGCAATGTAATATTTCAACTACCTCTTTGCCCCATTCAGTCTTGTCCTCGTACCCACAGCTGATAACATGGATTGCTTCTTTCAGAAGAGTTGCAGGATTGGTTGTTGGAGGAATACCACCCTGCTCCATAAAGGTAGCTGCAATGAAAACAGGAGATTGACCAAATCGCTTTTCTAAGCTCTTCTGGGACATAAGAAGTGACCTCTCATCATCATATCCTGCAGAATAAAGAAATGCAGTTAACCAAAGCAGTATGAGTGTAAAGAGCAATTTCATCATTAATATAGGTCAGAAAAAAGGAAATGACATTCCAGTGTTCCCACATGAATGTCTATTGAGAATTCTATAGTCAGAAAATTTGGAATTTGGACGAATTGACTCAAAATCAAAATAGTGTGTCCGAAGAATTGCTTTTTTTTTTTTTTAAAGAAAGTTGCATGCATACAGATATAAGCATGGTCCAAAATCAAACAACAGTATCAAAAAATTGTTTCAGGAGTGCACTGAGCAATTTCATCATTTGTATAGGTCAGGAACAAACATAAATAGCATTCCAAAATTCCAGTATGAATGTTTATTGACAGTTCTATAGCCAGAAAACTGGAAAATTGGATGAATAGCTAAAAAGCCTAAAATCAAATGGTGTCTTCAAAAGGTGGTGTCCAAAGGATTTTGCCAAATAATGTTGCATACAAACATAAGCACCGTCCAAAATCAAAAATTTTCTGTAAAACCCCCCTCTAAGTTCTTTCCCAATCCCTTCTCCCTTTGTATTAAGGCATTTACTGGTGTTTGTGTATATGTGTTATTGGTGTGTAATTTGTCAAAGTTATTCAGTGATACCTAGGATTATTACCTGGAAATTACTTAGAAAGAGAGCATTATAAACTTGTTATGAAGACCTACCCTCAACACCATCCTCAATATCTTCCATATTGAAAATGGGAATGGTGGATTCTGTTCTTTTTGCTGCTCTCTTTTTATCAATGTATTTCTTGTTGCGACTCCTTCCCTTCTTCCTTGAACCACAACAACTTTTAAGGATGATGTTTGGTTCCAAATCTTCCTCTGTTAGGACTGGATCATACCCATAGAGAGCTTGCCTGTTGAAACAACAACCAGTTCCCACATAGACTGGACCCTGGATTCCATCCAGTCCTTTCAAGTTGATCTGAAAAATAGGAGCAAGACAAAGATGAATGTTATACTGATGATAACCACACGTCGTTGAGAAAAAATTAACTGATGATAACCACTCAATGGTTGTGACAGCAGACACATCAGATGGGACCTACATCAAAGAAGACAATATTCCGATTAGCATATCGATCGTGCAAGTCAATGCCATCAAACCGCTGTGGAAACTGGACATAGCAGGTTTTTTTTCCCACAGCAGGGTCCATCATAAAGCACATGGCTTCTTTAAGACACTTGCTGTTGTTGAAGTAGTGATCGCAATCCACATTTAACAGGAATGCACCATTTGTCAGGACAGCAGAAACTCTAATCTGCAGGACAAGAAAAAAAATATGTAAACAGATATGTAAGCCTATAAAACTTAAATCAGTACAAAAACACACACAAAAAGAACAAGAAAAAAGAGGATCTGAAGATCCAACCAGAAACCCCTACATGTTGATCATGTCACCAACCACAATGGGGGAAAAAGAAGTACACTAAAATGTTTACTCCCTCCAAACCACAACATATATATATATAGAGAGAGAGAGAGAGAGAGAAGTGAAAAAAATAAAGACAACACATAAAATGGAAACAAGACAAAACGAATAATGAAAGTCACTGCTCAAACTCAAAGGCTTTTGCAATGTGAGACTAATGTCACATCCCAAATCGGTTGAAGATGGAGTACCAAAAGGGTGTACAAGGTTGTCAAAAACACCTAACAATTGCTTTTGGGATGTTATTCTGTGACAAAATAGTATCAGAGCAGGACCAAGGTCATCATTATTCTACTATTACTGTGGGCTCCTTTGGAGACTTCCGAGGTAGACTCAAGGCATGGTAGGCCCCTACACTCTCTAGGGAAGTAGGAGCCAGAGTGACAAGGGCATAATGTGATTGAGGAGACTGTCATGTCCCACATTGAATGGAAACAGAGTGACACATGGATATAAAAAGATCTTGGGTCAACTCCACCTAAGAATAATTGCTTTTAAGATGTGAGCCCAAGATACTAAGCTATCATCCTTGCATTTTTTTAGATATGGAAATGTTCCGAGACATTAGGAGGCCTCATACTTGAGAAGATTCAACATCACCAATGCCGGACTTAAGATAGTAATCACACAATTACTGAGTTTAGGGTTCACAGTAGGGCAGTATGAAAGTTACCAATGGGCCTGATTCAACCATCACAACATTGTGGATTTCTAAATGCAAGCAGTGGCAGCCCATGTAAGCATATCATCAAGTTTTCATTCATGGAACATTAGTTTAGTTACTGCTGCAACTATATTAGGAGACACTTGCAATTATAATTGTTTATACAAGCTAAAAATGCTAAGAGTGCAAAACAAGAGCCAGGAATATCACGAACCAAAGCATTCATTGCTCCAGCTTTCTTGTGATGTTGAAAGCCTGGGCGCTTCTCACGAGAAACATACACCAGCCGCGGTAGCTCATTGCCATCCGTATCAAGGCCCCCACTATGACCTAAGAACACCTGTCCAGCAATTGCAAAAAAAAAAAAAAAAAATAAGAAATCAAGGTACACTGAAAGGAAAATAAATAGGAGGTAAGATCAAGAGCAAGTAAGAAAAGACACTGATACCTGGATCATTCCAGGATGATCCCTAGGGTTGTTTCCAGGCCATGAAGTTCCATCTTGCATTGTCCAACCTTCTTCAGGCATCTTTTGTGCTTTAGCAACGAGAGCGTTAATTCTCACCTTGAATTCTTCATATTCCCTCTGTGGACCAAACGTTTCCCATGTTATTAAGAACTTTGAATGGAGAAAGAAAAAGAAAGTTGGTCACTTTAGTTTGGTTTTTTATGAATAAGTGCGCAAGTGATATTATTAACTTATTCCCCCTTTTAGCTGTCATAAGAAGTTTTGAGATTTGCCTTTCAAATGACATAAAAAACCTTAAAGACACAGCATGTATTGACAGGAAACTGGAAGCACTTAAGAGCAAAGGATTAGGGTTTATGTAAGATCATTTACTTCTAGCCACAGCATCCCTCAATTTTGTCATTCTATGAACATCAAAGTTCTTCACTCAAATATAGGTCAGGGGCAAAGCAATAAAGTAAAAGAAGAGACAGATCAAACAATCAATCATAAATAAGTTCATACAGATATGCATTTTCAATTTTTCTTCCAGTTCACATAAAAAACTGGAACAATGACTGTATAACATGTTGCAGCCAATTCTTGAAGATGATATTGGAAATCTATAACAATTTGCTTGATATCGTAATTTATTTTCCGAGCTTAAAAACTACTCTCCCATAGAGTACAAAGACCAGGCATGCCTGTGAGCTCATTACTACTCAGTTCTGCAATGCATCCTATTACCCAGCACTTTAATTTTTTCCTTCTATACCTTGTCCTTGCTCTTCATCTAATGCAAGAAGAAAAGGATGGAAGAGGGGAATTCTATAAAGCTTACAGATCTTAAACATCTCCCACATAAAAAAACAGCAACAACAATGATGACAAGCCTTAATCTCACTAGGTGTGGTAAGCCAAATGAATTCTACCCTCCAGCAATCTCTATCCGTGGTCATATCTTCTGCAAAGTCATTATGCCCCATGTCATGTCTAAGGGTTTCCCATTCAATTTTCTTTTTTCCCATGTGTTCCTAAATTAACCATTGATCATAATAATTCTTAACATTTTATTTGTAATTTTCAAACAAAAGCACCATAACAAAATCCAAAAATACTGCAGTGTGGTATATCCACTGTTGTGACCATAATAAAACACTTTTCATTATTAATTTCTTGATCAAAAAGAAATTATAATTTATCCTATTGCCTCCCATCATTGGGACACTTAGTTTATTTTCTTTTCTTCAGTAAGTGTTCTTTTTTCTTTTTTCCTTTTTTTTTTTTTTCTGAGAGTAAGTGTTCAATCATTAGGACAATTACATTTTTAGTCTCAGAAATGTGCATTATCTGCCAGGGCTAAGAAAGCTAGTGTCAGTAAAGGATGAAGATTGAACTTCCTGCCATATGCAATGTGCAAGGAACAAAATGCTACTGGTACTTACCTTCATTGCCCTGCGCTCTTTCACAAAAGAAGGCTGTATCTTATCCTTCAGGTAATCTATCTTTTGGGCAAAATAAAATTCAGGAGCCCTGGGCTCAATATTGTGCTTCTTGCAAAAGGGAACCCATTTCCTTGCAAACTCTGCTGTCTCAGAGAGAGCTTCAAATGTTAACATTGCTGATCCATCATCTGAAACATAACAAGAGACCTTGTCGACAGGATAATCCACAGCAAGGATAGACAACACAGTGTTTGCTGTGACGAGGGGAGGTTCCTTCAGTGGATCCACTGTACTAACAAATACATCAATAGGTGCTAACTGTGAAGGTTCCCCTTCCCTATCATATCTGAGGAGAAAAAATACATTATTTTAGTACAGTAATAAATTAAACCTATAGCATTCCTTGGGATTGAAACTTGACACCAGCCACCAAAAATTCATAATAAACCATGTTTTCTAAATAAAATGAATATAACTGACCTCAATGCAAGCCTCTCCAAGTAGGTCTCACGATTGATGGGTGACCATTTTGGAAACTGGTCCAGAAGCCAGGATAACGCAAACCAAACCTCACAAATTACTGAGGTGAGCCACAATGGATAAGCATCCTTCACAGGATGAGTACACCGGTATTGCAAAAAGAAGCCCAATATAATCAGCCGAAGTATGATAACAACACGATACGGTGTGAGGTGAGAAGAAGAAATAGGCACCACACGGCTCAAAGGTTGTCGAGCATCATCAGCCCTGTGAAGAAAGGAATCTATCAACCATCCGGATAGATACAGATACCAAAAGCTAACTTAATAGAACCACACTTCCAGTTCCTCTACAAAACATTTGATGGCGAAATAGCCTCATACTATACTAAGTCATCATGAAACACTGATTTGAAAATGGTGAAATTGTTTAATGAACACCAAGCCATAACAAAAAAAACACACACACACACATTTAAATATCAGGCTTAGAATAATATACTCTTTCAAGAATGCATATTTCCTAATATAATAAAGATAGTCCTCCGAAACAAATAAATGGACTTGTTCTAGAAGCTCTTCAAAAGAACCATGCATTTCCAGACAGCAGATACAATAAGAAACAATTTCATCTCATGTGATGTCAAATATTAATTCAGTAGTTACAGTTTTTATTTTTTTAACAGCTACCATAAACATATGTACAGATACTCACATTTGCAGTTCTTCTCCATTTGATCCAGTGCCTTCAATGTCTCCTCCCTTCCCTTCAGGGTACCTGTTGTTCATTTGCGTAATATTTTTCTCCTGTTTGAGTTTCCAACCTTCAACCCTTTCCTTCCAGTCAACATTTCCAAGTCCATAAGAATTCAAATCCTTTGACGGGTCTACAATTCTGACAGGAACTACAATAAACATGATAATCAGGTGACAGCTTATAATGGTCAGGAAAATAGCTTGAAGGGGCAAGTCTGAAGTTAGGGGGTTACCCGGTTGCCTAGGATCAGTGTAAGGAAGTGCCTTGTCACCTGGGCCCAAAGGACCAGATGTAGTCCGTACAGACTGGTTATCAGGTGTAGCACTGGGAATTTCACCAGATACCTGAAAAATATATAAAATTGGTAAGCCAAAATAAAATTCTATAACCGAAAACAAAATCCATGGAGTGCTACAACATACATGCATGGAATACAGCTCAAATACGAAATGCTCAAATTTGAAGAACAAATTCTTCTCCAAAATAAAAAAGACAGCTAGTAAACAAAATATAAACATCTAAGGTTTAAACGAACAAGAGGTACAATCATTAATAGATTTTGTTTTCTGATACTATTCAATAACTACTCTTAGGAGAAGGCTAATCATGAAATTTTTGGAAGATAATACAGCTCAGAAACAGTTGATTTCTTATGTTTGATGTTACTTGAGCTGAAAATATTTTAATATCCACAATAGTTGGTATAAGAGCCATTCTGATTTCTGATGAGTAAAAATATCAATTAAAATATTTTAAGTTTGCTTATAACAATGTCAACACTTCACTTGACATATGAGGACCAACTTTCTCAAGCTCACTTAAAGGCATCCCAAGAGAGGACAAAAACACCTAACATGTTAAGAAAAGCTATGATGAATTCGGAGTTTATTAGAAATCAACACAACACAAGTGCCTGAACAACAACAACATATCCAGCCTTTATCCCACTATGTGGGTCGGTTACATGAATTCTAGATTTCCATGTATTTCTTTCTTTTGTCATATCTAACAAGCATGACGACTTGTAGATGCCCATTGTAAATCAGGAAAGAGATGTCAATTACCGGCTGGCCATTAGTCAGAAGGGGAATTGGCTGAGAGTCATGTCTGGAAGATGAAGAGAGATCAGCATCACCTCCATGCCACTGGCGTCTTGCCTTGCTGTTTCCTTGGTTATAATCAAACTCATTTTCCAGGTCATCAACATCATCTTCTTCATCATCTCCCTGAACTCGAGGACTCCCTGGACAGCCGATACATCATAATATTATATGCCAAATACCATATCACAAGATAGGGCCCGAAAAATGTAATAAAGAATGAAGCTCACCTTTGTGCCTCTTGTATCTGGTCTTGCACTGAGGACAGCATTGGTTTCCATCTTTTCTCTCATACTCGTAACAAGGCCTGCAAACTGGGAAGGCACACTCATTGCAAGCAACAAAAACATCCCCAGTGGCAGTAAGGCCAACAGTGTCTCCACATATCTGGCATATTTGACCATTTAGTTGCTTCAAGGGCTTGGGCTGCAAGACCAACAAACAATATCTATTAGATATAACAAAGACTCCAATGACACTAGATATAGAAGCGCAAAACCAATGCACTCATGCCCAAAAGTTTCCTTAATGTGCTCAGGCTTCAGACATCAAGCAACATGTTATGATGGCAAATTTTGGTACCTTCAGTTTATTCTCAAACTCAAAATTGTCAAAAGAAAAATCAATGAGAGTCCAACTAGCATTGATCAATTGTTGATTACTAAGCATATATACGAGCAAATGGCAAACAGTAAAACCGATGCTTTATGGCAAAAACAAGAATGCTGCAAATATGACAACATCAAACTACTCCCCAGAAACAGTTGTATGAACAGATCTCAGTGCACCCTGGAATTACAGTAAGTGGGAAGGCACAAGGGAGATCAAAGTAGCCATCACAAGGCTCAGTGCAGTTATAACCCGTAAATCATGAAAGAAGGAAACGAGCTAAGATAAGAAGAATATGTCTCAGATGAAAAACACTGGTATAGTTAAATCTCAGTGAACTATCATGCTCTTAGATTTAATCCACAAAATAAGAGATTGAACAAACCTATTAGGAAAGGATGCAAATTTCTCCAATCCTAAAGTCAGTTCCACATTTAGCTTGTACGCAACCAACTTTCTGAGACAGTGTAATACAATTTTAAGAGAACAACACAAGTACACATAAAACTAGAAGTTTCAAAAAGATCACAGCTGCATCAAACCCAAATCTAGATTTTTAAAAAATCATCAAACATTGATCACCCATTTCTGAATCCATGGAAATAGGAAAACCAGAAAAATGAAAGGATAAGACTTCAGTACACAAGACACGCTTACACAATAATCAACAATAAAAAATCTAAACACATTAGTGCTGAATGAGAAACAATTGAAAGAACAAACTAATAGTCAAAAACCAGAACCAAGTAGCGGTACCCATTTCTTAATTTCTCCAAAAAAAAAACAAAACCTCAGGTCAATCACTCGTACTAGTAAAAGCAATAACTGGATCTAAACACGACATTCTCCTCATTACATGAAAAGAACCCGAATTGAGCAATAAAATCAAACCAGCTCACAGATCTAAACATCACAGCTCAAGCAGGCTAAAAAATGTAACTTTAAAAAAAAAAAAAAAGTAGTTACGGTAATTCGAGACTGAAAACCCAAATGGGAATGGATAAAAATACAAACCCCACTATCAGAATCGTGGCGAATCCGAACCAGCTCGTTTCTCTTGTACGATCCAGCCACCATCCCAGCACTTGCCTCCATTTCTTCTCAAGAAACAGAGCAGGAACTGGAAATGTACAATCAAACCCAGAAAGGATTTTTCTGAGTAAATTTGAACCACAGATCTTGAAGATCAGAGGGAGGGGAAGCGGGATTCAGCTCAAATTGTGTGGAATTTGAGCATAATCGAAATGGGCATTCTCCGGTTCTTGCCCCAAACCAAATGGGCACCTCCCGCTGTCGGTGTGTCTCTCTACTTCTCCTTCCACTTAATATACTGCTTGTCTTCTTATCATTTTGTTGGGATTATTTTATAACTTAATTTGAGAGCTTTCTTCCCCATTTACGTAAGAATTATCACAGGCTGAAGCGGTAGCATGGAACACAGCCCGAGCCGACTAGCCGTCAGCTTCACTCAACGTGACTGACAGCTAAGTGTAAACACGCACACACGCGTATTCAAGTCGAATGAATTTAAAAGATTTCCTTTTTTTTTTCCATCTCCACCGACATGAATCATAATACTATCCAACTTGAAAAATACCATAAGCTGAGTGGATATGAGGATGGTTTCGAGATTAATTATTAAAATTTATCTCAATAAGTGTATTTGTGATAAAGTTAAATTTTGTAGGGATACTCTTGCGTTTAAATCAATATCAACAGAAAGTATCAATAAATAATTATTTGCTCAATATCAACAGAAAGTATCAATAAATAATATATAGCAAATAAGATGAATTGAATCACCATACCTATAGGGATTCTATTGTTTATATAAATTGGGTAAGGTAGGATTTCGAATATTATCTTTGAAACTCTCAAACGTGATAGATACAGACTAACAAAGAATTTTTCAGACTAGATCAAGATAAAATCAAATCTCTTCAATCTATTTTTGAATGTTTTTGAATTGAGAGTCGATAACTCTTTTAACTTATCAGTTAAATCTAAATTGAATAAGAGGGCATTTGTCACTACTTTATTTCTTAAAGATAAAAACATGTGATAAGTTGTGGTTCATTATTTTCTAAAGGTAATTTAGTAATTTTACTCTTTTAAATGATATGAGATAAAAAGTTAAAATTTTAAAAAATCTCAAATAAAAAGCCCTTACATAAATAAAGTAAGTAAATTTACAGTTACATTTTATTCATTAATGTGAGTAAATTGACCAATATTTATTTCATAATTTGGTTTGAATATCTCTTAAATTTTAAATTCATTCAATTAGTCTTTTGAATTTCTTAAAACTAGTTGTGACACCTCTTAAATTAGCCATGGCATCTCTTAATTCTGGTTCTTTAAGAGAGGGTCATGACTAATTTAAAAATTAATTAAAAGAATTTTAAAATTTAAGAAGTGTTCCAAGTAAATAGCTAAAATTCAGGGGATGTTAAGCTAAATTTACTCAATTAATTTTCAATTCAAGTGGTCCCTAGTGTAATTAGAATAATTAAGTCAACACCTAATATGCAAATATTTTACCAATACTAATATTCTATTTTATTAATGAGACCATGGACGTGCCCTATCTTCATTTGTTCTTGGCAGCAAATAGTTCATGCCATTCATTTTTAGACTTGTTTAAGATTCCAATATTATCAAATATAATATTTATTTTTTTAAATAAAAAGTAGGAAAATGAACATAAGATAAATATAATAATGTTTGAGTTTTCACTCGACACATTTAATTATATCATATTAAATGTTAAATTATTTAGCAAGGGTTTAAAAAAAATTCATACATTATTGACACAGTATAACTCGATCTAATTTTAAAAATTTAGTTATTTAGTATTTATTCTTAAATTATAATGCATTTACGGTCACCATTCCATTAATTGTCGATTTGGGGATAATGTGAATAATGATCTAAACTAATTTCTCATTCTCTTATTGATCAAATAATAATATGAATGCAATTATAACAAACAATCCCATGTTTAATACAAATATCATATAATTTGAATATATTAATAATCGAGTATGACAATTTATAATACACACGAAATGAACAGGTATTTTTAGAAGAACCACTTATTTAATTTGTTAATCGACGAATAAAGTGTTTTTTTTTAAATTGATTGTTAGTCTTAAGCGATGTACTTATAATACTTATCTAATCTTGAACTTTCATAATAAGTGTCCCTTGTTTCAAAATAAATTTTGAAATTTTTTATTTTTTAAAATTTTATTATTTTTTTCTTTTCCTTTTCTTTTTCTCTATAAATGTGCTACACTCATCATACCCAAACACGTGCCAACCTGGCACGTGTGTTAGATACTTCTAAAAAATCGATCATCTTCTTTGACAATATATTCTTTATCAACAACTTTACAACTCATTGGTTTATTCTCTTTATTTTTTTCTTCATATATTTTCGCTATTTTGCTACCTAAATCACTGTTGTGTCCAATTGCCAAATGGGTTTTCTTGACAACGTGATTGATCTTTGGCAAACTTCAAACCACCCAAACTTTGCTACTTTCCTTTTATTCTTTTTTGAATCTCTTATTTATTTATTTGTCTATATTTCTCTTACCTTTATTTATTGAAAAAAAAAATCAAAATGACATCATTTCACTAGATAAAGAAACCTTTCATAAACCCTTGTAAACCTCACCAAAAACACCAATCAAAACCTCTTACTCTACTCTATTAAACTCCTTTATTAGAACTCCTTACAATTGATCAAATCATGATCAATTTTTGGCTAAAACCCTTTATTTTTATAGTTGATTTAATTTACCCAAACAATTATCAAATCGTTTATTTCTCCCCAAAGCTCACCTATAGGACAAATTTAGGTCATATGTAATCGAGATTTGTAGGATCCATTACCCAAATATTTGTAAAATAGATGGTCTTTGATCAATGGCATAGTTCATACTACAAGTTTTTTTAAATTGAAGTTTGCCCTTCTATTTGGTTTTGACCTTTGCAAATTGGTATTTGAGATTGAGAGAATGTCACTTCCCCGTCTCAAGTTTTTGATTCTCAATTTCATCCTATATACTTTTGATAGTTACACTAGTACCTTAGTGGTCTTTGAAAAATTGCAACTATACCCATAAATCTTTTGAGAAATTAAATTGCTACCACTTTATTGATAATTATTAAAATACCCTTAAGATAAGAATCCAAATTATCAAAATACCCTTCATGCCATTTTCTTTAATAAAAAATCACCAATTCCCATGTTTCAATTTTTTTTTAAAAATCCTCGCTCTTACATTCCCAACTCTACCTTCTAAAAAAAAAAATATTACATAAAAAAAACTAAAATAAAAATACAATACCGCCATTACCAATGATTAGGAATAGGTTTTGTTAATCGTCTATGAGAGAGAAAGATAAGAAGAATAATGGATCCAAGTTTGTTAAGTCTAGATCGATGTAGGTTAAAAAATGAACTCATAACGTAAATAAAGAGATAAAGTATAGATTTTGGTGATTGAATGATCGAACCAAGGTCAAATCTTTAGGTTTCTCAATGAATCTACAACGAGTAGAGAAAAAAATAGATAAATTTATTGCATCTATAATGATAATGACCACAAATGTCGATGGTGGTGATGAAGACAATTTTCTCATTTTCTCTTGCAGTCTCATTCAAATGTAGAAGTTGAGTTCCAATATATGGGATCCATCTCAATGTCAAGCTCTAGATTTGGAACCCAATCGTTGTTGCCGATGAGATATGGCGATCAACAATGAAAAGTGCAATAAGATTAAAAATAATAATAGGTGACACTAAAAGTTTGACTAACAAGAAGATAGAGAAAGGGATTAAAGAATAAATAAAATAAGAGAGTAATTGGCTAATATAAGAGTAAAATTATCAATTTGATGTAATATTTAACATCATATCAAATCTTAATTTATTTATTAGAACCGATAGTAGATTCTATTTAATTATGGCTTTATTACATAACTTTTTATTTTTCAATAAATGTTTTTTCATTTGTTTAGAAATTAAAAAATAAAGTGATGATGGTTAGAGTCTATCGCCATCAAATTTGTCCAAAGTTGAGTGCATTTAATAGCTGTCCTCAAGCTCACTTGCCCAAAACTTATTTAACTTGTAAAGATAGGGATTTGGTCCCCCAATATAATATTCAACGATCAATCAATTTTTGTACTAGAGGTATAATAAGGTAATCGTGCATAATAAATGAATTACTTATCTTTTGAAATTCATGTATTTATATAGGTGTACATAATATATATGAGACAAAATAAGGTTATGATCATGTCACAAAAACGGTCAAATCTCAACCCTGAAATTGTTAATAGACTAGTGAAAATTTAAATACAAAAAGTGGTAAATCTGATTATTTGAACGAATCTTTTTACTTAAGTCTAGATTTGTATTTTTTCTTAAATATTTAGGGAAATAAGTATCGCTTTTATGAAAATGTCAAAAAAAGTATTTTAATATTATTGCATGGAGCAAAAATTATCATAAAGCAAAACCAGCCTTCAAGTTGAAGCAAGGCAATGATGAAAATCCAAAAGTAAATTAAAATAAAATCTAATCATGTCAAAATGACTATACCAACAAGAGGTCTAAAAAACTAAGGTCCATCATTCATTCAGTTATTGAACTGATTAAATTGTTTAAATTAAATTAATTAACTAACTAAATAGGTGCTCAAATCAAATAAATTTAAAAAATAAAATGGTCAAAAAAATTAAAAAAAATCAAAAAACCTAAAAATTAGTAAAAACAACATCATTTTTTACATTTCGATCTATTTGGTTATTTTATTTTTTTAATACAGAAACCGAACTGAAATAACTCGAACACTCAAATTTAGAAATTGGATTGAATTAAACCGAAATATAGATTAAACAGAATCAAATCACTAATTTTAACTGAATCAATTCAATTACTTTAGTATTCAGAAAAATTAATTAATTGTTCTAACATGAACATAATTTTTTATAATTATTAAAAGAAACAATGTCACTCATAATTATAAAAACATTCATGTAATATCATTTTAGTAATGATTTAATGTTATATAAAAGGCACAAAACCCACCTAATTTAGAAAGTCAATATTTACTTGTTAAAAAGTAAAAAAAAAAAAAATGAAGTCTCAAAATCTGTTAGAATTTATAAAATATGATAAAAAAACACTTTTTTAATTTCTAGCCAATTTTTTTGATTAAAAAAGAATTGAGTACAAAGTTCTTATGACTACGTCAACATGTTCCATTTTTTAATAAAATCATGTTAAATGTATAACTTTTTTATACATCTTAAATTACATAAAAAAATATTATGACCAAAATATCCCTCACTTTACATGCATCTCATGAAGATCTTTTTTGTCATTGATACACCTTTATATATGTAGTCGAAGGTATACACAAAAAAATTCCAATAACATTTTCCTTTTTAATAATCTTTAACATTCCTTTCAATAGAGTGAAATTTATTTATTAAATATGAAATTCATTATTATTCTCTCTCAATCGCTTTTACTTTCTTTTCCCTTGACTGCTAAAATATTTAAATTCATTAAATTATCTCTTGTCTACTCATAAATTCAATACAAATTCAAAACATCGACTTATCTAAAACATTTTAACCCTACACTTACTTTTAATTTCTCGAAACATTTTATTAGTTACTACGCCTTTTCTCGCTTTTGATGTCTAGCTAATATTATAAATTATTATTACTTCTCTTTATTTTACTATTACAAAAATATTATAAATTATTCCTTATTTTTTTTACATAAATTAAAATATTATATAATATATTTTTCTAGTATATAATATACCATTCGTACTATATATTACACATTTTACATTATATAAAATTCCGATAATATCTTTGAGTACTATAAAATCTTCCATTTTCCCATCCTTGCATGCCATTTACTCACTTCCTAATAGGGCAGAATTCAGTTGATAGAGAGTGTGAAGCTGAAGTTTGAAAATATGGCAAATTATATATGTGATAAATGATAGTCTTCTTCTTCTTCTTCACCAACTAATCAACTAATTGGCATGACAGCTAGCTCCTGGCCATGGACTTTTGCCAAAGTAGGCCACCTGTCCCATTCACCATTTGAAAACAGCCACCTAACCAAATAAAACATAGTTCCCAATGCTTCTGCGCCATATTGTTTATTTTGACTTAAAAACGTGTATAGGCCCGAGCTCACAATCTTACCCGAAAAAGGTCCTTGGGAAAGAAAGTTAATTTTCTTACCTATAAGTTGCGGGAGAATGCTACTTTGTCCGAGAAGCTTGTCGAGTGGTTGACAAAATCTGGCCAAAATGACAAAGATGCCTCTCACCCACTTGCAAAATTGCATGTAGAAGGCGCGAGTCAAAAGAGGGTTGCTAGAGGCGGCCATGGAGAGAGAAGAGAGAAGACAACAATGGAAGGGAAGGAAAAACAATTTTGCAAATGGGTCGTGCTATTCGTCCAGAAGGGGTTCACAGAACCCCTTCACAACGCGATAACTCGCGATATGTCGCGAGATTTTGACATCAAAAAATCGCGATATATCGCGATTTGTTCACCCCCTTCTCTCTCTCTCCTTCTCTCGTCGCCCACCTCGCCCGCGCCTGCAACCTCGCCGCCGCCTCACCCTCGCCTGCAACCTCACCGCCTCCCGCCTCGCCTCTGCGCCTTGCCGCCTCACCGCTGCAACCTCCCGCAACCGGCGACGATCGGCAAGCGCCGAGGGCGATGGCGAGGCGCAGAGGCGAGCGCGAGAGAGAGACAGAGGCGAATGCAAGAGAGAGAAAGAAGAGAGAGAGAGCAACGGCGAGGGCGATGGGGAGGCGCAGAGGTGAACGCGCGAGAGAGAGAGAGAGACAAAGGAGAGGAGAGCAGAGGCGAGGCAAGTGGAGTGTGTGTTGGGTTAAATTTAGGGATAATTTGGTCATTTAATAATTCTGTAAAGTTATCTGTACATCCCCATCTGTACAAATAGCTTTATCATTTGCAAATGGATGAGGAATATTTTTGTCATTTTGATCAGATTTTGTCAACCAATCAGTCAATCTCTCGAGCCCAGATAGTCATTTTTGGCATTTACTGGCACCAATTTCGACTACCCCTCCCTAGCACCGAGTTTCTTGGCTCAAAAACTTACCCCTTTGGTGTCATTTAAACTTGTAGACCTTATGGTATAAGACCATTTAAACATAATTCACCCGTATAGAGAAAACAAATGAACCAAACCTTGGGGCGAATTGAAACCAACCACATTGGGGGTGTGATACGCGAAGGCTCTAAGACTGCCCTCGCATGCGATCAGTGGAAGCGCTAACTCATCGTATGCGATCACCTAACACACAGTCCACACAGTCAGTAACATACAAAAACCCAAAACCTAGCCTGCGAAAGGGGGGTGATGTCATTCGAAACCAGCCTATGATACAACAAAGCCTGCTTTTATGGGCACCCCTCATAACTGCATTTTTCGTTACCTCCCAACTCATTGGCAAGGGCGATGGCTTTAGAGCAGTCACCCGGTATACAGTTCTCATACGCGCGCACCATGAAATGGGGCGGGGAGAGTTTACTCGGTACTAGATTGGGGACAAACTGGCAGGATTTAAGCATGGTTGTTCATAGTCGAAAGGAAAACCTAGGCGAATCTCAAAGTTCTTAATGTGCACTCACTCTTGTCTCTATCTATTATACAAGCATGTCGCAGCAGAGCAGACCCTACTTCCTCCCCTCCTGCATGCCGGCTGTCGTGTTCTTCAATATCTGCAAATTAGATGAGCAAGCAAAGTTAAAAGCTCGTTCTATTCTAAACCAGCCATTTCAAGCATTGCAATGAAGGACGCTCATGATCAATATTATGCATCACACGAAGAATGTCGACAAATTAATCAAAAGTCAAAACACATAAGAACAACAACAACAATCTCAAACCTAAACTATCCCACCACGTGGGCTCAGAGTCTCAGACTACATAAATTCTAAGTTTACAACCATCTTATTGATGGCCACAACCAGATATAATCTTTATTAAGGCCGTGAAATGTTCACTACGCCGCCTTCTTTCCTTATTTCAACCATTTTTTTTTCTCGAAATTCCCCTCCGAATTGTCCAGTCCTCCAAAGACTCTAATGCCTCTTTTGTACAAAACTAGTAATTTCTACTCATTTCTCTAATCTCCATGTAGAAAAATTAACTGTCCAAAGCGGAAAACCCACATCTATAAAAGGAAAAATCATAATGTGCCAACTACCAAGGAATCTCCTAAACACAACTACCCATGACAGTTAAGAGAATGTATTGAATGGGGAAGGCCAAATTGGTTGGTGCATCACCATTGTCACATATATAGCCATTGATGAGCACAAACACTTAAATACCCAAAAAGCCCCCACCCAAACAACCCATGTGTTGTTTTACTCTAGGTGTGATTAGTGAGCTATTACATGCGGACTCATCAAGGATATAGTGACTGATGTTCTTGTCGATCAAGTATGGAGACCCACGAAATATACAAAAATGATGAAGAGATGTGTGTGTGTGTGTGTGTTGGGGGGGGGGGGGATTGGCATACTTGTCTAAGCATCTGGTTTTCATTCTGCAAGGTGGAAACCCTCTCCTCCAGCTCAGAGTTCTTCTTCTCCAAGTCTTTAACCCTTGCCTCCAGCTCTGTTAGGTATGCTTTCTTCCTCTCCCTTGCTTGCTGTGCTGAAACCCTATTCCTCAGCAATCTGTATTGTTATCATTATTTATGTTTTGAAGAGACAAAAATTGCCAAAATGCCACTGTTAGTTAGCGTTAACCTTCCCATAATGGCTATGCTGCTACAACTACAACACTACATAGCCAGACCCCGTAACAACCCCACCAGGATCAGGCCACGTCATTCTTGGGGTGGGCCCAGCAGTGATGTGGCGCTCCACGTGGCAAGATGGCTCACCTTTTCAGCCGCTTGTTCTCTTTGTCGGCTGGGCTCCTGCCTCTCTTCCTTGGCCCTTCGGCCGAGGCCTGGACCCGGTCCGGCCCAACCGCAGATCCGGCTCCCCGGCCATTCGCCGAAGCGCCGGTCGTTTCGCCACCGATCTCTGGCACCCTCCTGATCTCGTCGTCGCTCTCCATGCCTTCAAAAATCACAGAAGGTAATTCTCAAATGATCAAATCAGCTCGCCGGAAATTTTAACTCAAAAAAGGAAAGACAGATCTTGGTGTGAAATCAACTTTCCTGGGAAAGTGGACCGACCGACCCAGATGAGGAAATCTCGCATTTAATTTCCAGAACCAGATGGGAAATTCAGAACTTCCACGAAATTCTTAAACCCACATGCATTCACACACCATACAACTAACCTAGCCCCGCATGCAAGATTCAACCATATGCCACAAAATTAAATTTCCCAGGAAAATCAAGTGATTTGAGAGAGAAAATGAGACCTTCTTTAACCTCAAGCTGAAAGGCAGAACTGGAAGATCTTTCACTGCTCGAAGGCAGAGAGCTCGCCGCAATGGAACTCGTTGCTTGTTCTTGCATTTGAGAGAAAGAGAGAGAGAGAGAGAGAGAGATTTGGATACTTCAACTTCGAGGAGCGAGAGAGAGACAGAAAGAGGAAGGGAGAGAGATTAATGTCACAGAGAAGTAAAGACTGCGGTGAGGTGGTGAGAGTACAGAAGCCGTCGGATCAGTATTGATCGAACGGACAGAAAGCGGTGAGCGTGGAGGCGTAAAAGCCATAAGGAGATGGGTTAATCAAAGGCAGACGGATAAGAAGCGCGGACTCTTTTTGGCCGCAGGATTAGCAGATGATCGGACGGTCAGGAAGGAGTTTTTGGGGGCTGCTGCATTGATTTGGGGCCGCCCTGCTGGCCAGACGGCACTCGCAGTGTTCTGTTATTTTGGTAATCATTTATTTGAAGTTACTATTATGCCCTTGTATTATATCTCATTGGATGTCCTAGCTAAGGATCTGTTTGGCTACTAGGCTCTAGCAAGCCCATTGCACCATCTTATAATTTTTTTTGTTTAATTTGCTTTTTTTTTTTTTTCAAACTAAATTTCTAATCAAATTAATTTCTAAAATAAAATTCCTTCCAGGTGCATAAAAAATTGTTAGCTTGCATAAATTAAGCAATAGAATGGTTGAAAACAATTAAAAAAAGTGTTTATTTTACAGGCATTTACTGTACCATTTACCCAATTTAAGATATTTTTAATACGTCAAATTATATGTGTAATTTTTGTATCACTCTAAATCGTGTGATATGATTTAATCTCCATAAATAACACCAGATCGCATTACAAAATGCAGTGCCGTTTAGTGAGGTTTATGCAATTTGTCCAAAACATGAAAATATATTCACATACTACACAAACACATCAACACTAAAATAATTGGTGCTGTAGAGAGAGAGAGACATTTATCAAAATCTCAAGGAAAAAGACTACAAACGACAGCCTAATAGATGCAATAGCTGTGAGAGGAATTCTTATGATTTGTTAGTCATCATTTTCAAGTCCTATAACAACTAGGGATAAATCAACAACTCCATAGATATTCTTGATAGCAAGCACTATAGATAAATCCACATGAAAGGTTTAGAGAGAGGAGGATGAGAGGTAAAGAGTGTTGAACTTGTTGGTGGGAAGGATGAAAGTTGAAACTGTGAAAGAGTTGAAAGAAAGAGAAGGATGTCGATCTTAGTGTGACAGGTGTTGAGGTAAAGAGAAATGAAAGATTATGGTTTTAGAATTTATTATTTTTTAAATTTTTATATTGTTAGATGGTTTGATTTTTAATCGAATGCATTTTTTATCAAACTGTAAACCATGCAGTTTGAGAATTTCTCAAACTATCTCAAATCGTTATTCTAAAAAAATCCCATAATGCGGCGCAATTAGTTTTCACAGTTTAGCGAATTTTTTTGAACACCCATAGTTCATTTATTAGCCTTATTAAAAAAAATAATAATGAAAGTATTTCTTCTTAAGCCATGAACGATGAACTTTCCTTTTTTTGGGCCCAATTTTCTTACCCCCCAAAGGAAAAGGTACTTCCCTTTTAGTTCGGTTATGGACAAGGAGGAATTTGAACCCCCGACTCTATGATTCGTAGTCATATACTCTCATCTTTTGAGATTATATAAACAAACCAATATAAGTGATTTAGAAAGAAGCAATTCAAATGGATTAAATAGCTCAAATTATATTATAAATGATACAACTTAGATTAGCACATCTTATACATATAACCCATCAATTAAGGCTGCTTATTATGATCATAATCAACAATAAAGTAGATTCTTAATCTTAATTAAGTATAACACTTGGATTAATTAATCATACATGAATGGAATTAAGCAATGAAAAAATGTATGACCCAATTTGAAGGGCATGGCCGCTAGCCTTAGCCAGCCAGCCATGCACGCACGCATGAAGTCAGGTCTTATTCTTGAACTTGAATTTCTTATGGATTGGAGGCTTCCCATTCGCGCGTGGGAATCCAAGCCCGACCGTCGCCTTCGGGGACCGGGAATCCGCGACTGGCGTCGACAGACTGCGCGGGAAGTTCGAAGGCGAGCCGCCGCCGCCGCGGAGCTCGAGCTGGTCCATTGGGGCCAGGGCTCCATGGCTGCAGGTGCTTTGGCAGTGGCGCAGCTCCATCCTCATCTGTGGAGTCTGGCTCATGTTCTCCAACAACAGCTTGTCATCCCACACCAGACCTGATGAGCCTTCCCTTCTGAAAGACCTTGAAGACCTCTGCAAGGTGGCCATGCCTCTAACTTAGTTTCTGTTCCTTTTGGATCTCAATCCACATATATATGTTTTTGAGTGCATATATACATATATATATATATGTAACATTTGAGAGAAGAAGCCAAAGAGTGGGATTTAGATGAACATGCAAGTTTTTGGCTGCGTTTGTGTAATGAATGTCTTTATGTGGGAATTGGGACTGTTTGTTAATTAGTTTAGCGTCATATATGTGTGCAAAGGGGTCCATAGTTTGACCCCTAATTCATCCTCACTAACACTAATAAAACCTTTACCACCAGCCAAAACCTAAGAAGAATATGAATAATGAGACATTAATTCTTATTCAATTGTACATTTATCTTTCCTTGAGGCTCTCTGTTTTGGACGTTCCACAATAAGTAATTTGAAAAAAAGTCACAAAAATAAAAAAATATATTTAAAAATAATAGTAAAATTGTTCGTTTTTAATTGAAAAAATGGTGAGTTCAAATTATAAAACAATCTCCTTACAAGAAGTAAAGGTAAAATTATATACAAAAACAATCCTCAATTAACCTGTAACAAAACGAAAAATCTTATATATAATAAAAACACCCTCTCCATGTATAGAAATGACTTTTTTCTTCCCATTCTTTAGCATTTCTTAGAACCAACAGTAGACTTCATGGTATGGCCTATGCAACATTAAGTTATCTGCTTTAAGCTATAGTTTAATTTTGATGGTCCTTTGCATAGAAGTGTGGTCATCTTAACTGACATTGTTTCTCCAATCTAATATTTGATATCAACAGTTGCTGCCTTTGGTTGCTTTCATGAGCATGGGAATATTGTACCCTTTCTCAGACCCAGGTTCCACATATACAGAACAAGTTTGCATGATTGGTTGAATTACTATTACCAGGAAGTGTTTGAAAGGATGGAGCAGGCTACTGCCAGACGAGTAAAAATGAAAGCCCCTTCTAATTTATGCTGATTTGCTAATCAACAACAAAGAATGGCCAAAATACATAGAATAAGTTCGTTCCAAAGATTATAGCTAGTCTCAAACACTCACATCAGAAGAACAACTTAAACAAAGATTCAAGCACCACGAGCACGTCACCTTTTTTCCAGCTTGTTGCAAGTACTAACACACAAACATGGAGGAGTGGAAGAGCCAGGTTCATAAAATCAAAAATTTCTGGGTAGTAGTCACGGCATAGCAAATAAATGTCTTGAGTATTATGAATTCTAAGCATTCATTGTAGAATAACGGGTCACTAGTTTGTCGAGAAAGTGATAATACCAGGATGTAGAAGGCTGAGATGTGGTAGGTTGATGGTCATTGATGCGAAGCAGGAGGGATTCATCAGCTGCTCTCCATTTCCCCAGTTCATCCATTCAGTTCTGTCAGAGGTGGATATAATACACAGATTTTCTTAGCTCTCTGAGTCCTTCGGTTGCTTCTAGTTTATGCTTCATGAGACTCAGAAGTCCCCAGAGGAAAGCCTATCCTCCTATATATAGTAGTCCTGGTGACCCTTGCCTCTCGAAAGAAAATGCATAACTTAGCGAAGTAGTAGTATCCCCTTCCCTTCAAGTGCTACAGGGCGAGGTAAAAGTTTTAGCCCCACATAATCTAGTTCAATATAATCTCATTTATATATATAAGGATCAGGAAAGAAAAAAGAAAAAAATCAGTATGAATAAATCAGAAGAATGGCCAGAATTCAATATCTTGGCATTGTTCTAATTATATTTAGGATATAGAACTACTTATAGAAACATGCTAATAGCAGAAATTCTACATGGAGACCTAATGCTTTCTAATTTGTAGGTTAGGGAAATTCTAACTAAGGATGAAACAAAAATTGCCTTGATATCATCCATAGATTTGATTCAGAAGGGGGTTTGAGAACAAAATCACGGTTACATACAGAAGAAAACCAAGAAAAGAAGTTAAATCCGATAATATACTTGATTAATAGGGAAGCATTTTATCAGGAATTATTTTCTAGTTATGGACATGTATGTCAAATAACAAATATCTTTCTACAGAGATTGTTTCTGCTTTATGAAAACCATGCAGAAGAGACAGAGAAATTTGGAAAAGATGTTTGTGATATAAAAATTAGAAACGAATTTCAGAAAGCCAAAAATAAAAAAGAAAAAAAGAGGTGGTCATTCAAGCCATTCCAAAATATGCATGTGCATCAGTACAAAGCACATGGGCAATCCCTGAATTGTTCAGCATTGTCAACAGTTTGTTGATGTCCATAATCTTGTTCAGTCCAAATCGCATCCATGAAAGTTGATTTATCCTTCTTTTTGATTTGTTTTGTTCTCCTTAGTTTTGCTTACTATATCACCCAGGAATTTCCTTGGTCCACTTCAACAGAATTCCGAGTTTGACACTTGATGCATTTACCGAAGCCTAGACAAACTAGTCATTATGATCTTCTCAATCATAATATAATCTTTCATTAATTCTAATATGCAACCACAACTGTAAGTCTCATGAATACGCTCAATCTTCAAACCATGTTGAATAAGAAGAAGAAACAAATTTCAAGTAACAGAAGCACAGGAGGAGGGGGGGCCATAGACAGACACCAACTCTGAAATGGCTCTTTGCAGCCATAACAAAAAAGCATACGTCATAATGGTCTCAAGGATCCATAATGCAGTTTCACACAATAACCTGATGTAATTCTTTCCAGCCATAACAAGTAAACATATATCACAATGGTGATAGGTACAACAGTCCATAATGTAGTTTCACACAATCCCCCTTGCATAGTTCTTTCCAGCCATAACAAGCAAGCATATGTCACAGTGGTTATGAATACAAAGGTCCACAACGTAGTTTCAGAAGGTTTTAATTTCTACATTTGTAAGTTCCATTAGCCTCATTGACCATCAGTTAGCTGATTTTCACTTTCAATTGTCCGGTAAAAAGTATAATGAGTCTGGAAGCATTAAACTATTATAATTGGTATACTAATTTTTAAGTAGATAATATTAAACCAATCATTTTGCAGACAGAAGAACACCTAACAATTATGCAGTGTCATGGGACCAGTTAATAGAAGAGTGAAAAATGTGCAAGAGCAAAGGCCAAAATCATCTTCAAAAAGGAAGCAAAGAGGAGACTCTTGTTGACGAGGACTATGATCAGGTCCAAACTTACAGGTGCCAAGTCTAGGATACTTGGTTATTCGCTTGAATTCCTTGTGGCATGCTCATGCTGATGCCACTACCTTAGGCAAAACTGCACCATATTGGACATTATAACAATGCGAAAAGAAGATTGTTTGTACTCCATTAATATGGCTAGTATACTGATTCATCAAGTCTTTATCTTGATGTAAGCCCTGATGCTACACATAATAATATGTATTATGTGAATACTAGGCACCGCAATGACCTATATGTTAACATTAAAGTTTCCATCTCCCAGAAAACCCTCAAGAAAACAATAAAGATAGGACCAGTGGGCAGATTGAGAAGGAAGGCAATCAGTTGATAGATCAAAAATGTCATGGAGGCTAAAGTGGAAGACATGTAAGCAGATTCATTGGATGGGCTTAATCACATAATGATACTTTTTAATTTGTTGATTCCGACATGCCATGATGAGGCTAACAAAACCACTGCAGGAAAGGGGCAATTAGAAAGGAGGAAAAAAAAGAAAGAAAAAAGAAGTGAATCAAGTATTGAACATACAACACAAATACAATAGCAGAACAGATTTGAATACATGAACATCTATCTTGACAGTTAAATAAGGGACTTCAGAAGCAGACCGTTGGTATGGGATGCGATGGCTAGGAACCCCATCTTCAGCACGTTTGTCTTCAAACCATTTCAAAACTCTAGCACGAGGCAGATTTGTCACATGCACAATGCTACTAATCATTGCATTCTGCAATGGTGTAGGACAAAGGTTAAATCACAAAATCATGAATTTGAATATACATTACAGTAAACAGAATATTAGTGAACCTTTTTCTCTTACTTTTTTTTTTTTTTTTTTGGGGGGGGGGGCACCCTTTTAACATTGCTTCCACTAAAAGATATTGTAACACCCCAAGCAATGTTATATGCTCCCCCCTCCCCCCCCCCCCCCCCCAACAAAGAAAAAGAAAGCTCCAAAAAGTCTCAACTAGAAACAATTGGAAAATAACATATCCATACCTCAAGTAGACTATTGATATGAGATTGGGTTGTGACAAACTCCCCCCTTTTAGCCCCTACCATCATCATCAGGCCAACAATCCTGTATCTCATAAATCTAAGCCCAAGTCATTTTCAAATGCTCTCTCTTAACTCACACCCACATGCTAATGGTCTTGGATTGACTTCGAAACCAATTGCAACACCATAAGTCTTCACCCAAAGTGCTACTGTTAACTTTTAGGCTCATAAGACCAAATAATATACCTGAAACCTATTTAGTAAACTACAAATGTGAGCTTGGGTCATGATAGACATCATCTACGCATCCATAAAAATGTTGGCTACAAGTTTAGTCCAAAGTAATTGTTTCTCAACATAATTCCTAACAAAGCCAAGAGATTCTATATCATTATGTGCATATCTTGAATGGTTTCATTTTGCTAGCATAAGAAATACATTTGTTAATATTTTTACCCTGGTGCTTTAGCAGAATGACGTGCTACATAGATTTTTGCCCTGTATCAGAAGCCATTATTTTCAAACATATCTTATAGCATATGGAGGTAATTTCCCATACACAAATCACAGTATCAATGCATAACATGTATCACTCACAGTGGGGCGCTTTGTTCGACAATAAACTCTTTCTAAGGTTTCAACTTGCACTTTCTTCAGTCTCTTCCGAGCAGACCAACTGCTTTGCATCACATGAACTGGCCCTTTCACCACAGCTTCAGGTTGTGCCTCATCTGCTAATGTTTCAGAAGGAACTGCTTCCAGAGATTTAGTTTCTGCCTCTGTAATTACTGAGCTGAGTTTATCAGGTAAAGCAGCACTCATCAATAAAAGATTTGGAGGGGGATCCCGAAGTAATTGGAGGACAACAGCTCGATCTAAACATACATCAGCAGCAAGATTTTTGATCTGGAAGAGAAGAAAAATAAAAAATAAAACCACAAAAACCCACCAAATGGCTACCCACAAAATGGCCATTCATGTAAGGATTTAAAACTTTATTTCTGTGAATCAGTTAAACAATATGCATAAAAAAAAAAAAAAAACGCTCGCAGATATTCAAAGAAACAGCAAATAATTCGAACCAAATGAGAACAAGAAGAAAAGAATTGCAAAAAGTCAGGCAGCAAATATAGTACAGAAGCCCTATTTGAATTAACTGAACAAGTTCCAGGGTGGGGTGTTAAAAATCACTTCTACATGAAGGCCTAAATGCTAAAGCTGACGAGAGGTTTATAAAATAACGCCAAATAGATGGTCACCAAACACAAATGTATAAGTTCTTAAAGTTGCAAAAGTTCACAACTATATTTGATGTACTAGGTCTAAAACATATGGTCAAACGGGTTTTGGATATAAGGAAACTAACAAACAAATGCTGGAAAGACCTTGTAATGATTAAGAAGTTGAAAAATTGTTGAACAATATTCAACTACATATTAAACATGCAGAAATTTATACAAATAAACAAAGAGCTCATCTTAAGAGCAACACATCAAAAAACCATCTAGACAAGCAACCTATGCCTATTTGGGCAAACTAATTTGCCGAGTACCAAAACAGAATCAATGGCTCATAATTGCCATAAACTCACGGCCTCAGATATGTCTCAGACAGGAAGGCTTGCAGCATCTCAGACAGCTCCACTCGGGTGTGGAAGTCAATACAGTCAGATACTCCAACAGTCTGAAGTCCTAGTGCACAGCTAAGATTTATTATGATCTCCACCTGAATGGTAGATGCCCATTGTCCATTCACTTTGTTTTCTTTGTGAATAAGACATTCAAAATTGAATTTATAGCCATAATCCATAGAGTCAGGAAGTTTTGGGATAACACTGATAAAAGCACCCCCACAATCTTATTCTCTCCCTTTAGACATAGCCACAGATTTCAATAAATGAGGAACCACAATGCATCTAATAAACTGATTCAGTGGCCAACTAAATTATTAAACAAAAATTAAGACATAAAGATGCTTACACTAGTTTTACGCCGACCATTTTTCAAAGCATAAGCCAATCTTCTAAGTTGCCAAGTTTTAAGCTTGGGTAATTTTTCTTCATCATCACCTTCTTCATCTTGATCATTGAACTCATCATCCTCAGGTGAAATAAATGCCCCCACTAGTTCGCCATCCCCCAGTGCCTCCTCTAACTCTCGCTCAAGCTTTGCAAGGTCCTCCTCACTTATTTCACCATCACCATCACCAAGTGATGGATCATCATTTTTAAGATCTTCTTCCAGCTGGCTAAAAAGTGCCTCAAAAGCATCTTCATCTAGATCATCCTCCTCAGTGACATCCTTATGAGGCAATTGTTGCTGCAAACAACAAGGTGTATCAACTACATAATACATACTATTTCTTTAAGATAATAAAATGGGGACACAAAAAGGACTTTCAAAAGCAAAGAAAAATGCACTGGATAGCTGCTGATTCTATAAGATTTCAAATGCACCAGAAATGTAGCCAAAGCAGCTCAATCCACTCAAAGTAGCTCTTTGGTGCATTAGTCTAAGACTGCAAAGCTGGAAAGCAATAGCTAGGCATCACAAACAGGGAAGAAATAAAGACAGGCACCATTTGGTCACCTATGACTTATGATTATCTTGTGCTCTTCTTCTTTTATAATTGGAAGCTATACCCATTGATGCCTTTTTGTGATAATTTTTATTATTTTTCTAGAAGGTTTCTTTCTTTTTTCCCCTACCAAATCTTTTATAACAAGCGTTAATCCTGCTAAAATAATAGAGATGTTTGTGACAAATCTGTTATACTTCAAATATATCAGTTGGGCTAACAAATTGAAGAGGTGCTTGTAATTAAGGTAGAAACGTGTCCAAGAGTGACCACATGACCCCTTGTTGCAGAGCCAAAAAGGAGGATTTTCCTTTTGACAGGCTTATCTCCCAAGTCCCAGTCACTCCCAAACAACAGGGCCACACAATCCGGTGGATTTCACATTCTCAATTTTCAGCATCAATGGCATGTAGGAACTCTCTTTATGGTAAAACACACAATATTCAGGAACCAGGACAAAGTTTGCAATAAAACCAGAGTCAAATATTTCCTCTTGCAGTTTATATTTTGGCTATTTAACAGTATGCATGTTGACATCATATTGACATGATACATAAAAAATTCTTTGTTTTGTTATATCTCTCTCTTGAAGTCAATCTGCAGATAAAAGATTGCAATGTGGTCATTCACACCGGGGAGGCCAACGATTGTTCCATTGAGAGCCGAAAAATTGATTTGACATTGAAAGCCAGGAAGCTTTGTAGTATAAGCACAATCCTAACCACCAAAAGGCACCCATGATGTCTTTCTAGTTTGTGTTTGTGAACTAATTGTTCTAAGTTCATTAACATGTACAAATAAACTGAAAATAAGAATGATAAAACAGCAATTACTCCGCTCCGCCCCCAAAAAAATTCCTTGCCCCCTTCGAGACCCAAAGTTCAACCTGTTTGGTTGTTTAGAAACGTACGGAAAATAGAAGGAAACATCAAACACGCGCTAAAACTCGAGTAATTAATTCCAATGGGATGTTTTCGCTCTCCAATTATCTCGACAAAGAAAACAGATTTTGGGTAGTGTTATCGGCAAACGGTAAGGGCCACAAGTTAGGAAACGATTGTGCATGCGTACGTACCTTGCTCTTGCTTTTCTTCGAAGAAGTGACCGGTCTATTGGTCCGGCGGCGAGAGAAGGCGAGGACAGGGCGGCGAGGCGAGGAGCGACGGCTCAGAATTGGAATCGGTCTGATGTAGGGCACCAAGGGCCGTTGCCCATAGGGAACTGATAACTGTCGGAAAGTAGCGAAAGAGTGAAAAGAAGACGAAGCCATCGTGGGCAATGTGCGCTCCTCTCTTTCTCCTCTTACAAAGCTGCCATGAAAGTTTTCAGAAACATCAAGATATATATATATATATATATAATTATGATAATTATGTTTCTTGTTTTCAAAAAATGTAAAAAATTATATATTTTAACTTTAAATATCTTAAAGTGAAGGACAAGAACCTAATTTTATAGGTTGTGTCGAGTTAAAGAGTTTTCGTGTTTGGCATAGTTAAACATATTAACATATATATTTATTTTAGCATATTATTTGTAATTTTATATATTATATTTTATAAATTATAAGTTCACATATTTTTTATAAATTTTTTTGTTGTCGTTGCTTTAAAACAACATAAATAATAATAATTTAAAGTGTTATTTAATATGATATAATGTAATTATGAATGTTGAGGTTAAGATGAAATCATATTTTGAATTATATTAGATTTATAAATGTTTTAAGTATTAGTTTCTTATATAGACTTTTGATTATAATTTTTCGTTGTTTTGAATCTCGTGTTTCTTCAAATAATATATATGACTTTTTAATAACAAGATCAAAATCATATCAAATATAATATATTTTATTTCTTAAAAAAAACAATAAACCAAATTTAATCTGATTTCGAAAATTCCAAGATCTATATAATGTGATAACTCTTATTTAATATGTTAGTACAATCCAACAAAAGTTAGACTTAAAAAAAACTACGAAATTTGAGTGTCATCGCTACTAGAAATAACAGAGAGAAAAAATCTTCCATTTCCATTCCATCCACCCAATACTTAATCTTCCATTTCCATTCCATCCACCCATTACTAAATCTCTCCCAAACACAGCCCCCAAGCTGCATAAGCTATCAGATACATGCAGCAACAAGCATTCCATCTACATATCAGATACAGAAGGGCAAACCCACAAGACATGTCATGGCCTCCTGGGCACGAGCTCCAGTTAAGACTGAAAACATTACATACTTTTGAATGTTATCTAGCAAAAAGAATAGGAAAGAAAGACACAAAATATTTCAGACTTTCCAAGGTCACAACAAGGCAACCTTGAATTGCTGAAGCATATGATTACGTACAAAGGGTTTCTTCTAGTGTTATGAGATTTTGAGTTATATGGGAAGGCTGTGTGTTCATGTAAATGATTCCTTTATGTTTGAAGGTGAGGAAACATTGACAATTCATGTCATTCAGGATGATGAACTTATGAATATCGAACAACAAAAAATATAGGCTTAGACACTTTCATTGCCCTCTCTGTTATTGTAGCATTCAGCTGCTCTCGCATGCGCTGCCTTAACATCCCAAGCAAGTTCCATCAGAAGAAACAAAGCGAAAGAAAAAACAGGCATAACATATATATTCCATCACACTGATTATCGTGAGGATATTGGATGGAATTTATGAAAAAACCTGTGCAGCATACAGTAAATCCTATCTGATAAACGGCATCTATGTGAAAGGCATAAACACAGGGTGTTTCTTCGTTCTAAATTCAAAAGAATAGAGTAGTTTAAGAATCGTGCCTTGATTTTGATTTCAATGCAATTGCTGATGAAGGGGTGGATCAGAGGCTAATTGCATGGATGAAGAACCTATTTCCTCTGTATGTAAGTGATTTCTCCTCTGCCCCAATGCACCACAAATGGCCTTGGAGCTCCAAACTTGCTTTCACCCCTGCTGTTTCCCAAACAAACTTGAATAACCCAAGAGCCCTGTCGAGTTGCTTCATCCCACTTCGAACCATCTTCTCCTCATTTGTTATCAAAATCTTTCCCATGCACAAGCAGAACTTGTCCTTGCCACCACTCTCATACATCCCCCCACAGACTTCCACTTCGATATCTCTAACACTGCCATGGAGATAGTACATTAGAAGTGTAAACAAGCATCGAGATGAGTGACCTAATGTCTTTGTTAGCTTCCTCTGCACTAAACTTCCTTGGCGCCGGGTCTCCTTGTATCCAATATTCTTATCTATCAACACATCCTTAATCTGAAGAAGCCCTTCCTTCATGACCTCAAGCTTTGGAAAATGGAAAAGTAATTCCTTTTCACTTCTCAAGCAGTTGATAAGGTCATTGAACATCTCAAGAACATCTCCCCACTTATGTGAAGCAGGTGAATCACCAACTTTTGTAGGTGCAAGGCGCATCCACGAAGTAGACTCGGGATCAAAAGACTTAGCAGCATCCAAGAACTTCAAACAACTAGCAACAATTTGCTGTCCCATCCGTGTCCCTTTGGTTGGAGAATAACGATTCAGAACTTCAATCTCTGATCTCAATCCTGCCAGAATCTCCTCGAGTGCTCCTGTCCATATTTGGTGCTGTGTGACCTGTGGGCATATAGCCAAACGCACAGCCTTCCTTTGCTGAGCAGAAATGTTCAAGAAATTGGACACTTTGGTAAGGGAATCCAGAGTCATAGACTCTCTTTCACTTGGTTTACCGAAACAGTGGGGGGGTACACCCTCCCGGCTCTTTAATCTCTGCCGCGCCATGGGAGACCCGAGAAAGATCCTGCCAAGTGACTTAAAGGTATGCATACTTTGCTGAAGATAGTCATCAACAACTACAGATTGGTCATTGATATTAACAAAGCTCCCATCTATCAAATCCACGTTTCTCAACAAGTGGGCCAGTTTTGTTAACTTTGGAAATGCCGTCTCATACAATTCAGAGTGTAATGGCTCTTCATAGCCACCGACCGAGCAATGATACAGAACTACCCTCACATTGATAACTATATTTTGCTTTCTTCTAAGAGATTTTAGCAAATAAAGGGTCATCATTCGCCCTTCAGAAACTAAACGCCTCCACAGCAAGAGAGATTCAAAACCCAAATCTCATATTAACAATTCGTTACGGCTACTTCTTCATTGTGACATTTTATCGAACGAGTTCTAAGCAGCTTGAGCACAAAACCACAACTCCCCCCCAACATTGTCAATGGATTACAGATATGATTAACGAAGATAACCGGGTTTAAATTCGTATATTCGAAGACAATTGGATCGGAAGCAGAGAGAAGTCAGAAGCTCGCCGGAATCCTAATTGACACCAGAGCTGTTTACGCCAATGCCAAGAGATGAAGCTAAGCCGAGCCCCCGGAATTCAAAATTAGATGGCCGTTTTAATTTATACTTGGGCCGATCTAGAGGCTGACGTGCCCGCCGGCATAAATGGGCCAATGTGAATTGGAGCAGCTGTGAACTGAACCATGTCTCGGAGCTTTTCCAACAATGGGCCCAACGGCCCATGAAATTTGCCCATAATGCTGGGCCGGGAAACCTTCCAGGCCTGATGGAGAAATTTGGGCCAAATTTGAGATGGGCTCTTAAATGGTCGGCCTGCAAATGCTTGAACTAGTGGTTTTGAGACTTCTCTCTAACTAGCCATAATCCCCATATCATTTACTAAAGACTTTATTTAATTAATTGAATAAGCAATTAATGGGTAAATTATACTGTTAATCCTTAAATTTTACATTTTGTAATAAAGTGATCACTCTACCATAATTTTTGTCACTAAAGTTATTAAACATTGAAATTTGTTAAAATTTAGTCCATCATTTGATTTTTTGCCAAATTTTGTTAATAAAAATTAACGTGAAATACTTTAATATAAACCTCAAAATTGTGGGGTTTAGTTTAACTTTAATATTAAGTGATTTTTGGATTTATGTTAATATATGTCGTGTTATGTTATTTTCTGTTAACAAAACTTGATGAAAAATTAAAAAATGGAATAAATTTTAACAAAAGTTAAAGTTTAGTAAATATGATGACAAAAATTATAGTGACCAATTTGTTATGTAGTACAAAGTCTAGAGTTTGACAATGTAATTTTTCTAACAATTAGTTACAAATATAATTTACCAACATACTATTTGGATACTTAAGATTGATACTTGTAGTGACACTTTGCATTAATGTCTTATACTGTACATTATATCAATATAAATATACAAGACACTAATGCAAAATATCACTGTCAATTCTTATTTCACTATTTCGATTCATCTTATGTTTTCTCCCTTTCCTTTTTCCATCACCATCAATCCCTCGCCCTATCTCCCACAACTAAATCTATTTCTCACTATCTTGGAGTCATTTAGGTTATATTTTAGTCAAGTGAGATGGAGGGCAAGAGAATAGGATTGAGATTATTATAAAACGTTGTTTGGTTGTCACAAAAGAATGAAATTATCTATTATAGAGAATAATGATTCTCTCAAAAATGATAAAATTAAAGACTTTTTTATCATGAAATGAATAAAAAATCTTCTTATTATTCCATGGAGAATTGGAGGTACTATTACATTTTTACCTTTATATTTTTCTTCTAATCATATAATGCACATATATAAGCTTGCCATCATCTGTCTATTACCAGTTGAATTAATTTTATTTAATATTTTTACCTAAAAGGAGAAATAAATTTTTAATTTTATATTCAGTAATTATATGATTTTTTTAAAATTTAATATGATTTTATAAGATTTTTTAAGCTTATAATATAAAAGGACATTTCTGTCAAAACAACAAACATAATGGTGTAATAAAATAGTTATTACATCCCCATTTCCATTCCTATATATTTAAAATTATTTCGTCCAACCAAACATAAGAAAGAAATGAAAATTTAACATAAAAACTAAAAATAAAAACAACAATCGATGTTTGTTGTCTCTTTTAACTAAAAAATAAAAAAGAAATAAAACCAAGATGAACAGTTGTAGCACACAATAAAATTGTGCCTAGAAATCAAAGCATTACTTCTTTGACTGCTTTTGTCTTTCCCTTTCTCTTTTCTTTTTCATGACTTTATGTGTTGATAATTTCCATGTGTTCATTTGTTGTTCTTGAGATATATATGATAATTGTGTCTAGTAATTTGGAACAATTTAGAGATTAGATGTAGCTTTTTTCTGTTTTTTTTTTTTGGGGGGGGGGGGGGGGAGAGGAAGGGGGGGCCTAGGTAGACGTCCTATAACCATCACGGATAATCGTATATTTAGAACTGTAAAATAAGTACGTTAAACTAATATTGTGAAAGCTTAGACCTATTATTTGTCTAAATTTTGTTAGATTAAAACTTATTTGAAAAGGAATCCCAAATTAAGGAGCCTATAAACAAGTGTACAATTATTTAAACAGTTAAATAAGCTTATTCACAAGATCAAACAATTAAAAAACTTTCAAATCGAGCTTAAAAATACAAACTTAACTTTATATATTTAACTAAATATATAAATGCATCCACCCTCTTCTCGAATTCCTTATTATCTCATCCTTTAATGTTCTTCAACCCAATTACTCATCGACGAAGTTTTCTTTAGAGTTTTGTTTTGTTCATTATGATTCTTTAATTATTTCAAGTAATAAAAATAAAAAAATTAAACAATCTTGGATATATTAATAGTTAATGATAGTTGAGATCGATCATCAAGATTTGCTTCAATGTGAGCACCTACAAAAAGATCCCTCAATTTAGCTTCCGAAATTGCATGAGTTAGTAAAGTGGCACCGATGAATAATATGCAGGGCGAATGAAACTTAGATCTTTTATCTGTGGAAATTCTTGCCCTTTTTATATAGGCTTGCAAAGCAAGATAGTACTTACATTATCTCATATATATATTCTCAGTCTCAGTAGTTGTGGGCTGATAGAAAATTTGACAAAATTTAAATAACAATAAATCTACTTAGATTGAATCTTTCATAATTAATACATGAGAGTTAAATTCTTTAAATTTTGTCTTAGGTCAAAATCAGTTGAATATAAGAATACATGTCATTTTTCTATTACTAGTTAATAAAAACATGCGATGATATTATAAAATTCATTAAATTCCAAAAATAACTTATTAATTTAACTGTTTTTAAGTGTTCTCTCCTCAATATAGCAAAGTCTCATTATACATACATACATATATATATATATATATTTGACTTATTATTATGGCTGCCAAACAAGTTTAAATAGTTGATTGTACAAACCCTAAGTGGGCCAATAAAGGTTGAAATTATATGAGCTTTGGTGGCATCTCTTTTTAGGCTTTTTCCAACACATTAACAGCTGAGCCATATCCAAGCACACTTCCCTTGTCAACCAGCCAGCCCCACTGTAAAGATGCATTACACCATGCTTATATATAGATGTGTGTGTGTGTGTGTGTATTGCTTTGTGAAACCCTAAAAAAGTCTAACACATTTTCCTTTTCCCATGCACTGAGGATTGGATAAAGGTGAAGCCCCCATTTTTGCCATCATATGTTGACCATCACAGTGACTTCATTCAACCCCTTGTTGTTAATTTGTACTTATACATCCACCTGAATCCGAATGTTTTTTGTACACTTATTTTTAAAATATTTTTATTAACATCTGATATTAATATTTTATATATTTATATTAATATAACACATAATACAAAATATTAACACAGTGCTACAAGTGTCAAACTTAATTAGTTAGAGGATATATACATATATATATATATAATTCAGTGAGGTGACAGGTGGGTTGATGACTTTATGTATGGGGGCCATCTCTCACATTTAAGATCATAATTAAAGTTGCTCATCATGTTGTTCTTCTTTCAAGGGTTTGTGAGGGCTCTATCATATGCATCTGTCTTGTCTTTTGTCTTTGTGAATTAGGGTTTATGGCAAGAAGAAAAAAATCTCTTAAAGTTGTTGATAAAATATAGATTAATACTAATTACATGTTGTTACCATTGGATTGGATTGCACATATAACGTAAAGAAATTGAGAGAAATGAGAATTTAAAATTTAATATATATAATTGGGTGAAGTCTCAATAAATTTTGATGAAAATTTTAGAGTCAATCATCACGACACGTGTTATAGTTGAGCTTTTTTCGAATTCTTCTCTAATTTGAGGTAGTCCTAACAATCATCGAATCTGAACTTGTCTGAATTGATTTTTTTCGGCAAAAGGAGTGCAAATCTAGTCTCTTAATAAATCATTCGACACTCAAGTTAGTCATTGCTAAAAAATGATATATGAGTGATACAATAATTAAATGTATAATAAATTAATATTGTGCCGGACTCCTAAAAAACCATACTTTTATATAGGAGAGCTAAAAGGTCAAGATGATACTATGTAGATTGTCATATTTGATTCTCTAGATGGACTCACCGAGCCAACTATAGGTTGTGGGTTCGAGCCCTCTTTGTTTGGATAGGCTTAATATTAGACTAAGTTTTCGAGTAAGTCTAATTTTTTAATTCTTATCTTATATATAATCTCACAATTATAATTCTTAATGTCGCTAGAAAATCAATCATTCTCATTTTGATAATTTTGATTATCGTGTCGTACCTTCTACTACGACGGTAATCATTTCAATTGAGTCTATTTAGAAAATTTAATTATTATGATATTTAAATTGGAGGAATTATGTAATATATGCACAAATTAGCTAACCCTAGTCCCTAGACAAGTCCACTGCCCATGCATGCGCCCTCATAAAAGGATGGTAAATGTCCATGAAATTTATAAAGTGCTTTTGCTAAAGGCTGTGGCGGCGAATCTTGGCCCAGCTAGTGGTTGTAAGATTGTTTTATTTCAATTTGGATATAATTTACGGGTTTATTTTTTAAAAAAAATAATCTCTTTGTACAATGTGGATAAGATTAGTTATTTATATTTAATCTTTCTCGAATTTTGTAATATTGAGGTAAAAGAAAATAGATAAATAAATAAATAGATAGGGGCAGTGAACTTTTTCTTTTTATCTTTCTTTGGTCAGTGCATGCTACCCATGTAACAATATTATTATGCTTTAATTAATTAAGTTGTTACATTAATTAATTGATCACAAAAGTAGCCCAGTACTTGTATGGCGGAAATGCTATTTAGACATTCAAATTTGATATTTGTAATGTTATTCTATATTAATGTTTTGTATTATGTATTTATATCAACGTACTCGAGAGTTTTGATTTTGATACTAAGATTTTTTGAGATTTTTAACTTATTTTTGCTTGTGTTCGTGTGAAACATCTAAAAAAAAGACTAAAAACGATGTTTTGTCTCAACGCTTGATGCAAGTGTCGGAACAAACACGAAAAACAAAATTCCTGACATTTTACAAACATCAAACATTTTTTGTTTGTTTCATGTGAGTCATCTTAGTCTTAACACTCCTTTATTATAGGTTTTATCTCGTCTTTTATCACCGTTAATTAAGTTTAAGAAATAAATAAATTAATAATATTATCATTAATTGAAACCTAATAATGTTAATTTTTAAGACTATTCTTAAGTGACATATACGTATAATTGTCTTAAGAATAATAATAAATGCATCTTGTGTTCAAATAAAGTGCGTTATTATTACATTTTATTGTTAATCTATAAACAATTTTATTAGTTGATGAAAATACATCGTATTTAATTAGAACTATTTTGTCAATTAATAAAATTATTTAAACTTTAAAAATAAATTATAATAAATATATTTTATTTAAAAATAAGATACAATTATTAAATAAATTCAAAAATGCAGGTTTAAGAGTATAATTGAAACATCAAAAAATTTAAATGTCCATATAAAAAAATAAAATACACACAAAAAAAAAAATATGAGTTGGGCCATGATGAAACTAATTAATAATGTCAAAAGTTTCTTCTTAGACCATTGGAACAAACAACTAATTAAATGTCACATAATTAACTAGTTGTTGAATCAAACATGCATGATTGCTTCAGTATTATTAATTATTGTACGGAATTGGGTCGATAATATTTATCCACATGTATCTATATACATGCATATGTACTAAATTAGTTACAAATTAGGTCTCAAAATTAACACCCTAATGATCAAGAGAGATAGCAGCCACCGTGCATGCCCAAAGAAAGAAGCCTGGACCCCAGCAAGTACTACTTACATGCATGATAATAAGTGAGAGAGTGGTACTTCTTGACAAACATCAAAGACCCACATGAAATAACATAAAGCTTGCCCAAAGTGAGACAAGAATCTTGCTAAAAGCCAAGTAATGGAGTCTAGTAGAGAGACAATAATGAATGTTTTGGTCACCTTTTGACCAATGAATTCCTTGCAAGAGGTCAATGACAATGGGGATAGGAGGAACCCATATAAAGTATATGTTATATATATATACATGTAGCACGACGAAAAGCTTTGGAATCCTATGCAAGCTCAGTGTTAAACTATACTTGTTTCTTCTTAGATGTCTCCTTGATTGGAATTAAGTGCCTTACAATATATGGTCCCTCCACAAAATACAAAGACAGCCAAAAGAAAAAGAACTGGCTCCTAGCTGCTTATTATAGGACTTATCTGGAAAAAAGAGGGATGATGAGGCCAAGGCCATGGTCACAGAATATGTGTAATGTGCATGATTACAGAACCCTATATATGCTTTAATTATTTGCTTGTAAAATTTAGCCTTTTTATCAACCCTTTTCATTTTTTTATTATTTTAGTTTATTTTCTCTCTATATGCGTGTATATATATCATCTTTTTGGTTTGGTTTGATCCAGTCCTCATCATCATTAATTTAGTTTTAACTTCCAAGTAAAACTTATGTTTTAGCTTTTGCTAAAACTAGGATATATTAGTGATTTGAGTGTTTGGGTAAGAGTTGACACTTGACATGATAGATTTACAAACTTGACACGTAATTAGATAGCCGCCTCCTACATGTTGATAATCTTATGAGACATCCCATAATAACCCCTCTATGATTGTCAAATTATCTGGACAGAACTCTAGCGTGAGTAATAATATTTCATGAGAAATTAGGGATTTAATTGAGACGGTATGGTGTCAAGGATGAGATTTAGTTGATAAGTTTAATTTCCCCAAAGCTATAACACTACGTTTTGATTAATTACAGGACTCAGCTAGGAATCTCTAACTATACTCATTTGACACAACACAAAGGTTCATTTGTTTGATAACACAAAGATATTTCTTAATTTGATCGTATTATCTTCATGAGGGTGTTCACGGGAAACCACTAAGGATCTAGTAATGATCCAAACATTTGAATCAGTAGTATAAAACTCTAATACGTAAATTCTGCCAAGAAGAATCCCTAAAAACAAAAAAAAAAGAAAAAAGAAAAAAAATCATGAGATTATGTGAAGCTAATGCTTAATTAGATAGTATAATGATAGTGGAAAGGTGACATGACATGATGAAGATATATAGTATAGTAAGGATATAATTCCTCCTTGTCTTAAACACATATACTTAATAAGCAAATTATTATGAATCAGTAGTATAAAAGTCTAATATGTAAATTAATTTCCATTATTAGCTAGCAGAGAGCGATTTAACGAAACTTTAGCCATAAGTTTGGAGTTCGTCACAAAGATGAATTAATGCCTCTTGATAAAAAAAATTCCATTAATCAGTGACTAATTAACCAGTGGCCCAATGTACATTTGCCAATCTCAGAAGGCAGCAAAACATTAATCCTTCAATGTTAATTTATTATAAGCTATCACTTAAGTTGGAAGATCATTCAGATTTAAGCTGAACACCATTAATTACTTACTTAATCTGGTATTAATTAATTGAATCTCTTTCATTCTGATCTTGCCTTGGACTTTGGAGATATATATATATATATATATAGTGGTTCTGGGTTTTAACCAAAGGTTCCCTTGGGTGGTCCTTCCATGAATAACATCTTTAATTCCTTTGCAGATCTCAGTGCCATTTTCATTTGCAGTTTTGTTGCCAAAAGAAACTGCCTTATTTGGACCACTCACAGAGAGAGAGAGAGAGAGAGACAGAGAGAGACACATGGCTATATATGCTGGAAGATCACATCATCAAGAAATTAAAAAGCTCACAAAATGAAGGATATTCAATCCTACTCCAACATCATCATCATCATCACGAGTTCTTAACCATAATTCACCTCTAAACCTAGGAGTACAGAATATAATTAAGAAGATAAATATCAAAAACAAAAACAAAAAACAAAAACAAAAAGAAGAAAGAAAATAAATAGGTAGAGAGATCAAAAAGATCATCATCAACTTGGAATATCATATGATGGCATGGCCGGCCTTCCATGATTTTCTCTCTTGAAATCTGCACTTCCTGATCAAAATAGAAACCAACCGCATATATATATACTCATAATCAGTATTCAGTATATAGATATGTGTTATACATATAAATATATATATTAAAATAAAAATGAAAAAGCTTGACCTTGGCCAAAAATGGAGATCATGATATATGAGATTAGTAAGAGGACTTGCTGCCAGAGTCTCTGGGCGCATTGCATCTGAAACACTCCATCCTGCTAGCAAAGTTGTGCTCGTTGCATCCTGACCTACACAATACAACAACATTTTATATCTCACTCTCAGCTCGATTACATATATATACATTTGATCTTCATCCATTCATGAGTATTTCAATATTCAATATATTTGGGAAACAAAATTAAATAAAAAGAAAATACTCGTTGTAATTTGTGCATGCATGTCCATGCAAGCAAATACGTACAGCTTCTTTCATGCAGGTGGAGATATATTTTTGCTTTTCATTATTTTAAGAAACCAAAGAGAAAGTTTGTATAGGATAAAGATGACCAAAATAAGTGAAATTGTTTGTTTCCCGAGAAAATGAAAGAAAGTTTACTTGGTGCAAATCCAATCGCCGGACTTCCAACTAGATCGGCTGCCGCCGCCGCCGAAACCGAAGCCTCTGCCGCGGGACGTGTCAGCGTCAAAGCCGCCGGAGGAGTCTTCCTTGAAAGCGCCGCACTTGAAGCAGCTGGAGCGGCTAGCGAAGTTATGGGCGCCGCAGTTACCAGCGGAGCAGTACCAGTCGCCGGGCCTCACGTCGGGGCCGGTGCTGAAGCCGAACGACGAGCTGCCACGCCCGCCGAAGCTTCCGTAGTCGCCGCCTCTCTCCCCGGATCTCGGCTCCTGACACCTTTGGCAAGAGTCTCTCCTCTGGAAGTTCAGGTGCTGGCATGCCCTGCAATTCCAGTCTCCTGGCCTGTTCATCTTTCCTGCGAGAGAGAGAGAGAGAGTTGGCATCAGAACCCCCCCCCAAAAAAAACCCTAGTTTGGTATGCATCTGACAAATGTTCTCTAATTTTTCAAAACAATTTATTTGTTTCCAGACTAACATAATTGCTACCTAAAGATAACATATAAGTCCACAAAACATAGGTAGTGTACTATATGCTACTCTTATCTCGAAGAGGTCATTACAACTTCTTATCACTCCACCAACTCTGAAATTGACAATTGCAAAGGACGTACATGTAGTGAACTATATCTTAAAATGCTTAGCTAAAGAAACGAAGAACAAAGGGTATTTTTTGGTTAATTAATTCCGAAATGGTTCTAGCCCTTAGAAAGGTACAAAAGTAACAAATCAAATACAGAAATCAAAATCAAAGAGTACCCTTTTGTGTTTATGATATATATATATATTATATATATATAGAGAGAGAGAGAGAAGAGCTCACCTTGAGAGAGAAGAAAGAGAGAGGATGAACGGTATGAAGTTGGTAGCTAGCTAAAAGTTGAAGGAAGAAGAAGAAGAGAAATTAATAAAGATGGAGGAGAGGTTGGCGAGTATGGATTGTGGGAAGGACACGGGTTTATATACACTTGGTTTGGGCAACAGAATCGAGGGAGATGGAGGGCTGGTTGAAGCTGTGTGTTCCTTTTGATATTCCTCACTTTGAATCCTTGGAATAATACAAATTAATTCTATATATATATATGTATTTATTTTTATAAACTTAAATGAACAAAAAGAGATAAAGAAAATGCTTTGAGATGGAGAGATTCCAGACAGAGAGAGGGGGAGAGAGAGCGAGGGCATATTGTGAAATTTGATAAAGCTTTTGCAAGAGCTTCTTTTAAGGCTTCTAGAGCTGGGAAGCACAAATAGATAAAAGAAGATAGAATAGCTTCAAATTTCAAATGTCATAGTCCCCAGTTAGGATCTAATTAAATAACAAATGGTGTCTTTAATATCGGTTCAACTCATTATTCTTTTTTTTTATTCACTTAGAGTGTTCGAGTTTTGCTCGATTAATTTTCGGAGACACGTGACATTTCCCCTGATGCATCTCCCGGATAGATTCGAATGCGAATACAGTCTATACACATTTAGAACTGAACATTCAGTGTAATTCATGCACGCGAGACTTGCCTTCTAACTTTACTACTGTCTTCCAATAATAAATTTGGTTTCCAAATCATTGCACTGATTTGAATCTCGATACTCTATGTGAAACTCCAAGTGTTTTACCACCACACCATGTCCGTGAGGGCTTCAACTCATTACTCTTGTTAATTAATGGCATTGTGTAACTATAAAATTTAACGTACATGTATGTGTTTGTGTACATGTGAATGTGTGAGACAAGGGGTACCAAAAAAATTTAGTTTTAAAAGATGAGTATCGAAATCTAACTCCTAAACCTTAATCTTTGTAAAACTCGACATTTATTAGTGTGACCCAAGATAATTGAACCTAAAAGATTTGGAGACAATTTCAAGTCAAGAGACTTATCACTAGCCTAAGAGGCTCAAGTTTAATAACCTTGGGGATAATCTAAACCTAATGAATTTGCCATCAATCCAAGATAGTCAAGCTTGAGGTTTGTGGGGATGACTTCAAGTATCCCAACTCGTATTGCCTATATAAAAACTGGCATCCTCACAGGTAAACAATGGGGGCTCTTATTACTTATTATACATTTATTAATTATTTGTTCTACTAACTTAAACGTAAAAGATTATATTGAATGAATTAATCATGTATTTTGCTTATAAGTGCTCACATTGAAGCAAAATTGTGGTGACTAGTTCCGAATACTATCATCAATAAATATAACAATATCTGATCGTGCCTCTACATTAATTGAACCAATATACAAAGAAATAAAACATTCTATTATTCTACATCATAGAGAAGTAATTATAAAATATGACCATGACAAAAAAATAAATTGTACAATATAATTTAGTTTTATATCATATAAGAAAAAATTTAAAATTAGCTAAAAAATGCTTTTATTTTTATTTTTCATATTGTATAATTAATTAAATAAATAACATATAATAAATAAATTTTTAGCATTTTTGTTTTTTTTTTACTTTATTTGTGCTATTGAATTTCACCCAATACACCTCATTATATAAATACGGTATAGCATTCTAACTTAGATGAGACACAACCCCTTAGGGTAGCTTAAGTGGTCAATCTCATGGAATTCAAGTGCTAAGTATGTCAAGATTTCAAATTCTAGATAATATAGTAAGTATTATTTTACTACACAAGCAGTGAGCACAGGTCTTTAACTCGATCTTACCCGACCCAGTCTAATTGTCTTGTTTGGGTTAGTGCCCGTAGGTTATAGGAAAAATGTGACGGTATCTATCAAAGACTTATGTATTGGGACTTCCTCCGATTCCTGCATGCTATCCAAAAAAAAAAAAATCTTAGATCAAACATGGCTTGTAAAGTTCTAGTACTATTGTTGGGTGCCAAAATCCATATTTTTGTTCTTTTATTTTCACGTTTTTTTGGTGAGGTTATTCGAACTTTTTACTGTTTCAATTATATTTTTGAACTTGATTTTTGAATTAATTTAACTCATGTACTTTGACATTTTTTTTTATGTGTTAACTCAAATTTCTTATTGTTTCGATTACATCATTTGACTTGAATTTTTTAATCAATTTAACCTCTATACTTTAAGATATAAAAAAAAAATATAAAGTGACATGACAAAGTATACACATCAAATTATAGAGGTTAAATTGACTAAAAAAATGCAAGTGTAGAAGTGTAATTAAAATAATAAAAAGTACAAAAATAAATATTAAGGTAGATGAGTTAAATTGACTAAAAAATATAAATTTAAAAATATAATTAAAATAATAAAAAAATCAAATCATTACATAGAAAAAAAAAAGTCAAAGTATAAACACAAAAATATAAATTTGGCCATTGTTGGATCTCGTACCAACCCATTATTACAATATATCAATAACTTCCCTTCAATTTTCATACGTCCCAATTGAGCATTAATCACACCCATACACCAAGAAAACTATATATATATATATATATATATATATGTTGTAGCATGATGGGGTTTTCATATAAACAATTAACTCTACTAACATAATATAATGGGACAGTAACATTTTTGAAGTAGATTTGACAATCAAAAATCGTCCTAGCCATTGCAAGATATACCTAGAAATCCCATTGCTTGGAGAGGAATATATATATATATATATGTATATATACAGGGCCCTCATCATCAATACAACTTGGCACATAGAATAGAATTATGGAATGGAGAGAGTCTTGGTAGCAAGCAATTAATTGTTGACACTGAAGAGAGTATAATTAGGAGGAACAACTAGAACCCAACAATTCTCTTCTAATTACCAGACAACATGAATATTCCATGTGTTATAAGCTATATGTATGCATGTATCCCCCTTTGAGATGAAGACCCCACCCCCATATATATAGTTATATATATATACAGATTTACTTAGGAGAGAGGTGTCACGTCTCCTTTCAATAATATCCACTGTGACCCACATTTTCTAGGGAGGAAAAATGGTGAGTGCTTTTAAAATTTTTTTGGACATTCCATCTATCTGTCTGTACTTCATCATGAGATTATTGATCCATTTTCACACACAAGTCAAAAGGGTCACAGCCATAAACCCTCAATATCAAAATTGGGCACATATATGCCACTGGTTAATTTTTTTGCCCCAGCTAGAGAAGCAATTAATTAATTAATTATTATGATATCTTCTCAACGATCGATGGTTGGGATGGATCATTGAAGTCTATTTCGACGGATGGAAGTATTTATAAGAAAGGGTGGGGCTAGATCCCTTGAATTAATAAGGTACACTAATAAGTGATATATAGTGATTAAGATGAGTTAATTGATTTTACTTTGTAAGGATTTTAATCTTTATATAGGTTGGGCAAGATGAGACGTTCGGTGTTATCTCTTTGAGATTCTCAAGCTCGATAGTTATGGGCTTGATGGATGATTTTCGAATTGAATTAAAATAATAATAAATCTTTCAAATCTATTTTAGATCTTCGCAACTAAAACTAGCTAGTTGAATCCGTTAACTTATTTTTTAAACCATTTGTGTTAGATAAGAAAACACGAATTATTAACTTAATAGTTAAATAAGTGTTCATTATTCCCAAAATAATTTAATAATTTCACCCTTAAAAATTATATCTATTAATAACAAACATTATTATTGGGCTTAGTGGCACATTTTCAGTATGAAAATTCAACACGAATACGTACCATTTCAATTGAAACCCACCACCCCGACATTAAATTCATTGATTGATATATATTCTCCCACTTTAGTATATAAGCTTACTAAATGGGCACTTTACAATTAATTTGATCAAACAATATTAATTTTGTGGTGCCTAGGATACTGCAGTTGACAAGGTAGCTAGCTAGTGCCTAGTCATTCTCGAATCATCATCTCTTATCTTAAAATTTTCAATGTCACGATCGTATATATATATATATATATATATGTATGATAGATAGATAGATAGATAGATAGATTCTACGACAGCTCTAGGGTTTGTCAGAATATGCCAAAATGGCAACCGAAGCTCAGATTGCATGGCTTCAATTCCGACGAAAGTAAGTAATTAATATATTTGTGAGATTTTTGTTTTATATAATATATATATGTTCTTTCCATGATGATGATGATTTAGCTTATTAATTCTTCCGTTAACTAATTATATATAGATAGTATTAATAAGTGTGAGATGGATGGATGGATGGATGGATGGATGTCTAAAAACCCAGAAAGAAAGTAAAAATGGTAAGAGTTTCGATAAAGATAGTCGAAGCTGATGATGGAAGAGAAGTCTTCGAGGTTCAATTTGACCATCTTTTCTTTTTCCCGTTTTTCCTTTATTTTCTTTTCTTCCAAACAGTCCTACCCTGCCTTTTTTGCTGTCATATTTCTTTTTCCTTACGGATCTCTCTTTTCTCCTATATATTCCCCATGAATCTCTCTCTCTCCTCTCTCTCTCTCTCTATATATACATATATATACACACACATAGGTGTAAAGAGAAGCACCAGCCCACCACTCTCCGAGAAAATGAACTGGGGGAAGGAAAAAGAAAGAGAAAATCAAATGGAAAATAAACAAGAATTAAAACATGATCGCCATTTTCTTGGGGACTGGTAAAGAGGGCTGTAGCAAACTGTGAAAAAGCAAAAAAGGAGAGAGAGAGAGAGAGAGAGAGAGAGAGCACTTATTCGATTCTCTTTGGGAAATGCCTCCATGCATGACCATGACCAATACCCAGTAACGTATATATATCTTTCCCTTTAATTCTTTCACTTTCTCTTTCCGTAATCAATTAACTATCTAGATCGATCTGGGTCTGTAATGTGCGTGCATTTTCTTTCTTGTTTTCTAGGGAAACAAACAGGTCGTCTGTTGGGGTCCCATTATACAAACTTCAAAAGAAGGCTGCTACCCATATCGGCTAGTCAAAAATAACCCACACTCCATGTAGACTACCAAAAACTTTAATACAATCTAGGGCTAGTATCTTTTTGACTTATAATCAATTCATTTCTAGATTATGAAATTAATTTACAAATCTAATTTAATTAATTTATTACCTCATAATCTCATTCATTTCTTCGTACATTAATCAATTAATTACTCCATATTATTCTTGATGAGTAATGCTAGAAGTCATCAGTTATATGTCGTATTTCAATTAGAGGAGCTGCTAGATAGAGGAGACAATGACACATAATTTTTTTAGTCTCATCCAATGAGAAAACGCTATATAACTGATTATATCATCATCAATCATGACTCTTAATATTATTTTTAACATAATGCATCATTATTTTTTGAATATTGTAATTAGGTAACAATATGATCGATAATATTTCAATAAATTTCGTTAAAAACCCGTAAGCGAAAACATTTAATATGGTCATATTTTATACCTTATAGTTAATTAAACTTATGAAAAAAGATAATTAATTAAGAAATATAAGAATTGATTACCAAAAACGTGAAAAATGAGAATATATATAAATTATTGGGGTGTATATGTATATATTATGCATGCATGGTGAAGGTTGTGGGTTGCATGCACGTGAGGTGGTAGGCTACGTGTGTGACATCATTCTCAATGATAAAATTCCCCTCTTTCCTTTTACTTTTTAGTCCTCCAACATCTTTTAATTATGCTCTCTCTAAACTTACTCTCAAATGTCCACATTCTCCTCCTGATTTTGCACGCTTTCCCACCAAAACCCTAAAAAGAAAATATTTTAATTCATTGCCACTTCACAACCCAACCAGCCCAACCAAATCCACCAAATCATTAGTTACAATCCTTCTTCCATCACTTTTAGGGTCATAAATAAATGGAGTCATTCGTAAATGATTTGGTAATTCAATTCGACAAAAACTAATTCCATTTTATTTGTTAAGAGAAACGAGTCGATCTTGAGCCTAATTTTAAAACTTGATTTGTAAACGAGTCGAGATTAAACTTAGTAAAACTTAATTCGTTAAAACTCACAAACATGTTCGATTAAAAGATCACGAATACTAATATGTTCGACTACAAGTTTGTAAATATGCTCGATTAGAAATTCGCGAATAAATCCTAAATAATGTTGTTTATAAATAATTAATACATTTATTTATAATTTTATAAATATATTATTTAACATCAAGTTATCAAACTTTAAATTATTATAATAATATAATTAAATTAAATATATTTAAAATTATTACATATATTAATTTAATCATTTAATATAATATAATATATGTATATATAATAAAATAAAATAAAAAACTAAGTTTAAACAAAGTATTATGTTATAATGATCTCGAGCCTACTAGTAAGCCTAAACTCAAGCTTGTGTTAACTCGAGTTTCAGCTCACCATCAGGTGCTTGAGTTGAGCTCAAATCTAAAAACTAACTCGCAAGTTGAGATTGAGCTCAGTTTGGATTGATTTGATTGCAATCATAATTAGCCATATTGTCCGTTTGGATAGTTTATTTCACTTATGATGGGATCAATAACGTTGTGTCGAATATATGTAAAATTTGTTGAGATATCTTAAATGGCTAAAGCACTTATCAAGTTAAAAGAAAATGCACATTATACATTTAGATATTTTTAGACTAATTTTTTCCTTCTATTTAAGGACTATTAGCACAGGAAATCTAAATCTTTTTGCATTTTTGTGATTTTATCCAAAAGTTTCAATTTTGGCAGTAAGATTCTGATTTAATCAATTGGTTGCAATTTTATTTATGATCTGGATCCTACTAAAGAGGCGTCCAAGACTCGCTAACGTAGCATGACACTTGATATTTTAAAACATTTTTTAATTGACCCCACATGCACACGTGTAAAAAATAATAATGTTATATTTATGTGTATGTGTTATAGATATATTTACAAAATGAAGACAAGAGGATGATAGAGAAGGCGATGACGAAGGATAGCAATGACAACATGCGATGATGCTGGGCTGAAGGCCACCTATTTAGAAGCTGAAAGTGTTAATGGAAGCCAATATGAAAGAAAGTCGAATCTAGAAGCTTGATGGTTGATTGTTGGCATTAATGGGGTCAGTTTAAGCGATCGACGGTGAAAGCTAAGCAGTCGACAATGGATATCATTGGCTGAAAAAGGACAGAGGTCGCTCCAAGTAGAAAGAGGCCCAAATCGGTGGTTGGTCCAACTTCCAAATTTGTCGTCATCGTGGTAAGTAGAAGGAAGCCTAAATTGATCGTTGCCTCCAACTTCTGCAGTGATCATCGTCATTGTAACCATTACCATCATTTGTCACCTTTCTTTGCTTGCTCCATTCTCTTTGTGCATATATATTTAATATCATTTTATTTTATTTTTGGTTACACGTGTGCATGTGATGCCCACTCAAAATATTTTAAAATATTAGGTGACATGTCATATTAGTGAATCTTGGATGCCTCTCAAATTGGATTCGGTAATGGGTAAAATTACAATCAATTAATCAAATTAGAACCTTATTACCAGAATTAAAATTTTTGATAAAATCACAAAAATGCAAAAAATAAATAATCTTTTTGTGCTAATAAGCCTTTATTTAATGATTGTAAATCAATGAACAAGTTATTTGTTGTCCATTGATTTATTTTTCATAGTTAAATTGTTAAGAGTCAGCCGATAATATATAGTCTCTTTATCCTTATCAATCGACGTGGTTGTCCGCTATAAGGTTATTATGGGTTTTAGGGATAAATTCTAAATAATAATATAATCACTAAAACTTAATATAATAAATTGAGTTTACACATACATGTATGTGTATGCATACAAACACAAATATAAACATGCACATTGATATATATATATATATATATACATCAGAATGGCTATGTTATCCACTGACGAGTAACATAACATTTGCCCGCTAAAAAGACAGTGTGGGCCCATGCACATGGGGCCCATATGCAGAGGTGGGCTCCACGTGCATGGGGCCCACACTGCTTTCACTGGCGGGCAAGTTGCCCGCCAATGGCAATATATTATATCCTTCCTGATATATACATATATCATACATCATGCACATATACACATACACATACACATATATGTATATATTTACTTACTCATTCATACATGTATATTCATGATTCATTACGTACATTATAAGTTTATATATATAATTAATTTTTAAAAAATATTTTACAATACAAACAAACACCAGAAAATAAGATAAAGGAAAATTTTCACGTAAAATATTTTACACCCAAACAAACAGAGCCTTAAAAATTAAATTTTTTATTTGTTTCTGAAAATAGAAAGGAAATCGAGAAGAACAATAACACAGAAAGGCCCATCCTTTCCTAGCCCAAATCAAGGAACGGTCATTCAATATGGATTGGAACGCGAAGCCCAAAGCCCAGCCCGTACACAATGAAGTGGGCCGGAATTTGGCCCACCAGACCGATCGAGCCCAAGCCCGACAAAATCGAGCCCTATTCGGCGGAAATTTTCCCGCTCATTGCAAGCCATTTAAAAACCCGCTTTTTACATTTTCTCTCGCTGTCTCTATTGGATTCATGCCGCAGTAAACATTTTTATTTTCTTTGTTTGTCCGTAGAAACTAACGTTGACATTTAGGGTTCGTTTTCACTTTCAGGAGATGAAGTAAGAGAGAGAAAGTAGACAGATAGGGAGAGATTTTGGGGTTAATGATGCAGAAAGAGCACGTTAGGGTTAGGGTTTCAAGGTATGGGTTCTTCAGAGAATGACAACACCTCCACCACTACTACCTCCGTCCCGGCGGCTCAGCCGACCGTCGCTTCCGCCACTACCTGCTTATCAGACTCTGTTGCAGTCCCGGTATACCGGAATTTCCACTTTCTCGTGCTTCAGTTTATGGTTTTTGTTTTTTCATGATTTATAACGTTACACGTGTCCCACTCACATTTTGGGTTAACCACCTTGTTTTGGTGCTGATTACTGGTTTTGTTGTTGAGGTTATTCTGTTGATTGGGTTTGCTGATTTTGTCTCTCCTCAGGAAATATGATTAGGGTTTTGTGGGGTTTACATGTTGAACCCAGTGGTTTTTATTTTACCTCACTTTTTTCTGGGTGAGGATTCTTTGCTGCGCATTGGTTTTGTGGAAGCGTCCAACTTTGCAAGTTAGGCTACCATTTGAGATTGCACATTATGTATGGATTACTAGTTTATTGGCTATTTTGGAAGTTGTGGAAGTGGAATAGAATAGGTGATGAAATGTTTAGGACATTAGCAGTTGAATAATTCGGCTTGGTATTAGCCACTGGTGAATGTACTTTAAAAAAAGCACCATTTGGTGGTCATTCCTCTTCTTCTCCTCTTCAATTCTCCAATAATTATAGAGACAAAGTAGAGCCAAATCATGGTTATTGTAATTTATTTGGTGAATAACAACTTCTAGAGATCACTTTTATTCAGAGAAAGCAGGTCTAGTTATGTACATATTCTTTGTTTGATTGAAGGATAAGAAAACCTTAGCTTTTCGAAATAATTTTACAGCACGAAGTTATGCTGACTGCTGTTAGTTTGCTTGGATTGATGAATTATCAATTTTTGGCATCTACTGTTCTTTACTCCAGTCCTCGAGGTACCAAATTTAGAAATATAAACATTTGTTAGGGCGTTTCTAATGGGGAAACTTATTATTTCTTTTTTCTTTTTTTTTACATTTTAAAAGTTGAACCATGTAGGCATCTCATTTAGGTATTCATTCATGGGGAGAACATAAGTGAACATTGTGGCTAGGACTGCTCTCTTTGTTGTTGTTGTTGTTGTATATATACTGGTGTCATTCACAGCCCTTCTGGAATGGAATTCTTACATATCCTTGTTTCCTTTGGTTCAGGACTCTGCTATATTTAGTTATATAAGCGACCTATCCCCTATAAAGCCTGTGAAGGCTGCACCTGCAGGGGAAGTATTCCCAGGTCTTAGTTCTCCTCCCATCGTTTTCACGTCACCTCATCCTGTTCATCTCCAACAAACAACTGACTTGAAAAGGTTTGTATAGACTTTTACTGTTGGACTTTTTCTGGGATAGAAGTGTGTAGATTATGACTTGAGAACTAATCATATCATAGTGTTTAATTTTCAGGTCTCAGTGCATACAATCATGTTCTGTAGAATTACATGAAGAGGATATTGAAGCCAATAAAGTTGAGACATTGGATGAATTTGAGAAATCTAAAACCCAATCCGGCATCGAATTAATGCCTTGCATTGAAAAAGAGTATAAAAATAACCACTCTGTGCAAGACCAGCCTTCTAGTTGCTTACGATATATTGATGAATACTTGGTTAATGCTGTGGAGGTCGGATGTAAATCTGCAAATTCAGCTGGTTTAGGCATGATACAATCAGATGATATGCCTCAATCGTTGGATGATTCAATTATTTCAAAGGAACCAATGATAAAAATTGACAACACAAATGATACGAGGCAAGATGCAGACAAAGCAGTTGTTTCTTTTCCAGCCACGCTAGAGCTTTCTGAGAAGAACACCCAAAGAAAGTCATCATTCCATGGCAAGCCTGTTGAAACTTATGTGAAGCATGGAGCCAACGAGATGCCATCTAGTGTATGCACAAAAGTTGAAACTGGTTTGCCTGTATGCCGTAATTTTCAAGAACAACATTATGAACTTCTTCTGGCCCACTTAATGCTTTTTTAATTAAATTTGAAGTAATTTCTGCTTAATTTTTGACAAGATGAAATCTATGTCTATTCAAAAGAAATTGATGTTTTAAGACTTTTAAGTTGCAGCACTCAGGAGCTGTGTGTAAGGACAAATTGGATATATATAAATATAATCTCAGTTTCTGCTGGACTCTTTGCAGTCAATTCAAGGATATGAAGGCAGCGGCAAGAGTGCTGGAGAAGCATTGGGTGACCTTGTTGAGAATACAATCCTGCATGATCCCAAGGTAATATCAAACTGGTTGTTAAGTTTCTGCAAAGTTATCTCCTTTGTGTTTGGTGGATGGATTTGTTTGTTTAAGTGGTTTGACACGAGACTGTATTTTGTTTACGTTCCTTTTTCTTAATATGTATTCTTTAAACTATGATGCTTAGTTTCTTCCTTTTGGAGAACCATTTGAGTTTCTAGTTTCTACATTTCTATTTTTCTTCTTGGTCAGTTACCTGTTTAAACAAAGCTATGCAGATTTAATGTTCTAAATACAAATTTTTCACATTCGAAAATCTAATTGTCCCATTTTATCTTCTATTTTTGACAATTGAGCTAGTCATGCTTTGTATTTAAATATTTATTCTTTTTCTTACTTTGTATGTTCACATATGCATGAATGCCATTTCAATTTACTAATTCAATACTTGTGCTTAAATCTATTTTACCTGGAAATTCTTTGGTACATGCAACAAACATAGTTATGATCTCCTTATGGTATTAAAATATGTAACCATATCATGATGCTATTTCCTTTGTGTTTGACAAAATTGAACTGTTATTCTAAAAATCACACAATTGTTACAAATCATAGTGTTATACATCAATGAATGAAATCATAAACATGAAATCTTAAACTATGAGAACTTGTTAGTTATCCATATCCATTTTTGTTAAAATGTGACTGCAATTATTGTTTTGTTAGCTAAATCATATCTACTTTTTGAAGTTTAAAACAAATCCTATAGCCTTTGAACCTACTCAACAGACATTTTGGTCTGAACAGAAGTACTATAGTGTTGTGTACCATCTACATACGTAATTGATTTTGTTTTCTTGAGTTCTTATGTCTAAATGGTTAACGGTATTCTTATTTTTTAGATTGCTAGAAATAGATTTTGGGTCTAGCTATGTTCTTGTCACAATTATCTATGGCTTTTGAAGGTGTTAAAAATGCTTTGCGTCTTTTTAATGGAACACTTCTTGTTTCCCTCTTTCTTTTGGTTGAAAGATGAGTCCTTTTTGATTTTCTTCTTAACTTCTTTTTGTTGATGAGTTTGCTTCTAGATTCTTAGGTCACAACTTTAACAACTTTAGTCTGTACTCTTCTTGTATAGGGTTTTTCCTCCTTTTCACCTCCTTAATCATGTCTTTTTGTCTCATCAAAAACGTTGTAGGTTCAATTACTATAGTTTTTTTCTTCTTCATTTTGCATTAGAAACACAAAAAATAATATTCCTGGGCTGCTTTTGCTCACCAACTTCCTCCTTAAAGTATGCACTTTTTAATTTAAAAGCCATACACAGCTGCTCCAAATTAGTCCTAGCCAATGTGCTCTCCTGTTGTTTGGAAGAATGTCAAGGAGGGTATTGGTTTACAAAATGCCTTCCCTATGTCGGACAAATTTTCGATGTTGTCCTTGTTAATGAAATTTTGATTCAAGTCTGAGGACCTTGCACTTGATTTCATTTGCCAGTTGTATATTAAGAATGCATATAATCATGTTATTTAGGAGTTCTTCTCATGCGTTATAGATATCATGGTTTGGGGGAGATGTGCTTTATGTGGATGCCTTTGTACATATCCACATGTAGACTACTAGACTCCTGGCCGTGGTTGGTGGATATGTAGTTTGGTTTCTGTGTCTTGTGGCGGAGGAATCCACTTTTTCTTGTGCTTTTGTTCTTGGTTGTAGGCGTCTCAAGGGAATTTCTAGGTAGGACTCCTTAAGAGGGTTTTTTGGAGGGTTTTGAAGTGGGTAGAATTGATGATACTCCTTTTGTTGCAGGTGACTCCCATCCTTTCATGGGGGTTTTCACTGAAAGTTGGGCCACACTTAGTTGATACGTTTATATTTTGGGACTTTTTTTTGTGAATTTGGCTAGATTTGCTTTGATACCAGTGGATGAAGTGTTCAATTTATGATCCTATCAATTGAAATTTTTGCTGTGCTTGCCTTTGGGTCTTATTTGGTGAATCATGTATGTGATGCAACACTTGAGAGATTCAAATACACTTGGCAGTTGGAAAATTCAATATTCATCTGAGGATGAGAGGTTTTGTAACCTGAAAGAATTTCATATAACCTTTTATGCAAAGCCACAGCGCTTTAATTACCCAATTAAGCTCCCATTATGAAATCCAGGAGGCCCTTATTTTGTAGTTTCCTTCCATACTTTGATACCATTATTTGCCAATGACTGTTAAATCCTCAAGTCTTTGTTGGATATCATCCTTCATGGATGATGGCATGGCACAGTGGAAAACTTAATTGGGGAAGTCCTTGTCATTCAGCCATAGGTGTGTACCAAGGACAAGGACAGACTACTGATTAATCTCAACTTAATGTGTATATGGTAAGTTCGTCCCTAATTAGGTGTTCTTAATCATGTCTTTCCCTAATTCCATAAGCCCCCCTTCAATTTTGAACCCATAAGCTCATTGTCAACTGTCAGATCTTAAGGATCTGGCAAGTATTCTTTCCAATCCGGATAAGAATTCTGTAGAAACAGGGGTTGAGAGAGAGAGAGAGAGAGAGAATTGGAGGGAGAATTTCAGAATTGTATTAGATGAATCTTCTGATGCCTTCCAAGGGTGAAATCAGTTTATATTTATGCTGATTTCTCCAAGTCACATGGGAATCCTTTCCCACCAAAGTACATCTACACATAGCATCTTCTAAGTACAAGGCATATCAGCCTATAACTACCTCCCTTATTCACGTGTACTGTCCATGCAGGCACATGCATGGCAGTGTTTCCCAAACCTGTGGATGGTTTCCTTTGATAGGACCAAACTGTCAACAGTTTCTCTCGCCCTATGGATAGCCAGAAAAGCAGCTCTAGGTTTCTCCCCATCTGACTGTAAAACTGTCAAATGCTACTACCCATAGTTGCCAAATTTGGCCCAACTATTGAGAGTCTTAAGCTGGTTGTCACAGAAATAATTCCACACAAACTGTTAAGACACATTTACCCTAATTTTTGGGCATTCTGAGTTAAAATGTTGACCAGTATTCGGCACCTGTCAACAGTTTTACTCATCCTGCATCCGACTAAGTTAAACCTCTCTGGCTGCTGTTTTCCTTTGTTCTTCACTTGTATGAGTCACTTCTTCCACTTGAGTTCACTTTGGGGTTCTGCCCTTAAGAATGTAGCATAGTTCCACGACTCGTTTTACTTATTGATTTCTTTTTACATCATACATTAATTAATCAATTATAAATACCAATGGAGTTCCCAACATTTACTGTAGATATTTGGACAGAATTAACTTCTCTCAAATTATTATTCAGATTAGACAAATTTATACACAAATGGTAACTACTCATATGGTGGCAGTTACATAGAAAAAACTGCCATTTAGAAAATAAATAACAGTATAAAAAACTGTCTATAATTTAACTATCTATCTGACAGCCTCTATTTCTTGTACATGGTTTTCTACATTTACAATAATGTCATAAACAAAGAAGCGATATTACAACCCAATATCATCTTAAGCCTAGTTTCAGAGGCACTTGAATACATCCAGGCTCAGTGCAACATCAAATAAACATAAATACAGCCACTTGAATCATTCATCTTGCATGCTTTAACAATATAATATTAAAACACATCTATTCACTGCCAAAATATAGACATGCTTATATGTGGTTGTACGCCCTCTGCAGGGAAGCCTATAATCTACCTCTCGGGCTCAACCTCCAACAACCATACAATTCATGAAAGATGTTAAATATGCAAGAATGAGCTACAAGAGTTAAATAAGATCACATGGACACACAAACCTTGCCAGTGCAGTAAAACTATTTACCATCTCTTCCATTTGGTGTACAGTGTACCCCTATTGCAAGAAGGCAGTAGTTTGCTCCTACCCATGGTTCTCAACCTGCCAAGACCAACCTGACGGGAGAGCTTAATAGAAGCCTTGGCCCCATGTACATAACCTAAAATCATTTTCATGCCCAAACAGCTCCACAACATACATCTCATAAAACAGTAACAGTGCATATAGATCTTATGCATCTCACACCAATGCACACACATCTCATGCAAACTAGGCCACATGCTTATGAATTGGGATAATAGTACCTAGAGGGGATAATAGCAAGTGAATGTTTTGTTTTTGTCTCAATATCAAAGCAGACAGCTGCAGGAGTACACGCACGTACACACATATCTATATATTTAAACTTTCAAGATCAAACCTTTCTAGGAAATTTCTTTTCGCAGTTGAGTAATGGAACAGTTATTGCAGGGTCAACGCCATCATGGCATGCATATACGAAGCCTACGGTTTGAAGAGGTTCAAACTAATAGCATAACAAACAATCCCTGTTCAAGGAGCCCCTTGAATGTTGTTACTGCTTCAAAGTTACCTGCTAGCTCTTTGGACTTGGAAGTTCCCGAAACATCTCATCCAGAAATAAATGCAACTTCCAGTAATAGGCAACAGGTTAACTTGACCCAGGCCATAATTTCTGTGGTTTCTTCTAGAAATAATGAAAAGTGTAGATCAACAAATTCCAGGCCATCAGGTATTGGTTTGCACTTAAATAGTGTAGTAAATGCCATGCCAATGGGCTGTGGTGCTAGAGGATGCATGGATTTAGATGAGAGAAATTCAATGAATGTACAACAGAGAAAGTTGCTAACTCATAAGGACTGTTGTCAACCAGACAAGAATAGCTCAATTTTGTCAAATGTGAAAGATAAAGTTTCAACAAGCAGCAAATCTGGTAGTCACGGAACTCAAGCCCCGGTAGCTACAAGTTCTCTTGGTTCTCGGTCTCCCCAAATTGTGAAATCTTCAAATGATCCTACACTATTGGAGCAAAGCAAATACCAGAACATTTCATGTGACAAAAGAAAGTCTAACCCTGAACAAATTTGCATTGTTGGGGAGTTGAATCAATCAAGCCCCAGAAAGAAAAGGCAAGCTGTGTTTCCTCTCCTAATTTGATGTTCAGTTGTTCCTTAACTTTTGGATTGGATCATTGTGTTTGTTGAAGTTCTCAGGAAGAAAGCAATGGCCACCGGCGATGGCGATGGTGATGGTTGCAAGCGCTGCAATTGTAAGAAGACTAAATGTTTGAAACTGTAAGTATCTTGAACTGTTGGTTTAACAGGCCTTGCAGGGTTGTTGCAAGTCAATATTACTTGTCCTTTTGCAGATATTGCGACTGTTTTGCTGCTGGAATCTACTGTGCTGAACCTTGTGCTTGCCAAGGATGCTTTAACAGACCTGAATATGAAGGTACAGTGCTTGAGACTAGGCAACAAATTGAATCCCGTAATCCACTTGCGTTTGCTCCAAAAGTTGTACGACGTCTCAAAGATTCTCCTGCAAACAGTAATAAAGTATTGACTCCCCCTCTCAATCTGTTCTCTTAGAAGTACTTCTTTGAAAATTTATGCAAATATCTTAGCAGTTTCTGCAGGAAGATGGCAATAATTCAACACCATCCCCGGCTAGGCACAAAAGAGGCTGCAATTGCAAGAAGTCAATGTGCTTGAAAAAATACTGCGAGTGCTATCAGGTTTTGTGTTTGTTAGTGGCTTGTCCATGACACTTGCTCCTCATGCTTTCCACTATTGAGCATATTCTTATAATCCTGTTATTTACTTGTCTAAGAAGGCTAATGTGGGGTGCTCTGATGGATGCCGGTGTGAAGGATGTAAAAATATGTATGGCAGAAAAGGAGGTAATGTTTTGCCTAAAAGAAATACTCCCATACTCTCTTTTGTCATTGTAATCAGCACAAATGTTTCTTTTTGCTGATTTCTTCTGGTTGGCAATTGAAGAACATTTGTTCAACTTCCTTTTCTGAAGGAATAGATAAAGGTTTGATAGTTTGGCACTTTGGCTGTGTGGAGTGAATATGGTTTAACTCAACGGCAGATGCTCTTAAATTGTAGATAAGATTTTGATGGGTATCATAGAGGGTATATGCTCTGGAAAATTCTTGAAAAATGCATAATATTTCCTGGTGCATAATTGTATTATAAGCTTGATGAATAATGCATCTAAAGAATATAAGTATGTCTGTGTGTAAATTTGACATCTATATAGTACTGAAGATGTCATTGTGGCAGGTCATAAACCACTATAAGTTGCCCTTCATAATGATATGACATACCAAGCCTTTATCCTACTATGTGGGGTCAACTACATGAATTCTAATTTGCTATTAATTTCTATCTATAGCCTTATCTTTTGTAAGGCTCATAATATCATACCTAAATGTCGCCCACAAGTTTTTCTTGGCCTTCCTCTACACTTGTTTTGCTGAATACTTGTTTCATTCCATGTACTCTCCATAGAAGCTTCTACGTGTCTCCTTACATGAAAACCATCTTAATTGTGTCTGAAAAACTTTGTTAATGATGCATAAAATTTTTTGTTAGTTTCCTATTGCACTGGCACCTGTTATTTGATATCACGAAATTTGGTTTCCCAGAATATGGCATGGCTAAGGATGTCTTAACCAGTGGCCCTGGTACTGAAAAACTCGAAAATACATTTGATGCAAAGCTGGAAACGGTGTCAAGCCAAGGTAGTTTATTGCAGACTGAGCTGTGTAATCCTCACGACTTGACACCTTTGACACCGTCATTTCAATTCTCAGAGTAAGATTCCTTTAAATGTGATGCTCTCTACTATCTTGGATGTGCTAGTTTTTGTTTTTTCAAAGTAATATTCCTTCAAATGTGGTGCTTTCTACTATCTTGATATGCTAGTATTCTGAATTGATTCAAATTGTTTCTGCTTTCACCATCTAGCCATCGAAAGGATATGTCGAAGCCCCGGTTTTCTACCAGAAGATTCACTTTGTCACCTGAGTCCAGTCTTATTCTCTTACCAAAATCACCAGGATCTCCTGAAAGTTACGATAAGCATGAAATGTCACCAAAATCTACAAAAAATATTCAAGACATGGTCTCTAGTCATCAGGAATCATTTTGTAGCAATGTGGAGACGGTGGGTGACTTATCACCACAATATAGTGGTCTTGCCAATTTATGTGATCTCAGTATGCTGCCTAATCCTCCCTCAATGGCCGTAGCTTATTCAGCATCAACAACCACAAGTGACTGGACGATTACTTCAAGGGACCAATTCTCTCCTGGAAATGGCCATTTTTCATCACTGAGCTCCCTTCGTTGGCAGAGTCCACCAGTCACTCCTGTTACTAAATTTGGTGGAATCAAGCTTCTCCAGTCGTTTGACTCCAATGAAAAACTTAACAATATACTGGAAGATGACACACCTGAGCTACTAAAGGACACTTCCACCCCTGCCAATTCTGTCAAAGTTAGCTCTCCAAACAAAAAGCGTGTTTCGCCTCCTCATAGTCGCCTTCATGAGCTTGGTTCTAGCTCTTCAGCAGCAGGCTTGAGAAGTGGTCGGAAGTTCATATTGCGGGCTGTGCCTTCTTTCCCACCTCTTACACCATCCATTGATTCCAAGGACACTAGCTCTCATGATGTAAATGATCGCCAGGAGCGTAGTAGCAGGAGATGAAAATCAACTGGGGTGGGTATTCAACCTTAATTGTTTTTGCATTCTTTCCCCTCTTTAGATACATATATATCATATAGCATCCTTGGCAGGTCACTAAGTTATGTAATTGCTTGCATCGTTGGCATAGTACATAAATTGCTCACGATAACTTTTCCATAGAACATTTACCACATAGCATGTTATGGACTTTCTTTGACAATGTACCAATTATCCTCATTATTCATTGGTGTTTACTAGGAACTGAAGTGGCCATGTGCATGAAGGGTCGATGCACAAAGATGAAGGTTCCATACTGCTACAATTTCTTCATATGAATCCTCATCTGTTTGAAGAATCACTGCTTCTCCTATGTTGCAAAACCCCCTCTGAGATCTGCCCTCACAGATATGGTTAGAGGCAACCGATGTTTGTGCTTATTGAATATGCAAAAATTGAGTTATTTTTCTTCTTTCTTCTTTTTCTTTTTTTTTACCTGAGCAATCTATAGAGGATTAGAGAGCCTGTACTTGTGTAACTGATCCATTAGTTGATTTTGGCTGCTATCTCAGCCCTGCCATTGTTAGCATTGGCTTTATTCTAGATTCATATTAATGATTAGGAATGCGATAGGTCATTAATACGGAATACTTGACCTGGATAACTGCCTTGGAGTTAATCCTTTCGTTTGAATAAAACAAAGACAAACCTTTACACGGTCTCTCCACGGTTATTTTGTAGTTTGGAGACGTTTTCAACTCCTTGTATGAAGATTACAACTCAGATCTGGGAAGACATAGCTAGCTATCATGTCCTTATTGGACAAGGATGCATCTCAGCTCTGGATGCAGGGTTTCTGTTCATGTCTGAAATTAACATGATGCAGGACTTAGTAATACAGGACCTTTTCTGTCTTGATGTATTTAGATGAATTACTTGACAATGGCATGTGTGCGCGCGCACGTGCGCATGTGACCTTTTGTCAACAGATGGTGAACCGGGTAAACTGGAAATGGGGTCTTTTTCCAACTGCTCATCTTTTTTATGCAGTTTCCTTGTTGCTTGCAGGTGACTTGCTGTGCTGTTTTCTCTATACCCTCTTGTAAGTATGCAAAGCGTAGAGTTATATGCTAAGTGCATGTGACATCAACTTCATAGCAAGCAAAATGTATAGGTTCAAATCATCTTTGTAATTCTTTGAGTGCACATTTATAATTCTGTTTCATGTTTCAAAACAGAAGTGCGAAACATTACACAAAAAAAAAAGTTATAGTTTTATGATTTATGTTAACCCTTGGCCCAATTGTTAAGTATGAAACATACTGTTTCAGATAATGTGTATTAATTTATCTTATTTTTAAAGTTAAATATTTTTCTACTAGTTGGTATAAGAAATATACATTATCTAAAAATGCGTATTTAACATTACCCTAATATTGTATCTCATGATTGATGTGAGTCACATTTACTATGAGAATAGTTATGATAATTGTACCATAATATTTTGGTAAAATAAGTTTTACAAATCTTAATATCTCACTGTGCCACAGCCCACATTACCTAATTGATCTGATCAAACTTAGATTTAATTTAGGTCGGTTTAATTCAGTTTTACTGTCATTTAATCAGTATTGGATTTAAAATTTCAAACCCGAACATGGTTAGTTTAGATCTAAATCTATATAAAACTCAAACTAAGTTGACTAGACCAGACCAACCAAGATCCCCATCACACCATCACTTTTCTCTGCAGCTTTGCCTCATGATCCATTGAGAACTCATCAACCAAGACATAATGGCCGCCACATCACCACACAACCAAATAGCCTATGAAGCAAAAATGATCCACATAAGATACAGACCAACTAAAATTGCAAGCCCAAGAGAGCATTTTGGCCAACAAACACTTGCAAAGCCCAGAAGAGAATCAATCATAAATACATGTGAAAGAGAAGCAACCCCAACTTGAAACCAAAACAGAATGATTTATTCTAACACTGGCCGAAGATGGCTCCATGGAGAATTTTATTTGGAAAAAGACAAGACAAGAAGATAATACCCATATACCCCCATCCAACATCTAAAGTAAGCTACCCCTTCTAGTCCCTATGGATGTATTAGTGTGTTCCTTTCTTGTGTATGCCCTGGCCCTGGCCCTGGCCCCAGCCTTGTCACTACTCTGACCCCTCGAGCCCTAACGTCGCGGTCAGCCAGTTGCGAACTTCGTTGGTCTCTTCAGGAATTGTGTAATGAGCTAGCCTGCATTATTAAATCAAACGTTTGACCAATCCCTATAGAGACCGAGCCATTATAATGGTCCTTGAGAAGTATAAAACACCCAAGGGGATACCTGCTGTAGGTTCTGAATGTCAGGTTTTGGAATCCAGCTGAACTTAAGGCTTGCGCAGATTTCTCTCCATGGTCATACGACACCACTTCATCATCTGAAACAGAAGAGCAATATGAATTAAAAGTTTCCAGATAAATTTCATATCATGTTAAAGTTGATCGAGTCATCAGTCCACAACCACAAATGTATGCTTTCCATTTCATAATTGTCATGCATTGGTGCATGTAAAATACAACAGATGTAACAATGGTACAAAATTGACAGGTCTTGCAAGAATTACTGGAGAAGAAATGTTAAGTGTATGATTCCCATTGCTGCTTCTTTCGTTCACTGTCGAGGATCTTTTCACTGCATATGTTGATACATACCGTATCACTTTATTCTCCGAATCCTCCTTCCATAATCATCAGATCAACAAACTAATCTAACTTAAATCAACTCCTGTCCTGTCCTCAAGATGAATAGTGGACAGAAATATGGGAATGTGCCAGAAAAAGAAAAATCGGCCAGCTATCTTAAACTAAAGGCTCCCCGCACAACCTTTGACAATAAGGCAACTGCAAATCACTTAAACAAGACAGCCTAAACTAGCGATGCAAGCCTTGTGCTTGGTGGTAGATGTAAGATTTGAGAATCAGTATCATCCCAACTCTGTGGTGCCTTGTAATGAATCAATCTGGCAATGTTTATCATAATTCAACTGATTTGAGGCCTCTGAACTTGGATAAATCAACAAACTTCACTAATCTTCAAGCTCTAAAAGCAAAAAATGAATTGGTGAAGAAATATTAAGTGTTTTAAGTTCTCTCCCATTTAGGATAGTTAATTGTCTTTTGGGAAATACTTGCAATTTGTTCCAAAGTCCAGTGGGAGCTAAAGAGGAGAGGTAGAATACTATACATTTTATGCATACTGATCAGAGATGGATAGAGTGATTGGCTAGAATTTCAAGAAAGAGGCAATGGAATCCAAATACACAAAAGATTGTTATGGCCTTACAAGAGTGCTATTGAGAAGTAAAAGGAGGGGTAAGAGTATCCTCCATGAGTATATACTTATCAAAGGAAAAGCTCCCATGTGACTTGTGGTACAAACACTCGTCAATAGGTCTTCTTCCCTCATTAGATAAGACAAAGCCATGACAAGCCAATGGTTTTATGTCACAATCACTTGCAATCTAACAACATTCAAGGTTTTTCCTATTTATTGTAACAATATCTAAGAATTTTCAGACTCTACATACAAAAGCTGCTAGCTAACAAATGAGTAAAATCAGAAGAAAAGGTGTGCAAAAGACGACATATATGCATAAACATTTTTCAGACAAGTAAGAAGATGACAGCTTGTCTTGCACGCAAAAGATTACGGAAACTGCCTTAGATGTCATTTCTATGATGCTATATTAGGAAACAACAATAAAGTTTAATGATAAACAGAAGCATATAGTGTAAATATGTGTATATATATATATATATCAATGATAAATACGTAAAAGTACCTAAGCCATGACAGAGCAAAATGGGCAAGGCCGCTGCATGTCTTACAGCATCATGTGACCCTCCCAGCCTGTTCCTCAAAGTCCTAGAAAACAAATAAGCCTCAGTGCCGAATTAAATAATCACTTAAGCACATAAGAGGGGGAAAAAAAAAAAAACAAAATGAGAGAGAGAGAGAGATGAAATGCTTAATCACAAAGAGCATATAGGTGGTTGTAGATGCTATATGGTTGCACATAGGACTGAAGACAAACCTTGAACATGGAAGCCAGCCGCTGAGACCAACAACTGCACTTAGATTGATAGGGTAAGGGTTTCCATTTCCATAGCGTCTGAAAACATGGCATGTTGCAGAGTATAAGGCAGTTGCAGCACCCATACTGAATCCCCCAACACCTAATTTAACTGCACAACAACAATAGACATGTAATAGAGCAATTTAATACGTTTATAAGAGCATTCAATGTTGCTCTTGGACATCCTAGATGCTTGTAACTTCTAAGGTTAACCAACAAATTTAGGAGTGTTTTCATATTCATAAGGTAAAAACTGTAAAATTATGATAACTGCAAAATAGAATAAGGAAAAAAAATAGAAAGAAATGATTCTTTGTGAACGTATCATCCCCATGGTTATCGTCTTGATGTTGCTACTTCCCCTGTTGGTACTGTTACTATTCTCAACAGTAATGCTGACTGAGAACTAGTAAATAACTTTATAAATTTGCACCAAATCGTTTGGCTTATTAGTCAGCTATATTTCAGAAACTGCAATAAAAATACAGAAGGGAACTTAGGAAAATAAAAAGGCATATGAAAAATATGAAGAAGCATTTCAACTCAAAAATTAAATATGCAAATCAAGCAAATTGATTTTTTGTAACATTTGCATGATTACTGTTTAAAACATGTGGTTAAAGCATTGCAACAGTTCATGCATTCAGAACTCAGCAGCCATGCTTAGCGTGTCAAGAGTAAATGGGAGTGCAGCACCTGTTCTGGAGGAACATTAAACACTGTAAAGTTCCCCACAACTTTTCGGCGGTGTAGAATTTACTACACTTTCACAGCCAAAAATTTGGGGTAAGTTAGCTTAGAACTGATAAATCTTGAATCACAATTTCCACTTACTGAGAAACAATCACAATCACCATGTAAACATGAAAAAACTAACAGATTTGTTGGTTCATTAGGGAAAAATTGAGAGGGCTAGGAAAGATAAAGAAATAAAATCTTAATTCTCAATAAAGACAGGAAGATGCAGAATCACTCAGCAGAGCTCACCAAAGCCTTCAAAAGATTTGGTTCCCCATTTCTCGCTCTTTGAGTATTGAAATCTCAATCTTATGTTTAGTTCTTTTAGTATGTGTGTGCCCAGAAAGCTACAGAGGAGAAACCTACTGTCAGGAGGTTCTGTCGACAAGAGATTTGCAACATGCATTGCTGAAGCATCTAATCCCTCCAAATCTTCAGGAGCATCTTCTGAAATTTCTCCTACATCAAACCCTGATGTGAACCAAGTTAAGACTTCACAGCCATTGATATGAAACACCAGGAACAACAGGACCTAAACATTAAATTAGTGGGATCGAAACTAGATAGTTTTTAACTTTTTATAGCTATGGATAACTACTATTTAAGCTAGAAGGAACCTCTGCATTATAGGAAGGTTTTTAACTTACATAAAATCAGGTAATATTTTGAAGTAATAAAATCTTACAAGCAGTGCAAGGAAATCTGCCACCAAACATAGCTACTCGTCGAGTAGGAGCTGTCGGGCAGATCCACTTAATCTGCATCAAAGGTTATGAGAGAGACCAAATATGAAGTTACTAAAAATATAAGAATCTGAAATGAAATGAGACCAGACTGAATAACTGTTGGCCATTTGAGTGTTTATACATATAGAAGATGCTAAATAGTAAATATAGAGTTAACCCTTACATTTGGAAGGGGTAGAGTTTCCAAGAGCTGGGACCAACTGAAAAACAAAATAACAGATGAATAAACCAACATTTTGTATATCAGCCACCCTTTAACTGACCAATCAAGTGTGAAACGTATGCTTTACTAAGAAAAAGAAATTGAGACAGCAATAGCATCAGAAATTGTGTCAGAAGTCATCAAGAATTATGAAGAACCTTATAATATGATGCACTGAAATCATGTCAGCATATTAAGCTCTGGGACCACCCTCAAAGCTGAGAACAGGTATTAAGAACAATGGAAGAAATCACCAAGTATGCTAACATATAAGCACAATAAATCTCATGTCATCGACCTGATCTTGCCTTGTAATATTTTAGAAATATGAATTGGTTATATAAACTTTGTATTGCATTTGGTAGTGCACAAGTGGTCCTCCATTCTACCCATAGCATTTAATGTTTCCAGGCTCAGGGATAAGAGAAAATGATCAGACACGTTTAATTTAGTTCACGATGATTGATGAGAATCTAATACAAGCATTTCTTTTGTTTTCTAATACAAACTAGATCATTCTCGCGAAACCAGAGACATTTGCTTAAGAAAAGAAAACTTTCAGAAATGTTATTTACAGAGCAAGAAATAGGAACCATAAGCTGATTGCTAGCACCACACAAACACAAACTATAGATCACAGGACATCAACCAGAAACTCAAGTTGAAAACGAACTAACGACTTATTTTATATTGGGTCTCAGAAACAAACTGAATCTCAACATAGAGGAATGGACAGTTAACAGCGGAGGGGGTAATGCCAGTGTGAGAGGAGCATTAATACCTTGATCCGTTATCGCCAAGGCCGTGTAGCCAAACTATAGTAGCTTGGTGCGTGCCTCTAGGCCTGACTACATGGGTCCTTCCAAACTCAAATGTCATTATAGAAGAAGTTCTACTACCTGAGATGTCCCGACAGTGAATATCAAAACACATAAGGAGACTTGAAGGTAAACCAGCTAATAGCTACAGAGTTGACATACATCCACATTCAATATATAACCAGATATTAGAGAAACTGATGGAGACAAGACTAACCAGAACCTTCACTAAAGCTGTTGAAGCTCGTCTTTCCTCCCCAAATAACACACTTTCCAGACACTTGTGGCAATGATTAAGATAAGCTCCTGCAATGAATAAAATCAGAACTGAGCCTCTATTTATAGCCATTTTGGAGGGTTAGGTTATGACTCGGAATGGAATATATCTTCCATCAACTTAGACTAACTGAGAGTTGAAACCATCTAAAGGTCTAATCAGAAACGGAAAACCATCCAAGAGGACGGAGAAACGTTGACAAACCCCAAAAAAGGGGGAAGAATTCTTTATAGGAAAAGATTCGACTACATATGAAAGCACATCAATGTAAAATCTAGTAGGCTTTGTAATGCACGGAGAGAGAATCGATTCCTGTCGGCAGTGGCTAAAGAAAAGCAGCTCAACTACAATAAACAAAAGAAACATCCCATTTTTCAGTCTCTATTCACAGTCCCATGTAGAAACTCTTCACACACACATTCATATGCAAAAATACAACTTTTTTTTTTTTCTGGTTCACTTAATATATAAGGATGAACAATCGACAACAGATGCTCGTTAACCAAAAATCTAGAAGATGAGAAGGTTGAGTCGGTAAATAGAGCAAAACAAGTTCAGCTTGAGCTTCCAGATATAGCAAAGATTTCTGCACAAATGGAAAGTACATTAAAATTTGGAAGTGAGGTGGGGTTTAAGCTTTTTTTACCGACCTGGACATGGGTTTTGCTCTAAAGAGTCGAACAAATCCAAAAGGCAAAGGGGCTTTTTACCTTTACTCTTGCTGCTTCTTCTTCTTCTTCTTCTTCTGCATACAACTTTGCTTTCCACTTTTACCTTTCTTTTTGTTTGTTCATACTTCACACTCTGCCTCCCACAGCAAACCTCAAACCACAAAGACAGATGGCCTGAAAATCCAAAACTGGGCAGTTTATAGCTATCCTGTCTGACCAAATTGCCCTTCACACATCCTCTTCACCATTTTGGGTTTTTATTTTCCAATTTTTTGGGTTTCTATTTCTCTATTTTGACATATTCTCCACCTAGTTTTAACATCATCTGCACCTTTTTGGGGCTTTGGGTTACTTTTTCTTTATTTGACATATTCTTGAGCTGAAATTATGGAAGAGGACTATTCTTTAAAGTTTAGATTTACTTTCTTTTATAGAAATTACCCTTAGTTTTTATTCTGTAAGTGATGTTCAGTGCTCACTTCCACCCAATTTGGGTGGTAATCTTCGGTGACAAATGGCAATGATGTGGCCACCATGTAGGTGGAAATGGCGAGTTACTCCATTTTGCATTAGGCAGCCTTCAAAGATTTTGTCATTTTATTTGGTATATTTGGTGGGGGCGTAGTGACATGCATTTGGTGACGTGGAGAGTCCATGATGCCACTTGTCATCAAAAGCACTTGACAAATGTGGTGACATTCCACGTTTCATTTTACAATAATGTGTTTTTTATTCTTAAAATACTCTTTGATCCTCCAATGTTGTTGTCTTGGATACTCCAAGTTTTGTCTTATATTGAAGTGTAGGAAATGACTTAAAAGTCTCCATTTTTATGGTGTATTTTTTGGTAATTCGACTCTGAATATATTTTAATTAATACTATGTTGAAAATTATTTTTGATAGGATAATTAATTTCCATCACTTAAATCTATAGATTTTATGATATAATATCATTTGAGTATTACTTAGAACTCACAATTTCATACTTCATTAGTTTATGTTTTTTTGTCAATTAAGATAATTTTATTTGTTTTTTTATTGGCATGACAATTGCTTTAATAATAAAACTGAGTGTAATTTTATATTACAAAGTAATGCTTGTTCCAAATATAAAAATTATTTTCTTAAAATATTTAAGAATCATAATAAAAGTACTGGTGTGTTAGTAAACTAACATCAAAAGAAAAATGAGGATGAAAAGGATGACAAAAGGAAAAAGAGAAATTAATGTGTTAGGTAGGGCTAAACCCTAAGAAATGAAAAGGGTAATTTTGTCATTTAGAATATAATTAAACAAAGAGATGGAGAAAAGAAGGGTAGTTTTCCAAATTGGTGTCATCTTTTTAGATCTCTTTTTTGAAAGGTTGTGTGAACCAATGGCTATCTATTCACACACAGCCTATGCTGATTGAGACTCTGTTTTTGACCCATTAGGGCATTCCAGTAAATTCAAGTCCTTGCATTTTAACTACAGTCTTAAATAATTTTGGACCAAAAATTATACACTTCTTAAAGGGTTGTTCTTTTGGCAATTGAAAACAGAAAGATTATTGTGAGATGGTGGTAAAAAATGCAAGGATTTGTGAAATTCTCAACTAGAAATTTAGAACTACCCTTCTGACCTTCAAGAGTCCATAAAGTTTTTTTTTCCTTCCAAAAATTGTGTAATAATTTTTAATTTACCATCCGTTTAAGGGAGGGTGGGACTCAATTCCTTAAATGTGTCTTTTGAACATCAAATCAGTCACAAAATTGAAGGTTGAGTAACATGATGATAATATAATTATTACATAACTAATAAATTATTTGACTCTTAATAATTTATGTTCTTGTATAAGCATACTATAAAGTCGATAAAGAATCACAATCTTATTATAGAGGTGATTAAGTACTAATTTGATAAATGACTATAATCACATGACGTAAAAAATTAAATTTGAACTCATAAGTTAACTTGGTTAACAAATGACGTAAAACTGATGAAACTCTTATATGAATTTAATTTTTGAGAGAAATCTATCATTTGAACTCAACCAATCTTGATGAGGAGCATTTTCATATGTTCTTAAGAAGTTGGGATGGCCCTACCCAAGTGGGAATCATAATTGTGGGTAAAATAGTTTAGATAGGAATAATTCAGAAGAGTCCAAAAATAGTTTAATCATAATATAGTAACCTTAATTTATAACAACAGCCCAAAATGAAGATTGCTTGTACCATATGTCGGGGTATTTTTAAAAGATTTTAGCATTTTTTCCCCCCACACCAAAGGCCCACAAACTTATTGGGTTTGGTTTAACTATTAATTACTTGTTTATACGAGTTCATTACATCCAAATTATAATAAGCAAGTGCTAATGAGGTGCTTATATTCGTACCGTAGCAGTAGTCACATGCACTGACAATTAAATCTGTTACTTAAATTCTAATTTTATAATAAATAGCATAAAATACTTTATTTGGAGTTAAATTTATATTTTTATCCATATACTTTTAAATTTTTTTATTTGAGTACGTAAATTTTATCTATATTTTCAACTTAATTTAATTCATGTACTTTAATTTTTTTTTCATATGATAATTCGAATTTTTCGTTATTTCAATTACACTTATGTATTTATATTTTTCAATCAATTAAACTCGTATATGTCAAAGTAACGAGATTAAATTGACTCAACAATATAAATATAAGGATATAATTAAAATAATAAAAAATTCAAATAATCACACAAAAAAAATAATAATATATAGACAAAAATATAAATTTGACACATATATTAAGTGTTGAACCATCAAATAAATGGCTCAATGTTCAATGCATTGTAGCCTTGGCTTATATGTTCACCCGTCACACCTCGCAATCTCTATCACCATCTTTTGGATGGTTGTCCTAATGGCTAGTCTAAAATCTTTTGTGGGCATCTTAAACTACAAGTGGAAACCTAATTTATGATCATGTAGCATTCTCCAAAGAAGATTGATGATCAATCAATATGGAAACAAAGGGGCATTCATACAAAGATGTGTTCTTGAGATTGAAGGGAAGACAGAGAGACCCTAGAATCCTTAAATCCAGAGTTTAAATCCTGCTTCTGCAAAACTTTCTCCAGCTAATTGTTGGCTTCACTGGATTTGTCTTTGATGTAAATTGCTGGGGTGTGATTTGATGGTTGTGCTTGATATGTAATCGATTGATGATTGGAAAATGGATCTTGAAGCAGATAGAAGCCCCTAAAACAGATCACATGACGAACTGCAGATCATGAAACAGTTCATTTCAAGTCTCACATTGATATTCAGAACTAGGATTAATGAAACAAACTGAGATCAAATGCAGTGAAAGTAGAGAATAATTTTCACAGAACATGACCATTCTTCCTTCCTTCTTAACCAAAACCTGCCTCTATTCTACCATTGCAGAAGCAAAGTATTCCCGTCAGCATGAGAATCATAGTCAACCCGCATCATCTTCTTCATCAGCAAAACAGCCTTCTCTCGACTTCTCGCCGACCCTCCAACAGAGAGGTCTGCAAGAACAGAGGTGAATTCGGGCAGGCTCAGAGCATCCCTCACACACTCGTCGCTTTCATCAAACAAGCGGATAAGTATTTCAGCAGCACCTTCCTTGCTGAAACTGCATCTCCCTTGCAACACTTCCAGCATTGAACTTACAACCTGAGGTGTCTTCTTAAGGGCAGTTAATCCCTCTTCAAACCTGGCAAGGAGACAGAGGATAGCCAAGGAAGTCCCGGATAGGTCCTCACCTTCACAGTTTGCCACAATCTGCAGAAGCACCTCAACAGCTCCAGAACGGACAGCGAGTGTGCAGTTTCCATGGAACTGCACAAGCTCCGCCAAAGAACTAAGCAGGTAGTGGGAGGCAGGGCAGCGAGGCCCTGAAACTGCCTCCACAAGTGTCTCAATGGTACCTGCTACCCCAAACTTGGCCTTATTCTTATCTAGCATCGCCAAGCTGCATATCAGGGAAGTTGCTAATTTGCTCAATTCAAGGGAAGCCGCGGAGAGAATCATAGAATTGAGGTGTGATATGGTTTCCATATCTGCAAGAGACTGCTTGAGATTAGGGTTGAGGGAGAGATTGAAAAGAATGGACAGGGATAGAAATTGAACGTTGGGGGATGATGATTTGGATAGGTTGATTAGGGTAGAGATGGCTCCATCTGTTTGTGCAACCAAGTTCCTGTTCTGGGGACTGACTTTGGTGATAGAAGCTAGGGTTTGGAGGGCTTGCTGTTGAACTTCATCAGTGTCGGACTCAGCCTCGGAGAGACACTGAAAGATAGTATCACCAATCCGAACAGATGTCATGGTTTCAACCGTCTCTAACTGATGCCTAAGGGTTCTAGGAGCAGCATATAGCATGTTTGAACTGCGTTGTCTATCAAGATCATTCATTTCCTTCCTCCATTTATTAAATGGTTGTAAAACATTGGGACAAACTTTAGTTAGTTCCAATGTTTAGTTCCATTGGAATGAACGTTGTCACGTTATGGATTGTCTATTTCCCTTAAAAGTTTCCCTAGGAGTATACTTGGGATATTCTCAAGGGTCAGTTGGAGTAATAATCAGTAATCTATTAACGCATGATTGTCTCCATTCCCCCTTTTTATTTTGAAATGTAAAGAAGGTGACAACTAAGCTCCTAGACTCCTAGTCGGCTTCAAGAGTAGTAAATATTTAGCCATCTATAGATTTAGAGCGGAATAACAAACAGAAAACTATTAATGAATCAGATATACAGATTGTTTCAAATATACAGATCTCCTTATACCTAGGGAGATAAGGCCTAGAAAACCAATCCTAAAGCAGATTCAAGAGGAACTACTAGGGAAAATATACAACGGAAATTAAAGAATCAGATTGTTTCAAACTAATATGGAGTTTCTGCTGCCATGGTAAGGGATGCATTTGTTTATCAACAGGAAAAAAAAAGGGTGCATTTGTGCTTAAGTATTTGTGCAAAACAGGATGAAAAATCATTCGCAAAATATATATATCTAGCACATTTTATTTCGAGAAAGAATCAAATGTAGCCATCAGTTATTTGAAGATGAAATGAGAAAAGCTCAAGCAAAATCCCAGATGTCTAGTGGTATATGCACGTAAAACCAAAATTTCTACTGACCGGACTCTGAGGTCACAAGAGCAAAGGGTACATCAAAACAAAAGGGTGAGAGCGATTGAAACCATGTTGTGTAAAGAACTCGAACTCATTTCTCATCTTCTACTCAAGTCTTTTATTCTGGACGTCTTACACAGAAAGCCGCATGGCGTCATGGCGTGCCATCCAAGCAAGCAAGATCAGTGATGATCATCATCTCCATGACCATCAGGAGTTCCTCCTGGCCCAACCACTTCAAGCTGTGAAAAAAAAAAAATTAAATGTTATTGACCACAAAAGGAACTGTAGTGATAAAAGAGGAGCCACCACTAAAACGAAAACATAGACAACTAGAAAAATAAATATATTTTACTCTGTTTAGTACAACACCATGGCTTGTCTTCCATGAAGGAAGGGACTACTAACACAATTTATGGATTTGGAGATCGCTTACCATGAAATACTGAGAACAAACAGTGCATTCATGGGGTTTGCCTTTCTCCAGCCAAAACCAAACAACATCATGCTCATCTTCTGTAAATTTACTAAGGAGGTTAGTCCCTGAGTCACCAAAGAAGACTAAAGAGTTCACTGAAAGAAAGGTTTCTTGTAACTAGAAAGATGTTAGTCTAAAAATAATAATAAAAGCAAACAAGCAAGCTTACCTCCCTCGCCACCAGGTCATCCAACTATTCTCTTGTCATAAACTGATTTAACAATAGCAGGCGCCTCCTGCAGGTAGATGAAACAACAGAACCAAGTATGAGAGAATAAATGTAAGGAATCAATTCATATCAATAAAACTTCAATTACAATTACAAATCTGCCCTCCATAATGGCACTAATTACTGGTTCTGTGTAGACATATCTGAAAACTGACAAACATATATCCGAACTTTCACTGCAACAGATGAAACAAGGGCAAACGAGCTAATTTATCAGAACCATTCTTTTAATCTTTATGACTACTCTTGTTTATGCACCAAAGCTTGCCCAAAAAGGAACGTAAATAGATAGACATTGTCATTACCAGATTATAACCTACTAACTTTAATCATACGTGCAAAGGGTTAAAGAGGGGAGTGGGCTAGCGAGCTCTCAGGTAATGGGGCCACTGAGATTTCACCAGAGTGGGCTAGTGAGCTCTCAGGAAAGAACTCAAACAACCAGAAGAGAAAAAGTGGCAACAGAGAGCCATTGAATGAATGTGATTTGGTATGACCAAGTATATCCTTCTAAAAGATAAAAATCCCCCATATACAAGACAACTAGATCTCAGAGGCTGCGTTCCTTCTGAAAAGTAATTAACACGCATATGGCAACATAGGACAGGTGTCTCACTCTTTCAACTGGCAATCAACATCAATCCTTAACTCTGAGGTGCTGGAAAGGTTGTCTTCTTCATGACTCGAAGCAACCAAGAAGCTACTGCAGGTGCTACAAGGTGGCAATCGAGACATTTCTGCCTAATGGAAATGAAACTAAGGTGAGTGATATCTAAATAGAATATGATGCTCAATGAGTATAAGAAGAGCAGTCTTGCACTCATTTAAATGAATAAAGAAAATGTAAAAAGTTACGAAAAATATATGAGGATAAAGATAATGAGTCATATTATAAAACCTTGGAAGAGTGATTCAGCAAAGGTTAGAGAATAGACAAAGGCATTTGAAAACCAATTCAGTTTTATGTTTGACTGGTCAACAACTGAAGATGCCTACTTATTGGGACATCTAAGAATTTGTAGATAAACGAAGGGATTTCTATGTAGTAACATAAACTTGAAAAGAAACCTATGACAATGTCTTAATTGAAGCTTTAGTGGAGAGTATTATTGAAAAAAAAGTTCAGATTGCTCATATAAAAGTTACTAAAGACACGTATCATCAAATGAAAACATGTGATAGGCTAAGAAGAAGAGATACTAGGACTTTTTTATTACAATTGATTACTCAAGGATCTATATTGAGACTTGTCTCTTTGCTCATGTGATGGATAAACTCACAAAGTACATTCAAGAAACAGGGACTCGGTCCATGTTATTCATAGATGTTGAGTTTGCCTCGAGTTTGAGCGATAGGAGATTAGTGAAGTCTTGGTGATCTATCGACTGGAAGATTTAGAACAGTTAGGTTTCAATTTCAAAGTGTAATTTTTTCTTAGTTTTTGGGGTATAATTGGAATATCTCCAATGTTGGTTAGTTTCATTGGGGTGTCTACCCTTTCTATAAATAAGAGTGCAGGGGGCAATCGATAGTAAAAAAAAAGGTTAATTCGTGAGATCTCAGTTTTTATTTGTGATTGAGTGCTTGAGAAAAGAGAGGCTAAGTGATAAGAATTAGTCCTTGTGTATTCTTGAGAGAACGAGGGTTTTATGCTCAGGGATATAGATGAAGGAGAGGGCTTGTTGTATTGATCAATTTCCTACTAAATAAAAGACTGCTCTATGGGTGTTGGACTGTTGGATGTAGGTTTGCCTAAGGGCATTCCGAACCAGGATAATCTTGATCTCTTTGTATGGTTTGATCTTTTTCATTTACTATTCTTGCATATTCTTCTATTATAACCGATTGTTCTTATTGTCTTTCTGATTCCATGAGTGTGTAAGGATTTGATAAGAGTATTCTTCTCGTGTGTTTCTGATTTGTAAGTCCTAACAACAACAGTAGACAATATTGCCTTGGTGCATGAGATAAAAGAAGTAAATATTAATCTTGAATTATGAAGAAACAACTTAAAATCCAAATGATTCACATTGGGTAGGTCAAAAACCAAATATATGAATTGTGAGTTTAGAAAAAATTATAACATGGACACTTGGTGAGATTTCAAAATCAAGTTATTCCCTGAAAAGATTAATTTAAAACCTTAAATTAATTGCCATTGATGATATTACTCACAAAATCAAGACAGGACGGCTCAAATGGAAGAGTGCGTCAAACATTTTATGCAATTGTATATATTTAAAGATTAAAACATGGATAAAGATAGTTAAAAAGCTAAAGTTCATGTCATCAACCCTAGTTAGGGGGTTATGGCTTGTGATGTTGTTGATATATTTTTTTATGTCTATAGGATTCTTTCATATCATATTCAAAACATACATTGCAAACAAGTCACCAAAACAATTTGCATTCCAATAACACAACCAGTGGAGTGATCCATAACCTCATGATATATGTACAAGGAATATGAACTAAGAACTTAGATTTGATAGCCGAATCTAGTCGCTAGGAGCAAGTTAAGCTCATCTAAAGTTCATTTCCTACACGTACAAATCAAGCTTGGACAAGATTCTAAAATTGGATTTAAGCCAAGTTTAGACATCTTGTTAAGCTCACATATGCAACACCCCACTTTCTCGGTCGTGCTATAACTTAGGACAATTCTGGGATAATAATTTTTTTTTTAATTTAAAACTACGACTAAACTATATAATTGCTCATATCTATCCCAAAATTTTCATCTATCTCGAAAGAGCATCATCATAAACATAAAATGCGGAAGCTAAGAATCGAACCTAATGTTACAATCACCATAGTTCAGATAATACAACATTGTCTTTCAAAATGTTCATAATATTAAGTAGCAGAAACTTAAATACATCAATTTTAATATTTTAATCATAGATCATCGTGCACTTGCTAAGTGTCGTCACATGCATCTTTCATATCTACTTCTGCTACAACAATATCTGGAACGTTTGAATATTCTAGAGGCAAAGCCTAAGTTAGATGATGAATCATCTAAGGGTACAAAAATCATATTTCGTGTATGTATGCAAAATGTCATAATTCCTTTTTACTTTGAATCGACCGCACCCAACTGCTACTCTTCATTTTTACAGCCTTTTTACTAGATTGAGGTGTATGGATACACCCTTGGTAGAGCAGCAGTGTCAGTCTATAATCTCAAATCCTGTGCAATGCATGACCAATAATATCGTGTACATATGCACATTTCATCATAGAATGTAAATGCAATCTACATGACATATTCACATCAAGACATGACAACATGATAAAACCATTTACATAAAATTGGGTTTTGGGGTCGAACCACTTACCTTTTTGCACAAAGTTCAAAATACCTCGAAAAACGTACACCACCTTGATTTTCGTGCTGAACTTAGAAATCACTTAAACTTGAACCACAATGATCCTATAAATCATATTTATTTAAGAATACATCAATATTCTATTTCTCATAATTTCTCTCTATTTCCTCCTATTTTTTCTCGACAAATCCAAACTAAACATTTCTCTATAATAATTAATAAAATAATTTTCTTGATTTTTTGGAATTTTCTAAGAAATTATACTCACCTTAACTTAGCCCCTCAGGCTTCCTCGGTATGCGTGGCATGACCTCCAAACGCGTGCCTGAATAATTTCTTTCCTAATTCCAGGCTCTCAGCCATCTTCACTTGCTACCTTCATTTGGCCATTCCCATTTGCTTCCTCTCCTCATTTCTCCATCTATATATAGCTATCCACTTGCAGAGAAAACTTAACTATTAAGTTTGTGGTCCATCACTTTTTACATCCCACTTGCACCACTTGCACAAAACTTAACCATTAAGCTTTCACAGAGGCCATCACACACACAAGCGCACATATATATACATATATAATTATATATATTACACTAAAATAATAAGAAATTTATACATTTAAATCTCAAAATTTATCTCTATTTCACTTAGACAATTCTCTAATTGCATTTACATCCTCAAACATCAAATTAATTGGCGTTATGATACTGAAAATCCAAAATTAATAACTTAAATCTTATTCGATAAGGATGATTTCATCCCTGGGCCCACCCCAGACCTTTGATTTGTTCCAAAACCACTTCAGGATTGATCCTTACAAAAAACCGAAACCCCCTTAGGGTTCCGTTGACTTCCCGAGAGTCTCCTATGACGATTCAATTTTTCAGCTTAAATCATAACTGTACCAAAAATTGTCTCTGATTTAGTTTCTTTTGGTGTCACAAATCTTGCTTTGAAACACTTAGCATAGATATGCCTTACCTTTATAGCCAAAAAACGAGCAGACTTGGTTAATCTGTCAACAATCACTCATATGGCATTATTTCCCCTAGGGTTTCTTGGTAACCCTGTTACGAAATCCATGGTAATATGCTGCCATTTCCATTCTGGAATTTTTAATGGTTGTAAACTTCTGCCTGGTCTTTGATGCTTGATTTTTATCCTCTGACATGTATCACACTGCCCAACGTATCTTGCAATGCACTTTTTCATTTCAGCCCACCAATACACAGTCTTTAAGTCTCTGTACTTCTTGGGTGGGTCGAATATCTAGATCGATGGGCTTCTTTCAAAATTGTTTCTCTTAATTCCTTCATTCAATGCACATATATTCTTCCCAGAAAGATCTTAACATGAGAAAGTGTCATCATTATCACACTTTTCTTAGTCTACTATGACTTGACCTAGCTGTCAAGTTAGGTTTGTGAATAGGTGATATGAATCATTGAGGTTCAAGTATTATAATGATTTGGTATTGATCGAGGATCCTAGAGAAATGAGAAACCTAGGATGGTTCAGTTAGTGTTATTGAGAATAGAGTTTAAGGATTCTGAAAACTGATTTTGATAATAGGGATCTCGAAGTAGATGATATGAGGATTGATGTAGGGTTACCTTGAGGAAACGACTCCTAGAACGAGTCAAGTATGTTTGGTTTAGTATCGACTTAAAAGATGATATGGCCAAGGTATAGTTTTGAACCTTGTAGATATTTTGAGTTGAAAGAAAAAAAAATTGACAATTCCTAGTTTGGATACATGGGTAGGTTTCCCCTAAGACAGTTGGGGGACCCAAAACCCGTTAACGAGATAGAGGTTATCTTTAAGTAAGTTTGATAGTGACTAGGAAAAGTGTTTTCCTTTTTCATATGGTGAAAACTCAAAGAATCACGGATCTCAACGAACGAAATGAGAGTGACAATAGTAGCAGTCACCGTGTTCGTTCTGCGAATCATGCCACAAGCAATGGTCGACAAGAAGAAGGATCAGGTCCTAATGAGAATAGGCTCGACCAAATGGAAAGGATCCTAGAGAGCATGCTAACATGTGTAACAACAAACGAGCCACCAAGGCACACCCCCTATGTGTTGGATCAGTATCGCCGGCAAAGACCCCCGGTGTTTAGAGGAAGGGCGGGAGACGACCCTAATATGGCTGAGTATTGGATAGAGCAAACCGAGAAGTTGCTCCAACATCTGCAGTGCAGTGATGAGGAAAAGGTCAACTGCACTACTTTCATGCTAGAAGAAGAAGCTAGGTGTAGGGGTGTGCATTCGGTTATAACCGAACTGAACCGCCCGATTTTAACTAACCAAACCGAACCGACCTTAAGCATATAACCGAACCGCACCAAACCGAAAGTCTACACTAACCGAATTAACCGAAACCGAACTAACCGATTCTAAATTTGGGCTAACCGAACCGAAAACCTCCCCAAAAAATCAAACCGAACCTACACAAAAACCGATCTAACAAAAACCGAATGGCAAATAATTAACATTCATTCATTCAACCTTGATTACCAGCATCCAAGTAATTAACATTCATTCAGAATAAGACAGAAAATGAAGATTGAATGACAGAAAATGAAGCAAAACTGGTGTTTTGAGAACGATTTAAAAACACAAATTCTACACCAAGAGGACTTAGAGGAGGACTAACCGATTGACATCAATTCCACCCATCAAAGGAACAAGAAATGTAGGGATCATCACAGCAAAAGAGCAGTAGCCGAAAACTTACCGAAGAGGACCAAAGAGGACGGGTGGTAAGTAGATCCAGCCTTTAGTAGATCCGGTCTTCATCTTCTTCTTCCCCATCGGCGACAGCCGCGACAAGCAGCGACGGATGGTGGAGGGAGAGAGAAGAGATGAAGACGAAGAGCCCAGCCAGTGCCTAATCTACGAAGCATCGAATCGCCTTCGTCTTTGCCATCGCCATCGCCATCGAAGAACTTTCGCCATCGCCAGATCTGTGAAGACTCGAACTCGAAGAGAAGAGAAGAAATTGACGACGAAGGTGTTTGGGTCTGTCAACGATGGCGAGCTGAGGGTTAGCCGTCAATGACCTAGAGTTAGGGTTGATGCTTCAACGACGAGTGAGGGAGGGGCTGGCTGGGTGTTAGGTGGGGGAGAAATCGACGACGAAGGTGTTCAGCGGCTCCGATGACGAGGGCGAGGTGGTCGTCTACGGGTGAGGCAGTCTCTCTCGGCTCGGGTGGGCTATCGGTGGTATCGGGTGCGAGTGATGCGCAAGAATGCCAAGGAAGAAGAGGAATTGACAGAAATGGATGGGGTAGCAGCGCGAATGGGTCGGTTTCTTGGAGCCTAAAATCTTGCTCGGGTCGGTTCGGTTTTTCGGGCATTTTTGCCCAAATAACCGAACCGAACCGAATACCCGATTTATTTGCCAAATAATAACCGAACCCGAACTGCCCACCACTAATAACCGAACCGAACTGACCAAATCGGTCGGTTCGGTTCGGTTTAATCGGTTAAACCGATGTTTTGCTCAGCCCTAGCTAGGTGATGGTGGCAATCGACTCAGCGAGCCTTGCAAAGGATACCCTAGCAAGTAGAGCAAGATCCAAGGCTAAGACAAGCTCAGCCGATAACCTAGGAAAGATTCAAAGAAACTTTTAACGCTAAGTACTTTCCTCGAAGCTGGCAGGAAGAGAAGACTTGGGAATTTATGAAGTTGAGACAGACCGAAAAGATGCCATTGTCTCAGTACGATGTCAAATTTACCCAATTAATTAGATACGTGCCTATGTACGAAGCCGACGAGAGGCAGAAGGCAAAGAAATTCATGGGTGGACTAAAGGTGGAATTACATCAAGCTCTCAGCTCATGTCCTATCGACACTTACAACGAGGCGCTGGATAGAGCCCCAACTACTGAGACGAATCTTCTATGTGTAAGGTTGATAAGGTCGGAGGATAAGAAAAGAGATTCATAGGGTATGGAGCATAAGTCAGGAGAAAAGAATTCCAAGGACGGCGAACCGTGTCCCCGATGTAACAAGGTACACCCAGGGAAGCAATGTTTCTTGAGGCATATCCGTTGTTATACATGCGGTGAAGGCAGACATAAGGAGAAGGACTGCCCCAAGAATAAAGAGGCACCTCTGACCGGCGATCAAATAGGGATTACATGTTTCACGTGCAACCAACCCGGTCATTACGCGAATAAATGTTTGAAAAGACAAAAGACGGAGCAACCTGAGAAGGTAATCATGGCGCCAGGACCTCGTACTGGACGAGTTTATTGCCTAACAAGAGAAGACGAAGAGGTCTACCCTGGCTTGGCGAGAAAGGACGAAGAGACCCATCCGACAATGACCAAAGGTACGTTGATTTTAATTCAGATAGATTTTTATGCATTTATGATCATGGCATATGCATTAGCTTGGAAGAAAACTTGGAAATTAGGCCTAGGGTTAAGATTAAGGCTTGAGCTTTAGAACATCGGAAGTCGAAACATGAGAACATATAGATCTTGTTAAGAAAACGGAAAATTTTGAACTAGGATCAAGCATGGTTCGAAAATAATATAAATCGTTTAGAGGATATGTGTGTGACTGCCTGTGAAGAGCTAAAACGAGAAATTCTGGACATGTGATGAAATGTTCATATTAGAAGTAGTATCTACTGGCTTGAGAAAAATTCACTAGTGATACTTGGTTCAGGCAGAGCATTTGAGGTTGGGTAATAAGTTGAGTGCTATTTTAGTAATTTGACTAGTCAAGTGCAAAATTTCGAGAATGAAATTTCTTAAGGGAGGGAGAATGTAATACCCCGTTTCGACATAAGGTTGTCACATAATTTAAATAAGTTTAAAATATCAAAAATTGACTTGATAGTAAAAATAAGTCGCCGAATCGACCGCAGGGAGTGCCCTAGAACATTGATGTCTAAGGAAAATGATATGATATTGACGAACATCCCGAGATAGGATTTATGGTATTAAAAGAAATCAGAATCGAGACTGTTTTTGGTACATCTGTGATTTAGGCTGAAAAATCGAATCGTCGTAGGGGACTTCCAGAAAGTCAATGGAATCCTGAGGAGGCTCCGATTTTGTGTAAGGAACAACCCTGAAGTGGTTTCGGGATGAAACAAAGGTCTTGTGAGGGCGTAGAGACAAAATCGTTCTTATTGAGTAATCTTGAAATTATTAATTGTGAATTATCGGTATTTGAATCTGAATGAAATTTACGTCTAAGGGTGTAATTGTAATTGTGAAATGCTCAAAGTGGGATTTAAAATTAATTAAGGGATTTATACATAATTTTCATGATTTTAATAAATTATACATATATATTATGCATAGTATACTATATAAATTATATATATATGTGTGTGTGCGCGCGTGGTGGGCAAGGATTCTACAATAAATATAATATAATATATATAAATTAGAGTGGTGGCCAAGATGCTTGGCGACCAAGGATGCTACATATTAGTAGCAACTTTAATATATATATACATTTATATGCATATATATGCTTGGAGCCCAAGCCTAGACAAGTATAAATAGGCTTAGGTGAAGGGGCAGAAGGCAGGGAGAGAATAGAGAGGAGGAGGAGGAGAAGGAGAGAGAAGGAGAAGAAGGAAAGGAAAAGGAAGAAAAATGGAAAAAAATTCTAAGGAATTAATTTGGAGCTTGAGGAACATGCCCAAGATCAAAAAATTATTCAGACACGCGTTTCAAGATCAAGGCACGCATATCGAGAAAGCCTGAGAGGATAAGTCAAGGTAAGTGATTTTTCTCAAAAATTATTTTATGAATTGTGGTAGTGAGAAAATTGAGAAACGGTTTGAGGAATTATTTAGTGCAAAATTATTGTAGAGAAAAGTTTGGGAAATTATTAAGAAATATTGCTGAAATTATGCTCAATTAAGACTGATCTCTAGGATCAGTGTTTTATGTATATATGATGTAAATATAGAAAGACAATAATGTAAATTAGGATGGTAGGATGCTGTCATTTATTTCTTTCCTTCTTTGCTAATAATCATCTCCTTAAAAGGGGATATTGTACACATTCATTATTATTCAATCAAGACATTGTCTTTGATAATTTCTAAGTTGGTATCAGAGGAGGAATACATCACAACCTTACACTGTGAAAAACCCTAGGCAGTTTTTTAATCACAACTTTCCATTTCTTGTGAAACCCTCGCTGCCTCTTTCTTCATCAGATCCGATACCCATCAGCATACGGCCATCCCTAGCCGACGTCATTGGCCATCACCAACCGTTGCTGCTATCAGCCACCCTAGCTGCCACCGACCTCAGGTCTGATACCCATCAACGCGACCGGTTCTGAAGCCATCGGTCTTCCACAGCAACTGGTCGCGCATAGCCAGTGGTCGCGCTTAGCCATCGGTTTTACACAGCCACTAGTCGCGCATAGCCATCGGTTCTCCATCACCAGTGGTCGCGCATAGCCAGTGGTCTTCCTGGTAGCCATCGCGACTGGGTCTCACGACTTTGACCGCTGCCCACCTAGCGCGGCTGTTTTCAGTCGCCATCCGCCCACAACCCAAAGTCGTTGCTGCCTTCTAGTGTTGCTGCTGTCGCTGTTGCATCCTACCAGGTTTCTTCTGCTTCTAACGAGTTTAGTTATGTCAGAAATTACATCTGAATCCATCCCAACTCCTGCTTCCATCCAGACCAGAATTCCAGCAACAAATTCTGTTCAAATCACCACCATTCGTTTAAATGGTGATAATTTTCTTCGTTGGTCTCAATCTGTCCGGATGTATATTCGCGGGTAAGGGAAAATTGGCTACATCACAGGAGAAAAAAAAGAACCTGCAGCAGCTGATCCATTGCACCCTATTTGGGATGCTGGTAATGACATGGCTGGTCAATTCATGGATGAAGATATCGGTTCCAATTATATGTGTTATCCTACTGCAAAGGAGTTGTGGGATAATGTAAATCAAATGTACTCAGACCTAGGGAACCAATCTCAGATTTTTGAATTGACTCTGAAACTGGGCGAAATCCGACAAGGAGATGATTCTGTCACTAAGTACTTTCACTCCTTGAAGCGATTGTGGCAAGATCTTGATCTCTTCAACACGTATGAGTGGAAATCTACGGATGATTGCAACCACCACAAAAAACTGGTTGAAGATAGCCGTATTTACAAGTTTCTTGCTAATCTCAATATCGACTTTGATGAAGTGCGTGGAAGGATCATTGGCCGATCTCCCTTTCCCCCTATTGGTGATGTCTTTGCTGAAGTTAGAAAAGAAGAAAGTCGAAGGAGTGTCATGCTAGGCAAAAAGACCGCTGGTGAGTCCCTTGAAAATTCTACCCTAATTACTGCCTACAAGGCTGAAAATTATCAGCGTCGGAGCGATGAGCGACCTCGAGTCTGGTGTGACCATTGCAACAAGCCACGCCATACTCGTGAGACTTGCTGGAAACTTCATGGCAAACCGACTAATTGGAAGAGCAGTAAGCACGGAGAAAAGAGCCATCGTGGGGTCCCTACTGCCAATGCAGTTGATACTGGTCCCTTCAACAAAGAACAAATTGATCAACTCTTGCAGCTGTTAAAATCCAATTCCTCATCTGGTATTCCTAGTGTTTCCTTGGCACACATAGGTAGAAAACCTAACGCCCTTTCTTGTCTTCATTTCTCTCCATGGGTTATCGATTCTGGAGCCTCCGATCATATGACTAATTCTTCTCATTTTTTTCATACCTATTCTCCTTGCTCTGGCAATGAAAAAATCAGAATCCCTAATGGTAGTTTTTCCCCCATTGCAGGCAAGGGGCTTATTAAACTAACTGAGACTATTAATCTCACTTTTGTCCTTCATGTTCCTAACTTAGTCTGCAATCTTTTGTCTGTTAGTAAATTGTGCAAAGATTCTAATTGTTGTGTTACTTTCTTTGACTCTCATTGTGAATTTCAGGACCAGACCTTGGGGACGATGATTGGGCGTGCTAGGATGATTGAAGGTCTTTACTACTTTGATGATATCTCTGTTGGTAATAAAAAAGTTCAGGGCTTTAGTAGTACTAGTTCAATTCCTGTTCCAGACACAATTATGCTATGGCATCTTAGACTTGGTCATCCTAGTTTTACCTATTTGAAACATTTATTTCCTGATTTGTTTAAAGGAATAGATTCTTCATTTTTTCAATGTGACAGTTGCATCTTGGCAAAAAATCATCGTTCTACATACTTACCAAGACCTTACCAAGCGTCCAAACCTTTTTATATCATTCATAGTGATGTTTGGGGTCCATCTAAAATTTCTACGCTTTCTGAAAAACGTTGGTATGTTACCTTTATTGATGATCATACACGCTTGTGTTGGATTTATTTGATGAAAAAAAAATCTGACGTGGAATACTTATTCAAAAATTTTTACACTATGATTGAAAATCAGTTTCAAACCAAAATTGGTATTTTACACTCTGACAATGGCACCGAGTATTTTAACGAACACTTGGGGGATTTTTTGAAAACAAAAGGTATTCACCACACCTCTACTTGTCGGAATACTCCTCAACAAAATGGCATTGCTGAACGTAAGAATAGACATTTACTTGAAGTCGCACGTGCCATAATGTTTTCTATGCATATTCCAAAATATTTATGGGGTGAAGCTGTTTTAACGGCGTCCTATTTGATAAACAGGATGCCTACTAAAGTATTAAAGTACAAAACACCTCTTGAGTGCTTGAAAGAAGTTTTTCCCAACACTCGGTTACATTCGGATCTTCCTATCAAAGTTTTTGGATGTACTGTGTATGTTCATATACCTCATCAATTTCGTTTCAAACTTGACCCTAGGACTGTCAAATGTGTTTTTTTGGGTTATGCCTCACATCAAAAAGGCTATAAGTGTTATGATCCTCACACAAAAAAATTCTTTATTAGTATGGATGTTTCGTTTTTTGAAAAACAGCCCTATTTTACCCAAAATTCTCTTCAGGGGGAGAAACATGGCGTTGAAGATAATTTTTGGGATGTCTCTATCTCTCTTCCAAACGCAATTTGTCCTACTCAAGAACCACATGGTTCTAATAATGGTCACTTAGGAGATTCTGGTTCTAGTTCTTTGGTGCCCAGTGAAAGGATTTCTAGTGCAGGGGGAGAAGTACTACAGACTGATCATCATAATCTAAATTCTGAGCTTCAGGTTTATACTATACAAAGATTTCATCAAAGGAACAAAGACCTGAATATCAACTCTGCACAAAATCAAAACCCGAGCAATGGCACTGTAAGTTCAAGAAATTCCATTTCAACTTCTAATTTACTTCCGTCAACTGTGCCCAATAGTTCCCCAGTTGATTCTCTACCTATTTTTCCTGATCTTGATGTTCCTATAGCCATTAGGAAAAGTGTCAGAAGTTGCACTAAACATCCTATTGCTAAATATCTCTCTTACCATAGACTATCAAAAAATCATAAAGCTTTCACATCTAGGATTTCACACTTGTTTGTTCCAAGGAATATACAGGAAGCTTTGGATGATCCGAATTGGAAATTAGCAGTCATAGAGGAGATGAATGCTCTAAGGCGAAGTGGCACTTGGGAGATGGTTTATTTGCCCAAAGGCAAGAAAATAGTAGGGTGTAAATGAGTGTTTACAATAAAGTGTAAGGCTGATGGGAGTGTTGATAGGTATAAAGCCAGACTTGTGGCTAAGGGCTTCACCCAGACTTATGGAATTGACTACCAAGAGACATTTGCTCCTGTTGCTAAAATAAACTCTATCAGAGTCCTATTATCTCTTGCAGTAAATTCAGATTGGCCTCTACACCAGCTTGATGTCAAAAATGCATTTCTTAATGGTGATCTTGAAGATGAGGTCTTCATGAGTTTGCCTCCAGGATTCGAAAAGAAACTTGGGAGTGACAAAGTATGTAGGCTAAAGAAATCCTTGTACGGTCTTAAACAGTCACCAAGAGCATGGTTTGAACGCTTTGGAAAGGCAGTTACCAGTTATGGCTTTCTTCAAAGTTAGGCAGATCACACTATATTTTATAAACACTCAAAAGATGGTAAAGTTGCAATTTTGATTATTTACATTGATGACATTATTTTAACTGGTGATGATGAGACAGAGTTAGCAGTCCTTAAGTAGAAACTTGCGAAGGAGTTCCAGATTAAGGACCTGGGAATTTTAAAAAACTTTCTTGGAATGGAGTTTGCAAGATCCAAAGAAGGTATTTTTGTTAATCAGAGAAAATATGTTCTCGATCTTCTTGGAGAAACAGGTTTACTCGGTTGCAGGATGTCAGAGGCTCCCATTGAGCCTAATGTGAAACTACAGGCTGCTAAAGCTGACGAAGTGAAGGACAGAGAACAATATCAAAGACTTGTGGGCAGGTTAATCTACTTGTCTCATACGAGACCTGATATTGCTTTTGCAGTTAGTATGGCAAGTCAGTTTATGCACTCACCAGGGCCAGAGCATTTTGAGGTGGTCTACAGAATCCTAAGATATCTAAAAGGGACACCTGACAAAGGGTTACTGTTCAAGAAACATTGTCACCTACAAGTTGAGATCTACACTGATGCAGATTGGGCAGGAAGTGTTGATGATAGGAGATCTACTTCGGGCTACTATTCTTTTGTTGGGGGTAATCTAGTCACCTGGCGGAGCAAAAAACAAAATGTTGTGGCTAGAAGTAGTGCAGAAGCAGAGTTTAGAGCTGTTGCCCATGGAATTTGTGAGGGAATGTGGATCAAACGAATACTTGAAGAACTGAAGTTTTCTCATTCAGTACCTATAAAGGTCTACTGTGACAAGAAGGCTGCCCACTCTATAGCTCATAACCCAGTGTTGCATGATCGTACAAAACATATAGAGGTGGACAAACATTTCATCAAGGAGAAGATCGATGGTGGGATAATATGCATGCCATACCTTCCAACAACCGAACAAATTGCTGATGTTCTAACTAAGGGTCTTCACAAGAAGCAGTTTGATAAACTTATTGGCAAGCTGGCTATGGAAGATATCTACAAACCAGCTTGAGGGGGAGTGCTGAAATTATGCTCAATTAAGGCTAATCTCTAGAATCAGTGTTTTATGTATATGATGTAAATATAGAAAGACAATAATGTAAATTAGGATGGTAGGATGTTGTCATTTATTTCTTTCCTTCTTTGCTAATAATCATCTCCTTAAAAGGGGATATTGTACACATTCATTATTATTCAATCAAGACATTGTCTTTGATAATTTCTAAGTAATATTTATTTTGTAATTTTTGAGGAAAAATGAATTATGAAAATTAGAGAAAAAATAGGAGAAAAATTTCCATAAACGTAACTTAGAATGCCTTGAATAACGTGTTCAACCTCAATTTTTGTGTCAAACCTCAAATAATCATGCTAATACTCAACCTCGAGCCTCAAGGATCCCTAGACATCATATTTATTCAAAAAAATATCAATATCTATTTTTCCCAATTTTCCATAACTTTCTTCCTATTTTCTCCTCGAAAATTTCAAAATAAATACCTCCTCAAGGTTTTTTCCAAATTTTTCTTCACAATAATTCATAAAACAATATTCCAAATTTTCTAGAAATTTTCCTCTCTAATTTCCATAATTCCTTTTTCCTAAAAAATTACAAAATAAATATTTCTTAAATAATTTTCCAAACTTTTCTCCACAATAATTTCACACTAAATAATTCCTCAAACCTTTTCTCAATTTTCTCACTACCACAATTCATAAAATAATTTCTAAGAAAAATCATTCACCTTAGCTTATCCTCTCATGCTTTGATCTCGAAACATGTGCTCGAATAATTTTTTGGTCTCGGGCATGCTCCTGAAGCGCTAAATTAATTTCTTATTTTCGGAGAACTTTTCCCTATTTTTCTCTATTTTTCTTCTTTCTCTTTTTTATTCCCTTCCTTTTGCTTCCCTTCTTCTCCTTCTCTCTTCTCCTCCTCTCTATTCTCTCCCTGCCTTCTGCCCCTTCGCCTAAGCCTATTTATACTTGTCTAAGCTAGGGCTCCAAGCATATATATGCATAAATATTAAAGTTGCCACTAATATGTAGCATCCTTGGTCGCCAAGCACCTTGGCCACCACTCTAATTTATATATATTATATTATATTTATTGTAGAATCCTTGCCCACCACGCGCACACACACATATATATAATTTATATAATATACTATGCATAATATATATGTTTAATTTATTAAAATCATGAAAATTATGTATAAATCCCTTAATTAATTTTAAATCCCACTTTGAGCATTTCACAATTACAATTATACACTCAGATGTAAATTTCATTTAGATTCAAATATCGAAAATCCACAATTAATAATTCCAAGATTACTCGATAAGGACGATTTTGTCTTTGCGCCCTCACAAGACCTTTGCTTCATCCTGAAACCACTTTAGAGTTGTTCCTTACACAAACTCGGAACCCCCTTAGGGTTCCGTTAACTTTCCGGTAGTCCTCTATGACGATTCGATTTTTCAGCTTGAATCACAGTTGTATCGAAAACAATTTCGATTTCGATTTCTTTTGATACCATAAATCCTATCTCGGGATGCTTGTCAATACCATATCATTTTCCTTAGACATCAACGTTCCGGGGCACTCCTTGCGGTCGATTCGGCGACTTATTTTTACTATCAAGCCAATTTTCAGTATTTTAAACTCATCTAAATTACGTGGTAACCTTTTGTGCCTTTTGCCTCTCGTCGGCTTCGTATATAGGCATGTACCTAATCAATTGGGTAAACCTGACATCGTACTGAGACATTGACATCTCTTCGATCTGTTTCAACCTCATAAATTCCCAAGTCTTCTCTTCCTGCCAGCTTCGAAGAAAGTACATAGCGTTAAAAGCTTCTTTGAATCTTTCCTAGGTTATTGGTTGAGCTTGTCTCAGCCTTGGATCTTGCTCTGCTTGCCGGGGTGGGCTCGCTGAGTCGATTGCCACCATCGCATAGCTTCTTCCTCTAGCATGAAAGTAGCGTCGTTGACCTTCTCCTCATCACTACACTGCAAATGTTAGAGCACCTTCTCAGTTTGCTCTATCCAGTACTCAGCCATACTAGGGTCGTTTCTAGCCCCCCCTTCCTTTAAACACCGATGGTCTTTGCCGACGATACTAATCCAGCACATGGGGGGTGTGCCTTGGCTGCTCATTTCTTGTTACACATGTTAGCATACTCTCTAAACTCATTTTCATTTGATCAAGTCTATTCTCATTAGGACATGATCCCTCTTCTTGCCGACCATTGCTTGTGGCGTGATTTGTAGAGCGACCACGGTGACTGCTCATGGACCGACCACGATGACTACTACTATTGTCACTCTCATCTCGTTCGTTGAGATCCGTGATTCTTCGAGTTTTCACCATCTGAAAAAGGAAAACACTTTTTTTAGCCACTACCAAACTTACTTAGAGATAACCTCAATCTTGTTAACAGGTTTTGGGGTTCCACAAATGTCTTAGGGGTAACCTACTCATGTATCCAAATCATGAATCATCAAAATTTTTCAACTCAAAACATTTACGAGGTTCAAGACTATACCTTGGCCGTATCATCTTTGAGTCGATCCTAAACCAAACATACTTGACTCATTCCATGAGTCGTTTCCTCGAGATAACCCTACTTCAATCCTCATAACATCTATTTCAAGATCTCTATCATCAAAATCGATTTTCAGAATCCTTAAACTCTATTCTCAATAACACTAACCGAACCATCCAAGGTTTCTCATTTCCCTAGGATCCTCGATCAATACCAAATCATTCTAATACTCGAACTTAGATAATTCATATCATCATTCACAAACCTAATTTTGACAGCTAGGTTATGTCACATCAGACTAACCATCCATGACTCAATCATTCTCGATTCTCAAGAGTACCCCTGAATTCACAAACTAACGTGGGGGTGAGAATAAGATATGAGAAATAATTTTCTCTTTTTGTTCGAAGACTTGGTAAATAGAATGGATTTGGAGTAAGCAAATTTAGAGAATGAAATTTCTTAAAGGAAGGGAGAATGTAAGGTCCCATATTTGTAATGAATAAAATGTATCATGTTTCGTCATTCCGTGACGTTAGAATAGTCGTACTCAAAGATTTAGAAGACAGACTATCAATCTTGGTCAGCTGAATCGATGGAGGGAAATACCTAGGATATAAATAACCAAAAAGAAAGGCATATCTATGCTAAGTGTTTCAAAGCAAGATTTGTGACACTGAAAGAAACCAAATCGGAAACAATTTTCGGTACAGTTATGATTTAGGCTGAAAAACTAAATCATCATAGGAGACTCCCGGGAAGTCAATGAAACCCTAAGGGGGCTTCAATTTTTTGTAAGAATCAATCCTGAAGTAGTTTCGGGATAAATCAAAGGTCCGGCGTGCGCCCAGGGATTAAATCATCCTTATCGAATAAGATTTAAGTTATTAATTTTGGATTTTCGATATCGTAACGCCAATTAATTTGATGTTTGAGAATATAAATGCAATTAGAGAATTGTCTAAGTGAAATAGAGATGAATTTTGAGATTTAAATGTGTAAATTTCTTATTATTTTAGTGTAATATATATAATTATATATGTATATATATGTGCGCGCGCGTGTGTGGGATGGCCTCTATGAAAGCTTAATGGTTAAGCTTTGTGCAAGTGGTGCAAGTGAGATGTAAAAAATGATGTGTGAAAGCTTAATGGTTAAACTTTGTGCAAGTGGGATGTAAAAAGTGATGGGAGAGTGATAGACAGCAAACTTAATAGTGAAGTTTTCTCTACAAGTGGATGACTATATATAGATAGAGAAATGAGAAGGAGAGGAAGCAAATGGCAAAGGCCAAATGAAGGTAGCAAGTGAAGATGGCCGAAAGCCTGGAATTAGGAAAGAAATTATTTAGGCACGCGTTTTGAGGTCATGACACGCCTACCGATGAAGCCTGAAGGACTAAGTTAAGGTGAGTAAAATTTCTTAGAAAATTCCAGAAAATCAAGAGAGCTATTTTATGAATTGTTATTGAGAAAATATTTGAGAAATGTTTAGTTTGGATTTATCGAGGAAAAATATGAGGAAATAGAGAAAAATTATGAGAAAATTAAGAAAAATAGAATATTGATGCATTCTTGAATAAATATAATTTATAGGATCATTGTGGTTTGAGTTTAAATGATTTCTAAGTTCAGCAGGAAAATTAAGGTGGTGCACATTTTTTGAGGTATTCTGAATTTTGTGCAAAAAGTAAGTGGTTCGACCCCAAAACCCGATTTTATGTAAATGATTTTATCATGTTGTCATGCCTTGATGTGAATATGTCATGTAGATTGCATTTACATGCTATGATGAAATGTGCATATGTACACAATGTTATTATTGGTCATGCATTGCACAAGGTTTAGGATTATGGACTGGCACCACTGCTCTACCAAGGGTGCACCCATACACCTCGACCTGATAAGGAGGCTGTAAAAATGGGGAGCAACAATTAGGTGCGATTGACTCAAACTAAAAAGGAATTATGACATTTTGCATTTTGCATACATACACGAAATATGATTTTTGTACCCTTACTTAGATGATTCATCATCTAACCTGGGTTTTGCCCCTGAAATATTCAAACATTTCAGATGATATTGTAGCAGAAGCAAATACAGAAGATGCATGTGACGGCACTTAGCAAGTGCACGATGATCTATGATTAAGATATTGAAATTGAGGTATTTAAGTTTCTGCTACTTAACATTCTGAACATTTTGAAAGACAATGTTGTATTATCTGAACTATGGTGATTGTAACATTAGGTTCGATTCTTAGCTTCTGCATTTGATGTTTATGATGATGCTCTTTCGAGATAGATGGAAATTTTGGGATGGATATGAACAATTATATGGTTTAGTCGTAATTTTAAATTAAAAAAAAATTATTATTCCAAAATTATCCTAAATTATAACACGTCCGAGAAAGTGGGGTGTTACAACATAAGCCCTACTCATTTTGTGTATCAAAATTGATTTAGAGCATCACCAAAGTGGCATACCATCTGGTGCAAGTACACTCAAGTTTTTATAGGCAAAAATTTCTTTTTGTACTACCTACATCATGCATTTGCGCATCCTACATCTTGTACCACTAAATAAATGGTAAGCCAAAACCAATTGGCAAGAAGATACTTTACTCCTATGTTACTGTAACACCATAAGTCCTCACCCAAAAGTGTTACTTGAAGGTAACTTATGGGCTCAAGGGACCAAGTAATATACCCATGACCCCCCCCCCTCCTTATACCTGGCATCCTTGCGAAGCAAAAATTCCATATCTCAATCTAACCCAAAGTCAGTCATAGAACACTTTCCTAACTGTACCCACACAGTTGCAGACTTGGGTTGGCTCTGATACCACTTGTAACACCATAGGTCCTCTTCCAAAAGTGCCACTTGAAGGAACTTATGTGCTCATAGGACCAAGTAATATACCCATGACCTCCCCAATAGACTATCAATGTGGGATTAAAGTTGTGACAGGTACAATTTATAAATTAGGTTAACCAATCAACATCGAAATAGTCTCAAAAAATATACCCCTCAAGGAAAGTAGATGACTAGTGTTGAGCAAAAAGCCAAACTCAAAATGCTCAACACAACAAGATGAGGTAGAGAAATATTTACCACTTTGTATTTCAGCTTGAACCAAGTTGAATCCAGACCAGTGGTTGCCCTAGCCAAACACGAAAGGTTGGCATTGGCTCCTAGCTCAATTTCATCCAAGAAACACAGACTGTGTAGATGATCATATATTCTATAAAATTATTATATCACATGACATGCCCGAACATTTTCCACTAAATTTTGTTGTACTTACTATCTCTTTTGCTACAAACTTCTTTCATTACATCCACTCTTCTCACGTACACGTTTTTTGGTCTTTTCTCATTATATCTAAATTTTCTTAAATATGTCTCGCACATCTTATCTTCAATAGGTGTTATTCCAATCTTATTATGAATAACTTCATTCCCAAATCTATTTTTTCTTGCATGATTGAACATTTCTCATTACATTCTTATCTCAATAACATTCATATTTTACACATTAATGTTTAGCTTCCCAACACTTGTATCAACAAAACTAGTCTAGCCATCTAATAAAACCTCTCTTTTAACTTCAAAACGATTTTATAATTACATAAAATACTAGAAAAACTTCTCTATTTAGACCATCCTACCTTCAACTATGCAAAAACATGGCAAAACATAAAGATACAGATACAGTTACAGAAAAAGTGACCATTGAAGAAGTTATTCCAAACACAAAGAAACTTCACTCACCCGTAATTTTGAAAACATACTAAAGAAGGATTTCAGTAAGGATCTAATTAAAAAGAAATATACCTTTCCTTTTCATTTGAGATGATTTTGTGAGAATCTACAATAACTACGGGTGACAGTCTACCACCAAAACTTAAACCAACACCAGAGCAATATAATATACAAATAATTTTAGCATAGGGTATTCCCAAATGAATTAACTGTCAATCCGCGACATCATTAAAATCCACGTGTAATAATGACTTACTCTGATTACATCCCTATAGAAATAATTTCAAATGAACTCAACTAATTTATGACAAATAGTCGCAGCAAAAATACAGACATACATACATACATACATACATATATAACAAATAAAAACAAATCATCATCAAAGTCGATAAGAAATCACAGTCCGAAACAAGAATCCATCAATCAAGTAATTTTCTAACCTTGGTGCCAAAAGGCCCAACCGGATAGTTCATCTCCAGAATATTCCTTCCCTAAATGAAAGAATTCCAATAACATCACAATCAATTCTCCTTACAGTACAATCAGATGCGCAGCGCGCACGTAACATATATCTGGACTGAAAAAATAACAGAACACCTCGAGTTCAGCCACGATTTCTTCGCGCTCGTGCCCCGTAGCAATCGGCATGACATCTTCAACTCTCTTTCTCCCTTTCAAAACAGCGCCCGCCATCGTCCAATGTCATAATCCCAATCCAAATTCAGAACATCGGGAATAAAAATAAAACAAATATGTACTATCTATAAAATATAGAGGGGGAGGACCTACCGGAGTCGGAGAGCGACCGGTGAGAAATAACAGCAGGGTTTTGGTGAAAATGCGTAGGGTGTTGGGACGAGGCGGCGGAGGTGGAGGATCGAGCGGAAAGGGCAGGCGATCGGTTGAAATGCCGCCATGAGGCTAGGGTTGGAAGCCGAGTGGAAGCTCTTCTCCACATTGTTACTTCTCTGTATTTACGGTGCTGGAGCTTTGATCTGACCTGACTGAGGAATAGATTTATTGATTTTCTTTTTTTATCTTTTTAATTTCACGTAAATATTCTTCAAAATTTGACTGATAGTTTTATATTTTTTAGAATATTATCTAATGACACATATATTCGATAAATGTCGTGAATTATAATAAATTAAAAAATATTGTACGATAGTCCAAAGAGATAAAATATACTTCTATTATATATAAAAAAGGAAAAAAAAGAAGAGAGAAACGGTCAACAATATCCTTAAAATATAAATATATAGAGAAAGAACCAATCGATTTAGTTTGGTAATTAAATTTCCTCCCCATCATTCAAAGAAAGATCTCATCGCCAACAAACCAACAAAAGTGGGTAGAATCCGCTTCTAAGTTCCTCTTTTGTAGGGAGAGAGTGAAGAGAGTTAATCTGCCGATCATCGCAGGAAAGAGAGGAATAGGGGAGAGAGAGAGAGAGGAAACCACCTCAGATCTCTCTTGGCAAACACACTTAGGCCTTCATCCTACAGAGTGAGAACCAGTTATATAAAAAATCTATTCTTAATCCCATCTAGTCTACTTAGCAGTTGCGGATCATTTCATTCCAAGCCCAAATTCCCAAAAATCAAAAAAGTGCACGCATTACCATCGATTCCAAAAGTTAAAAATATAACCGAGACGGGGCCAGTTATTCAAAATATAAGGCAACATCCATGTGACCCAACCGTCCTACAGCCTCTTAAAGCTAGCTATATTATATATGTCCATCCATCCTCTCACCTAACCAGAAGAAGTTCAATACCATAACACACCACAAACAACTTCAACTACTCCAAACTCACTCTAGCCGACATTTTTAACGGTAACAAATCCATACATAACAGCCTGAAACCAGACCACATTAAAAAAGAAAAATGAGTACGAGATGTCCCCAATTAGATCAATTTGGCCTCGTCGTTTGTCTCTTTCCATCGCCTCAAAACCTTCCAACCAGAAATGATTAATAATCTCATCGCGGTCATGTCAAGAACTCGTCCACAAATCAATCATCTGGGGAGCCGTCTTTGTAAGAGACCAAGCCCTTCTTTCCGGTGGGGCTTCCAGAAGATGATCTTGACCTGTCTTTGCTACCACCCCTAGGCGATTGCAAGTCGAGTGAGGACCTTGATACTGACGAACTCCTGCTAATGGACGGCGACCTCTGGCTAGGAGGATCACGGAATCTAGATGCCTCAGCTGGAGAACGGCTGCGAATGGGACTGCGGCTATAACGCCGGCCTCGATAGCGGATTGGGCTTCGCGATGCAGGGCTCCTGGATCTGCTTCTTCTAATTCTGTATCTGCAGTCAGGAGATCACAGAAAATGTGAGGTACTTGTATTATAGCATATATAAACAAGTTACGATGCCACTGCAGTGGCTCACTTAGGTTTCAACCACAAGATCATGAAGTTAATAATGCATGGTGAATTCGAGTGACTGAAACCTGAATCGCAATATAAGTAAACGATGAACCTTCAAATCTAAAAAGAGAAAAAAATATATTACTTGAAAAGGAGAAAAACTGGCTGGCTACAAACTCAACCATGCTGATCAATCAGCTTCAAAAAGAATGCAGAGGCCTCTTGAAATGCAAGTTACTTTAGAATGATGGAAAATGTGGACTGAAGGGAAAAGGTTAAGGTATTATATGTAACAAACCTTGGAGGAGTTCTCCCTCTGGGTGGGCTCCTGTAGCGTCTTGGGGATCTCCTGTAATATCTGACTCACAAACCATCAAAATCAACAGGAGATTACATTTTACAGAAAAAGCACAACAATTTTAATATACTTGATAATTGACTACAACATAGACTTGCCTATTACCTGTCACGATCGTTCCGACTCCCATAACGATAGGATCTCACAGGGGAACGGTCTGGAGATGGGGTTCTGTATCTACGTGCATAAGAATATCGCTCACTGAAACCCCTTCCCCTCCTGATGCGCTTAGGTGAACCATTTGCTGAAGGACTTCTTGATGTACTCCTTCCACGATCAGAAACAGGAGATCTAGCTCTCTGCCTTGCACTTACAGGACTCCTTGAAAAGCTGCGACGATTAGTCCTGATAGGTGCCCTGGCTGGACTCCTAAAAGGGCTTCTCCTAGACAGGACCCTACCTGAGCTTCTGCTCATACTTCTTCGAGATGATCTAACAGGGCTTCGGCTAATACTTCTTCGAGATGATCTTACAGGACTTCTGCTAACACTTCTGTTTACAGTTCTCGCAGGGCTTCTGCTCATTGACTTTCGTGATGACTTCCTTGATGAAGTTCTTGGTGGGGATGCTGTGGGACTCCTGCTAATGCTTTTTCCGGGTCGGGCTCTAACTGGACTCCTGCTGATACTTCTTCCCATCTTGCCACTTACAGGACTGGTGCTGACACTTCTTACAGGGCTTCTGCTGTTACTCCGAGAGACTCGTGGAGGGCTTTTATCAACACTAGGACTCCTGCTCACACTCTGGCTCTTGCTCAAACTCCTTTTTGGACTAATACTCATACTCCTGCTCCTGCTCATGGTCCTTTTCGGACTAATACTTCTGCTCCTGCTCATCAATTTCCAATAAACTACTATATATGGAAGAATCTATAAGAACAAACAATTACAGTGATAAGAATGGGAAAAAAACCTAGATTTCCCAGGGTGATCATCTACAATATCAGGGCTATCTGGACTTCTGTTAGATTTAGTTTCCGCTTCTACTCCATTGCTCTGCCACTCTCCATTTTCCTTCGGGTATTCACCCTCTTCTCTCTCAAGGATATCAGTTGCCTCCCCCTTTCGAGGAACAGAAGCCGCTCTCTCCTTCACAGGAGACTGTATTCCATCTGCAGGAGATCAACAAGGAGAACAGAGTGAACAAGCTTTCTAAGAAAATTAAGCCATTGATTATAAGAATCTTAGCAAATACTGTAGCCTTGGATTCAGTACTGAACATGACTCCACAGGGAAAACCACAAGTAAAAAAGAAACTTATGCATTTTATACAATACATGAAGTGTTTTAGGGTCACTTTCATACCTTGGTGTTTCCAGGTGTCCTCTAGTATATTTTCGGGAATATATACTTCATTACACTGATGAATAAAAATTAACTTATATTTGGGGAACATCTGAAAAGAAATTTAAGATTAACCACTAGTAAAAAAGATATTTGTGCATCAGATACAATACACGAAGTGTTTTAGGGTCACTTTCATCACCTTGGTGTTTCCAAGTGCCCTCTAGTTTATTCATGGCAATATATATTTCATTACATTGATGAATTAAAATTAACTTATATTTTGGGGAACATCTGAAAAGAAATTTAAACCATAGATTATATACACTTTTTTTTTTTTTTTTTTTGGGGGGGGGGGGGGGTTACCTCTCTCAGAAAAAAAGCATTGCCTTTGGATAAATAAGTATTAACTTTTCAAAGCATACCATGGGCTAGGAATCATACCACTGATTGAAGCTTGGTTTTTCTGCCTCTGACCTGGTGCCTTAACAGCAGTACCACCGTCATCAGAGCTTCCAGTTTCACTCTCTCCATCAGCGCGACCATCAGATGCCCTTTAAAACATAGCCAAAAAAGAGAAGTTCAAGACACCAAAGCATTTAACATTTAGTACCACATCATCTGAAAATAACAATTGACAATAATTTCTCCACAGTTCCCAAATAAAAAAGAGAAGGATGTAAAAAGGCTGAAAATGTAAACCAGGAAAAAATTAAGAAAATTCATTTGAAAATTAGAACTCTATGCAAAAACAGTTTAGAATAATATTGAATTTTACCATCAATTAAGAAATTACTAGAACATCGCCAGTTTTATATGCTAAACTAAAATTTATTTAACAGGACCCTCATTAGTCATATAAGCAGTGAGTAAACTGTAGAACTCCATCAACAATTTCTAAATCCTTTCAGATCAGAATATCATCTCTGAGGCGATACCACATTCTGGGCACAATAATACAAAAGCAATCTCTGTAGAATATTCTACATCACACAAGAAGTATGGTCCATTTGTGCTGGATTCTAGATACTAAGTTACAAACTGAGGAAATCCAACTAGAATCTCTATCTAACAGAACACAAAGACATAAATGGGTGAAAATATTTATTCAAGTCCCAGCATATCCATATCTCCATAACCTGCTAGGTGAAAGAGTTGAATTAGAGAAATACAGAGGATAATGGTTTCTCCTAGCATGAGTAACCAAAATGTCTCATATATATTAAAAGTAATCACCTCTTTGATTGGTGTTTTGATTTCTTATCCCGCTTCCTGCGCTTCCTCTCACGTCGTCTATCCTTCCTCTTTCCACGTCTATACTTGTCTCTCTTAGAAGCTCCTTTTTTCTTTTTGCGCCTGTCATCACTTGAAGAACTTAAGTCAGATGATGATGATGATGATGATGTATACGAGTCAGAGTCAGAATCCGTATCAGATGATTCCATATCACTATCTGAGGAAGTATCTGATTCAGATGTATAGTATCTTCTTCTCTTTTTTCTTCTCTCTCTTGAAGATTTCTTGTGCTTTCCCCTGCGATGAACTTGATGACTATTAGACTCCGAAGAAGCATCCTTTCCAATTTTTGATTTACTTGCTTTCTTTTTCTCTGCACAATAAGGTAACATATCAAGTAAAGCCCACTACATGATCAAAACTTCACTGTAAAGCACTTACATTCAGTTATTAAAAAAAAAAAAGTCAAAAACTACTAAGAATTATAGACCTCTAAGCAGAATATTCTACAAAATTAACCTTAAGTGAGTGGCGACACACATGGCCCAAAGGTCTTAGACTGCAATAGAACAATCTTTCATAATAATGCACAGATCCAATGCCCAATACCAAGTAACAATCTAATTCTTACCCTCGAGCAATTCACCACAATTGATAATCTTCACTGGCACAGATGGCTTCCCATCTTCACTATCCACATTTTCTATCTTCTTCAAAACATCATAGCCTTGCACAAGTTTCCCAAAAATTACATATTTCCTGTGAAGAAAAGCAGAAGTCAAGAAACTTAAGGAAGACAATTTCTTATCATGCATCAAGCAAAAAGGGAATATGCTAAACTGTAATAATTTGAAGAAATAAAGTTCATAGTAATGAAAATTCTACTTACATACAGATAATCCCACAATTTTCCAGATAAACAAACCTGTCAAGATGATGATTGGCCCTGAATGTGATTGTAAATAAAGAACCACATGCATCACGATCTGCCACTGCCATTGATAGGAGACCTCGCTCATCGTGCTTTAATTTGGACGGTTGTTCATCTGAAAGACAGAAAAACTATCACCAGTCAAACAGAAGGGGATTGCAGTTACACAAACACTAAACACACGCCCATACAAAATGAGACTGCATTAGTTAATCATTGAAGGGTGCTTGTGGGAAATGCAAAATCAATATATAACTTGCAACCTGCAGGATCCAATTTCCCCTGTTTCTGTATTATAAGATGCTATTCATAATGAAACAATTGCATGACATGACTTGCATGTAGGGCTGCAAGCGGATAGAGCCACTCACAAATAGCTCAACGTTCAACTCAATTAGGGCCAGTGTTATTAAAGGCGCGCCTAGGCACAAGGTGTGCCTAGGTGCAAGGCTCACCTTTGGCGGAATGCTTCCAGGCGGGCGCAGACCAGCCAAGCGCACCTAGGTTCAAGGAGCCTTGGGATTAGGCACGCCTGGCTTTTTCCAACTGTTTTTAGGGTTTATATTTTTCTGTTTATTACTTTGTTTAATTTTTTACTGTTTAGAGTTTATATTTATTGCTACTACCTCAAATAATCCAATTGAATTTGAACTTGATGAAGATGGAGAGGGAGATGATGTTGAAGAAGAGGATATTGGAGATGATGCTTCTAACAATGAAAATATGGAAATGTTTGATCTTGATGATGAGGATGATTTTCAGTTTATTTAAAATGCATAATTAGTTAATCTTAATTAAGATTTAAGACCTATAAATTGTTTAAGTTGACTTCAAGAATTTTAACTTGCATCTTTTGGCATTTTTTATTGTTCTTTTCACTATATATATAATATATATATATATGCCAACAACAGATTTTAAAATTTCTTACAAAATTTTTAACTTTTGTGATGCTTTATGCAGGTTGCTGAAATATGATGAGATATGTTTTACTAAAATTTATTGGTATTTAACTTGTTTTAATATTTTTTTCCAGCTAGTATAGGTTGAATTTTTTAATTTTCTTGATAGCATGCTTGTAAATATGTTATTAAGAGTTAAAACCTATTTTATACCTTATTCGTCAACTAAGATATATATTTTTCCTTTTTTTTTTAATTAGCATGTGCCGAGTTCCACTAGGCGCACCTAGCCTTGCGCCTTAGGCTCCAACACCCTTTTGGGCCTTAGTGCGTCTTAGGCCTATAATAACATTGATTAGGGCTCATTTAAGCTCGTTCATTTTAATAAACAAGCATGAGCTTGACTTTTAAGCTTGTTTAGGAAACAAGTAGCGCTAGAGCTTAAGCTTTAGGGTGCTTGGCTCATTTTGGCTTGTGAATTTATGGCTCGTTCTGGAACGTGTATTTTACAATTGATGATTCTTTTTGTCATAATACTTAAATTATTCACAATTTAAATATACTAATTTTATATGTTCTACAGAAATGAGCCTGAAATCAAACTTAAAAGGACCTTGAAGTTTAAAGCTTATAAAAAATCCCATTTGAAACTTACTTAAAGTTCAGTTAGTATAATGAGTTGGGCCCGAGCCTCAATTTTGAGCTCAATTCAAACCCAAGACCAATAAAATTCTAAACAAACAACTTTTTTGAAATTTTTATGGGCTCGACTCAGCCCATAAAAATTTTCCATGACAAGCAAAAACAAAAACAGGAATGTCTTTTTGAGAGATACAAATGTCCTAAACATATTTTGAAAACATAAAATATTGCATCACAACATAAATCATAATCCACTCCAAAGAACAAAAAAAATCATCATTGCAAATTACAAGATTTTTAGATGTTTCGTTCTATCTCCATTACATCATAATGTCCATTCAACACATATATTCAACATTGTACATTAGCATAATATCCATCATTTTAAAATACAATGGGTGTGGTACATTTTGGGAATGCATAGCACAGAGACTAAGGCTGAATGGATTTAATGCCATAAATGTGTGGAAATAGGGGCAACTGGGCCAGTGGATAAGCATCTATTGATTGATTACTGCTGTACTCATGATGATGTTAGCCAAAGGAAACAAGAGTGGTGCAGCACCACACACATGTGAAATCAGAACAGTTCCAGGCCACATTCCTATGAAGATGAATATCCATTTCAGATATGTACACTCATCAGACACTTCCAAGTACATGCCAAACATTTGTCAAACCATTTTTGACATTTCTTATTTTTATTCTTATTTTTTACTATTGAAGCAGACACTTGCTTTCATCATGGGATCTTGCATATCAGTCACTTAAAATAAAACCATATTGTAGGTTTAGGGGGAAAAGTTAACAACTGATATAAAAGAAATACAATATAGATTTATATTTATTACACCTCATTCTTTTGATTTTTTTTTTTTGGCAAATTCTGTAATAAGATAATAGTAGTGCCAATCGAGGAGAAAATGAGAGAAATTAGACTAAGATGGTTTGGTCATGTGAGAAAAAGACCAAGAGACTCCTGTGAGGAGAGTTGATGAAATGGAACAATTAGTCAAAAACAGAGGTAGAGACAGACCTAAGAAGACTTTGGGAGAGACATTAAAGTTTGATATGAAGTGTATGGGCTTAAATGAAGATATGACAAAAGGCAGAAATATATAGAAATCTAGAATTCATGTAACCGACCCCACATAGTGAGATAAAGACTGGATATGTTGTGTGTTGTTGTTGTTGCAAATTCTTTATTCAAATTTTAGTGGACCCACCTAAAACTTGTTAAAGTAGTAGTTGAATACCAAAACTTGTTATGATTACAATTTCCTACCTATAAACAACAACAACAACAACATATCCAGCCTTTATCCCACTATGTGGGGTCGGCTACATGAATTCTAGACTTCCATGTATTTTTATCGTTTGTCATATCTTCATTTAGATCCATATACTTCATATCGAACTTTAATGTCTCTCTCAAAGTCTTTTTGGGTCTACCTCTACCTCTTTTTGTGACTAATTGTTCCATTTCATCAACTCTCCTCACAGAAGCGTCTCTTAGTCTCCTTCTCACATGACCAAACCATCTTAGTCTAGTCTCTCTCATCTTCTCCTCGATTGGCACTACTCCTACCTTATTACGAATAACTTCATTTCTAATTTTATCCTTTCTTGTATGTCCGCACATCCATCTTAACATTCTCATCTCCGCTACACTCGTCTTTTGCTCATGCTGGTATTTGACTGCCCAACATTCTGAGCCATACAGCAAAACTGGTCTTATAGCTCTCCTATAAAATTTTCCTTTCAATTTTAATGGGATTTTACCATCACATAACACTCCCGATGCATTTCTCCATTTTAGCCAACCTGCCTTAATTCTATGTGCGACATCCTCGTGAATTTCTCCATCTTTTTGAATCACTGATCCCAAATATCGAAAATGGTCTTTTCTTTGTAAGATTTGGTCTTCTAATTTTATTATAACATCATCCACTCTTGCATTTTTACTAAATTTGCATTCCATATATTCTGTTTTCTTTCTACTTAATTTAAATCCCTTAGATTCTAAATTGTTTCTCCACAACTCAAGCTTAGTGTTCACTCCTCCTTTTGTTTCATCCACCAACACTATGTCGTCTGCAAATAGCATACACCATGGCACATCTGTCTGAATATCTTTAGTGAGTTCATCCATTACTAAGGCAAATAAGTATGGACTTAGTGCAGAACCTTGATGCAGTCCTATTGTAGTTGTAAATGGTTCAGTATCCCCTCCGCATGTTCTGACCATTGTCTCTACACCATGATACATGTCCTTAAGGGCTTGTATATAGGCTATTTTGACTCCTTTCTTCTCTAAAACCCTCCATAATACTTCTCTAGGGACCCTATCATAGGCCTTTTCTAGATCTATAAACACCATATGTAGGTCCTTCTGATGATCCCGATACCTTTCCATTAGGCGCCTCAGTAAATATATAGCTTCCATTGTTGACCTGTCAGGCATGAAACCAAACTGATTTTCTGACACATTTGTTTCTTTTCTAAGTCTCTGCTCTATTACTCTCTCCCAGAGTTTCATGGTATGACTCATTAACTTAATTCCTCTATAATTTTCACAGTTTTGAACATCTCCTTTGTTCTTGTATATAGGAACCAAGGTACTCTTCCTCCACTCATCTGGCATCTTTTTTGATTTAAGGATCGCGTTAAATAGTTGCGTTAGCCAGGAGATGCCCTCTTCTCCCATGCATTTCCATGCTTCTATTGGTATATTATCTGATCCCACTGCCTTATGATTTTTTATCTTTTTTAAAGCTTGTCTTATTTCATTTGAACTTATGTGTCGATAGAATGCGTAGCTCACATTCCCTTCGGAGTTACTAAGATGTCCCAACCTAACTCTTGTGTCACCACCATCATTGAATAATTTTGTGAAATACTCCTTCCATCTCTCCTTAATCGCTCCCTCATTTACTAAAACATTTTGATTGTCATCTTTTACGCATTTCACTTGATTTAAATCTCGTGTTTTTCTTTCTCTTGCTTTATCTAATTTATATATATCCCTTTCTCCATCTTTTGTATCAAGTCGTTTATATAGATTCTCATATGCTTTTGACCTTGCTTCACTAACAGCTCTTTTTGCTGCCTTTTTTGCTTCTTTATAATTTTTTTGATTTTCTTCATTGTTGCATTGATATACTGCTTTATAGCAAGTTTTCTTATTTTTAATTTTCAATTGTACATCTTCATTCCACCACCAAGACTCCTTAAGGTTAGGGGCTCTACCATTTGTCTCTCCAAGGACTACCTTTGCCGTGCTTCTCAGAGCATTAGCCATTTCTTTCCACATTTGGTTTGTTTGTCTTTCTCCATTCCATTCCCTTCTACCCCTTAATTTTTCTTTGAAGATTAATTGTTTCTCCCCTTTTAAATTCCACCACCTGATTCTTGGATTTTGTTTTATATAATTTTTTCTCTTCCAATTTCTTACTTGGACGTCAAGTACTAGAAGTCTATGTTGAGTAGTCAAACACTCTCCCGGTATTACCTTACAATCCCTACAACATAACCGATCCTCTTGTCTCATGAGGAAGTAATCTATTTGGGTGCTTGAGCTGATATTTTTATATGTGATTAAGTGTTCGTCCCGTTTTTTGAACCTCGTATTGGTTATAATGAGCCCATATGCCATAGCAAAATCTAGGATAGATTTACCCTCATTATTAATTTCCCCGAACATAAAATTTACCCTCATTATTGGTTATTAATACTTTCGATCACACTTATTCCCTAACATAAAATGTGAGTTATTTTCATTGTACCCTCAATAACATTTATTTGTTATCATGTCCCATAACGTGCGACGTTCCAATTCTTAAAATTTACTGTGTCAACTTGTCCTAGTTGTGTCATGCCATATCCATTGGAGCATGAAGCAAAGAGATGGTCACATTTTTATGCAAAGCCTAGCTTACAACATCAAAGATTATAATATGGCACCAATCCTAAACCCATCAAGTGACAATTTAGTCAAGGAAGGTTAATAAGGTAATAACAACTCTCTCTCTCTCCCCCAATTTTTTTTTTTTTTGTTGGGGGGTTGGGGGGGGGGGGGGTGTTTTCACTGTTGTAGAAGAGGGCATAGCAACTATAGGAAGTCATGAAACCATCTTCACCAATCTACTATCCACAAAGTGTCAAAGTGGCCATCACATCTCACAAGGTTAAGACAAATTTGATGGATTAAATAAATGCAATAACAGATTCCATATTTCCATATGCACCCAAACTCCATATTCTGCTTTAAGAAAAAACATGCAATGAGGAGATCAAAGCATATGAAGAGATATACAGTTGCCACTGTCAACAAGAACTAAACACATTTTAAACAAACCAGGCTTTAGATAGCAAACCAATCCATAAAACCAAGAGATGAATATACAATTCCTTTATAAGCAAAAGTGCAAAACATATAAATAGACATTTATCCATACACCCTACCATTTCAAGGACAAATTGTCCAAATATCATTTAGTCAAAGCTCCCATGCACCAAGAATAAGATCAATGTCAGCCCTAACCTTCACATGCAATGCAAAAGGAAAACCCATTTCCTCTCAACAGATGATTTATGGAAAAATAATACTGTATCCCTGTGTTTGTGTACTTTTCCTAAATGAATCACTTGATTCACACTACTAAAAAGAAAGTGCAGAAGCTCTATGCAGTACTTTAAAGCATTCCTACAGGGTAGAGCTTCACATATTACCAGTTACTAGAAAATAAATAGGTACAAAATATTGAAAAAGAAACAAAAATACGAGTCTCACCGGCAAACTTCTCGCCGTAAATGCTTTCTCCACAACTCCCTGCAAATATCATTTAAGATAATCATGCAATGGATAAAACCAGTCTTAGATTTACTTCAAAATTTATAAGTTTTTTTTTTTTTTTTTTCAATCAGTAACTTGCAAAGCACAGCACACTTGCAGAATTGTCTAAACCGGACAGGTAAAACAGGTCCACATCTGCTTAAAATAATTTGTCCAACATATGCTTTCATCCAAATTAAACAAAAGCTAGCTACATCATGGACCGGTTATCTTGGCATTTATACCAGTTATACAAATTTTATGCAGTAAAATTCATTTAACAATAGACTAGTAAATAGATAGAAATAATAAAAAAGGACTGTCCAAGACTAGTAAATAGATAGAAATAATAAAAAAAGACTGCCCAAGAAATACATACCATCTCGTTTAAGAAAATCACCACCCTGCAGCATAAGTAAGAAAAATTAGAGAAATGATAATTAAGAGGCATCCTTTATATAAAATATGGTTAGGTACTGCAAACTTTAGCATTTTTAAGTAGACAACTCAGTAAGTACAACCTTAAAACTACATCACAAGAAAAGCAGTCGTGACCGTCAGCCCTGTGTCCTACAGCATAAACAAGGATAGCTGACTAAAAAGACAAAGACCACTCTAAGTCATGCTTAAACAGAAAGCTAAGCACACGTAATTAATCGCAATCCACAGAATAATTCCCAAGCACAGTAAGGACTAGGGACATACCTGAGCCACCAATCCTTTGACAACGCGATGGAAAAAGGATCCTTTGTAGTGTAGAGCTTTTCCAGTTCTAGGACTGATTCCCTTCTCCCCTGAAAAATAAGAAATCTTAGTATCAGATCGGCACAGATAATCCAGAATCAGCAACAAAATGTTTTTTCTTTTTAAAAGATAGTAGGAGGAGACGAGGAAAAATCAAATTTTGCATAAGTCCTAGTCCAGAAAGCATCACAAAAACAGAACATACAACTCCAGCAAATTTCAATCTTCATCAACTTTATTCTGACGTGCAACTATGTTGGAAATCATGACCATAATGCAACCATAACTAGCTTAAAGTTCACATCAATAAGCAACATTCTGAACGCCAAAAGAAGTGATCAATTGTACATCTTAAAGTTTCCTAATAACAAGCGTATACTCTGCATGGGTAGAACTTGAAAACAGCGAGAGAGGTATCAAACAACGTAATGCCAAACTACAAGATGGGGCTATAAAGAAAAGCAGCTTCAGCAAGACAGCATTTTGAAATGCCAACAGAAGTTTACCTGTACAGAGTGCACGAAAATTTTCAGCAGTCTTAGGTGCAACATCACAGAAAAGCTGCAAGCCCAAACATCATCAGTTTAAAATTGCATAAACTATTCAATTTTGGGGGATAATAAGATATTAACACAAATAAAGAATCAAAGTGTTCAGGACAAACAAAAATTCAGCTCAATTGCACGGGAAGAAAATATTGAACTTATTAATGCAGTACATTGTTTGATAACAAGGCAATACCTCAAAAACCATCCTTTCAGCAGGATCTCCATCAATAGACACGTCCAGAAAAACTAGAGGGCCTTTCTTGCTCATTTTCTTTGTATCAAAAATCACCACATTGAACTAGCATTACCAATGATCTGATGAATTGGACAATTATTGGCAAGAACACGATTAATTTACACGTAAAATAACAGCAGTAGATGACACTGAAAAGAAAAATGAATAAAACAAGAACAAAAGAGAACTGCCCTACACTATTACTATCCAACATATGAAAATGCTGATAAATGATTTCAGGAAAATTAAAGAATCAGTTTACAAGAAGTTTAACACTATTTCTAAGGAAGTTCAAAGTTTCTAAAGTTCCCCTGCAGAGCATTATACGTGTTTATAACCATGGAGTACAAAATCAAACACACGCGTGGGCGCACACACGCACAGAAAAAGTCATTAATTGACAAACACCAAAAAAAGGATGTGTCAAAGAAAGGTTGGCATTCCCCAAGTGGCTGCAATCCTCTTTTAACTAACGAGACTATATTGCATCGAATCAAAGCTACTTGAAGTTAAAATCATTTACCACAAGTAGGTTTAGCAAGGACATATAATTTATCCATGTGACACGTCATAAAAACATCATACTCCTTCAATCTACATGTCATTTGGGTCCTTTCCTTCCAATCATATGAGTCACTCAATTAATTCCAACTCCCATGACAATCTCTTAGCTAACTCTTTCAAATTTAAGTTTGTAAATCTTCACTTTAATATTCGTGACCTTAAAGCATGTGCAATTTAAGAGAAGTTATCACTTCTATGGACCTCATTGCTACATGTAAGACTACTGTGTCAGTTATAAACACACGCCACGTCAAAGCACCAATAATACACAACCTGATCTGGGGTAGATCTAATTTCATACTCTGAAGTCTCTGACATTGCTTAGATAAAAGAAACAACCACAGCCATCAGAAACTGTCCCTGAACTCTGGCCACTAGCTCCTCCCAAGGTATAGACCATTTACAGAAGTATGCTTGGTGGGAGATGATGAATCACTCTTATGGGAGCACTCTCAGTAGCTCACAAAATCAGTCCGTATCCCCTTTTATCATAATCATCAATTACCACAATAGAGGCTATTAGCTCCTGACTCAATAAAATGTTAGTTATCCCAACCCACAAACTGGTTAATTAAAATAACAAAACGCATCCAATTAATGATCAGAAGTAACTGTAGCACCAATAAGCACCACCTTCATACTCCAACCAACGTGAATATTTCATAGAAATAACTGTAATTTCACCTTCGTACTCCAATAAATGTGAACAGTTCATAGAAATAACTGTAATTTTTCCATCAATGTGAAACACAACGGTAAAACGAACAATTTAACATTAGTAAATGATTAATAAAATATCAGGCTCATAGCATATTTCAGGCAAACATGAAGCTATAGTAAACCCTAAATAAGTGAGATACTTCTTATGTAACCAGGCCATCAGGAAGGGAAAAAATACAAAGCACAAAAGAAGCATTCATTGATAGAGAGTTACAGACTGATCCATGATATATCCACTGCTCATCCAACACATACTCCTTAGTTCAGTTTACACAAAGAACCCCTCCAAACACATTGATATGCTAGATTAACGTAATCCATAAATAGCCATAAGTACATAATCAAATTCCAAACACGTACACACCAGGAGACCATCAAAACATACGATTACATCGCACGGCAGAACCTACAAACCCTAAACCCTACCAAATTCCATTTTCACAGAACAACTGCGTAAGTAAACGTAAGAGTAATCGCGGAGGCTTATCGCACCACTGCCGGTAGACGAAATATAACCAGATTCAGAATAGAAAAAACTGTTGGGAAAAATAATGATTGATACGATCGAAGCACAGGAAAACAATAAATTGGAATCGAAGAAGATGAATACTAAAACGAAATTTGTATATAATGATTGATACGAAAGGTGCTCGTAAACTGCGAAACCCTAACCCTAACCCAACCTTTACCTGTATGCTGTAGCTTCTAGAGCAGCTGCACCACGGATAAAGGATGAAGACAGTGAAGAAGAGAGGGAGAGAGGGAGAGAGAAGGTAACATATAAATAAGCGAACCTAGCTGCTTCTAGTGGCTCGCTTGTTTTACCAAACTAGCCCCGAATTGGATACGGAATTACACTATTTGCCCCCTTCTTATTTATCTGCACTCAAACCTCTTTTATTACTATCACTTTTACTTGGGGTGCGTTTAATTACATTATTTATAATTTTATTTTAAATAATATTTGTTTAAAAAATAAAAATCACCTCACTCTCTTAAAAATAAAATTTATAGAAATAATCTTTAAATAGTTGTACCATATATATTTTTTATATAAAAATTAAGAATATTTAATTATTTTCATCAAAAATATTATAATAATTATATATTTTTTATAATAAATATGTGCAATCAAACATACTCTTAAACATTAATTAAGTTCAATTAAACTCATTGAGTGATGATTAATTAAAATTAAAACTAATTAGCCAAACAAAAATAAAAAACAAATAAACATAAAAAATTCAAAATAATATAATTTGCTAGATGACTCAAAGGTTTCTTCGATGTTTTTCTTGTTACATTTTTTATTTTAAAGTTGCCTAATTATTATTTAATTAATTTAATTGAGCTTAATTAAAATTTATTTGACCAAACTAATAATGGTGGAATATGAGTATAATTTGTCTTTTTTATTTTCTTATTTTATAGCTTTTGATAAATTTTTGTATGAGAATTTGGTGATAACAAATTATTTTAAATATTATAGATGTTTGACAATAGGAGATTAGTAAATATACCTGTTAAGATAGTGATTATGATTTTTTAACCAATAATTATATGTTTAATAAACAAATTTTATGTGCCATATATTTGAAAATTATGCTAAATCCCATATTTTTATCTCTTAACTTTACATAAAAACCCTATTATCCCTCTGAACTTTAAATATAACATATTGGATATTTGATCTATATAATTTACACATATTAACTATTTAATTATCTAGTTAGCATTTAACATATAATAAGCGTGCCATTAAGCACATAAACAGTGACCAAATATGCTACCAAAAAAGTAAAATATATATATATATACAAATTAGCACGCATATACATATACACATATATGTACACAAGCTTATATACACAAATTGTGGATCACTAGTTGAAGCAAAAATGATGAGAAATGGTGGATTGATCGTGGATCGCTGGGCAATTAGAATAAAAATGAATGATGGGTAGATCGTGACTCGTGAGTCACTGGTCAGAGCAAATAGAGTGAAAAATGATAAGTCAATTATAAGTTGTTAGCTAGACAAATATAAAGAGGAATTGTGAGTTAGTCACAAGTCTAATTAGATAAGGGAAAATGGTAAGTTAGTAGTAGGTTATCGGTAAAAGCAAAAAAGAATAGTTATGATCATTTGAGACAATAATTGTCAATAAAAGATTCAATTATTCTATTAAAGTCAATGAAAGACATAAACAAATATGATAGTCTAAGACAAATGATAAGGTGAAATGAATTATCGATTCAATCAAAACAGCGATGATTAACGAGAGCAGATAGTAATCTAATGGGGTAAACACAATAGACATTCTTAAATACATAACTAATTTTGAATGGTATTATTGGTTTTGTATCACTAAACTTATATATCAATAAGTAAACATCTAGACCACTAATAATTACTTCACTCAAATTTAAGATACCAATTTTTAGCAAAAAGACCCTGAACATATTAACTCTTTTATACCGAACAGGTTAGTTTTGCAATATCAATTATGTAATAAAACATAATTATATCAATTATCTCCATTTGATATTGGTAACTTAATGGAAACGAATATGATGACCCAATTCTAGCCCACCATGAACGTTTCCAAGCCCAATCCAGTGTTTCAACCCGACAAATCCGGCCCAATACGACGTCTATTTTCGGCCCACTCTGGATTTCTTAGGCCCAACATATGCTCCGTACATAAATACGTGCAGATCGTTGTGTCCATAGGTTTAAGGGTTTAGCGTTGCAGCGGTTGATGGGTTTGCTGCTACAGCGCAACGCCTCCTCCGTTCTCTGCTTGGCGCTCTGTACTTGTCGAACGAGAATTTGATTCAGTTGTCTGAGTTAAGCAGGACGAGTTCGACTGACCGATGTACAGAAAGAGGGCTACCCTTCTCACCATCACTTCTCTTAAAGCTTTGTCTAAGGTACGCACACCACGTGTTTGTTCCTTTGACTCCATCAAGGTCCCTGGTCTTTTGAGAACCCTGAGCATCGCTGCTGAAAGATCAGATTTTCCTATCCCCAGTGTATCTAATGGGGAAGGTTCTGTAGAAAATCATCGAAGCCCTGATGGGTTTTATGGTGGCAATCAAAGCCATGTTGGGTTTCGGGAAAACCCTAGAATCGAATTTCAGCATAACCCGGTCGGACAAAATGGGAACTTTTCAGGTGGGTTTTACGGAGAGGGCAACGTAAATGGGTTTCAGGGAAACCCAGTTGAGCAAAATGGAGGATTTCAGCATAGCTCCACAGGACAAAATGAAATCGTTAGAGGTAATTATGGGGAAAATTCAGCAGAGACATGGCAAGGGTCAGGTGGATATAACACGGAGAGTTTTAGGACTTCAGAGAAAAGCTCAGATGGATGGCATGGGGAACAGAGGAATTCACATAATCCACACGGGTCTTATAATGATGCAGGCTCACGAATTCAACAGAATCTAAATAGGTTTTCTCAACAGAGTAGGTCAGGGTTTCCGGGGAACACTTGGCACCATGGAGGAAGTGTTGGACAATTCCAACAGGGTGCGAGTGATCGTTACTCGGGAAAAACTAGTGGCGTTCGGCAGGAGCTAAACAACTATTATGTGGGAAACACGACACCGACACAACACGGCCCTGATAATTATCATAGGAGCAAGGAAGGAAATTATTGGCAAAATACAAATGTAAATGATCATTACCTGGGGAACACTGGGGTGTCTCCGCAATCCATAAATAACAGTTCCATCGGAGAGACAGCAATGACCCAACAAAGCCTTGGTAACTATTTTTCAGGAAGCACAACAGCACATCAACCTGGCATGGATACCCATAATGCAGGAAATGGCGGAGTGTACCTGCAAGGCACGTATGGGTACCGTGGGGGTACTGGTGGATACTCAAATGGATACGTATTGAACAATACTGGGGAAGGTGCTTGGAACCCAAGGGAAAGTTACAATGCTGATGGTGGTTTAAGTTACCAGAGGAGCTCAAATGAGTCTCAAAGTGCAATGGTGGATTCTCAAGTATCAAATAGTTTCAAAGCTGATGGAGAATCAGTTGAAGCTGCAGGAAATGGTCCATGCAGTAGGACTACTGAAGAGTTGGACGATTTATGCAAAGAAGGAAAACTGAAGGAAGTAGTGGAATTGTTGGGATTGTTGGAAAGCAAGCACATCCCAGTAGATTTGCCCCGATATCTAATGTTGTTGAAGGCATGCGGGGAGGCAAAAGCTCTGGAAGAAGCAAAGTATGTTCACGAGCACCTCCTGAGGTCAATTCCTGCTCCAAAAGTCAGCACTTATAACAAGATACTAGAGATGTATGGAAAATGTGGTTCCATGGATGATGCACTCACGGTGTTTCAGAAAATGCCACAGCGTAATCTGACTTCTTGGGATACCATGATAACTTGGTATGCCAATAATGGTCTTGGAGAGGATGCAATTGATTTATTCACTGAATTCAAAAAAGCAGGGCTGAAACCAGATGGGAAAATGTTCATTGAGGTCTTCCATGCATGTGGCGTCCTTGGGGACATGATTGAGGGGATGTTGCACTTCGAATCAATGAGCAGAGACCATGGCATTGCTCCATCAATGAAGCATTATGCAAGTGTGGTGGACATGTTGGGAACCGCTGGGTATTTGGATGAAGCATTGGAGTTCATTGAGAAATTACCAGTGGAACCAAGTGTAGATGTTTGGGAGACTTTGATGAATCTCAGTAGAGTACACGGGCATGCAGAACTCGGGGATCGTTGTGCTGAACTTGTTGATCTCATGGATTCCTCTCGGTTAAATGAGCAATCAAAGGCAGGCCTGATACCAGTGAAAGCTTCTGACCTTGCAAAAGTAAAGGAGGCGAAGAAATTAGGACCTGAAAGTCTTCTTTCGGTTAGGAGTAAGGTTCATGAGTACCGGGCAGGAGATACATCTCACCCTGAGAATGATAGGATATATGCCCTGCTTAGGTGTTTGAGGGGACAGATGAAAGAAGCTGGCTATGTGGCAGAGACTAGATTTGTGCTCCATGACATAGACCAAGAATCAAAGGAGGATGCTCTTCTTGCTCACAGTGAGAGACTCGCTGTTGCATACGGTCTCATGAACAGCCCAGTTCGTGCTCAAGTTAGGATAATCAAGAACCTTCGTGTTTGTGGTGATTGCCACAGTGCTCTGAAGATCATTTCAAAGTTGGTTGGCAGAGAATTTATCATACGAGATGCTAAGAGGTTTCATCATTTTAAAGATGGAGTATGCTCGTGTCGAGATTATTGGTGAAGAATCAGTTTTGAGGTACTATTTATCCAATCTTTTTAGCTAACCTTTTCCTATAATACATTAAAGCACCACGAGTTAAGCCTTTAACTGTGGATGTGGATATACAATGTTGTTGAAGATGGGAATATTATATAAAAAGATGGATTTGTATTGTTAATGTGACTTTTAGAAGTCAATTGACATTATATAAAAAAACGGATAAGATGCAGTTGATGATGATAATTCTTTACCGTATCTATTTACTGTCTAGTTTTCCTGATCACTATCTACTACTCAAGTTCTTGTTTTCTATCTTAACCTTTTCTTAATTTTTTTTGCCTAAACTACATATATATTTGCTCTTGGCAATGATTTTAAATAAACGATTATGGAAATTTGTATATTCATTAAGATGCAGACTTTCTTCTTAGTAAGTGGTCAAAGAAAGCCCTGTTGTGGACTTTCTGATTGTGGAGCTTAGCTCTTTGTTTGCTCTCCAATCGAGTCTCCATTAATTGACCTTGTTTACTGGGGGCCTAACCTCAGTGGGGGTATTCATCAGCTTTCCAGTTTCTAATATACAAGGCCTTTGCATTAAAAACCAAACTTGACCTACAGTGCGGGAACTGAAATGTGATAAAAGATAATTAGGGAGAAATATGTTGGTAGGAAATTTTGAACCTTGCCTTCCTGTTTCAATTCCCCTCCTCCCTCCCCCCAGCTGCTGCAGCAACCAGAAGTACTTCTGATATAACAAGTGAATACACATATAAGATAATTATATAGAAACATGTCGCTATGAAATTTTAAACTTTGCCTGCCTGTTTCACTTTTTTTTTTCCCCCCGAATAATTGGAAGTACTTCAGATATAATATGTGACAAAACAAATAATGGCAGAAGGTTCCTGGTTGTCCATTCCAATGGAAGGCACAAGGGACACCAAATATAACCCCAAGTAGGCAACGACGGGGTCACCTGAAGCAAGGTTTGGGTACCTTGAGCGTTAATGATATTGAGATGTTGGTTGTGACATGTATTTACACAGACAGATGGAACCAGAATTCCTTCTTTGGAGGTCTATCATATTTTACAAGGGAACTACATTTTCTCAGAGACATAGTATGCTAAGGGATTTTTGTATACTTGGGCCACATTATATGCATGAAAACTAAGGGACCATGGCCTGACAGTGTACACTTCTGTCCCTAACTATGGATTTTAGAAAATAGTATATGATGGATAAGCTAATAAATTCATTTTTGCACATGACAGCTTTTTCTTTCAGTTGAACAAACAAAATTCTTAAATAAATTAACCTCCAAAAAAATATACTCTTAAATCTCATCTTGCAAACAACAAAATATATTCCTTTTACGGAGTGGTTTAGCATCTTCTGGTGGCACCATCTATTTATGATCGGATAAGGCAAAATATGAAGGATGTGAACCAGTGAAGCATTCAGCTTTAATCAAGGTTTCAGAAATTTCTTTTTGAACACTGTCATATCCAATGGAAAGTGAAAACTAATCAGAAATAAAAGTGAGAATGTGCATGTATACGCAAAATTCAAGAAACTTTTGAAAGCAGGATTTAACTGTATGCTTCTTGATCCCCTCCTCCAAAACACCAGAAGGCAGTGGACTTAGAATTCAGAACTGTTGCTTCTTCACTTTTGGGTTTTAGTAGAATTATGAGGTGGGTACCCTCCTTTGTAATGTTTACTGATAATATACTACTCTATTCCTTAAAAATAATTGCATCCATCTTACTCGGTTGTTTCAGTATTCGTCCATGACCTTGCTAGCTACTTAGGCAAGAGGGTTACAGTCTGTAGCTTGACATTGCTTAAGCAACTTCACATTCATGTGCTACCATGCTACTTGAAGCTAATGGAAATAGTTTTCTAATTGAATTTATGTTGGGCAGCCAGTACATAAGTTGCTGAATTGTTGTTTTCTGTCATTCCTATTCATATGTTCTTTCAAATGTTCAATCCAAATCCTTCACCCACTTCTTTATTTGCTCTCCCAGTCATATGTAAATCCAACTTAAATGTACTGAACACACTGCTCCCAGTGAGCTGATCGCCTTGGTTCTCTTGATTGTTTCTTTTTATGATCGATCCATGTATGGCTTACTAAGACTTTCACCATTTTAGTAGTGTCTGTTAATGGGTGGTGCAATTACGATTACACTCTTTCTGACTAATAATATACTCCTACATGTCTGCCCTTTTGCAGAGAAGACACTGTCAGTCCCCTCCCTTCCCGGATGGTGCACCCAGGTGGAGTGTTGCTCCGATCATCTCAGTAACAAGTGCATTGACACAGGTAATCTCAACAAAGTAATTTGATAAGACTGCCGGAAGAGGTTTTCATGAATTCTCCTGAAATGCCGCGGCATCATACTGATTTTGATCTCATTTCCATCAATCTAAACAAATTTCATTGCATGTTGGTTTGGATTTGTTCTGCTGGGAAGATGGAAGCTAACCTGCATATGCATATGCCATTTGATCTATATCTCATGGAAAGAAGAGTACAAGCTTGGACTAGCTAGCCTGATATTATAATTGATTACACTCTTGTCAATGTATTGTAGTTTATAGGTTAAGAAATCATTGGGGTTTTCATATTCCAATCATATGTTTTCTCCATTGAGATAATAACTTTTTATTCTTTGAGAGATTTGTAGGTTAAGACATCATTAGATAATAACAATTATTTTCAGTTATACAATGTTGTGGCATGCACCCCAAGTAAGAGTTGGTAGGGGTGTTCAAATTTTGGTCCAGATGGAAAATCAGTTTGGATCAACCAGTTCGGTTTAGTGCTGGTTGCTAAACACTTGGATTCTTGGTCCATTAAAATGTAATGGTCGATTTTTAATTCGATCTGGTCATGGACTGGCCCAAGATTGAAAACCAATCGATTCCCTCTAGTCCTGTCTCCTGCCGCTGCTCGACGCTTGCTCCTGTTATTGCTTATGTTTGTTGGGTCGCTCTCCTAAAAGTAAATATATATGTACATTTTTTAAATTTTTATATCCAGAAAAAAGAAAAAAATATTGAATCGGATTAATTTGGTTAGTTCGATCCCAACCCTTACTAATTCAATTTTATTCTAAAGTTTTTATAATTTCAATCCCAATCCAAATCTGACTTGAGTAAACACTCTTTTGTCTCTGCCATTGTGTTTGTGTCTGTGCAACTTTAATAGTTGCTAGTTGTCTTTAATCTTGGGATGGCTGTCTTTGCATGATTTTTAATACTCGTGTCCTCGATTATGTCACGAAAAATAAATCGTAAGTGTGAGATTTTACTTTATTGCACAGAGCGAAAGTCAAATTTATAACTCATTGAACTAAAATCAGTATATTGCTTGCTTGACTTATATCTTGAATATGTGTTGGCCTTCTCTCGTCATCAATTTCTCTTTAGCATGCTCAGTACTTATAGGCTTTCACATACCCTTCCATATAATTTTTGTTTATTACATTTAGATGGCTTTTAATTTATAAAAATTATAATTTAACCCCCTAAAATTTAAATTTTCTCCCAAGTCTCCAAGATAATTTTAGAAATATTTTCAGCTTCTCCACTTGAAATTTTCTTATCTTACCTTTATGCAATCCTTACTATTCCAATACTTACCCTTTGAATTTTAATTTAATTTATTTATTTTAGTCCCAACCGCATATTTTATTTAGATTTTCTACTTGTTTTATTTTAAAAATTAATTGTTAATAACATATACCATATGCGTATATGTATATATAGTTTTCCTATACAATGTGCATATATCGTGTATATGTATTTTATATGTAAATATATTTTTTTTTTTTAAGTTTCAACAAATTAAAATCAAATTCTTTAAAATGTTTCTAACTAAAATTTGGGATATTCCTTGTGAAGTTTAAGATAATTACAAGAATTATCTTTAATATTTGAGAAAATATAGTTAATACCCTTAAAATTTAATGTTATGTTATAATTTTTCTCATATCATTAACTAACTCTTGTTAAACATAAAAAATAGTTAAAATATTATTATATTTAAATACTCTATTCTTATTTCTTACTTTTTATATCTTCTCCATTTCTTTTTTAAGTTATTTATTTATTGTTTTATTTTTCTATATTGATCAATAGTAATATAGATTCACTATAACGTTAATGGTAATTATTGTTCCACATTATTTCTTTTTCTTTTCTTTACAATGAACCCAAATCATCTAGATTTGTTCTAGGTTAGTTTCGTTGATAATACATCGATATGTATATGATTTGTTTCATTCACAATAAATTTAGATGTGGGTTCATTCATTAACAATGATTTAGATGTATTTAAATTTATTTTTTATTTCTCTAGTCAATTAAGTTAGTGGCAAGTTGATAATTTTTTTCTCTCTAAAATCAAAGGTTGAATAAGAAGGAAAGACAAAAAGAGGAGTAGAATGGAGGATAAAATAATTATTTTATCATTTTATTTAACAAGAAGGGAGATTAATGCTATTTCTGAAACGTAGAGGAAGTTCTTGCAATTATGTCAAATGTTAGGGTTAGTTATTGAATTTTCAAAAATTGAAACACGGAACTAAAGCCCTAATATTTTCTAAGTTGACCCCCCAGCCGCATGTCTCGTCGGTGTATACCGGACGGGGACGAAGAAGCCATGAAATCAGACCTCCAGGTCTAACGATGTTAGGGTAGTTAGGCTTAGCCCTTCTCTTCAGTCAGTTTCAGCAACGCTCTTCGAACCAAAGAACAGTAACGATGAGAACTCGCCTGGCTCCCTCTTCTACTGCTCCGTGGCGGATTTCTTCAATCAGAACCCAGAGATGTCTCTGCTCGGCTCCGATTTCACACGCTCAAGAAGCCTCTGCGTTAAACCCAAATTCAACCGCCGAACAACCTGAGCTTTCTCGTAATCCCATGCCTGATTCTCTCGTCTTCCCCGATAAATCCAGTGCAGAAATTCGGGAACCCAGGTGCGAATTCACCGCACCCGTTTCAAGAAAATCGGGTCTTGGGCAGACCGAAATGATTGCCACTTTGCTGAGCCGGAGGAACGAGCCTGATTCGGCTTTGAGATACTTCAGATGGGCCGAGAAACAGCCGGGTTTTGCCAGCATTGTCGATCCGTTCTGCATTATGCTCTGGATTTTGATTGGGTCGCAGGGGCATCACAGGATTGCTCGGTACATGCTCAACCATTACGTTACATCCGGGTCGGATCCTTCTGCCCGTATTCTTGTTGATCGCTTGGTTAACTGCTCGAGGAGGTTTCAATTTGAATTAGACTCGCGTGTTTTTAATTATTTGTTGAATAGTTATGCTAGGTCTGGGAGATTGATAGATGCTATTGATTGCTTTAATAGATTGATTGAAAGTGATATAGATCCATTGATTCCCAATGTAAATTTTCTGTTGAGTGCACTGGTTAGGGAAAACATGATTCCAGAAGTCCTAGGTTTGGCCGGTATTTTAGATTCCAGAGGAAGTGAATGCAATGCGTTTACGATTCACATAGTAATGACTGCGTATTTGAAAGATGGGAACGTTGACGAGGCAGAACAGTACTTTAAGAAAGCTAAGGCCAGTGGCCTCGAGCTTGATGCAGCCGCATATAATACTGCTATTCAAGCTGCTTGTAGGAAACCCAATTCAGTTATGGCGTGTGAGTTGTTGAATGAAATGAGAAAAATGGGGTGGAGTCCTTCTGAAGGAACAATTACGAGTGTAATTGGAGCTTGTGTCAAGCAACGGAACATGGAAAGTGCTATAAAGCTGAAAGATGAGATGATTAGTAGCGGAACACCAATGAATTTGGTCGTAGCAACAAGCTTGATGAAGGGGTTTTATTTGAATGGTGATCTAGATAGTGCTTTGAATTTGTTCGATAAGATTGTTCATGAAGGGCTTGCGCCAAACAAGATCACTTATTCGGTTATAATTGAAGGATGCTGTAGGGCTGGGAAAATGGAAAAGGCGTCTGAGTTCTACATGCAAATGAAACTAGCAGGTATACATCCAAGCGTCTATGATGTGAATTCTGTGATACGGGGATTATTGAGAGCACATCTTTGGGAGGAGGCTTCCAAACAGTTTGATGAGGCAGTTGAGAGTGGCATTGCCAATGCTTTTACATACAATGACATGATATACTGGTTCTGTAAAGAGGGTAAGGTGGATGAAGCTAGCAATGTATGGCACAAGATGGTGAATCAAGGAGTGGTACCAAGTGTAGTTTCATACAATAATCTGATACTTGGTCACTGCAGAAAGGGGAGTATGGACTTGGCATCATCTTTGTTATCAGAGATGCAAGAATCTGGCTTAAAAGCTAATGTGGTCACACATAGTATTTTGATTGATGGGTATTTTAAAAAAGGTGAGATTGAACAGGCCCTTGGCATGTATGATCAGATGGTTGGTAGGGGTATATCCCCAAGTGACTACACATATACTACTATCATCAATGGATTGTGTAAAGTTGGTCATTCTTCTGAAGCAAGGGATATGATGAAGACGTTTGTGGAGAAGGGGTTTGTTCCCACCTGTATGTCTTACAACTGCATTATAGATGGTTTTCTGAAGGAGGGCACCCTCAATTCTGCATTGGGTGTTTATAGAGACATGTGTGAATGTGGGATTTCTCCCAATGTTTTCACTTACACTATTTTGATTGATGGATTATGCAAAAGCAATAATATTGTCCTTGCTTTGAAAATGCTGAATGAGATGAGAAAGAAGGTTCTTGACTTGGATATTGTTGCATACAGTGCCTTGATTAATGCATTTTGCAAAAGAAGAGACATGGGAAATGCACGTAAAGTCTTTAATGAGCTCCTTGAAGTTGGTTTATCTCCTAATTCAGCTGTTTATAATAATATGATAAATGGTTTCAAAAATTTGGGTAACATGGAAGAAGCACTTGCCCTGTATAAGAAGATGGTCAACGAGGGAATCCCCTTTGGTTTGGAAACATATACAACATTAATAGATGGTTTGCTAAAAGAGGGGAAAATAGTCTTTGCATCAGAATTGTACACTGAGATGCTTGCCAAGGGCATTATGCCTGATGACATCATGCATACTGCCTTGGCACATGGTCTTTGCAACAATGGTCAGCTTGAGAATGCACGTAAGGTATTGGAAGAGATGGACAAAAGGAGTATTGCTGCTAACGTTCTGGTTTATAATGCTTTGATTGCTGGATACTTCAATGAGGGGAATTTGCAGGAAGCTTTTAGATTGCATGATGAGATGCTTGACAGAGGTCTTACACCTGATGATAAGACTTATGATATCCTTGTAAGTAGAAAGTTTAAAAGGAATGGATATCGTCAAGGGGCTTCAAGCATCTAAGTAACTGGTGAAAAAGGTCACTATGTAGAAATTACTACATTGATTGGAGGTGAAAATTATCCACTGCATGGATCATGATATGATTTTCATGTCTGCTGCTATGTTGGAGGAGGTTAAATAACATTCACCTGTCACATCATATAGCACTTTTGGATTTGGTCAGTACTGGGTTGGCTTTTAAATGACCTGCCTGTCCTTTTTTTTCCCCTTTTGGTGTGTGTGTGTGTTTTATTTTTGGGTTATTGGGATAAGTGCACGAACTTACATATCTTTTATTTTTTCCTTTTTTTTTTTTGGCTTCAGTCTTATAGTTGAGTGCTCCTGTCCCTCTCTACTTCACCAAAACAAAAACCAAAGATATATACATGTACAACCTCACTATCACTGGACATTTGCAGTTTTAAAGGTATGATCACAGCTCCTCCTTTCACATCCTTCCGTCTATGTATGTATATCTTATTTGGTTTTGTCCATTATGGCTTTGTAACACCTCGCCTCACTGGGCGTGTCACTATAAGAAATTACCGGAATTTTTTTTTTCTATACGTAAGTTCGACACATTTAGTGTCTCAAAGAACAATCTTCACATATGCTCACAAAAATCCTAGAACCCAGTCTTGCCTACTTAGCTGACAAGATTGATGGACTTAAGCTAAGTAGTGCATACCGTTACACAACGGAAATAAGATTGCATAACATAGATTACTACAATTGTTCATACATATTGTCTTCCATTAAAAATAAGGATTACATAACTTCAAAATGTAAATAACGACTATCATGCCCGTACTCCATCAGCCCTAACTGACCACATCCTCGCCCCTATCATGACCCTCGTCTGGAACGTTTGAATGTTCCAGGGGCATAATCCAAATTAGATGCTGAATCATCTAAGTGATGACATAAAAATAGTTTATAGAATACATGTAAGATCATGAGCATGACATATACAAATAACACAACACGTTAACGTTGAGAAATCTCCCTAGCATCCTTAATCTCCTGGGTGCATATCGGCGATCGCTCGTGAAAAATTCATTCCACATCACACGGTTGGGATTAAACTTGCCGCGACATACTTAATCTCCGGGGTGCACACTGGCGTTACCCGAGGAAAACCCCTTCCTCATCCCAGTTGAGATTAACATTTCCCTATTCTCAAAGAGACTCCATCTCATCCCCATGGACAATTACAATGACATGAATCAAATATATCAATGTCTCAAAAATCACTTGCCATGCATTTTCACAAAACGTTCCCAGTTGATGCATCGTATAATAGATTCAATATGCACGGTACGTTTGTAAACCAAAAGCATTTAGGCAACACATTCACATAAAACCAACCATGTGCAGGTTAAATCATTTGCTTGAAAAATAAGCCAAATCTTGGATCGAACCACTCACCTTAACTGCGTTTTCAATCTCAACCTCGATAAACGTATCACCTCGAACACTGTGAAATCCTCAAGCCTGTATGACCAAGTCACCTCCTGACCAATGATTTTATCCACCAAACATCAAAATCCTTAATTTTCTAAGATTTTCCCATTTTTCTCTATTTTCCATAATTTCATTTTTCTTTGAAAATTCATAATAAATATGTAACACCTATTTTCACCAAATATTTTTTCACAAATATTCCTAAAATAATTTTTTAGAAATTATAAAATTAATTACGAATTTACCCCGGACCTCAAGCGCTCTCACGCGTCTGGCACATGCACTGCGAGTGAAATCTGCACGTGCAATGCATTTGCCAATCATCTTCTCTGGCTTTGATGACTACAACTTGTTCCGATGAAAAATCTAATCTTACCCACTTGAAGTACTCCTCAAGGCGAACTTGGGGTGCCCTTGGATGCCCAAAAACGTCACCAACGGTGCCTCGAACAACCGATTTACAGTGCGTTTCCAGTGGCCCTTTGAATTTTCTGGCAACCTCTCGATTCTCACTCAAATCTAAACTAATTGCTTCCAAATTTTTCAGAAATGATTTACAAGCTTCAAGGAACAAAAGCTCCTTATCCTCGATCCTCGATTCAGCCTCTAAACTCTCGAATTTCAGCTCGAACTTACTGAAAGCCCTAGGTTGCGAGTCTGAGCTTTTATAGCCAAATTCCACCTATTTTTCAATGAATTCCAACCTTTCTTGGTCCCTAAGACTCATTCCTAGCCCTCAAGTGCCCTAAAATGCATCATAACGAGCTAAATATTCAATCAAATCCTCGAAAAAATTTGTTAAAAATTTTCGACTGATTCTCAACCAAATCACGACCAACTGGCCGCTATACACGGCCAATGGCCGTTGATACTAGGCCATTATGGCTTGGATAGTAGCCCTGCACCCCTTGGGAGCCTCACTGGCGACCGCCACAAAGTTGGCCGATGATTTGCAGGTTTCATACCTATTTTTTCAAAATTTCACTTTTACCCCCCCCCCAAAGTTTTGATATATTGTATTTCTGCCCTATCCCTCAAGCCCTGAGTTTTTTAATAATTCCATTAAGTCCCACAAGTTTAGGATGTCTCATTACAACCCCAAAAGTTTAGAAAAACCCTCGTTTTGATCTCCCTCGATCAAATCTTAGATTTTGCACTTTGGCCTGAGTGCCCCTAATCGCGTATTTTGATTCTCGTTTTACAAATCCTTTGATTTCTAGGCATTTTTACCCTCCAAGTTTCGTTCTACATCCCTGGCAACCCTTCTTCAAGTTCCTGTCAAGATTCATAACTCACGCTTTGGCCCTAAAATATGGCAAAATTGTGTTTTGGCCCGAAAATTCTATAAATTCTAAAATACTTTTGATATATAAAATTTTGGGTATTACATCCTTCAGTCTGGTGAAGCAAATGCCACTTTATTTTTGTCATAGAAGTTGCATTTGGAAGAACATTTAAAATATTTCTTCATCTGCTTGTCCTTTTGGCATGTAACAATTGGCAAGTTGTGTAATGAAGAAAATGACTAACAATTGAATGTTATCCGTAACGTGGTGGAAAACCATCTCTGATGGTATGGAGTTACAGCCTCCTTGTTCCCCTTTTTTTAGCTTACATAATTTTCTTTTTACAGTTTTTATTGAGTGAGACTCAGTTTTGATTACAAATTGATCAATAAATGTTGGGCCTGAAAAGCTTCCAGGATCCAATCTTAATTTGTAACTCCAAGTAGATGGTTACATCTGCTTTGGTTTAGGGCTCTGTTTAAACTGACCACCTGAATTATCATGCTGCCACTTATCAGATTATCTCTAGGTAAACAAGGACGAATTACCAGATTTTGCATAAAAGTGCTTCTGCGTGGTATGACTGGTCTTTGAAAGAAATAATTTGTTAAGTTATAATGTTCAAAAAATTTTGTTAACCGATGTTCTACGTGTAAAAGCGAAGGTCCCCCCCTCCCCCCCTTTTTCTCTCTCTCTACATACATATACATATATATATATATATATTGACAACTTAATATAGTTTATTGCAGAATGATGGGAAAAGTTGACATTGTAAAGCCTAGTGCCATAATGCACTGTCCAATCACCATCCTTAGAAGGGAAAAGCGCACGACCTCCTTGTATGCTCCCGGAAGTTCAATCTCTTGTTCCATCTAGGTTGGAATGAAAGGCAAGAAAGAAGCTTGGAATAATTTGGCCGGTGAGTTCATCGAAAGAAAGAAAGAATATAGGCCTCAGTTTTAATGTTCATTGCACAATTGGGCCTTCCAAAACTAGGAAAAGTAGAGAACAAAAATGATGTTTCAACCTGATCTGTGATCCTTTGTGATCCTGTTGACAGAGAATATTGAAGCAAGATGTGTTCATCATGAAGCATGAGCTAGGAAATGAATGATGCATGGATGCCCCCCTTTACCCAAAAGTTGCCTCCAAAAGCTGGTTAAGTAGGAAATGCTTCTGTTGGCGACCGGACAGTCTTAGAGTGATTTGTTTTGTTAGTGTTACCTCGTAGTGTTAAACATGACTTGTCTTTTGTACTTGCTCTTCCATTTCATGATGGGATACCTAGGTTAGAATCTAAATGAAAAAAAAAAAAGAAAAAAAAAAAAGCAAAGCTCAGGCAGAGACTTGAAGTGGGCAAAAGCCCGAATAAAGCTCTCTCTTTTTCTGGACTGATGGGTAACCAACAATGATGAATAGCTACATCTTGGAATGATTAGCAATTTGCAAAGCCATGTCAACTTTTGACATGATGCATTCAAAGATTTATTGTCAGTTCACGTTTAGCTTGATTTTGTGGTAAAACATCTCGCAACGTTAATAAGCGACTTGTTTATGCAGGTGCCAGAAGAACAAAAGAAGTTTGGTAATGGGTTTTCTGCAAGGAAAGAAGACACAGTTGCTTTTGCAGGAAGTAATGGAAAACAGAAGCCCAGATGCACACACAACACAAGAGGTTTGCTTTGGCAGATGAGATTCTTAATTTGCACTTTTCCTTCCATGCCATAACTTTCAATTTGTGAAGGATAGTTCAATTCCTTGTTCCACAAGGAATGCAAAGCATGCAGAAGCATCCACGGGTAGTCATGCAGCAGCCAAATGAAACTGGGAAGTTGGGATTACTTGTTCTCATAAGAGAATGAAACTCCCAGCTAGTCAATGTTAATTGGGACAGACATTTTTGTTGGCTAAACCAAAAGGGTCAAACCCGTATCAAAGGATCTAGGTCATTGTCTATAATTCCTTAGGGCCATCTAGGTCATTATCATCAGCCCCTTTGCTGCTTTTGAATTCGTCTAAGCATAGCAAAGGGTTACCCAAGCCCTATGTAGAGTACAACACTTGAACTGGAGATAGATTCAAACAAGATAGATTCAAACTCTCGTTTGAGTATGACTCTTCTCTTGTTGGCATGCCACCTTAAACTATGTAAAATCCTTGGAACAACTCTTGTGAGCATTTTTGCTAGGTTTGTGAGGAATGAGTATAGGACCCTCAATTCTACCGATGATTTCCATGTTGAAAGATTGGGAGTTGGGATTATTTTTCTTTATTTATGATGTATTTCATTTAGAGGGGAGAGGGGTTTGGGGATAATGATAATGTAGTTTATTTGAAATTGGAGATTTTAAGTTTTGGAAATAAGTCGGTTTTGTAGATAAAATGTGAAATACTTATAAAACAAAAAGTCTCCTATACAAGAATGTTCCTTTCACTAGGAATGTAGTATTTGATCAATAGAGTCAAGTTATAATCTAATTTTTAAGATGGTTTCGATTAATTAATTAATATAAAATGTTAAATTTCAAGTTAAAAGTCAATGAAATGTTTGGAAGTGAGGGTTCCTAAAAACATCTTATATTTTTATATTTTTAGTCATCGAGTAGTTGCTCTAGTTGTCAACAGAATGTCATCAAATAAAAATGTTAATTTGTTTTAGTTTATTCTTATTTTGAATGATTAAAATATAGTGAAAATAGTTTTAAAACCACTAAATTTGAATGATATTTTAACCAAGGGGGAAATAATTAAATAAAAAATAAAAATATTATTTGAACAATATGTTGATTGATATATTGTATATTGTTTTTAGATATTGTTTATGAATGATAAGAATATATCATTAAGAGATAATCCAGCTTTAAATTATAATAATAAAATAAAATCAACACCAAACCTAATGCCATGATTAAGAGATGATATCTTATTTAAGACACTTAATATTCAAAATCTTGTCACTTTCAACCGCACTTTAATGCTCTCATGCCTTGCTTTCCCTTAAACTTCACAATAATAAAGTTTAAGATCCACTTTGACTCTCAATGGAGCACGTGATCCCCACGTTTCATTTCACTCAAAAAAATAATAATTTATTATTAATTCTTATCATGCTTGATTTTTTTTTTTCAAATACATTTTAATACTAATTGTTACAGAGTTGACTCAAATACTGTTAAATTATGCAATCACACAAAAATCGAGAGAGATAAGATGTAAATATTAAACGTGATTTAACCTTAATATTTATATCTATAATAATGAAATAATCTACTATATATGTAGTTTTGTAAAAAGATCTATAAAATTCTTGATTAGTTTCTATATGAACACGACGATTTCTTAAAATCAACACAATATTAGATAATTGGTCAATTGCGTTTTAAAGACTATATATTAAGTTGTGATATTTTTAAATAAGTGACGTTATTTTTAGATTTATTTAGTTATATGCACGAATTTTATTATTATTAATAAATTAAATTGATTTTTTTTGATAAATTCTCTATCAAAATAGAATTTGACGACTTATTTGACATAATCTCCTCTTATTTGATTGAATAATTTTGTTCCTAATTATATGGTCATACATTGTATCGTATAAATTAGTTTTTGAAACTTATTGTTTTTAAAATATAGCCAAAAAAGGTAGAAATTAGGCGGTGTGGTACAAACTCCATGAAGCGCGTGAGAATTGAATTGCATTCAAAGAATAAATTTGGTACAAGGAGGGGGCGCATTGCGCACTCCTAATTTTCTGGCTGAAGTTGGATTCCGTTGAAATTCCTATATTGCCCACCAAGGAGATATATATTTGTATATTCACAATTTTATTTTGATTTTTGCCCCAAATCTGTTTTGCTCACCAACGGAACAAACCCTAGAAACACAAATCCCAAATCGGAAGCTGTGAGATCTGAGAAACGACAAAATAATGAACCCAAGGTTCAATATTCTTCCCAGAATTTGAGGAGAGGTTTGTGATTTCCATCTCTAGCGATTCGGTTTCTGTTCTTTCAGTGCTTAATACCCTGACGTGCAGTGTGTTTGGGGTATTTATTTTACAAGTTGACAATTCTTTGTGGAAGAGTTCAATGGGTTTTTTGTTTCATTTTGATTGAATTTATTAGTTATTTTTTGGAATTTATCGCGATTTAATGTTGACTTGCTTAAATTTCTATGCTTATGCCAAGTAGGTCTTGTTTTTCTGGTTAAGTAAATTTTTGGAATTTAAGTTGATCAGCCTTTTTCTTTGTGCTTAGGACATGAATTTGATGATTATTTTTTTAGTTTATTGATCTTTTAATGTCTTTGTTTTTTTTTTGGGGGGGGGGGGGTGGGGTGGGGATGGTGTTGTTGGTTAGGATCGACTGTCCTCTCTTTTGGCAATGATCTTCTAATTTTTGGCATCTGATGAATTTTCATTTTCCCTGTGTCTTGAGGGGATTATAGAGTTTCAGCATAGATCGTTAGGATGAGACACAGATTCCAAACTTTATACCTTGCTAAGGTTATTTCTGATCTTTCAGACTTCAGTCCATTCTATGTCTAAATTTATGAGCCCTATCTATTGCATTGGAAATAAAGGATTTTTATATTTATATACAGTTGTTTATGCATTATTCCTGGAAGAGCATGAACATTATCTATCATAATCATCGTGCTAAGTTTTAAAAGGTTGATGATTGGTTCCATGTATTTAGTTTGTTGTTTTTATTGTGATCATTTTTCTTTTGTGGAGTGAATTAGTTTTAGATTTTTGTGGACAAGTTCTTATTCTTTGGTTTTGACAGGGATCAGATACTGGTTTTTCTATAATCATCGTCGGTCATGAAGTTCAGGAAGGGGAGTAAGGTGGAGGTTATGAGTAAAAAGGTGGTGCCATTCTCATGGCGCTGTGCTGAAATAGTCTCTGGTAACAAGTTTACTTACAGTGTGAAGTATGATAGTTATCAAGGTTCTTCAAGTGAGCCTATTGTGGAGAGAGTGTCTCGAAAGGCTATTAGGCCTTGTCCTCCTACCATGGAAGGCATTGTTAATTGTGAAGTCGGTGATGTTGTGGAGGCTTTTGACAATACGTCGTGGAAGATTGCTACAGTCTCAAAGGTTTTGGACAGAGATCTTTACTTGGTGAGGCTACTTGGAACACCCCAGGAATTTAAGGTCCACAAATCAAACACCAGGGTCAGGCAATGTTGGCAAGACAACACATGGTTTGTGATTGGAAAGGTATTTTTAGATTTTTTTTCCTTTTCTTTTTACTGTAACCTCCATATGAACTTGCTTATGGTTTGTTAAATGTCACTGGTACAGTTTTAGGACTTGGACTTGTGTTATTGTGCTATATCAGGTTTTTTCATTTTGTTTTTCATATTGTTCTCTGAAGCATTTTTGTTATGCCTCCTAGGCTTCTGCAAAATGCACTCTATTACCTTATGTCTTCTTCATGTATCTTTTTCACCATAATGCATAATATGGATTTGCATGTCAGTAATGTTGTTTGCTCCTACAGGGCTCTGGAATGAGTGAAGATGTGATATCCTACAAGTTGTCAACTCCAAATTGTTACCAGAAGAGAAACTTCCAATTGTTGCAAGCCAACAAAAAGATCAAGACACAAACAGGAGATGATTGTTTTGATGTTCAAGGGAATGCAGGATTGCAGGAAACTGATACAGTTTCTTCTAGGATGCAGAAGAGAACATCTCCATACAGTTCCTCCCTTCTTGAGGCTTGTGTTGGTAATGTCAAGAAAATAAGAGGTATTCCGAAAGAAGGTAGGCATCCAAGATCCACTCCAGTCCCAAAGCGAGAAAAGGTAGATGCTGTTGCTTACCCGCGAGAAAATCTGGGTGCAAAGTACATGCATGCATCCCCTAACAATAGATCAATTGGATATTACAAAGCGGAGGGGCAAAAATTAAATGGTTTGGTTGGATGTTCTTTGAAAAGAAGGTTGGAACCTAATGCTTCTGATAGTGATGAATGCTCTGTTGGTAGTTGTAGTGTTACTATCAAGGGTCCAGATAAGTTCCCCACTAGTCACTTTGTTGCAGTTCATCCTCAAGTTACAGACACCTTTTCTAGTGATGCAGAATCCTTTTATGGCCCAGGAAATCAGGAAAACTGCCACTTTCCTCCAGAAGAGGAATTGGCAGAAAATATTCATAGACTAGAGTTGCATGCATATCGCCGCACTCTAGAGGCATTTTATGCTTCTGGCCCCTTAAGTTGGGAACAAGAAGCATTATTGACAAATCTCCGTATTATGCTTCATATTTCAAATGATGAACATTTGACAGAGCTAAGGAACTTAATTTCTACTGGAACTGGTATCCATGTTAGTTAACAGTTGAAAGATATTTTTTTTTTCCTTTCAGTTTAGGATCCTCTTTGCTTTTCTGTTTTTTATTTTTTTTTTATTTTCACGTAAATCTATTGTAAGAAGCAGGATGATATGTTGCAATTTGTAGTTCCTGTCTCAGTTAGTTGGATCTTGTACATTTTGGACAAAGAAATGAATGTATCAAGTGTCATTCTGGTTCAATCCTTTGGTTTAACATTTTGTAACAGTAACTTTCAATATCCTTTCAGTTATTAGAAGTTTATATATGAAATGCTATGTGTTATTGGCACTCATTTTTATTTTGTGCACTGCTAATTCTATGCTTGCATCTGGTTTCAGATTTCCTTGTTGCTTCATTTATTTTTGGAAATTAATCTTCATTTTTCGTTCATTTCTCTGTTTGATGGATCGCTGGAAGGATATCATAGTCTAAGTCTATATTTACTGCAAATGATAGATCAAAGCCAGCTGCTTTTGTTTATGCTATAGCATCTACAATTAGTTTGTTATATTGAAGTCTTTCTTCTTCCACAAGAAATTTGCTTGGGTTCTAGCATGTTGTGAAAGCACCTGTAAGCTTTGTGGTTAACTATGTCATGCTTGTGCGGTAGTCTCGGAATATTAATGAGGTTATTAGATATCAAAAAGACTGCTGGAGACAATGGTTGTTTCCACTTTTTGCACTCTGATTTGTTAAATGTTATGCAGCTATTCTTGCCATTTGGCTTTGATGAAATGTTATCATTCTTTTTATCAAATTTGAATAGCTTCAGTTTCCTCCATACAACGTGGCAGCATATGCAAGTTCCCTATTAAGGTTGTTATTGATGAATCCCCATTTTCCAGGGCCACAGTTGGAGGCATGCATCCATTGCTTCCAAAGGTCTAAAGATGATGATTGGATTCCTGCCTTTCCCTTGGCATAAACAATGGGGCAATAACTGCATCCACTTTCCCACAACTAAGCCAATTCATGGTCAGCCTTTGGCATCAATGATTATACTGGTTCACCAATGCATCTCTTGTCTGAGCTGGATTTTATATTTGTGAAAATTTTCTTCTGCCGGAGGAAATAAAACCAGACATAGAGAAGCTGCGATATTTATCCTGACGCGGAAGGTTCTTGTCAAACTTCTAGTTCGAAATTACACATTATTGAACTTTTCCTTCCTGTTATGTGTTCTTTCCGTGCACATATTGTTGTTTCCCAATTCACATAATTATGCTATTCACTGATCTCATATCATTTCCATCTATTCTACCTAGATAATTGGAACTTTGTATGGTTTGCGTGATTTTAGTCCTTAGTTTTACTTGAAAAGAGAAGTGGTGCAGAAGCTTAAGATTACTCTATACCAACTCTTGTACAGTATGAAGGCATAGTTCCTTCATGCATAATTTTCAATGTTCACTGGGTGCCAATGGAAAAATGAATGATAATGCAAATGCATGCATATTAATAAAAACTGTGCATCTGAATATGCCTTGAAGTTCCGTTACCGGCCTCAGTCAGTTTGTTCTTGGTCTGGAAGTTTGCTTAACTTTACTCGTATACTTTTTATGGTCCTTAGGAACATCTGCCTCTTTATCTTTCAAATTATGTTTCATACTTCTTTAGATGAACCAGATACTAGGATAGCAAATGCATGGATCCCAATTGCATATGGTTTTCCATTTCTCCATTAAGCTCTTTTTGCTATGCAAAAAGGTGGTGACCTGAGCAGTGACCCTACTTTTGACATTATTGCAGCCCTACCTGACAATTGGAACTAAAAGACTCCTTTTGCCTTAGTCTCTGAATCCAGTGATGGATGATCATTGTCAAAAAGGAAACCAGAAGACTCATTTTCCTGTCTTGATTCTTTATTCCTTTTGAATGGAGATTTCTATAGGTCTTTTGTAGTCTTTTGGCATGTTCTGTAAGAGTTAGCTTAACATGAAATTTTGCATTATATGCTTAATTGACAATACCCTGTTATAGGGTCTAGGGAGGGTAAGAATGAAGCCTCACCCCACTGCAAGGAGGATGCTGGTCTGTAACAACTCACAGTGGTTGTTCTTATATTTCAAAAACATTCATATTACTAGGAACAACACAAACCTCAATCCTGTTAAGTGGTGTTGATATGTGAACTTTAGATCTACTCTTAAGTCATTTATGTCTATGGCCATGTCTTCTATAAGAGAATTATATCCTATGTTATGTTCAAGGGCTTCCTTCCAAGTTTTCTTTGAACTTCCGACTCTTTTGCTACAAACATCCTCCATTTCATCCTCACCTTACAGGTACACTTATTTGTCATCTTCTCACATGTCCAAACCATCTTATCAGGAATAGATTATATGTTGTACTTTATTTATCTATTTATTGAACTAAGCTTTGAAGACGGAAGAGGGATTTTCGAGGCTTTTACCTTTGATGCAATTGCGCAAACCATTTTAATTTTTAGCTTTTTAGTAAATTGACATGGGTATTTTTAAGTAAATATTCTTGGTCTGTTGGGAAATCTATAATCATTATGGCTGAAAGTATAGTCCAGACTTAAATACAGATTCAGCTTCGGCTTGTAATGAATCCATATTAGATGGTCAAATTCTTGAGAATGTTGCATTTCACAATAGGAATCTCCTACTATTTCTTTCTTTGTGTATGGATGCTTTTGAAAAGCAATTTAGAGATTTGATAAAACCAAGGAGTAGGGGCAAATCCCTAATTCATATGCTATTGACTCCAGAGTAAGGCATGGAGTTTTTGCTGAGATGTTTGATTGCCTTTTTTAGCCAAGGGAGGAAAGCCAGTTCATAAATTGCTCCATCAATTTGCAAGATAGCATTTGTATTGATTGAAAAGTAATTTCTTTAGTGGATTATTTTAGATGCAATCATCCACATGTAGGTGTAATTGTATTTAGTTGATGAATTTTCTCCCGTATAAGTGTGACCCATTACTTTGCAGTAGTACTGTTTAGACATGAATTTGCATGGCCGTATTTATTTCTTATGCATAAGCATGGATGTATGCATTTCTGCAGTATGCCCTGATTGGTTTCTAGGCATGTAATGTTTCCCCATCTTTGGAAGTGGGGTCCTGTTCAGCATGTTTTATGAGTCCAACAGAAACATTCTGTTATATCATTTCTTCCATATTTCTTGAATGTACAAGTTCATGAATGTTTTTTCCAAGTGAGATGGATCTTTATCTTCGCTACCTTCAAGAAGAACCATTTATAGGTGGTGATTTGTAATTGTAAGAATGGTATCATTAGGGTGCCTATATCGACTATAAAAGCTGGATGTGGCATAGAAATATCAGTGTAAAAGTAGGGAAAAAAAAAAAAAGTTTGTGCAGGAATATATTGAAGCATGTGAAATGCGTGACTACCTTCTGCTTACTGAAATGGGAGGTGATTGTACTTGGTAAGAGAACGTAACATTTGTTTGCATTAGTTTTTTTTCATCTAGTATAGCCATCATGACATGAATATTTATTTTCTTTTTCCGCTTCCATTTCTTTTGGCTGATTTTTTTTTTTTTTTCTGTTTTCTATATTTATCCAACGTGTTCTAGATTTCACTGGGGCCTCATTCTGGATGAGAAGATTATGCCGTTCTTTTCATGATTCTTTTCAGATATACAAGTCTGCAGAAATCCCAAGTGGAGGCTTTTAATTCACCACGTTTTCTAGGATTTGGACATATGCAGGTCCATGCGAGAAACAAGGTTACATCTGTTATATCCTACCATTCCTTGTTATGGTCATTTCTGGATAAGTTAGTAACTTCCTCATTCTATACAAACAAAAATACTGGAGTTTACTGGTGCACTAATACTTTGGCTCGGAGAGTGGGGGATTAGCAAGCACTTAATGGTGTGCTAATGCTCCCATATGTTGTGAAAAACCAATTTAATCAGTAGTTAGGATGACATTTTTATTTTTGAAGTTTAAGAGTTGTTGGTTCCCAACTTAAGATCTCCACCATTAGCAGAAACACAATTGAGAACATTATAAATACCTTTTAAGTGAAACATATTGTAGAGAGGTAGTGAACGGGAATGGTACCATGCTGCACCTTGTTTTTTTGGAAACAAAACTCAGTTTGACAACATTGCAAATAATCATCATTTGCATGTGGGCACTAAGTAATCGTTGTTCTTGAGTTTGGGGCGAGTTTACACAGTGCTTACTTAGTACGTGTGGTTTGTGGGCTATGGCATGCCCAGTGCCTTTACCTAATGTACATACACCTAAATGGTAGTGGCTACAGGTTCTCATCGCTAGCAAACAAATTTTGATTTGACAACTTTTTGTTTGAGAGCTTCAAATGGATTTTCTTATATATATATATATATATATCTTTTGTTGGTGGAGCTTCAGCTCCTGCTCATCCAATTCATATGGGGGCAAATTTCTTTTGTTTTGTGCGGTGTAATCCAGGAATCTTCTCCAAAGACAAAGTCCTGATCTATTCCAAGTTTGAGATTACCCATCCTCGATTCATTGAAAGCTGAGGAGGAGAGTAAAGAAGACCATGGACTGAAACTGCTCTCTCCATTTAAGAGGAATATTTCGATAATTTTTTGGTTTAGACTTAATTTACGGAGATATTATAGACTAACCTAATAAAAATCAACACATCACCATAGTTGCAAAATTTGGGTGCTATGTTAACTATGGTTAGAGGTGAGTTTGCAAGAAGCATAAAAAACATGGTACTTTTTTTTGAGGCGCTGACTTTTGATTGGCTTAGTTTACAATCTCCGAGTCTAACCAACCAAGAATTTCTCGTATATTTCAGGTGCATGTAAATGAGATGAAAAATTGAAGGGCGTGCATGTGAATGAGGCAGGCATCAAGCAGGCTAATGATTTCTATACAGACAGACAAGTTACGGACGGACATTTTAGCACCATGCTGACCTATGAAGGAAGAGAACAGTGCAGAGCTATCAACGGCATCCTCTCCATTGCTTGCTGCAAAGTCTAGCCACGGGATGGATTCCTGCTCAAATTGGGAAATCCATCTAGACCAGTTTTGTGGGACTGGTGCTTGAAACATGGTTTGTAATATAGATAAGTGTTAAAAGGCAGAGATTAGCTTAGGAACTATGGCTTTGGAGGGTGTATACCTAACTAGCTAGCTATTTGTGGTCTCACCATTGATTGAGGTGGCTACTTTGTGAAATTAGAAATGTTGGCTTGATGTGGCATGAAAGTGATTTTAAAGTTGTTTAAGCCATTCAGCTTTGTGCCTGAACTGTACGTGCTTTTGAGTGTGACACTATTAATTAATGATAAAAAGTAACCAGTGTCCATTAAAATATTATATATATGTTCTTGTGCTGTAGATATGAGCAGTGTGATTAAAAAAAGACAAACTAGCATATTAAAAGAATACTTTAAATAAATATTGTATACAATTTTTTTTTTTATCAAAAGTTTTAAAGTACAATTATAAAATTGTGTTTAAAAAATAGTAAATGATAAAGAAGTCGTTTATCTTTGCAGCGATGGCCCTTGCTCTAGGTTCAGAACACTAGCTTCAATAAAAATATAATTTGAACATTCAACTTTAATACTTAACTCTAAATGTATATTTTAATCTCAGTAGTTACATAATTTTTTTTTTTATTTAGACTCGAAAGTCAATTGCACCTGAACTTATTTTTAATTTTAATTTATAATTATATAATTTTTAATCAATTACACAATAAATTTACGAGTGTAATTAAAATAATAAAAAAATTAAAATATAATTAATTTAAAATTATATTTAAAATAACAAAAAATTCAAATACCTAAATAAAAAAAACATACAGATAGAAATTAAAATATATATTTAGCCTTAATACTTAAAATGACACTATCATCTCGAATGTCACCTCACCTCAAGTACTAAACCTGAACGTCCAAAGGGCATTCTGCTACAAAGCAAAATAAGTTTCTAAGCCCATTTTGAACTAGAGAAAATTGTCACACCAACTTCGCCCAAAGGCAAAGGGCTGTTCAACATCCACATCCAGATAATTAAAGCTTACGGACCTTTTCACTCTCCTCCCCCAAACAGGTCCCAAAATTTTGACATGTATGTTTGTCTCAAGGGCAGTTCCATATCATCCCAAAAACAAATACATAATCAAATATAAGTTCCATGATTCACAAAATATCATTCAAAAACCCCACTAAGAAAACCCAAAATCCTGATAGAAAATTCTGGCACCAACGCATTCCAAAGGGAGGGAATGAGTCACGACCTAGGAGAACTCAAGGGGATCTACTCAAAGGTGTCATCATCGTCATCTGGAAGCGGTTGACTTGCAGCAGCAGCAAGCTCAGCCTCGTGCCTGCATTAAACACCAACCACCATACGCATACAGTGCACGATCAGAAAGCAAATAACAGTAAAAACATAACACGTATGCATGCACGAGAAGGAAAAACCAGGCTAAGTGATAGCTTCCTTTGAAGCTTCGCAGTTCCAGGTTGTGATGCAAATTCTGCCAAAAGACAACGCAAGCATTTGCTTCCCAAAATTGTGAAAGAACTTACTGTTGTTGTGCAGCCAAGTCAATGTGCACTTCCGGAGGTGCAAGGGCAGGAGACTCCACAAAATGCAAGTTCGGATCCCTACAACCAAAAAGATTTGATAATGGAATGCCTGAAACAATCATATAGCTAAGAGAAACTACTTTGAAGGATATTGGTAAGAAAGACCATCTTTAAGGTTATTGGCATTTACCCTGCAAGCTTTCTAGCGAGGTAAAGAAAAGGCTTCTCAAAATTGTAATTGCTCTTTGCTGAAATCTCGTAGTATTGCAAGTTCTTTTTGCGATGGAAAGTGACTTGCTTTGCCTTCACTTGCCTATTCTTTACATCAACCTTGTTTCCACAAAGTACAATAGGAATGTTCTCGCACACCCTTACATTGACAACATTAAAACACTTGACTTTATCAATATGTTGCAACAGTCACCCTAACCTGATCAGAGTATAAAGAATTAGGATATCTGGATTACCTGCAAAGGTCCCGATGCCATGTTGGAACATTCTTATATGTTAATCGGGCAGTCACATCAAACATGATGATGGCACATTGCCCATGGATACTGCACATAATAGAAATTTTCAGCACAACAATTTATGAGGCTCAAATGTTAAAATTTATCCAAAAAGTTAATCTATATTGCTACAATTATCAACCATAATATCCATATACACCATGCATCAAAATTAACTTCAAATTACTAAAGACAATTCTTTTTTCTACTCAACCTCTTTTCCAAGCCTATCATGCACTTTAATTGTTGATCTAGCAGACAGAAAACTTTGAATTACAGACTCTATCATGGACTTTTTTCTATCTATAAATACCACATGTAAAAATCCTTCTATTTTTCTATTAGACAACTTAATAAATAGATAGCCTTAATAGTTAACCTATCAAAAATAAAACCAAATCATTTTTTCAGAGAGTTTTGTTTTTCTCGCTGAATTTTGCTCAATCACCCTCTCTCCAAGTTACACAGCATGCCTCATTTGGTTGATCCCTCTATAAATTTTACAACTTTGGCCATCTCATTTATTTTTGTAAATGAGCAATGGAGTGATCTTTCTCCACTCATTAGGTATTATTTAATTTAAGAAATCACATTAAATAATTTGTTAACCCTAGAATGTCTTCTTTGTCCATGCACTTCTATGCTTCTATCAAAAATATGTCCAGCTGTTTCACCTTTTTTTTAACTCACATCACCTCATTCTAGCAAATATGTTTAAAGAAAATATAATTGCGATCTTCATTCTATCAATTGTCAAATCCTCTATAAAGCTATTATATAATGAAGAAAATGAGCAGAAAAAATTAAATTTTGGCTAATTTAAACAAACAAAATAAATAGATTTCTTTACTAGTATCCATCTCTGAGGCCACCGAATTTCTCCTGCCCAGCAGTGTCCCAGCAATAAAACCGAATTTTCCCACAGTTGGTGAAGAAATCCAGAGGGTGAACTTCCACACCAATGGTTGCTGCTCACAATTAGATGAAAAGGTGATGTTATAGGTCCCATAAACATAGATGCAGATAACATAAACTGACATAATATACAGTGAAAGGAAAAAGAAGGTCCTTTCTGCTGCAGACTTACGCTCATATTTCTTCTCAAATTCACCAGTAAGATGTCTTTTCACAAATGTTGTTTTCCCTATATCAGACAAACAAATGATTTCAGCCAAAGGTAATTTCATTGCAGCTAGATCCAGAACCATAAAAATCACAAAATCAGCGAAGTTAACATCGAATCTAAATCAAATATAATAACCAAATGTTGTTTCTAGAACCTTCTGCAAAAGAACTATAGTTCTTGAGTAAGAATACATTTTTTTACCCAAACCAAATTAATTAGCAAATTACTACTCCAAGTAATAACAGCTGGTTGAACCAGCATTATTTTGCTATTTTTTTTTTTTTAAATTACCACTGGTTCAACCAGCATTTCCTTGCTGCTTTTTAAAGAACTGCGGGTTCAACTAGCCCCTCTTATTTAAAAGAGGAGCGAGTTTAACCAGTGGTTTTATCCACATAACTAATGCAGCAATAATAGTTTAACAAGTGGAATGGCCAATCAAGTTTAACAACACTTTTATAAATAATATTAGCTTAAAAAAAATGATAAGAATACTCGAACTTTAAAGTGAAAGAAACTAAAACAGACATCAACACCCCAGATATTAAAAGAATAAACCAACGGACATAAAAGTGTTAATCTTCAATAAGTTTAAATTTTATGCAGCAACCAGAACAAAAAAAGTAGTAATGACCGAAAATTTTACAACCGCACTGTGTTTGGATCTTGTATTTGCGGAGGGTAAAGTAAGAAGGCAAGAGGACAAGGAAAAAAGGAATCGGAACTAAATTTGTTTATTTATTTGGTTGGCTTATTAAAAGACTACAAATCAAAAGATTTCGTTTTTTGGTTACCATTTCCATTCCCCATGACAGATCGAACCACCAAACTAAGCATTAACGTAATTCCAACTCGCAAACACAATGAAACATCTAAAAACGCTCCAAAACTCGAACTTCTGCTAACAATGACGAATCATAAAAATTAAAATTCTTTCTCGACGACCGAACGGACGAAGCCGATTGTAAAAAACAATAAATTTTTACCTGTCCCGCCGTCGCCAACAATCACAAGCTTGAAGTTGGGATAATCGACAGTTTGCTGGCTCGGTAAAGCCTGCAGAGCACATAGCAAGCCCAAATTAGCACAATAAACATCCATTTCACCGGAAGACAGCGCGGCGGAATGAGGGGCCGTCGATGAGAAGGGAAGAGGAGAGAGGAGAATGGAGAATTCACCATGGTTTAGGGCTTCGCCTCGATTGGGAGGTCACGGAGAAGGCAAGGGTTTGAGGAATTAGAGAGAGTTCTACCGCGTCGGTAGGTAGGTAGGGCTTTGCTTCGCTTTCTGATTCGAAATCGAAACCTAAATAAAGGAAATGGCGTTTCAGAAGGTCGCTTCAGTAGCTTTAAGCTGACGCGACCCTCTCCACCGTCCGATCAGAACATTCCCGTGATTGGACTCACTGCCCGGGCTTGGGCTTGGGCTTGGGCTTATGAACGCTTTGCTATGTAAATGTAACATTGGGAGCCCAAAACCTCTGTGATTTAATTTTTGTTTTGGCATAAAGAAAAAAAGGGTTTTTGTTAGAATAATTATGATTGATTTAAAATAATCCTATTTTCCATTTTTGACTTATCTCCACAACAAAACTTCTAAATTTCTATTTTTTTTTTGATCTGTAAGTAAATATGCATAGATCAAAGAAACTGTACAAATATATTGGACATACCCAAATAATACTAGAGTCAAAAACTAATGACTCATAATAATAGACTCAAAATGGACTAAAATATGAAAATATAAAAAAAAAAATAACTCTGTATATATATATTTTAATTCTTTTGATGATGTTGTTCACATTCGATCTAAGACTTTCTCGTTTGACCATATCTTTTGTTCTCCACACAATAAACAATTTGCTCATTATCATTAGTGAGAAAGGGATTAATTATTTTTTATTAGAAGATAAATGTATATGAAATTATCAAAACTATACAAGATACACCGAACATACCTAAAAGGAACAAAAGGGTTACTAATACCCCAAAATAATAGACTCGTTTTGGACTAAAATATGGGAATACAAAGAAAATATAACTCTGTATACATGTGTTTTAATCTGACAAATAACATCATCCATTGACCCGCCAAAAATTTTCCTATTCCATGTGTTCCAAATCTGAAAGGGATTGGTTTTAATTTTAAAGGGTGTTGTTTTAGAGTTTGGAATGGATTAGCTTGATAAATCAATACTATGACACATCAACAAATTAGGATGCACAATATGATACCATCCCAGGGATGGCTTAGTATAAAACCTATCTTTACGATTAAAAGATGCAGAAGATAACACATACAACAAAACTATATTTCAGTTCTTACTGTATGATTAACCATCAAAGGACTTAAAAAACTTCAAACTTGGAGCTGGTAGTGGTGGATCAATATATAACACCGGATAGGCTCGCTTTCACATCCTCTTGAGGGGTTTCCGGACACTGAGCAGCTTCACATCATCAAGAACAGGCCCACAAAGGGAAGAGAAATCATCGCTTCTCATGGTATAGAACGTGCTGTAGAACATAATTCGGGTTCTGGGGGAAACCGCCACGAATCGGAGGACAGCCCGCTTGTACCCGCCTTTCCCCTTGGACTCGTAGGGCACTTTGAGGGTGGCTTTCCCGGCGAAGGCCTCGACGACCATGGAGCCGGCGCAGGCGTTGTTGGCGTCGCCCACGGCGAAGAAGAGGTCGTAGGTCTTGCCGGGGATGGTGCGGGCGACCTGGGCGATGGCGCTTTCTTTTCCGGCGACCAGCTCGACGGCACGCCAGCCCTGGGGGACGGAGAAGTGGGCGGCGTCGATGTACTTGACGGCTTTCAGGGACTCGACCATCCAGGCGGGGAGGGGGGAGTTGTCGTCCTCTATGTTGGGTGGAACCAGGACGCCCCATGAGGTGTTGGGGAATATGTATGGCCCCTCTTCGAAGTCGCCGTTCTTAAGGACGTTCTCTGCAAATGTTTAAGAGAGCGACCCCTCAGTCAACGTTAATGGAAACTGTTCGGTTAATTTCAGTAATTTGGTAACGGAATTATTCAACTGAACCTAATAAAAGTTCAATTTTGACGCAATAAATGATTGCTGGATGAAAGATTGGTTTTTTGTTTTGTTTTGTATTGTAGAAATCTGCCACGACCGATGCCTGATAACTCAAAGATGAACAGAAATCATGGGTATTGGGAAACTCACTGCTGGTAGGTCTGGGAGGATAGAGAGCTTTAATGGCGACGGAGTCGATGAGAGGGCCACAGGCGGGGTCCTCCTCGACCCCGGGATTGTGAATCACGATCTCCGCCACGTCAAACACGGCTCTGAAGGCCCAGGCGTAGGAGTCCCAGCCGTTGCTGCTGTAGAGCGTCTGCACCGGGAGCACGCCGGAGTCGGGGGCGACGGAGACGTTGAGGCGCTCCTCCTGGGCGCAGGTGCGGGCGGCGGAGAAGGTGAGCGAGTAGTACATTCCCGGGGTGACCTTGACCCGCTGCTGGATGGAGGCCTCGTTGCCCAGCCGCACGGCAAAGGCCCCCTCCGGCACCACCAGCAGCATGTCGCCTTGCTTCTGCCCGGCCTTGATGTACTCCACGAAGCCGGAGATCTCCCAAGACGGGATGGCTTTGTAGTTGATGACCACTGTTCCCTTCATGTCCGAGGGCTTTGGGCCGTGCTCGAAGTTGCCGTTCGGCAAGAGTCCTGCAAATCAGAGGGAGATTTGGGATTACCATGTGATTCTGCTGCTGCGTGTCAGGGCCGCGGACAGGCCAACGCCAAGGCCAATGCAAAGCCTGCCCAATGAGAAGATTGATCAGGTGCCATTGCAGGCTCTACAGCAGCCCTGACACCGCCACCATTCGCTTTTCGAAGACGACATCTCATTTAGTTATGTTATACTCTCTACCCATGTGAGTCTCTCCAGCTATTTATAGTCAGCTTTTTACTATTTTGGTTACCAAAAAAATCATTGTCCTTTGGTTTCCATTAACTTACTCTTCTCTTCTACGCATTAATTATGACTCAGTTGCTCAAAATGCTCCTAGAATCCATAGAAATGGATCATTTAACAAACTCTGTATTGAACAGGACTGTGTCTATTGGCTAGATGAAGTTCAAACACGACTGAGTGTGAAAACGTGAATTAATTAATCCGACTCTGAGGTTGTTGATCGTATAAACAACTTAGACAACAGAAGAATGATGTTTTTATGGATTGGAATGAACGCAGCGGTCATTTAACGCGTCAATCAGAAGCATATATATTGCTAAAAGATCCTAGAGAGAGAGAGAGAGAGAGAGCCTGCGGTCAAAGATATCCACCGCCGGCGACTGGAAAATCTGACTACACCTCGCAGCCGGTGAGCGTGAAAACTTACCGTCGATGAAGCATAAGGCGGCGCGGAAGGCGGCGCAGAGAAGAAGCGCCACTAAGCTGCGGCTGAGAGCTCGCATTTTCGAATCTCCGATTCGGACAAGTGTGTGCGTGAGAGAGGGAGAGATTTGTGATTGAAAGGAGAGGGCGGTTGCAGGCTGGCTTAAATGCATGCCGGACTCCGAGAGTGCCCTCAGATACCGGTGAAATAACGGGACTGCCACTATTGACCTCACCGTCACGTGGGGCTGCGTAAGGCCACGTTTGGGTTCGGCCATCGCGAATTTTATTGTCCCTTCGGTTGGGACAAAGAGCTGTGCGGCGTCACGTGGGCCTCACTCCCCCAGTCCCCAGGCCGCGGCAAGGCTGGATTGAAGGTTTTGTTCCTTTTGGGTATTTTTGTCATTTCGTGTTGTCACGTGTTCTATGACCAAAATACCCTTAATATTTTTAGAAATAAAAACATTCATAGTATCTAAGCAAATATAAAAACAACATGATAAAATTCATAAGTACTCTGTCCAAATTTATTTTTTCAGGATTAAATTAGGGAAAATGCCCATAAATTTTGTTATTTTGATCGTGTGATACTTCTAATTTAGACTTTAACCTCAACGATATAATTTTGTAATAATTAAACATGTTTTTATTTGGGTGACTACACATATTGGATGATTGAATTGAAAAATATTTAATTGTTGTAAAATTAAATAATATTATTATAAAATTAAATAGTTAAATGACACAATGACTTAAAGTGTAAATTAAGGGTGACACATGATTAAAATAACGAAGTTTAGGAGCATTTTTATGTTTTCTACCCAATCATAATTCATGATAGATGGATTAACGTTTTAATTTTACTTATACTTTAGTGTAAAGAGTTTATTTGACGTGACACAAAAATAAAAAATATATATAATTTTCCATACAAAATGATAGTGAAAATAACGATGCAACTATTAAATCAAAATATATCACATGATTAATCTATTCTATGATAAACTAGTCATTATAGTGATTAAAATTAAAGGCACCAACTAATTTATTACAAATTATGAAATTTAGAGACTCGTAATGTAATTTACTTTATTAAATTATATGAAAATAAAAAAATTAATAAGTCAAAATTGAAGGCAACCATTTTTTTTTTTATAACACGAGCAATTCAAAAAATCCCTCAATCACAATCAATTTTCGACCCTAATATATATCACTCTCTTTAAACCCTAAACTCATAATTTATCTTAAATGAACAAATAAGTTCAGGCCGAGTCAAAACTCATGAGGTTGTCAGCTTAACTCTTTGACTAAACACAATTAATTAAGTAATTTTACACAAAAAAAAAGAAAAATCAAATTTATAAGATATTTTAAAATCTCAAACGTATTGAACCATTTGCAGTATCTCCGGAGGTTCTAAATCTAAAGGCAACCATTTTATCTTCCTAATTATAGTTGAGCTCTCCTTGTTCCCTGCCTGGTCCTTTTGTCCTTATCAAATAAGAAGAAATAAATGGTGATGAGACCATGAAAAGGCTAGGAATCAGTGCTCAAACTTCCCAAATTTGGAGTCCTAAGGACCCAAATATTCTGCATATTCAATACACTTTATCACCCAAACACCTGTAAAATAAATTAATTATATAAAGTCAAAATATATAATTATTTTTTTTATATATCTTAGGATTATGCTCCGTGAACATCTCATACACCCAAGTCCTAATAGAGAGTGCAGAGAGTAAATTAGAAAATCCAACGGTGTTCGATTCCGATCTCGAAATAATGACTCAAACCATGACGGAGTGGGTCTCACTTGAATTGCCAGAATCTTCGTTATATCTTATATCATGTTTGGTTATTTCTTGCAAAAATTTCTTTTGAATTTACCAATTCGTGTAATAATAACTTACAAATTGCACGCACGCTGGGCGAGCACATTAATAACACCACTTGGGAGGAATTGTTGGGCTTCATCATCAAGAAGCAGCAGGAGAGTCCACGTTATGGCATGTGAGAGTCCTATAAAATCCAGCCCTAAATTAAGGTTGTCTCATTGAATACATGGGATCTGCAATGCCATATCTCATGGCTTTCAAGAGGAAAGAACTGGGAACAGTGACACACTCTTGTCGCTATCCTATCCCATTGGAAAGCCTGAAAAGGATCAATCACCAATTTGGTAGGTACAAAAGGCCAGGGGCTTTAAATGGGTACATATTAAACAATGGCCCTCTGGATTGGATTGGATTGGATTGGACCCTTTTAGAGCAAATCAAAGAAGCCAATGCTCCTGGTAACAACCCATTAACCCTCTACTCTACTCTACTCCACTCATCCTAGCTAGGGCAATTGCAAGCAACTTGTGTCTTCAGGTTCAGGATTTTACAGGCTCAGTGTCACCTTACTGAAGCTAGGGTGCTTGTAGGTACCTGACATCAGTTGAATTTCAAAAAATATCATCAGTAACTAAATTAAATACAACCGACACTTCAAATCAAATCAGACCAAACTGATTCAATCATATGTGCAGTCTATTATAGCATACACTCGTGGATAGAATTAAAGAAAATGAAAGAAACATGTCACGAGGAGATTGGGGGCCAGAAATCTTGAGGTTTGTGGGAGCCCAGAAAGAGGCAGGGCAGGGAAAATGCAGCTGGGCCAATCCGGTGAAACCATATTTTTGTCCTTTTTGTGTGATTATTAAATTTTTTTTATTATATTTCTGTATTTATATTTTCAGATCAATTTATCTCACGTGTTTTGACATTTATTTTTACATGACAATTTATTTTTTTTTTATTTTGATTACAATATGTATCTATATTTTCGATTTAATTTAACTCCTACACTTTAAAGTATAAAAAAAATAAAATGAGATAAGTCGACACTTTATACACATCAAAGTACAATAGTTAAATTGACTAAAAAATATAAATACAAGCATATAATCGAATCAATAAAAAGTTTTAATTACTACACGAAAAAAATATCAAAGTGTATAAGATAAATTGACTCAAAAATATAGATTCAATAATATAATTGAAATAATAAAAAAATTATATTATTACACAAAAGAAATATAAAATCACATGAATAAAAATATAAATTTGGCGTATTGATTGTGTTATATATTTGTATTAAAATAATATAAAATATAACACATTAATATATAAATATTACAAAAATCATCATAATTAAATATTTAAATAATATTTTTATGTTTTGGGGGCCTTTTATGAAGAGATGTGTGACCTTCTCGGCCTCATCCTCTCAAACCAAAACTCAAGTGCATGTGCATCGCCAGAGATGAGGCCGGATTTCTCTCTATCCCTCCTGTAAAATTACTTATTTACCATCTCTTTCGGCTGGTTGAACTTTTATAGACCCGTACGTGTGGGCTCACAATTGTGAGATTCTAGTTCTTGTCACATGAGTATCTCAAATATGTTAGTCTCATAATAATGGGCTTGATCCCATGTAATTGTTTAGGTAAGACTCTTCAATTTAAGTTTCACAAATACATGCTATAGCTAGTGATCCAACCTAACCCAATGCAATCAATATGATATGAAAATATCATATAAAAGAAGTGAGCTATGAAACTCAATGTTATTTTTGAGATTCTTGAATTTAGTTATCTTGAGCTAAAAATGAATTTATAAAACTGAATAGAGATAGTATTAGGTTCAAATTCTCTAATTAGGATATTCAGAGTTATTTTCAGTACTCTCATACTCGAATATCTTGGATAGAACTAATAGAGATCATATTTTTTGAGATTATAATCCGAAAACTCGATTTTGTGAACTTATCTTTTCATTCACGATTAAGTGAGAAGAGACGTGTCATATCTCTTTATTATTTGTCAATATGCAACATAATATATTCTCATGATTATATGAGAATATATATGCTCAATTTCTCCTCTACGCAAGGTTCAAAGATTTAATTTACGATTTATCTCTCTCTACATAATTGAGAGCACGAATATAAAGAGCCACACGATACGTAATTGAGAGCATGAGTATAAAAACCCGCACAAAAACAGTCATTTGCACAGCGGTCATCCCAAGAAGTCAATTAACATTGTTGGGTTGAGGATGCCAATCCAGAAAGGGACACCACAACCAACCCCTATCTTCCTCTGGATTTGTACATGTACGTAGAAAAGCCTGGATGGCAATGGCGGTGGTAAAAGGACACAGTTTAGACTGTTAAAAGGGACGTGTGGGGGTGGCTACCCATCAGCCAAAAGGATCAAAGTAAAGTCCGGGTGTATCATTCTTAATTCTAGGATTATCCAAAACCAAATTAGAAATTTTAGGGCAATTTAGTATTCGAAGGAAATAGTTATGAGATAAGAAATAAGATAGCAATAAAATTAAATAATATTACCTCATGTTTAGTACAAAAGGTATAATTTAAAATTATACCAATCACATATTTGGTATGTCAAATTGTGAACAGATAATAATGTGAAGTACTTGTAGAAATACTAATTTTCCACTTTTATCCACATAAATTATAATTATAAATATATATGTTAATTAAATCAAAATAAAAACAAAAATAATAAAAAAATTAAAAAAAAAAAGATTGTCAGCTAGAACGAATCGCCAGTGATGGTCCCAGCCGGCAACCTCAGACAATGGGTTCTAGAAAAAATCCACCATCATAACCCATGGAAGATGGGTGCAGAACTCATCAAGTCAGGCCCATCGCCAGTGGATTCTAATATAGAGAGAGAGAGAGAGAGAGAGAATCGACCATTGATTCAGGGGTTGATGAAGCAACAAATTTGGCCATTGACTATAGGATTCAATGCAATGAAGAAGAAGACAAAGCAACACATTTGAATTTGCCGAACCCATGGGGTTCTTTTTCTTCCTTGTTGATTCTTCTTCTTTTTCTTCTTCTCCCATTGTTGATTATTTTTCTTTTGCTCTATCTTCTTCTATTTTGTCTTCTTTTTCATCTCTCTTTGTACTAGAACCCACCAGTCTGCACTCATTGACGATGGGTTCCAAGAGCCTACATATTGTCGACAAGTTTCAATGGTAGAAGTAACATATGTTGTATGAAAACACCTCATAGGAATTGTTTTTTTATTTTTAAAACATTTCTTATTCTCATGTCAGACCCTATTTATACCTATTTTTTTTAAAAAAAATATCTATTTCCACATTTTCGTTTCCTATTATAAATGTGTCCTATTTTCGTTTTCGTGCAACATAGGAAGTAACCCACTGATTAGTGGTTAATTTTGTAAAATTTTTGTTATAATTATAACCCTCATTTTGATTTTAAATTGGTTTAATTGAATAATTATGTGTAATATATATCTATATATAATATATAATATATTATAATAAATATGTAAATATAATACATATATATACTCAATGAAATGCATGCATGGATTATCTATATAATATATAAGTTTATAATATACCATATAGTATATCATATAAATATATATATATAATATATAATTTATTACTAATATTTAATTACTTATTTGTAGGCATGAAGAATGTGGGCTTGGAGACCCATGAAGAATCAAAGCCCAAAAAGAATTCAAGCCCATGAAGAAAAAAAAAAAAGAATTCAAGTCCATGAAGAATTCAAGCCCATGAAGAAAAAAGAATTCAAGCCCATGGAGAATTAAAGTCCATGAAAAAATTAAAGTCCATGAAGAATTAAGACCCAACTTGAGCATCCCATGAAAGATATCATTTGAAGAAGGCCCAAGGATTATTTTTAATCCTAATGAAGATTAAAAATCAATTTATAGAAATCTATTTTTATTTTTTATGTGAGTGCTTTATTAAGTGTGTCTTTTAGCTAAAATCCATTTAATTATTAGTTGTGTATTATAGCTAAAATCCATTTAACTTTATGAGTGCTTTATTAGGTATGTATTTTAGCTAAAATCCATTTAACTTTAATTATGTATTATAGCTAAAATCCATTTAACTTTAAGTGTGTGAGTGCCCATTAGATATAATTATGTCTAGTTGAATAATTGAAAATTATGTGGTTTGTATTGCATCTTGTGGCCTATAAATAGGTTACTTGATTGCATTTGTAAGAGTGATTATTATTCTTGAATAAAAGTTTAGTTGTTTCCTTAGAATTCTCTCTTTGAGAATTGTTCTTGTTCTTTCTCCTTTTCTTTATTATTTTCTCTTGTGATCTTACTTCATTTCTTTTTTCTTTTAAATTCTTATGTCATTTATTGTTACTTTATTAATCACCGCCTAAATGGCCGGTTAATTTATGTCTTTAAATTTCTGCAATTTTAATTCTTGTCATTTAAATATTCACCGCCTAAATGGCCGGTTAGTTTATGCTATTTTAATTCCTGCAATTTTAATTCTTGTCTTTTAAATATTCACCGCCTAAATGGCCGGTTAGTTTATGCTATTTTAATTCCTGTCATTTAAATTCTGTCATTTAAATTACGCCATTTAAATTCCTGTTAATTAATTTACAAATAAAGATGAGTAGCTAAACCCAATCTTGGGTTAAGGCAAGGACAGTGTCCAACGCCAATGATTCCCAAAGAAAGCTACACTTTAAATGAGTGATATTAATTTAAATTTCAATATGAGTGTGTATTTTAAATTAAGAAATCACTAGGTTTGGATTGGAGCGTAAGCCTAACTTAGAGCTTTCATGCCACGTATGAGAGTTACTAGAACTGGAAACGTTATCATACCCAAACCCGGATGATTAATTTAGTTGTTTTGTATATTAATTGTAATTGGATTTATGGTAGTTGCTTAAACTAGAATCTCACATATCATGTATGGGGATTGCTTAAACTAGAACTATCATCATCTCTAATTGCATTTAATAACAAACCCTCATATTTGAAATTAAATTAATATTGCTAAACTCTTCTGCTAAAAATTGGGAATCAACGGGTTGGTGCTGAAATTGTCTTAACTCAAGTGTCGTCCAATTTCATAATCTCACATTCAGTGTTTATTTAATTTTCTAGCACCTGTTATTTGAAAATCCATAAAAAAATTCTTGTTTCCAATTCATCCAAATGTGTGTGTGTGTTTGTGACATTCTTTTTATTTTGCCATAAATAAATCTCTCAGTGGACGACCTGGACTCATCCAGAAAATATAAATTTAAATTTGGACTACAACTGCACTCGTACACTGACGAGTATAAACCTCTCACCAATATATAAAAAATATATATAAAATTTTTATTGTGTTTTGTTTTGTGTTTTAATTGCAGGGTGAGAGTGCAGTCACCCACTGTCGAAGGTTGTAGGCTAGCAATCCTTTTATTTATTATTATTTTTTGTTTTTGTTTTGATTTTATTAAGAATTAATTTAAATTAATTAACATTTAATTAAAATAACCTAAGTTAATCTAATGGAAACCAAAGACTAGTAGAAATATTTTCAAACCATATAAACGATATTTCGGCCAATAACCCGAATCATAGGGGGTCTAGGTGCATTTTAGTCATTTATTTATATAGTGAAGGGCAAAAATGTTCACATAATCTGAATATTTAATTCCAAGATGATATTATATAAAACTATCGCTTTGTCTTTTATATATAATCCTACTTTGGTTATATTATTTTAAACTTAGTTTGCTTGCTTTATCCCATGTTGAATATATGAGACACTAAACATGATATTACCATAGTAATAAGATGTTTTAAGACTCTTATCAAACCCCATAAGAGTCTTGAAGTAAATTTGAGCTAAGGGTAAATTTCTTCGATTAGTTATATGAATAAGTAAAAAAAAAAATATTAATTCCTAAGATACAAGTTAAGTAGTTGGATTATGATAAGTTGAGATTCATATTAATAGATCATGAATTCAACTCCTTATCCTACATAATGGAGTAAAGTCTCTACCTACGATTTATTTTTTTTGTTAAAATTGAGAGCAAGAGCAGTAAAAGATCACGTAAGAATGATAATTTTAAGTAAAATAAATATTATTCTTTTAAAAATAGAGTATTATATAAAATAATATTAAAAAATATGATTAATGATATTATTATCAATTATGTAATATTTTTTATTATAAAATATTAAAAAATATATATATTATTATATTTTTGCCTAACACCTTCTTTAATGAGTCATAAGTGATGACTCATTCCATTATTCATTGTATACTAGATTTTTAAATAAACTACAATCAATAATAATTGCTAAGTTACAAACCTGTGAGGCTATCAAACCACATCTTTAGAGTTACTGATTGACAGCCCAACAATCAGGGACTAGCTAGCAAATGGTGAGTTGGTCCACCCCTACCTAGCTACATGAGAGTAGCAGTCGGAAAATTCTTGAGAGCTAAACAAATTGTCAGATAGACTTATAAAATGAGAATTAAAAAATTAAAATATCATCAATCATATTATATTACACTTTTTTCAATACAATATAGATGAGGATATTTTAATCTTCTATTCTCTATTCTATAATTTTGTCTATCAACTTGTGTGGCCCTCTAGAAGAACTGGTAGCAGTCCACGTGAAGTGAAAGTTCAGTTCCATGCAGATTGAGACAACTGCGCGGATTCAGCTAACTTTTCAATCCATATGCACCTATGACTTTAATGACATAATGACTCTTCAAACTCCCAGCAAGGCATCACAGATTACAACCATATCATCTTGATTTGGATACCCCAGTTCCTAACCTTTTTTAACAGAAAAAAAAATGAAAGCAAACAAAATGAATGCATTTTCCATGCACAAGACTTGTAGTAGCTCAACAAGGTCCGAGACAATCATATTTTTACAAATGCTCTTTCTCATATGTGCAAAAATACTATTTTCACAATTCAAATCTATCATTATTTTTTTTTTTAGATTATGTGCTATCACTCGTACTCCCGCTACTCAGTCCCACGATTCCAGCAGCAGAGATAAATAAGAGAATTCAGTAGGTAAGTTTCGACCCCTAACACAACCACAAACGTGAAGGTGACAAATATTTTTTATTTTCAAAGTCGCTCTTTATTTACTGAACTATTTCCTAACCAGTGTTCGAACACAAGATTTGGGGACCCAAAAAACAATACCCCAACAAATTTTTCTTTTGCCAATTAATCTACACCATGCAGGCTTCAAATCTACCATCTTTCAATCATAAACGAATAATTTTAGCATTGCTACCAAGACTCCTCACAACCTGAAGTGCTAATTCCAGATATAGCTAATTGAGCATGGTTAAAAGTGGTGCAAAATTATTGTAAGGTAAGATCAGGGGGTTTACCATGTTGATGACACATCTAAGGAGACAAAAAGGAAGGTGGGCGAATTGCTAGAGGCTTCAGTTGCTACATTAAAAGCATGGGCTCATGGCATCACATGGAATGTCCACTAGTAGATAGCCTTTCTTGTTAGGTTAACTGTACCAGGACACTACGTACCATGAAACACAGTATTTGTATGTCTCATGTTGAAGGAGACATTTTAACCAAAGAGCCAACAGAAATATGGAGAGAGATTTGATAGAAGACTCTTAAATATGATAAGACTTATTAGAAGTTTATAAAATTAACATGGGATCATAGATAGAATTGATTGAGGAGCTAAAATTCATATGTAGCTAACAAACATATAACAAGACTGATAAAGGCTTTATACAATATGTTGGGTCATTACTTCTACAGAAAAATGAGAGATTTTTTTCATGATTATTAATTACAATTCTCACATAAAGCCATACAAGTACAAGATGCGGTGTCTCCCACAGTGTATACATTTCAAACCATGTGAAAGTGATTGATCTCGCCAACAATTTGTAAATTTTTTTCAATGTCATGCCATGTTTGGCTCATGGTCTTCCCTTTAGGAAAAGGGAAAGAAAATACGGAGCTAGCAAATTATGCATGTTAGGTTGTTATTAGATATGGTGAGGAAAGTAAGAAAATTTATTGTTTTTATGGGCATAGTTCAGCGGTTGAGACTGTATATGTATTGCTCTGAAATAGCTCTAAATTTTAACTACTATATAGCCAGTCATAGGTCTTATGTTTGAATCTTGCTGTTGGATTCCATGATTTACCTCTTTGCAAAAATTTTGAAGTTGAGCTGCAGGAGCTCGTAAGGTGAGGGATTTTACCTTTTGATTCCAAAGTATAGAAATTTATTGAAGCATGTGAAAAGTCTTTATGGGCTCTAGATATCATTTCTTTTTGTTCACTTTCAAGACAAAATATTACTTCTATTGCAGTCTTTATATAACCCCTCAAATGGTAGAAAGCTCATTCCTCAATTGTGGAAATAAGACTGCAACCAAGTGATGAAGTGGAAGGCTATAAACCAAGTATTTTTGTTTGTATCTTTGGAGCCAATCTCATCAAGATTAATTGAATCAATCATAAATTGAGATCGAATCATATCATGGGCAGTTTTTAAGTTCATCAATCACAATTTAGCCGAGCATAGAAGTAGCAATCTAGTGATTTGGTCTTCAACCCCCTTATCACTGCAAATTCTCTCAATTAGTATAATGAGATGTGTCTATTTATTTATCTTTTAATTCAAAATGGGAGCAGATTAGTAAAAAAAAATTGGGATAAAATCCTAATAGATCTTCTCCCTTTAAAATCGGACATGAAAATTTCTTTTTATCCGACTCAAATAGATATACCAAATAAAGATAAAGTGAGGAGTTCTTACTTTCAAATTTTAGAAAACCCTCAAAAGAAAAAGAAAATGAGTGCTAAATGAATCAAACACAAATCTAACGCTAAAAATTTAGTCAATCTTATGACCCATCCCACAACAACTTTTTATTTGATATCCGACAAGGATGCTCTTTCAAATAATATATTTGGAATCTCCTTGCCCCTTGGTTAGGGGTAGGGAGGGGACCCATAAAAAGCATATCCATTTTTTCTCATACTCTAATTTGGGAGGCAGGTAGGAAGAAGAAAAGGTATTAATAATTTTTTTTATTCATTTTACTATTTTATCTTTATTATTTTTGTAAAAACTCTACTATTTTCTCCACTCAAATAAAATTCTTTAGGGTGTGTTTGATAGCATGAAAAATGTATGAAAAATGTCCCATCTAAGAAATTGAATTCCATCTTAAGTGTTTGATACACTACATTTTTCATGGAATTGAATTTCATGGTACAATCATTAAAGCTTATTTTTTGCTCTTTTCCATGAAAAATTCTATCTAAGGGAGAGATGATTTTTATTTTTCATGTAAATTAAAAAATACTTTCCTTTCCACCTAAATGTTATTAAACACATCCTTAATTACTCTTTCGTATGGAAAAGGCATGAAACCTTGAGAAGTTGGGTGTCCATTGAAAGCACACAAAGAGTTAATGATGCAACTAATGTCTGATACTAAGTCATCAAGACATTAGTAAATTTTACATATTCTTTAGGGTATAAATCAAGAGTCAAACTTTTATGATTTATACATTGGTGCATTTAAAATGTATATAAGTATATTTTTTATGAAAAATGTATTAGCTTTTTGAGTAACTAATGAGACCAGTTTTTAGCTTTTTTACGGTTAAGTAACAAGCTATAACATGTCATAATTAAATGTAACTTTTTGTGCCTTACAAATTATTTTAAATGACAAGTATAGCTGTCACTTTGTTTCCTTTTCTATACGGTTTTATCCTCTTCTATTCTCTATTCAAAAAAATAAACTTGTTCATTTAAGTTTTATTATTTTCGAATAATAAAAAAGTAACAACTTTCAAGTTATTTTTCCCGCCCTTTTATTTCATATATAGTTTCGTTCCTTACCCCTAACTCACTCCTAAGAAGTACTAACAGCTCATTTTATATTTAGTTTAAATAGCGATAGAATTAAACTATTTATGGTACTTCTTTGTTTATATATGGTACTTCTTTGTTGGGTACATGGCTAAAGTATTATTGAATGAGGTATAATTTAGAGGTATAATATGAGAAAATTTTATTTGCAATCAACTCTTTTGCTTCTATTATCATCGTACATAGTCACAACCATATCTACATAGTCATCCTTGAAACACATCCTCAAACCCTAACAAGTCAAATCGTCGGTTGGTGCTTGCGACGAAGACAAGCTTCATAAGAGATAGAAGACTACAAAATCAAATATAGATTGTGTGCGTGTAGGTTGCCTCTACAAAATTAGAGGTGACATCGCGACCGCTACCATCACAGCACAACCCAGGGTTCTGGGCTCGATGGGGGTGGTCATACCCGCCGACGGCGACCGTCCTTCATGGCCCCCAGATGGCCACCACAAAATTTTAAAAATAAATATAGAATCCTTTTGGGTACTAAATGTAGACCTTAATGCTCGAGATTGGAAGCAATGACTAAAAGTTCCACCCTCTTGATTCTAACTAAACCAATATCAAAGTGAAAAATCAATGAAGATTGGTTGACTGCCTTTAAATATAGGTCTTAAATGCCAGAAATGACCATCAATTCCTTACTACATAAGCTCTAGACATCAAAATAGTTGGGGATATTATACATACATAAGTCAGGGACACACACATATATACATACACAATTATACAGACACACATATATACATACACAGTCACACAAACACATATATATACACACATCCAAACGCATACACAAACACACACACACATATATATACAGACATACAATTGGCGGTGGCCATACCCGCTAACGATCACTGCCCTTGATGGCCCCCAAACAAGTGCCCTAAACCTAGGGTATGATTGTTGTCAATTGTGTGTGTGTATCTATGTATGCATTCGGATGCATTGTCATTGTTCTTTTACTCTATGGTTATATTTCTATCTATTTTTTATCTTTGTCCCATCGTATTCGACTTTTTTAGTCGCATCATCTCCGATGTGAATGGGCGACTATGTATGGTGGTTGGCAGACAATTCATTGAGGGAAAAAGTGACTATAATAGGAAGGGTAAAAATAAATTTTCAAACAAGGATATTTCAAATATATTAAAAGATGTTATGGAGAGCAAAATTAGTGATTGCAAATAGAATTTTGCCATAATTGGACAGTGTTAGTTAAATGACTGAATACACCAGAAATTAGAGAGAAAATTTTGGCCTTTGGGCGGAGAGTAATTTGACCCAATTGAAGTGGGATTAAGTTATCCCATGCGTTGAGGGATGTTTTTATCGCATAAAATAATTTTAAGATTAAATATTTTAACTGGATATAATATTTTAAGATAATGTTTATTAAAATGAATAAAATAAAATTATATTAAAATAAAATTAAAATATTTTTTAGACTAAGATATAAAATAATTAAGATAAGATTATGAAACATTTCAAAAACTTTATTAAATTTTTTAAAACGTACAGAAAAATATATACATCATTTTCTTATCTGTAAAGTACAATATATGTTTATCTAAACGAAAAAAAATAAGTATATTTAAAAAATATCAGATAAAATATCAAGTAACATTTTTTTTAAAGATCACTAGATAATTTTAACAAACATATTAAAAAAATAAAAATTTAAAATATTTTTTATATCTTATTTTTCTCTATCCATATTATGATTATACACATTACACCCACACACATCTCACAAGATAATAATTTACGTGCTCAACGCAAAGATCAACTGCTCTTTGATTATTATCTTTACGTGGTTTTGTCTTTATTCTTAATTTTTTTTTATAAAAGAGATAAATTATAAATAAAATTTTATCTTATTATAAAAGCAAGAAATGTAACCACAATCCACTTATGCAAATTCAACTTATCGACTCAATCACTTTAACTATTCCACCTACAATTCAATTTTAATTTTCAACCAAGCAAGCAGAGGAATCAACTCTTTGGCAGTGCAAAGGACAATGGAAAATCTGATAGCAAGTTTTCTATCAGATTTTTTAAGTCTTTAAATAGGGTGGGGGAGCATTTAAATTTCTTCTGATTGCACCCACAGCAATGATGTAATGGGAAAGCAATGATTCACACTTTAATTAATGCTTGTATTGCACTCAGATGTGTTTTTATAAAATAAAATAAATATGTATCAATTACAATTATGATATAAAAATTATCACATAAGACACAATAGCTGTAAAAATGTATTAAGTAATGTTAATTATCCTATAATTAAAAATTTATGCAATAATATTAAAACAAATTTATGATGCAAGTAAAATAAAATTTATTAAATATTTAAATTAAAAACTAAAAATTAAAAATAATTAATCATATATAAACAAATGATAGATAATATTTATTTAGAACTAAAAAATAATAATTTTATAAAAATTCAACCAATAAATTTGATTTCCAAAAATGTAATCACATGATTCAGTCCTTTATCTCTCCTCACGTTTTATTGACTATTTTGTTTTCTATCTCATTGCTTGTTTTTCTCTCTCTTCACGTTCTTTCTTTTATTCACATGACTTGTTTATTATGCTCCTTATTTTATTCATATCATCGCTTGCTAGATATATTATATCCCTTCTATCTTCCTACTAAACACATCTTAAGACAGTTAATTTGAATTACCATGGGATTAAATGCACACGTCCATCCATCTTTGAGCGTGGGATCACTTAACTAAAATTAAAATTAAAAAACCAAAGAATAAAAGCCTCAACAAGATTTCATAAGAAAGTATAATGACCCAAGGTAGACATAGACTAGTGATTCTTATTTTGCTTCTAGGCAGCAGCGGCTCCTTATTTTCATGGTACTCTCTTGTTATTTTTACAAAAAAAAAATGGCCTAGCAATGGGAAAAAGAATACAATTAATTTAACAAATGCTAAAAAATTCATATTTACTTAGGAAATTTAAATATCTTCCAAAAATAATTTATAAAATTATTTAAAAAACAATACATCTTTACTTGTGAATTAAGTAATTTTCTCACAAAACTTTTCAGCACAAATAGTTTGGAAGGCCTTCATCCTAATTATGACTAATTCTAATCTTGGATATTAAAAAAAAAGTTATACTTGGCAAGAATTGATATGTTGTCTGATGCGTGCCCCATCAAACAAGGAGGATGCAAGGGAGTGGGACAACGCACGTAACAGGAGAATTGTTGGGGTGAGGCCCAATTGATAATATAAGATTGTCCGACATGAATAAGATATCAATTCCGATATTTTAACAACCAACCACCAGCATAAACTTTTAATGACAAACCCTATAATTTAAGTGAGTTGACCCTACCTAGTTAGATTAAAGAGGGGAGGTGATTGTTGTATATCAAGAACAGTGCATGCTTTTCCCTGTCACTGTCTCAACAAGACAAAAATTGAATGGAATAACCAATGGATAAAATCAGAAATGAAGATAAAGCAGACAATTATACTATCAATAGTTAAGATATTCAGTCACAAAGCATACCATGCACAAGGAACAGACTCCGTGATATTGGCCCTAATAATGCTGCTCCGCTCTCTCCAGTGCTATGGTGTGCCCTAAACCCTAAACCAGGCACACATTTTTCTTATTCTTTAGTCAATTACATACTTCTTCAATTACAGGTGGCTGCCACAGATATAGTATTATAACCTTAAGGAATGGTCCGCTGATGAAGCGGCAAAGCTCCCAAAGCTTCCCGCTGTGCATTCTCCTTCTTCACCTGCAATGCATTAGCAAATATATTACCAAATCCAAGCCATGGAATTAGGGGCGGCAAATAAGCTACACAACCTATTATTAACACGACTCCAAAATGACGAAATAGTGAGTTTGGATTTAAATTAAATAAGTTTGGATCAAAACAAGTGAACACAAAATTAATACTGTCATGTTAAGATTGACACGCTTAATATGAAATTGACCCACTTCACAACCGAAACTCTCCTTATAAGAAATATTAATAGCTACACGATCCTTTTCGTGTTTTAGAGGCGCTATTTTTATATTATATTTATAAAATAATTGTGTATATTTTTGTAATTCTTTAGGTTAAAGTATGAATTTAAGTAAACATGTAGTTTGATTTAATAGCTTTTTGTTTTTTCACGAATAAATGATCAAACATATTATCATGTTGCAATTTATTAAATAGGTTAATTGCGTTGGGCCATGTAAAATTGCGTGGATACAAATGGGTTATGCGGATTATGTCGGGTTACACATAAAATAAATGAATTGTGTTTGGGTTTAAATGTCTAACACGTTTAATTAATTCTTGTATTTGGGTTGATCTATTTTTTGCTATACTCATGATAACATGAGCAGTGACTCACGGATATAAATTGCCACTCCTACATAAAAAATCCAAAAGGGCACTACAGTAATTTCCATAAATACTCAATACTAAGTTAGTTGACAGATTCATCTATTCTTTTGTTGCTTACACCACAATCATTACTTTCATCCTTCAAGTAAAGAAATGAACTGGCATACCCAGCAATTCTTGTCTAGTTTTCTTTTTCATTTGGAACAATTATCTAGAGCTTGGATTTATTGAAGAAAATAAAAGAAAAAGAGACCCAAAAAAACATAAAAGAAAAAAGTGATTGTAGAAAAATTGAAGTTGTTCAACAATTGCGTACTAAGTTTACTCCTATAAAGTACCAAAATACCTCTAAAAGTTTACAAAATAGGGCTGCTTGCGGCTTTCCCTTTCACAGCTTGGATTGAAAATACTAGAGAAAAGGATAACTTTATAGCCTTTCAAGCCCTACCAAGCAAAGATGGTTGCATTTTAAGCTGACTCAACCCCACTTCAAGCAGTGGGGGTTTACAGGCCTAATAAAGAGGGTTCTTGGGCTTTCCAAGCTTTCTGTGAAAATCAGACTGAAGTCTTGCAATTCTGCAGGTCAATCAAGAGGTATCAGTGGTTTTTTGAAACTCTCTCTTCCTTGCCATTCTACAGATCAAGAACTACAGTATGGCCCAATGATGCAAAATCGAGGGAAGAACAAATGTAGAGGAATGGAGAAGAAGAGAAGAGGATGACGAAGATGAAATCATAGAGAAGACAGAAAATAAAGGCAAAGAAGACAAGTGCAGGGGAGGAGAAGAGAGAACTAGCTCCAAGCTATTACGATTTTTGTTATCCCTCAACACATCCATGATTTCAAAATATATTACCATGCCATATTATAAGTTTAATAAACTCCTAAACCAACTAATACCCAATTGAAATTGATCCTACAATAAATATACCAATCTAAAACCAAAAAGTCTTATCATAAAATTTGATAAAATCCTAACAAAAACAAAATATTTCATCATAAACTTAAACAATGCTTACCCTATAAACCTAATAATTATCCCAATCAAATTGAATTAAAGAATTCTAAAACTAATGATTTTCAAATGGGCTCTTGATTTCATCACCCAAACCATAATCTAATAGCACCAGTAGCATACATACTCCGATATTTAAAATGGATACATGAGTGGCACCTCTTAGTACCTCCGTAAAATTAACCTTCACTTATGGAAAAGGACAACTGGGCAATTATACCTTGTTACTGAGCAAGCTATGGAAACAAATATATATATATATATATATATGTAGTATATTTCAATTATGAAATTGCAGACAATATATAACTAAATTACGAAAAGAATGCAAAAGAAAGACATGCACTAACATTTGTAACTCAAGACAGTTGAAATTTTTAACCACTTACAAGGGCCAACATATCTTGAAGGTAACTCCTAAATGGTGTCTGCATCGCCTGTGAGAAAACAAAAGGATCAGCCACTCACAAAATCATCAGGCAAGTAGGCATAGAATTTTGATAAATAGGTTTTGACTACTAAAGTTATTAACCAATCAAATTGAATAAGATATTACACAACAATTTATAAAATATCCATATTCTAATAAGCTTTTGAAAAGAATTCAAATGATTAGAAACTCAAAAGGTCACCTGTCCACGCACACGCACACATTAGGAGCCTTTCTCACTCTCATGAGCGACAGAAACCAATTTGACTTCAACATCAAACGCATGTTCCCATGTGCATCTTCCGGAAAAAAAAAAGAAAAAAAAAAAAGAAAGACTTCCATAGCAGAGAAGGCATGCACAATTACCCATCACCAATGCATACAAACGGTCGACTAGTCATACAGTGGGAATGCGCATACCAGTCAGCCAACAACAGCCGAAACTACAAATTCATGCATAGCATACATCCTCACATAAGAAAAGCAGATGTACATGATAGCACTAGCTGTGAAAGACAGAGGCATTACAATTGTTTTCGTAGGCTTAGTTTTTCTGTTTCATTCTTCATAGAAATACCCTGCCTCCTTCACCTCACATGTTGGAATTCAAGGAATATCCATTAAGAATTTTCAGGCAAATGCAAGGTGTGTTAAGTGGTAAGCAATAAATGCTAGAGAAGAAGTAGATGGTGGCTATAGCAGCCATTCTAGAGAAAAATAGAATAGATTTTGCAGATGTTTGGCGATTTAATCATAACAAATCACCCAGATCAATTTCTTCTAATGGAAAAGACATCCGCAAGAATCTAGTGCCTAATGCTGATATAACTCCAAAGCCAACTCTTGTGTCATTTGGTTGCACAGACAATGCTCTATTGCAGACGAACTTCACCCCTTGGTTTAAACGATACATCTTGATATAGGGGAATCAAATAAGGAAAGTACATGGGAAGACTATGCTACACGGGCGTTAACTACATTGGTGGTCAAACTCCTGGAGCAGGATTTACTTAACCAGATTTTGAAATTCCTCTGGACATTGATACACAAGCGTGCATGTGTGTGTGACTAATCAAATAGGCCAAAGCATCATATGAGCTTCAAAGAGAAAAACATTCTCACATAACAGGCTAACAGCACTAGAATGTCAGATTGGTCGCCTATTGTTCAGATAACTGTCACTACCCTTAGAGCAGTTACCTGTACTTGGCCATGTTTCTATCTGAAATAACAAAAACTGGTTTAAGACCACATTATCACTGCAGGGGATCTTCCAAAATTCTATATTGTCCTTTTTCGGGTTAAAACTCCAGGAAAAACTACAAGACTCTTATGTTGTCCCCTTTTTGGGTTAATGCTGCACCAGCCTAAAAAGCAAAACATACACACGCAGGCAGACATATGCACAGTTCACATGCTTCATCATTTTAGTAGTCAAAGCAAACACAGTTTACAATTCAGCAGTTCATCCTACTTACTTTGTGTCCTCTACATATAACAGTAAAAGCGAAACGCAGTTATTGCGGGAAAATAACATGAGTCAGTACCAAAATAGCAAAATGGCCCAAAACAGGAAATTCTGTTCTGTTTCCCTTTCTTAGATTTTCTCATTAATTTATCCGGAATATATCAAAGTCGCATGAAATATAGGATCCAAAACTCTCTTATAAAATAATCCAGCCTTTCTCAGCATTGAACATAAGAAGTCAAAGACACGTAGATAGATAGATAGATAGATAGATAGATAGATAGATATCAAGAGAGAGAGAGAGAGAGAGACCTGGAAATGCTCAGGGAGGTACTTGTGCTTCAGGGATAGGTCCATAGCTCGCTTAAGGCGTTGATTTCTGGCGTCGACGACCTCTCGAGGAAGGCGATTCAAGGCTTCCTTCACGTCCAGGTCGTAAAGCGGATCGTACAGATCGTCATATCGAAGGCCTTGGAGACACATACAAAATACCAATCAATATCAAAAGAAAAGCAAAATCGAAACAATCCCAAATCCAAAACTAAGCTTAGAAGACAGAATTTTAACCGTATTTGCGAAGGCGGTTAGAGACGGCTTTCATGTGCTGAGCCGCGAACCAGTTCTTCTTTGGATCCACCAGCCACTTCATCAGCGAAGACGCCATTCTCCCTTCTTCTCAAGAGCTTTGCTCCAAACTCTCTCTCTCTTCTCTCTCTCTCTCTTCTCTACCACTTCTCCTCGCATGTCCATGTCGTCCTCATGTTTTTCTGGAAGTGTCCATGCTCCGGTTGACATTTGAAATGACAGTTTTGCCCCCAACTGTCCGAACTCCAAGCACCTCTTTTAATTACACGGAAACTTATTTTTGTTCGCCGAGGATAGAATAGTCATTTCAACCACTTGGCTTAAAATTTCGGGTAAAATGTCAGTTATATAATTGGATAGTTAATTTTTTTAAATATACCGAACATATTTTTGTCACCACTCATATCCTTTGAAAATTATATTAACCTTTACTTAATTAAAAAATAATAAAAAATTCATATAATTTTATATTTTATAAAACTCTGATGTTACTATTCAGAGTGACAGGACAAATTCTAATATATATATATATATATAAATTTTAATTAAAGATGTAAATATGATCGATTCTAACTAACCTTATTTATATACTTGTTTTGATAAATTTTTAATTGAACTCTATACATATATGTCACAAGATTAATTAAGACCCATCAAGGACGGGTTTACATCCCTAATATGGCTAACATAACAACTTTAGCATTGGGAAAGGAGAAAGAGAAAACAGAGCAAAACAGGGGAGAAGTAGAGGACAGTGGAAGCAGAGCATGTAGTTCCATTGCCTTAGGAAACCTGTTTCACTTCATTGTTATAAGTTAGAATGAGTTCCTTAGGATTATGATTAAGAAGACAGAAAGAGAAGCCAAGTAGTGCTCAAGTTTTATAAAGTGAAAAACAAGTACATGATGAAGTCTTCGGTCCCCCCCCCCCCCTCCTTGTTTCATCCCCCATCTTTATTCAAATCCCTCTTCCCACATAGCAAATATGTAAATGCATTCAATCACAGGAGAAAAGAATCATGTAAATGAATCTAGATAATGCCTAATGGCTTCCACCTACTTGTTGGATATGGACCAAGTAATAGTGACAGAAATTCATCTGGACTGCTTCATCCTTTCTGTTCTTCCCATTTCTCCATGTTCCCAGCTTCCCACTTTTGTACTTGGTCCGCTTGCGATCTTCTTTGGTTTTTAGATAGAGTCGTGTACGTAAATAGATAGAGTCATGTATGTCATCAGTCAGTCAACTTCATGAAAAAGACAAACTTCTCAACAATCTTCTCTTGAGAATCATGGTGTTTAGGACTGGTCTGGGAAAACCTGAAATGAAATCGGCTCTCCTTCATGGTCATATTCTACTAGCAGAATGCAAAATTAGGGCACAGAGAGAATTAAGGGAAAGACACAAGGTTTGGAGCGCGTTAACTGACCTGATGGTGCCTTTCTGAGATGCTTACAGATCTAAACTTCAGCTCGCCTCTCCGGGTTGTCATCTCATCCAGTATCTCTTGACTTGATACATCCTCATCCATTGTTTCATCCGTGTCCTGTTTTTCCATATGATGGAGCAATTGTAATTAGAACAAACAATGGCAGCGACATTATCTTTCTTGATCAATTTGAGTGGAAGGAAACCAAAGTAAGGCCGATTATCATACTGAACTAGCAATTTATGGACAGGAAAGGGAACAGAACAATACCCTGCATGACAAACTTCCACTGCGCATTGGCACCCCGGCACTCTCCTCGTATTCAGCTGCATCTAATTCGTGAAGATGCTGCTGTGAAAAGAACTTGGGAAGAATATGTTCTCTGATACTTATAAGGAGGAAGAATGGCAAAGGGAACAATATTCCAGCAATAGGTATCCATGTGATCCCGAAGCAAACCAGAAAATAAGCAAGCTGGAAGAGGGTGAACAAGGCAATGTATTTGAATGGAACTGTTTCCACGAATGAAGCATGGACACCTGCGAGGACTCTGTCGAATAGGATAATCACAGGAGAAAATGTTGAGAGATGTTGGATGGATAGAGCAAAGAAAAGATCCATCAACTAATCCTATAATGCAGTCATTTGATCCTTTTCATCAATCTGTTTGTTAATTTTGCATATGCCTATTTGGTTGAAAGCATAGAAGCGGGGAAATTTAAAAAGTAAAGGAGAAGCTAACTTACTTAAAACGTCGTCCAGGAGTGATAAAGAGAAACAACAACCTCTCCCAGAACTGATTACCAGGGAGGCTGTCGATGGCCATATAGGCAAAGTATCCCCAAAGAACTGAGGTAGGAATCATCCTGATCACAGGTATAACGCACACTGCAGCACCAACGAGGACGGATTGCAACAGATTGCTTCCTCTTTGCTCATTAACTCGGACAGGCAAGTGAGCATCTATGTGCTTCTCGGGATCAAATTTTCCATTTTCATCTCCTCCATCTTCCCTTTTCATGACAGCCTCTTTCAAGTTCTCCAACTCTTTATCAACAGAATTATTCTGTGGCAGAATGGCAGAATGTGCTTAAGGAAGACATATCAACATAAAACTGATAAGAAAACACCCATGCCCAAGGATGCAAGTGACAAGGAACACTTACAGTTTGAGAAGTGTCCATCTCAATAAACACAGCCTCCATCTGTCCATAGATCTCTGAGTTGCTAGCTTCCCTTTTAATGCATTCCTTGGCACTCTTCACCATCTTCTTTCGAATCAACTGCACGTCATAGAAACATTGTTTAAAAATTTATACCAATCATATGTCACAGATGACATAGAAAAATCATTCTTTTCACCCTTATCTCACCTGCCTCTTGAGGACTGCAAGACTCCTAGTGTGCATGGGTGATTGTGGGAGGACACCATTTGAAGGAGGCAGGCCAAGCACTCCACAAAGCAAAGTCTAAATTGGCAAATAGAAAAAGTAAAACCACTAGAGACTTGTACAAAAGAGCTCAAAAGTAAATCATAACCTCAAGTTAGAAAAGAGAACAGGTGACTTTCTGAAAAAACCATACCATGGCTCCAAGCAAGAGCATATCATAATGGTAAGCAGATGGGTTTTTAAGATTGTATTCCTTCTGCTGTGCCATTTGGGAAGCTACACTGTGGTCAAAAAAGTATAAACCTGCAATCATCACAGCTGGTATAATGGCAATCAAAATGTATGTCACTGGAACCTTCCCCATATCCTGCAATTTCATTGCAAAAACAACGTTAACTTAGTACAACAATTTTTATCATTCCCTCACATCAAAATGTAATTAGTTAAGCTTCAGCCATTAATTGGAAGAGAAAACGTTTCATTAGCAACAAAAAGCAGTGCATCTGTGAAACTTCACAATTAGGCACTTCCTTTCAAAATATACAAGACTGCGAATTACCATTTAGTAAAGTACATAGTGTAGAAATAGACGTATACAAGCTCTCATCCTAAATATCTGTCGTTTACATAAACGTATGGAATCTTCATAGAAGTCATGGAGAGAACAGCTTATTAATTCAGGAACAAGTACCTTGATAACAGTCCAATGGTATAATGATTCAGCATCCCAGGGAAGAGGACAGAAGAGCCTCCTGGGAACCCCAGAGGGAATTTTTCCTGGTACAACATAGGACAATGCTGTCCACAACACTACCATAAGGGGAACCCCATAGTCTGCGATAAAGCTTCGCAGCCACCCTATATTTAGCAGCCAAAGAGAATATATTAGGTCTTCATCAAGTAATCTTTAATGCTAGAATTAGTGTAATGAAAGCAAGCTCATGTACCTGTGCCATATGGCCAGGACCTAGAACCTCTGCTCTTGAGGGCAGTATAGAGTACACCAAAGGAGAAAATAACTGCCAGTAACCCATTTGTATAAAGCCACTGGAATTGATACTTCTCTTCCTTTGGATCTTCGGCTTTAGGGATACTGAACTCGCTCACCACTCCCTGTCATTCAAACAAATATACAGATTTGCAAAACATTCCTGGACTTTTGTTGGATTCGTAAGTTTTTATGCATTGCCAAACAAACAGATACCTTAATGGCCTCTTGCATGAAAAGCACACAAATCAACATGCCAAAAAGTTCCCCTGCAATCCTTGTAAACCTAGTGATAATTGTGCAAGCATTGAATATTGAAAGAAGAAACAGCATGAGAGCCGTCCAGACACAAACCCTGTGAAAGAGAAGAAGTTTGATTTACACACAAATGTTCTGACATTTGATTTATGAAACTGACTTAATAGAGGAAATAGGTCTCCGTACCAGCCGGCCCAAGCAAGAAACAGCTCCCTCCCCAAGTCTGGTCTTCCTTTACTGAAGTTGTACAAGTAAGTGTACATGATAACTGTTGGTTCAGCAACTCCCAAAATAAGGAGAGGTTGTCCACCAAAGATTGAGTGGATGATACCACAGAGAGCAGTAGAAGCAAGAGTCTCTACTGTGCTCAAGCTTCCATCTAAAACGAGAACATTTTAAAAAATTGTGCATCCTTCTATGAAAGAATGAAGATAAAAGCATAGCTCATCTCTATCATACTGAATTCATAAAAAGCATAAGAAACCTTTTATGTCCTCTATTATGTATATTAAGTTTAGAACCAAATTAAATTTGAATTATGTGAATTAGGCTTACTTCTCTTTGGGACGCTTCAGAATATTTAGAGTTCAATTCTTGATTATATTGTAGGTAAACATCTTTATCCCTTTGGTTATTTTTATCTCTTGTATAGGTTTATCAACTGGACAACTCTCTCGATAAATAACTTTGTATGACATAAATATAATTCACCTAAAGCAATACAGAATTCATTGTTTTGAGTCTCGTGTTTCTTCTAACAATGTACATTGCAGAGAAATCAGTCTTCCACAAAAACTAATGGTGTACCTGTTTCCCTACTCAATTGCTCGCCAAATGCAATGACAGGAAGAGCAGAAGCAAAAAAGATGTATGCAGTTGGAGCCAGTATCCTGAGATCAACGATGAGAAAAAATCAATTCTGATTAGAAAAAAATAAAAAAGGTTACCAGTGCATTTCAATGGTATTGAAAGGAAGACAAAACTAGAATACCTAAGACCATAGCATGCCTCTGTCCAGTCCTGCTTGTAGCATGGCAACCTTCCTTTCACATCGCTTATAATCCCTTTGAATGGAGTTTTAAGGCCATCCATTTCTGGTGCTGCAATGCAAGAATGTGGAGGTGTTATTCTGCCCATTAAAGGTGATTTCCCAGAAAATAAATCAAAATTACATAAGGGCTAATGATGTTGGTGACTCAAGTTTAAGAGATGAAAGGGCTAACGATATTGTCACAAAAACTTAATTGGGCGTCGTTGTTGGACCCATAGACAACACCCTCAGTGTTGCTTGACCCCGTGAGTCCCTTACAAACAGGGTTGCCAGTAGCGTCGTGCCTAACCTCATGAGTGAGGCAGTGAGAGGGTAGGATCAGGCAGTGCACACGGTAGCTATTGGAGATCCGGCCTTACCCTTTCTACTAAGAGAGAGAATAAAAATTATATACAAATTGCGCGATACAATATGCAAGATTCAATCCATTGTACATGAATACAACAAACAGATTCAATAGATTAAGAAATTGGATTATCAAGAAATGCTACATTCACTTCCTGAATGGACATTTTTCTCCCAAGCGAGAAAACAAACGGCAAAAAGTAAACCAAACGGGCAAAAAAGAATGGAAGAAGACGATAAACCAGCGCCAGATCCTTCTAGAATGAAAGCATTCTAGACTAACCAAACAAGAAACCTTGGAAACCTTACACCATTGCATTTTCTCTTCGTTTCCACAGGTTTCTTGGCCCCCAAACAGAGGTTTCAACCACATTCACTGCCAGAAAACGAAAGAAATCTCAAAAATGACATAGAGACACCAACCTGTAAGGGCCAGGAACGAGGGAGAATGGATTGAACAGGCCGACAGACAAAGAGGAAGAAAGAATCAGGGAAGGTCTTATAAGGAGATCGAACGAATAGGAAATTCGAAAAGAAAGGAAGAAGAAAAGAGAGAAAGAGAGAGAGAGAGGAAGACGGCCGGAATGTCAGTCTCCGGCCGGCAGAAGAGGCCGGGCGAGGACCGGGAAACGTGTAGGAGATGACAAATCTCTGCTCTCCCTGTTTGTGCGTTTAGAACTTGTGGATTTGAATGAAATACTTCTCCTGGCTTGTCTCGCCCTGGTTTCTCGCGCCGTCTCTAACAATGGGAGACGGACGTGGACGGCCCTTGAGGCCTGCCGCCGGCCATATATACGCATTATATATATATATGTATCTATAATCTATATATATAGCGCGTGTCTTGTGGGACCCAACTGGCTTTGCCTCTGCATTGACGAGACCAGTTTCTAATTACAGGCTCTACTACCATTGCTTGCATTCCTCCATGCTGGGGAAATGCTAACCCGATCCGAGTAAATGATCTCGTTATTTATATTATTTAAAATATCACGATATATAAAAAAAATTACATTAATAAATATATTAAATTTAATTTAATATATAAATATAATATGTGTCCCTCAACAATTAAGCCTAATGTCAAATTTATGAAAAAAATTTATAAAATTTATATGTTTTTTTTTAAAACTAAATATCGAATTTTTTTATTATTGAATGATCAAATATCATATTTATATATTAAATCTGATCTGATATGACTTGACTCTTTTTACGACTCCGTTCACTCTCAATTATGATAAGGAATTAAAATAATATTTTTTAATAATTAATATACCAAATCTTAACGTTTTACACTTTAGAGATCAAATATCATATTTTTTAATTGTTGAGATACATCCGTATGTATTAAGTCTAAAATTAATTATTAATAAAAAATTATTATTTATAATTATGTATTATGTATATGCATTATTAATAATATAAAAATATATTATTAAATCTGGAAACAACTAATCCAAGCCTGTAATAATTTTTTTCAGATCTAACAATATATGTAACATCATTAATAATATGATACCATAAGTTAACAAGATATCATCTAATTAACTTTATTACGGGAAATGTATTAGGTAGAAAAGAGCAAAATTTTGGTTTACTCAAAATAATCGAATCAAATCGGTTAAACTTATTAGTTTGGTCCAATTTTTTTCTTGTATCAATTCGGTTCAATTAATTTTTTTTAAACGTTTAATTTTTAATTGAAAGGACCAAAATAATTGAACCGATCAAATTTTAAAATAATATTATTTTTATATTTATAAAATGACGTTATTTATCTCAATTTTGTGTATTTTATATCAATTATTTTGGTTTTCTTTGATTTTTTTGCCTTTCTTCAATTTAATCTGTTTGGTTTAATTTATATGATTTAGGTTTGATTTTTTTTATTATTAGTTTAGTTTTTTGGGTTAATCAGACTATTTGATTCGAGTTTATTCCTCGACTCAATTAAATTGGTTAGTGTTTTTCTTTCAACACCCCTAGTGTTAGGTTACTGGTGACGGTTATAAACCTACTTTGTAAACTTAACATTTTTGATAAAATTAAAGTATGCGGTGCTGTTATATTTTTAAATATATGCATTTAATTATGACATTAAAGCTTTATATTAATATAATTAACAAAAACGTTTGTGATATTATTGAAAATATTCTTCTATAAAAAGTTAGACAATGCACTTATTTTTAATTTATTTATTTTGTTAATTAATCACGGGTCGATATGAATTAAAAGTTTAAAAGTAAAGGGTATTCTTCTTTTTTGTAGAATTCTTTTTTGAAATGTTGATCCTTAAGATATGACCACTCAAGAGTTGGTGAGTTAAATATTTAAAATTTTTGACAATTTATTTAATTAAAATTGTTATTATTTAATTTTAAATAAATTAAGCTTTGATAACTATATATATATATGTGAGTTTGAGATTAATGAATTATAAGGCACAAGATATAGCAAGAATAAACAAATAAGCCACGAGACAATTTATAGTGGTTCAATATCTTCACACTCACACACTTATTCTACTATTCCAAAGTCTTAACCATCTTCGGAGTTTCACTAATCTTACCAAAATTTTTACATTACCTTATCTTGAAAACTAGATACACTCTTAAATTATAACGAGTTTTAAAAAAATCACCACCAAGGTTTTCTTCCCAACTTACCTTAAAAATTAGACATGCCTAGATTTTAATGGTTATAGGAAACCAATACAATTCACAACAAGTTTTTATAGATACAAATATTTGTGCACAATTGAAGTCAAATAAATAAGCAATTAAGCACAAATATATAAGACAATAAAATATAAATAATTAAATTAGTAACCTTAGTTGGAGACATTTGGATTTGTAGTAGAAGACTTGAAACGGTTTCTCCTCTTGTCTTGTGACTCTTTGATGGATGTGCAATGTAACTTTGGGAGCCTTATATTGCTTGAATTTTTGCTTGATAGCATTTGGGAGCTTGTGAGTGCTTCGGATATGTAAAATGAGCAATGAATTGATCTCCAAAATGAGTTTGAGCCTATTTATAAACATTATGAAAAATACTGTTAAAAAACGGTCAGATTTACTGTTCACAACGGTCGGAATACTGTAGCGCACTGTAATAATAGTGAAATTTTAAATTTTTTGTCAAAATTTTGAAAAAAAAAAATATTTGTATGAATTCTTACTTACTTGAAAAATAATTTTAATGGAAAATACTAATTTTTATAATACATATATTGTGTCAAAATATTTTACAAAATCATATCTATTTTATCTTTACAAAATCACACCTCCAGTTTTATAAAAGACTGAGAGTCTTTACTTTCATTTCTTACTTTTACAAAATCATATCTATTTTTTCTTTACTAATTTGAGCATCACCGGCAAACTATGGACCTAATCTCGTCTTACTCCTTTGTAAGTGGAGCTCTTGAAGTACAATTTTTACAGTGTATTTCACTTTACAAGTGTAATTCCCAAGGTGACGACCTCAAGGTGAGGCCAAGATTTCTAAAAGGCATGTTATAATGGACTATGGAAAAATGAAAAATAGCATTTGAACACTCAAAAACACTTTTAATAACATTTAATTATTAATTTATTATATATTTATATTGATATGATATATAAAATATGAGATATCCAACAGTCATTACTAACCACATGGTAAGATGGTAATAGGAGTTCCGGACGCTACCAAAACTTATATAATAATAATGGAAATTATTAAGACAAAGCAGACTAAGGTGGAGGGCACATGGGAGCCCCCAATCCATGTGCCGCCGCCCGCAACTGCCGCGGCGGCGGCGGCGAAGCTTGTTTTGAGTTCGGCTTCATCTGCACCAAACGCGTCTGCTCTCTGTCTCTCTGTCGTTTTGCTGCTGTTTGCGTTTGTACGTCGAATGAGAGAATATTCTGTTTCCGCATGGCCATGCAACGGTTTTCGTTTAAAATATTTTCACACATACATAACAAAGACCACTTCAATGTTGTTTATTATTCTTTAATTATTATACATTGAGAAATTTAATTAAATATATGTATATATATAATAATGCATAAATTACGTCTGATAAATAAACATATAAATTTTTTTATTGAAATTATTTTATTTAAAAAAGAAAAACTTAAAACTTTGGTAAGGGAAGAAATTGTTATAATCTCTTGCTTCCAACTCAATCCATATTCCTTAAATCACAAATTGACAAGAAGATCATGTGATATATAATAGGGTAAATTATATGAAACCCCCCTGCACTTAGGGTCATGTGCAACTTACTCCCCTATGCTTTTGATTGTATCAAAAACCCCCTGCACTTTCAAAATGTTAGAATCAGCCATAATTTGTTATTTTTTTACATAATTTTATACAATTTATTAGTTAATTAATGCAAAATTTTATATTTTTTTGATATATTAAAATTATATATGTAGAATTATGTATTTTGTATGTAAATTATTGTATAAAATTATGTAAAAAAATAACAAATTATTGCTGATTACAACATTTTGAAAGTGCAGGAAAACTTTTTGATACAATCAAAAGTACAGGGAGATAAGTTGCACATGACCCTAAGTACAAAGAAGTTTCATATAATTTACCCTATATAATATAAACACACACACATGGACAGAAAGGGGAGGCTCTGCCTTCCCATGGTGTGAATCAAGGAGTAGGATCCAGGACATATCGATCAACCAGCATTGAACCACTAGTAGCGTGGCAAATATCCATATGAAGTTTAGGAGTAAACAACATTAAATTCTAAGTTGAAACAAAATAAAAATGCTTGAAAAGAAGATGGAGGAAGACGCAGCAGAGGGATGGAAGATGTCCGTCAAGTACAGGATTGTCCAGAAAACAGATTTCTCAAAGATGAAGAGCTGGTATATAAAAAAATACCACTAAAAAGGAGTTCACTTCCATAGCTTCCTCAGTGACATGTTTTTCTCAGTATCTTTCTTCATCACTTTAGCCACCGCCATTTCGAAATCTTCCTGTGTTACATGAACCCTCCTCTCCCTCAGTGCAAACATACCGGCTTCTGTGCACACCGCCTACACGTAAAAGAGTAAATTTAGAGAGCTTTAAGTAAATATATATATATAGCAAAGGTAACGTTACAGCAGAGTGATACTCTGGCAATATGTTCATAATCCCGAGCTAAGCAAAGCACAGGATTATGCAATCTGAGAAGGCAAAACCTCCATCAACGATGGATCATAAACATAACAATGAGGGCATATACACCAACGCCGCATAATCACCCACCACCCCTCCCACAACCAATAAAAAAATAACAGCAGGGGGACAGCGGCTAAATATGCATATGTATAAAAGGGCAAATTGCCAAGAAGAACTTCTTTTCTGATTTTTTCTGTAGTAGCATCCAAATTTAATTTTCCTTTAGTTTGGACCACCGTTAAACTTTCTATTAGTAAAAACCATTAGATATTAGCGTGGCCTACTACAGCGGTTGATATGACTGCTACTGTAGTAATTTCTACCGCATCAGCCAATTGAGGAAGTATATATAAATATAAAAGTAATATGTACAAAGTAAAAACTACATATATAAACACATCAGTGGCGCTCGGCCACACAAACCACATTGATGACGGGGAGGAATATACTCTATATTGGAGTTCTTCCATTTTATTAAAGTTTCTGTAACACTTTCCTCAACGATTGAATCCACTGCTTTACAATCATTATTCTCACAATCTGAGACCTTATATATATATATATATATATAGTGTGTGTGTGTGTGAGTGCGTGTAGAGAGATTGATTGAAAATGTGAGAAGCTTGGTAAGCAGATATGCCAACAGAAACAAACAACAACCGGCCAGTAAAGCTTCTCAGATGGGGAGATTTATATAGCTACAGCCGCTTGGGCAATTCAAGAGCAAGGGCACTTATCATTGTAACCTTGCTCTTGGTACATGCAGCCCCCTTTCTACTACACATTGGAACCATAGATGGACACCGGAGAAAATGATGCCCAAATGAGAAAGAGATAAAAAATGTGTATTTTTTTTTTTTTTTGGGGTGGGGGGGAGATATAGAGAGAGAGAAAGAGAGAGGAATCAAGCAGGGCATAGTCCAGATCATAGTTACCAAGAACATGGTACAAGAACAGGTGCAGGGTATGTTAGTATGCTAATTTTGGGGTATGAAAAGAGTACGCTCAATTTGTTAGTTATTTCAAGTCGTGATACGTTTTATAATTATATTCAAGTCAAAATTAGGTAGATTGATACTTTGCTATTATACAAGTTGGTATATTTTGTTCTGTTTAATTCTTTTCTATATTCTTGTACAACTTATGGAATGAAGAATCCTATGCAAATGAAGCTAGGTTTGAATATAATTCAAAATGTAATAAAATATACAAGAAAGTGAGGTAGACATGCTTTCTTCCTCTAATTTTAATGGAAAATTATTCTGAATTTAAGTTTCTTCCCTAGTTTTTTTTTATTATTTTAACTAAACTGATGTACTACTTGGGATCCCCATTATTGGGGATCCGAATCACATTCACCCAGGTCACAAAAAAACCACAATTTGGAACGTGTGATCCGGATCACGCTTCCAGGGGGTAGGAGGGTATGGTCCAGATCCAACCGCCATGAAAATGAACATAGCCTTTCAAAAACCCTAACCTACCTCACAATCTGAGACCTTTTACAAGTACTAAAAGATCATCTTTTACAATTACTGTTCTCACAGTCTGAGAAACACTTTGAGAAGGTATTGTGCACATGGTTATCAAACATCCCCAAATATATATATATATATATATCACCTGATCTCCCCCATTGTCGGATCTCTATTAGTTTTTCGGGTGGCTCGAGGTTGTGCTGCCAGCAGCAACTGGCCAGCACTGGGGTATTTATATATAGTTTCAGTTTATATATATATACTAGTTATATTTAGTTTATATAATATATTTCCTGATGTGGCAAAAATTACTGAGGTGGCAGCCACATCAACCACCTCAATGATCCTATATCTTAGTAGGATCATGTCAACGTTTAACAGCTTTTACTAATGAAAGGTTAGTGGTGGCCCAAAACTGAAACAAAATTAAAGTTGGACACCACTATTGAAAAAATTAAAAGTTTTGGTCCAAATTTGAAACATAGGTAAAAGTTGATTTTTTTTTTTTTAAGCGATTTGCCCTGAGAAAAATAAGAAAAAATGTTGACACAGAAGGAAAGCAAACCTTTAGTTCGGCACCAGATGCACCATTCATCTTCTCTGCTATCTTCTTTAGATCAATCCCACGCATTAAGTTCATTTTTCTCGAGTGTATTTTCAAGATATCCAAGCGGGACTGCAAGAAACAACAATAAAACCAACAGGCTAGTCAGTGCTGAGCTGATATACAGCTAACTTAGAAAAGAAAAATTGATGACATCAATCACACCCATTAGTTTCATTTTTCTTGATTAGTCTAAAAATACCCAAACTGGATTGCAGATCCCAAAGAAAGCACGTATATTTCTCTCCAAAAAGGCATATCACTAAACAACAAACTCAAAAAAGTAATACATTATGTGCAAAATAAGAGTAATACAAGATCAGGATTGCAGGGGTTGCCAGAGAGTCAAATCTACACGGGCAAAAATACAACCCTGGAAAGGTGAAACATAAATCTGGATTGCACAATTAGGATTTATAAACCCAAGTACCTTATTTATCTTAACCACAGGTTAATTGTAGTTGGCAGAATAGTACCTAAATTGAGAGGGAGGGGCAACGGGAAGCTTTTAGAATTCAAAAGGTGGCGCCATGATAAGCTCATAATGACTAGGTATCAAGGGAAGTCAAGTGACGTAACAATTCAAACATCCTAAAGTGCAAGTAGATAAGTCACTGCATAACAAGATTAACTCAATCAGGCATTTGCCATATATTTTCACTGTTCAAATATTTGACGATTAACTCAATCAGGCATTTGCCATATATTTTCACTGTTCAACTATTTGACACCCCCTTCCCCTAACACACACACACACACAATAAAAAATTATCATTCAAATATTTGCCACATAAAAGAAACGGAAAGTCCTGCGCCTCCCCCTCTATACCCCTAAGGGATGAAAGGGCAGAGGTGTTCAATGTCTTTCAAGTGAGATTCTAGGCCAGATGTGCACTCATAGCACATAAGAATTCAAGTTCATTCTAAATGTTACAGAACCATCTATAACCCAAGTGATGCAGATCAGAGTCTTATCAAGTGGCATTATCCTAAACCTTCACTTGTAGACAGAATCTTAAGCACACAAAGTAGAAATAAAGATGAAGATGTGATCAAAACTCTTAAGAGCATCTGCAGATCAAGAAGTTGACTTTGCAATCTGTATAATTGTAAGATCTTAAGAGATACATCTAGATCATAGATTCAACTGAACATAAATTCCTGACTCTCTAGAACAACCAGGTCTTGGATTGATAAGTGGAAACCAATAACTTTTTGAAGGACTTCAAGGTGTAGGTGCAAAATTTCTTATATCCTCTTTAACTTGCTTCCTCAGAAGCTTCTATCCACCAAGACCAAGTAGTATTCATTAATAGCTCACCACCATCTTTGCAGATCAATTTTTCTTCATTGGATATCAACAACCAGCAGAAACCCCATAACATTGAAAGGGAATATAGAACCAGGAACTAGGAACCACAACTAATTTCATAATTAAACAAATAGGAAGATATTTACCTCTTCATTAGGATTTGGGAACTCTATCTTCCTGTCAATCCTTCCAGGCCTCAGAAGGGCGTGATCCAGAATGTCAATACGATTTGTAGCCATTAAAACCTGTACAAAGGAGATACCTTCCCATCAATTATTTGTATAAGGAAAAACAAGTTTCAATCAGCATAACAGGAAGTTCGCCAGCAGACACGAGATCAGTACTTTGATTTTGTTAGATGCTTCAAATCCATCCAGTTGGTTGAGAAGCTCCAACATGGTCCGCTGAACTTCACTATCACCATTGCCAGATCCAGATTCCATCCGAGCAGATCCAATGCTATCAATTTCATCCATAAAGATGATAGATGGAGCATGTTCTCTGTGAAACATCAACAAGAAAGGAATCAATCAGAGGATGTAAATGGGAATTTCATATAATAGGACTAAGCATTATTTAGTACCCTGAGATACAAGATGGTGCACAGATCAACACTATACCAATGTTGTCACTGAAGAACATAAAACAAACCTGGCCATGACAAAAAGTTCTCTAACCATTCGAGAGCCCTCACCAATATACTTCTGGACCAACTCCGACCCAGAAACCCTTATAAAGGTACAATCAGTGTGATGAGCAACTGCCCTCGCCAAAAGTGTTTTCCCAGTACCAGGGGGACCATATAGCAAAACTCCCTATTGGTTGAGAAATAGAAAAATTGTTATAAGCCAGCATTCTGCATCGCACAAATCATGGGTGATGCAGTAAACCAAAATTAATTAAAAGGGTAGTGTAGCTGTAATGAATTGCTGATAGAAACCAACCTTCTTCCCCTATATTTTAATATTCCAATGCTCCCTTTGGCCAACATAAATTAACAAATAAAATAAAATTTTAATGTAAAAGGACCAGTTCGAAACACCTGCCCTAATAGGCCAGGCCAAACACAAATGAGCTCCAAATATGTTTAATTAGAAATGGAGTACATACTTCATAGTAAATCATTCAATTGATATGTATGCCAAAAAACCAGGTGAATTCACCTTTGGTTGGGCTATTCCAAGGCTCTCGAATAGTTCTGGGTGTTTGATTGGTAACTCAATGACCTAAAAATTAAGAGAATAGAAGGACAAATTAGTTCCCAGATAACCAGCCTGTCAAACAAAAAGTGAATGATAATAACAATAAAAAATGCAGAAAAGAAACTTACTCTTATCCCCCGTATAGTTATATAATTGAGTCAATAAAAAAAAAAAAAAGACTAATGACCTAAACTTGTAACTACTAATTAGTACAACAACAACAACAATCCCAAGCCTAATCATCGCAAGTAGTATACCAACAAATATATAAAGCGCCCATTTGAATTTGTGTTCGCTTTAACCTTTTTGTGTTCATTTCCAAAATGTTAAAAAACAAACACATGAAAATACCATGTGATTTCTGTCTTATGTTTAAGAAATTGAACACAAATTCGAAATAACCTAAAAGATATGGAAACTCTGCTGCTTTCAATTCCTTTTGCCAATTTCACTCCAACAGACAACTTTTCTCTTTAAGCATTTTTATAATTATTCCATAACATTTTATATTAATAATATTATCATAAATTATTATTAATATTTTATACTAATAATATAGTTATATTAAAATTTTGAACAAAAACATAAAAATCATTGACGTTTTGCCTTTTTTGGTTACAGATTTTGACAACTGACAACAAAAATCAAAAGGGCAGGTTCAATTTTCAATTTTCTATCTGAAAACAAAAACTGAACAAATATCTGAAAACAAACACACAAAACCTGATAGCAAAATCAAATGGGCCCAGCAAATGATATTTAGCCATAAAACCAAGAAAAGAACATCTCATTTAACTAACCTCCTTTATCTCTTTTATTTGTTGGTCAAGGCCACCAATCATGTCATAAGTAGAATCAGGAACTTTTTCGACTTTCATAAGATTTACAAGAGGATCCACTTTACTCGGTAATATCAAGTGAAGCACATAGCTATCATTCCGAAGGGCAACTCTAGTTGATGGTGTAAGCTTTGTGATGTCAATGTTCTTGTCAATATCAACAACATATTTCCCTTCTGGATGAACCTGAACAGTGAGAAAATACATGACGAATGGCACATTATGGTCAAATCAGAGGAAAATGGAAAAATATATTATAACAGTAATGGACCTTAAGATAGGTTCAGACACTGATATAGCCCACGATTTCCACTTCTCAAAATTTAATTTGGCCACTTACGTGATGGGAGTAAGGAAAAATTCAATATCACATTATGCTCTGAAAAATATCAAACATGATGGTATCTCACAGTATTCTTCCTGGGACCCTGTAACAGCTAATTATGCCTTGTTTGCAAGCGGTTTAACAGCTAAAAACCACTAGTTTCATCATTATCTATACAAGGGGTCACGGTAGAACAAAAAAATAAGATCAATCACTGTTTTGTACTACTGATCCTCTTCCTTTGTACTCTTGTTTTCTCATTTATTGTTGTTTTAAGTGAGGGGATTCACTTGTAGGTTGTAAAGCTAGTAAGCACAATAGGGCTGGTGGTAATGGTGTTGTGATACAGCTTTACCTTTTCATTTGTGGTTTTTTCAAGTCATAATGAATTAAAATTCTCTAGTGTAGCTGGAGGAGGTGGATCTGGGCTTGGAAGAAGCCAAACCACCATAAATTATTTGGCTCCTTTATTTTGTTATTATCTATTTCATTTGAAAACTATCATGTGAGCAAACCCCATCCAATCCAAAAAAAAGAATTTATAAATTTTCAAAAACATAGAATTTTATACAACCCAATAATTCAACACACATGACAACACATTGCCGTGCACACGCACATGTCCTGTAGTTTCTGTCTTTTATTTTCTCTTCTTTTTTTTTTTGTTTCTTTTGTGTGTGTGAGTGGGGGGGGGGGCTACTCAATATCCAACTATGATCAAGGTTACAAACCTATAAAAATCTTGTATCTCCAAGACGTAAGGATGAGTTTGAAATCTATAATACTGGATCCTCTAGTTAATCCAACTTCAGGGCATTATTTGTGAAATCAACCAAAATGTTTATATCTTTAAAACTGGTAACTTAAGCGGGTCAATAAGCTAGATAATGACCTTCCTTCTGGAAAAATCGATAAATTCAGAATACTATATCTTTTCTTCATAAGATTTATTATACTAGATGCCTGCTTAATCAAGCAGTAATAGAGCTAGACCTTACATTTTCAAACAACACTGTTGAGGCAATAAAGTTTGAGAGAGAGCCATGAGAATGACAAACAAGATGCAGAAACAGATAAGCTTCAATTCATAAAGTTGCACCACCTTCCAACACAGCTTATAATACCAAAACCCCCATTCAAATAAAAGTCTTGGGTGAGAAAGTACCAAATCTGGCCATTCCGAGATATATTTTTGTTCCAGCATATTCTCAAATACCCATTTTATTTACAACTCTAGATGTCCACTGGATGGGTTCGAATATCACCAAATTTGTCTTATCAATTGCAATTGTTATGACCGTCAATCTTAAGATGCAATTGCAAAACACTAGTTGAGAATGTGAGTAGAAAATGCTTGAACTCTACAATAAGGATGATGTCAAGAGAAATTGAACTGTAACTTTAACTAGATATTTGATGTGGACTTATAGGCATACCTTCACCAGGACCTTGGATTTCCCCATAGCCTTGACCACTTCACCAACGTATGAGCCAGGCTCCTGAAGCAATTGTAGTTCTTCTTTGAGCATCCTCACTGCATGCAGCGAGAGCAGTTAACAAAGGTTACCATCTAAAATCATGAGAACTAATAGAACAATTAGAACATGTAAAACCCTTTTGAGTATTTTTTCTTGTCGAGATCTGTAATTCTTTATTGCATTATCCAATATCAGACCAACTAATTGAGTGGAACTCTTAAGCTATTAACAAGTAATATTAACCATACAACAATCAGCATTCGCTTTTCCATTTGCACTGCTGATTAGAGACCACCTTCGTGCAGCAAGTGCAATCTACTTGACATCAGAGATAGATAGCACGAAGGGCGAAAAAACTCAAACTCCAAAGTTCAGAGCTCAATTACAAAACATAGCTAACTGTTTCCCCTGTTGACTGCTAATAAATGCACAAATATAAGCAAAACACGCCCACGTCCACTATACCACATCCTTCCAATCACGGAACATTGCAAAAATTAAGAATTAAATAATAGCTTAAAATATAAAACGTAAACGAAACCTAAAAGAACCAAACTCAGCCCGTGCAATAGTAACTCCAAAAACCTAGGGTTTCTTCTTTTGTGGCGATTTGCAGGGACGCGCGAGCGTATACCTTTGGAATTGAAATCATTGCGCTGAGCCTCGAGGCGATTGAGGTTGTGGGTCTTCTGCCTGACCTGGAGCTGAAGATCGTGGATGTTCTGGAGATAGTACTGCCTCAAGCCCTCGCCCTGCTTCGACGGCGTAGCTTTTGAGGAACACACGCCGGACGATGCCGGTTCCCGTTGGTTTGGTTCGATCGCAGCTGTCACCATTGAAGCTAAAACCCTAGAAATTTTGGGGGAAATGGAAATCAATAGTTGAGATTTGAAACCTGAAACGTTCTTATATGAGTTCGGTTCCTTGCTTCTTCTTCAATCCACCGCCAAAGCTACCCTGAAAGGGCCGAAAATGGATAATTGCAATAGAGACCTTCAACTATTAGCCAGTGCCACTTGGCACCTTTATCTCAAAATTGTATCATTTTGCCCCTATATTTATCTGGAATGCTTCTTTTTCCCTTTTTAGTTGGAATTTGTTGTGAGTTTAGATAAAATGTATTTATGCTGAAGGATTGCCCCAGTGTTCGTTATAACAGTGTTCTTTACGACTGTGATTTGAATTTTTCTAAAGTAAATTTATACAAATTTATCTATATGCATTATGCATAAAAAAATATGAACATCTGATTATGAATCCAAATAATAGTATGTCTTCTCAAACTCAAAATTGTCATTGTTGCATCTCATTGATTTTTGATCATTATAGTTCAGGGATTATGTTTTATATGGTTACAAATCATTAAAAAAAATGATTATTGTTATACGTATTTTTTGCATCACTTTTTATGAGCTCGGCTCAGTTCAATGAGCTGACTCAATCGCCCAAAGCCTACAAAAAATAGGCCCATGCAACTTCGTCAAAGAAAACCCATACACCATTAAAAATGCGCAGCTCATAAAACAAGCTCCACAACGAACTTCCAGTAAAGCCTTTTGCGAGCTCTTTCCGATCGATTAACGAACTCCCAGCAAAACTCTCAGTTCGTTGGACTATCAGATCGTTGGCTTAATACCTCCAGTTCACACAAAATGTAAAGTTGCTGAGAAATCAAATGTAGGGTCTATTTACTTTATTTGCAATAGCCCATGCTCCTCAAGATGAAGATTCCATTTATGGTTTTGTACAGATGATAAAGACTATTTGTCCCCTGTTATATCATATTTATATTTCTATATATTATCCAAATTGTAAAGGCCCCTCATTATAAATAGAGGTCAGAAATATCATAAAAAGGGACAGAAAGAATAATCAGATACTGCCATTCTGAAAGAATAATCAGAGTGCGGGCGTGGAGTAGTCATCATTCTGGCTGAACCACGTGAAAATTGTTAGGTATTCTTCACTTATATCTCGGATCTTGGTTTTATTTTTCTTCTTACCATTTTTTTTCAGACTTACTCATTGTGGTCTAAAACAAATTACAGTCGGCTGAAATTGAATGTTGACAATTATAAACTTAGTTAAACGAAGTAATGGATCAATGGCATATGTTTGAATAATTTGATAGGCATATTAGTTGTTAGGTTTGTTTTAAATTTGAATTTGGATAACTCCATCACATATGTATTAAAGACATATTTTACATAATCATCTAAAATTGTGTAAATTTAAGTAAAAATTCGACGAATTTTATTATTTATATAAACGGATTTATGTATATCTAATTATTAGATCATAATAAGGTGCATCAAAAAAATATGTTTCATATATTTATTTTCATATAATTTGTGTTAGAAAATATGATAAAAATAAATAGACCAATCTTTTTGCAAAATTGCAAATTTTAAATGTCCAAAATGAGCTATAAAAGTACAAAAAAAAAAAAGATTTTAGGACTTTTTGTTATGTCCACTTGATTGACGTCAATATCTTATATAATGTGAAGGGTGTTTTGTATAATATGAAGGTTTGATTTAAAATAAAAATGATATACTATATAGAAATCGTAGATATTATAAAATATATTATTTTTATTATAAAATGTAAGTTTAACATTATATGAAATGCTCTTTATATTGTATAAAGTATCGGTATTTGTAAATATCATAAAATTTATAATAATGAGAATGGATATATATATAGTAAAGATGTAACAATGGATTAATTTAAACATTGACTTAATACACTTTATATTGCTTTTAAAGCTATATATTATTATTGTTACTGCTTGTTTAATGTCTCTTATTGCATCACTGTCCTCTCTCTCTCTCTCTCTCTCTCGGATCGTGCCCTGTGGACTCTCTCTCTCTCTCTCTCTCTCTATTGGATCGTGCCCTGTGGACTGAAAATCGATGAAAAAATGTCAGGAAAGGGCGCGAAGGGGTTTATGGGCAAAAGCCCAGCGGCCGCGTCCTCTAGCAAAGACAAAGACAAGAAGAAACCCATCTCTCGATCCTCTCGCGCTGGTCTTCAGGTTCCTCACTCTCTCTTCTTTATCTCTCTCTGTACATGTCTTGACTACTTGCATTTCTTGGTTTGTATTCACAATGTGGTTTAACTGCCACATGGGTTTTCTGGGTTATCGTCTCATCTTGCGTTATCTGGGTTGATGTCTTGGTTTTTATTTTTGGTGCAAATTCTTTGGACGAATGTATTCGCTTTGGTTGATGATAGTGTTGTAAACCGGATGGAGGTAAGGAAAAAAGGAAAACAACTGCTAAAATCTAAATATTGAAAAATTTAAATTCAAGTTCATTAGCAAGATTTTGAATATGAAGCGAGGGTGGAATTAGAAATGAGATTAATCTGCAGTAAGGATGGAGTGGTACTTATTGAAGATATGATGTGCAAGACATGTTTAAGATAGTTTAGAGACGTGAAAAGTGAAAAGAAGACCAGTAGATACACCTTTGAGATAAGTGGATTGAATGGAAGGAGTCTGTAGCAAAAGAGGTAAGTGACCATAACCATGATATAAGATATAATGGCCAAGTGATTGGAGAGCTAAAACCTATGTAGCTGACTGCCTCGCCCACCCAGTGAGATTAAGGCTTGTGATGATGGTGGTGATGATCAGGCAACATTAGACGTTGTAACTTCATTTCTCTGGGTGCATGAAACACGCATTCTAAATTTAAAATGCTATTTATTTCCCGTTTCTTTATTTTCTTTTTGATAATAAATTATTTAGAATGTTGTTTTGAATTATTACCAAGGAAATAACACTTGAATGTTTGCATGTAAGAAAGAAGCAATGTTTCTATAATAATAACAAGAAAAATCATGTTTGGAAGCATTTCTTGAACTTCAACTGTATTTTTCTTGCAGTGTGATATCAAGGTACAAGAATAGTAGACTGGAACATTGGGTGCGTAGGTGTAGGTGTCTGTGCTACATCACAGGTCCTAAATAAATTAATGGAAAATGATATTCTTAGAGTGTTATTAACAAAAAAATGATATCAAAATGGAATGGTAATGACAATTTTTAACACTTACAAATCAGTATTTTAGGTTTTTTTTTGGTTTCCAATGATAGGTTGCAGAGATATGACAACATTCAGTTTTATATTTATGTTTCAGATTTGGATAGCAATATATGTAGATTTGTTGAGAGTTTATGACAATTTTCTTAGACTATGTATTGAGATAAGGTCCTTGGGTTCCTAGTATTCGTGCATCACTTGAAAGTTTTGGCACAGGGCAGTGGTCCTTACCATTATCATTTATTGGCCTTCCCACTGGGTCACTTATAAGGATAAATATACAGTTATCTGAAACTGGTGGTTAAGAAGTGCAAATCTAGACAGAAACATCAATATATGTCTAAAGGAGGGAGATGTACTCTCATGAAAAGCTATATATTGAGAATTCCCATTTCCCACTTATATTATGTATTTGTTTACTAGTTTTTGTATCTAGTCATTTCAAGAAATTACAAAGAGATCTTCTGTGGGGAGGTATTGCAGACTGTCAGACTCGGATCTGACTGAGAGTGTTCTCCCGAATTTGGGAGTAAAGTTGGACGGGATAGGGTGAGAAGTAAGAGTCGGAGAACGTATTGCAGATCGAGAGAGAGAGAGATAGGGAGAGAGAAGTAAACGAGAGCAATGAGAGAAAGGGAGGGAAAGGAATTTGTGGAATAATCCTCACATAATCCCCCATCCTCAACCAGCTTCTTATTTAAAGGAAATTGCAAGGCGCGCGGCAGTAACTAACTGCCCAGCGCGCCAACAACAATCTGAAATTGAAATACAGCACTTTTACAATATTGCCCAGCTATGTAGTTATGTAAAGACTCTTATACCCTCAGCCTATGACAATTCCCTCCCCCTTAAGATATTTCTTGTCCGCAAGAAATCAGAGAAGGCTGGAACTTCTGGGGAAGCGCTGTAGGAGGTCGGGGAGGTATTCCCACGTCGTGTTGTCCGGGTAGAGATGTGACCACCGGATGAGAACTTGAGTCACTGGGGCGGTATCCTTGTAGATGATGCGTTTGTCCAACACTGCCACCGGTTCTCCCGTGTCTTCTAAGGTCTCCAATGGGGCCGGCAGTGTTTGGCTAGTGAATTCCGTAGATTTGATAGATTTCTTTAGGAGTGAGACGTGAAAGACAGGATGCAGCCCCACTCCATCCGGCAGCTGGAGGCGATAGGCCACCGGTCCCACTTTAGCTAAAATCTTGAATGGCCCGTAGAACTTGGGATTGAGTTTAGAGGTTGGTCATCTGCAAAATAGATGCTGTTGGAATTGTCTGACTTTGAGATAGACTTCTTCACCTTCCTCAAAGTGTCTCTCTGTTCTGTGCTTATCGGCTAGTTGTTTCATGCGTTGGCTAGCGAGGGTCAGTTCTTGCTTGATCGTGCGGAGAGCTTCCTGCCTTTCCTTCAGATAAAGATCTGCGGCAATTTCAGTGGGAGAGTACTGCTGACGGCCGGAATAATAGGAGGTAGATACCCGAACAAGGCTTCAAAAGGTGTTCTTTTGTGGGCAGTGTGGTAGTTGGTATTATACCACCACTAGGCCAGGGATACCCAACGACTCCAGCTGCGAGGTTTGGAGATGCAAATGCATCGTAGGTAGGTTTCCAAACATTGGTTAATTCTTTTCGTTTGGCCATCCGTTTCAGGATGGTAAGCTGAGGATAGGTGCAGTTTGATGCCCAATCCCTGGACTAAAGTCTTCCAAAATTGGCTGGTGAAGATCTTGTCACGATCAAACACAACCGCCTTGGGTAAACCGTGAATCTTGAACACTGTATCCATCAACTTCCTGGCCACTTCAGTTGCTGTGAATGGGTGGGCCAAGGTAAGGAAGTGGCTGAATTTGGTCAGCTTATCGACGACCACTAATAGGGTGTCAGCCCCCTCAGACTTTGGTAGCCCTTCTACAAAATCCATCGAGATTATTTCCCAAGCTTGTGAAGGAATTTCCAGAGGTTGAAGAAGGCCCGGATACGGTATTTGTTCATGTTTGCACCTCTGGCATGTGCTGCATGTGATCACAAACTTGTTCACATCTCTTTTGAGCCCCTTCCAGTAGAAAAGCTGTTGGACCCGTTGGTAAGTGACATTGAGCCCGGAGTGACCCCCGATGGGTGAGTCATGGAGGCTCTGTAAAATTTTCTGTTTCAATTGAGGGTCATCCCCTATAACTACTCTGTTTTGGAACCTTAGGAGTCCCCCTTTTAGCTGATAGTGTGGATCAGGCGTGGTATTGACTGCCAACTTAGTGATTAGATCCTTGATCCATGGAGTTTGATCGTAGCTGTGGGAAATCTCCTGCACCCAATCCGGGACCAAAGCAGAAATGGCCTAGCAAGAGGCTGCACTCTCTCTTCTAGACAGAGCATCAGCTGCTCTGTTCTCCTTTCCTTGGTGATACAAGATGATGAAGTCAAAACCCATGAGCTTTGTAATTCCTTTCCGTTGTAACTGGTTATGTACTCGTTGGTGAGTTAGGAACTTGAGACTCTCGTGATCGGTTTTAATGGTAAACCTCTTGCCCTCCAAATGATACCGCCATTTTTCCACAGCCATGAGAACTGCCAGTAACTCCTTATCATAAATGCTGAGACCTAGGTGGCATGGTGCTAGTGATTGGCTTAGATATGCCACCGGTCGTCCTTTTTGGCTGAGTACAGCCCCAACTCCAGTGTCACAAGCATCCGTTTCCAGGACGAATTCCTTGGAGAAATCCGGTAGAGCTAATATTGGAGCCTGAGTCATGGCTGATTTAAGGGACTCAAACGATTCTTCTGCTTCCTCCCCCCAATGAAAACTGTTATTCTTCAGGAGATTAGTCAGTGCTTTGCTCATCACCCCATAGCCTTTTATAAATCTCCTATAGTATCCGGTTAGGCCTAAAAATCCCCTCAGCTCCTTCAATGTCTTAGGTCTTGGCCAGTTTTTCATAGCTTCAATTTTGTGTGGATCGGTGCTCACCCCTTGTCCGGATATAATATGGCCTAGGTACTCCACCTGATCATTAGGAGATAGCCGCAACGTGTTACTGTGAGGATCGTGTGGGGAACTTCCAGTCAGCTTGCTTCCAACCTCCATGGCATAAATGGAATGTAGTTGCCCCACGAGAGTACTCCCTTGATTCAACAGTTTTTGGATTCTCTTCCCAGACACCTCCCTGCATTCTCCCATTTCTTGGCTACCGTGAAGGGTTACCTGATGTCCCTCCCAGTTGAAGGTGACCATCAGAGTGTTGAAATCAAACACCAACGGGCTCACGGTTTTCATCGAATCTACCCCCAATACCACATGACAACCTCCCAGTTTGAGTATTCGTAGGTCAGCTGAAAATTCTTGCCCACTCATTATCCATTTGAAGTCCCTGCACCTTAGTTGACTGACCATTTTTGTTCCATTGGCTATTAGAACTGAGAGAGGGGGAGTTTCTTGAAGATTACACTGCAAACTATGGGCAATGGTTTCATCTAGGAAACTATGAGTGTTGTCGCTATCGATCAGCACCACTAGGTTACGTTTGCGGACCGTTCCCTTCACCTTGATAACTCTACCCGCTGCCTGACCTTGTAGAGCATGCATGGAGATTTCACCTCCTTCATTTTCCTCCAACTTATCCGCCTCATCCGCTGGTTCTTCTTCCTCATTCCCTCCTTCTTCCAGCCCTTCCATAGTAAGGAGGGGTTTCTTGCATTGGTGGCCTGGCCCATATTTATGTCCGCAACGGAAGCATAATCCCAATTGTCTCTTCTAATCTATCGATAGAGCTTTAGGCACTACAGGAGGCTGACTGGGCCTCCCCAAGGATCCTCCTCTCTGCCCATAGAATGTATTACCCCTGGCATACGTCCCTGTGTTAGAATCCTCTCGATGAGTTTTTGATGACAGCCTATGCCTTCTGGTAAAGGTTTCCATGGATAACTCATGCAAACGAGCTTGCTCAGCTGCTTGGGCCACTGTGGTGGGATACAACATCTTAACCGTAGGCCTGACTAATTCCTCCAAGCCACTAATAAAGCTGGAAACAAAATATTCCTCATCCAAATATGGATGCGACAATGACAGTAAGGCCCTCAATTCCTCGAATCGGATTTGATAATCTTCCACCGTGCCGATTTGCTTTAATTTATTGAACTCCTCAATGACATCTGATCTGGTTTTTTCCCCAAACCTCCGGCACAACTGACTAACAAAATCTGGCCAACTTAAATCTCCCCTTCCATGGCTCCACGTTTGGAACCACGCATCTGCCACATCATCTAAGAAGGAGGCAGCCATCCAAACCTTATCCCCTTCAGATACGCGATACTGGTAAAAAACTCGTTCACACCTGCGTATCCACCATCTCGGTCTAGCACGATCAAAAACAGGAATCTCCATTCGCGGACCAAGATGAGATGGATTGTTCCCACCCTGGCCCCGGTAATTCATACCTTCGCCTAATTCAACTGGATCTCCACCACCTCTTGGATCCGGTTGTCTTGGACGGAATGTTGAAGAAGTCAGGATTGGCGCGGAAGGCGGTCTGGGAGGAAAATCCGTTGACAGGCTAACATTCGGTTGCCTCGCAAACATGTTTAAGGCAGCCGTGAGTTGCTGGCTGAGCCCCGCGAATTCTTCTCGGATGCCAGTCACCGCTCGGTCCAGCGATTCCGTATACTCCGACCTGCTCCTGTGGATCTCCTCCTGTGCGTGCCTTATCCCAAGTTCCATGGTCTCCAATCTCTCGTCCATCTGATCCTGGTGGTGGCGCAATCCAATCTCGATTGCATCCAACCGGCTCTCAAATTGCTTGGCGCGCGTTCCGTCAGCCATTACCTCTTCCAGGTCTTTGGCTCTGATACCAAATGTCAGACTCAAATCTGACTGAGAGTGTTCTCCCGAATTTGGGAGTAAAGTTGGACGGGATAGGGTGAGAAGTAAGAGTCGGAGAACGTATTGCAGATCGAGAGAGAGAGAGATAGGGAGAGAGAAGTAAACGAGAGCAATGAGAGAAAGGGAGGGAAAGGAATTTGTGGAATAATCCTCACATAATCCCCCATCCTCAACCAGCTTCTTATTTAAAGGAAATTGCAAGGCGCGCGGCAGTAACTAACTGCCCAGCGCGCCAACAACAATCTGAAATTGAAATGCAGCACTTTTACAATATTGCCCAGCTATGTAGTTATGTAAAGACTCTTATATCCTCAGCCTATGACACAGACGAGTTTATCATTTGGTTAATTGGGATAAGATGCTTTTCTCATTTCCCTTGTCACGGTTTTTGGATTTAGAAGTTGAGCGTGTTTGGAAATGGGTCATTGTTGAGAAATATGGCCTCCCTTTACTGGTTTGCTTGGATTTTCCTATGGAATGGGGCTCTCTAGAAGGGGATTATGAATATATGGGATATTTGTTTTGTTTTGTTTTCTTTTTTTTTTTTTCTGAGGCTGTGAGGTTGTTAGAGTTCATTTTGGCTTAATGATTGGAGTGTTCACATACCATCATGTGAGTTGTTTCCTGGTTTCTTAGTTTAGTTAGGGATGGGATAAATAAGTTATTGTAAGAGAGCGTGTCTCTTTTTTCTTTGGTAACATAATTTGGCCTTTTGAGCATTTGTTGTTTGGAATTAGATTCCTTTGATACTAGTATTTGTTATTTTTCATGGTTATTCAAGAGTGGGGCAGGGTGAGCATAGATGACTTTGGTATTTGTGGAGTATTGTAGCCTCTCCTGTTCCCTTTGTTTGTGACAAACATAGAGTGGCTTTCTTTGGATGTATTTGTGGAGGTCTAAATCTAAAGCTGCCCCTAGGGTGGTATTTTTGTCTAGATAGCTTCAATTGGATCCATTTTCATCTGCTTCCAATTTGAGGAAGTGTGGTGAGGTGGTGTGGTTAATTGGTGCAAAAGGGATGGGGAGTTGGTGGATTATTTACTTCTATGTTATATGGTGACTTACAACATTGAAAGCCCTTTCTATTCTATCTTTGACGTGCAGTAGGTGATATAACCTTCAGTATTGGATTTTTTGGAGTCATGGAATTGGGCTTTCCTGAGTGGGAGGCAGCATTGTGTTTGGATGATTATTTCTTTTTGTATTACATGGCACATGAAACATGAAAGGAATTTGAGAGGCTTTTAGGTATTGACAGTGTTATTTATTTACTTTTATTTTCTGGAACCATTTGAATTTCCTTTTTTTTTTGGTGGCTTAGAAAGGATTCCATGTTGCTTCTTACAAGGTTTGGACCCCTTTTATGAATTCTATTTTACATGCTTTACTTGTCATATAAAAAAGAGTGTTAAGGTAAGGAAGAGTGCAATCTTTGTGTGCAGAGTGTTGGTCTGCAGTGCATCATATTTATATCATTAAAAGGCCATACTTTGTGGTAAAAAGGAGTAAACAAAAGAAATTCTTGTGTTAATAGGTGTGGAAGTTCCTTAACCAAGGGCAATGGAAAGTCCAATGTGGTCTTCTTAGAGTGTTTATTATTAAGTATACCCATGATTTTGTTGATCAATTTATCAATTTAGCAAATAAATAACAATTTATATAAGACCATAAATAATTATTCATGTAGCTGACCCCACCTGGTGGAATTAAGGCTTGTGATTGTTATTGTTGTTGGTGGTCTTGGATCTTCAAAATGACTTTTCTTTAGAATTTGACTAAATGATTGATCCACTTTGAATTATGTCAGTAGTAATTATTTCTGTTGGAAATGTTCTTGTTTATAGTGATAATTATGTGTGCCATGATCAAGGATATTTGAGGTCTTTTGCTTACATGAGCCTTTTCAGCACTTCCATGTGAAAACTAGTCACTAGTTTTATTTTGATGAGGGCGCACATGCTCTCTCTCTCTCACACACACACATGTTTGTTGCGTACTAGTTGAAATGTCCATCTTGGCAAATGCTTGTCAAAAAGCTATCTAATCAAGTAAGAGATTTTGGTTTACATGAAACTTTTGAATTTTTAGGATTTATTTGAGGTAGCTTGATATGTTGTTCTGTGTTTATTTGAAGTATTTCATAACTTTACTTATAAAAATGAGATAAATGGTTCGTATGGTATTTTGTGTGCCATTTTTGTCATTTGCCTGTTTAGTTGCTAAATGTGCAAAATTCCCTTTTCATGTATGGTTGTGTGATGAAACATTTTATATATTCCACCCCCCCCCCCCCCCAAAGGAACCCCACTTGGGAATTTTACAATAATGTTTTGGTTCACATTAAGTCTTGTCTCCTTTCTGTATTGTTCCTTAAGTGCTCTGCAATTCTGGTCATATTTTACCATTCCTTCTTTGTTAGAGCATTTTATAAATAGATTGCAGATAAGTTTTTTATGATCTTAATGAAACATGAGACCGAAAATTTGGGACTTATCTCAGCAAACATAAAGAACCTGGAACATAACATAATTATGCAATATTCAAGGTAGGCTATTAGGTTTAACTTTTATGTCTGTTATTCAGTTTATTGTTCTATTTCCAGTTCTAGGGTTCAAGTAAATTTTGTAAACTTTGTGGATATGGATGGATGTGAGTAAAGAAGTTAGTCCAAGATAATATATTAACGATTGAATCATGGAATATCCTTACCTTGACAGGAAAATTTATGGAAGTGGATGATGTGATGATTAGGAGAAAAATTAACATTATGTGCCTCCAAGAGACAGGATGAGTTGGAGAAAAGGATAAAATGTTGACAAAGATTAGATATAAACTTCAGTATTCAAGAAAAGATCGTGTAAGAAATGGAGTGGGGATTATTATAGATAAAACATTAAAATAGTGAATCTGAAGAGAATAATAGATAAGATTATTGCAGGGAGAAGAGGCTATGGATATTGAATATATGTAGTAGAAGAGATAAAAAATAAATTTGGGAAGATTTAGAGGGGTTGGCACAAGAAATACCTAGAGAGAAGATCATTTTAGGAGGTGACTTAAATAGTCATGTGTAGAGAAGGGATTGTGTATGAAGATGTCCATGTAGGTTATGAATTTGGAGAAAGAAATAATGAGGGGTATTAAGATGGTTTGTTCTTGTGAGAAGAAGACAGAAGCTCTTTTGAGGAAAATGAATGGAATGGACAAATCTTTACCACAAGGGCAAAGACTAAGAAAAATTTGGTATAAGACTCTTAGTTATGATATGAGCTAAAAGGGCTTTACAAAAGTTATGACAATAGATGGGAATGATTGGCAAACTAGAATTCTTGTAGCCAACTCCGCTTAGTAGGCTTAGGGTTTAATATATTGTTGTTGGACTGTGTTGAAGATCCAGATGTCATATTCTAGAAAAAAAATTAGAATAATTTCACATTGATTTCTTCATTAGTCATAAGGGTCCATATTTTAGGGGATAGCTAGTCCTATTAGAGTTGGTTAATTTATAAAGCTAAGCAATTATATTGCACTTCAAGTAGCGTGAATGGTTGTTAGATTTGGGAGTTCTTGATGATATATAATGCGATTACATGTAGGTGTGTTGCCCAAGGGATCTATGTTTGCTGCCTACTGGCTTTTGTTGATCCTTCTGCAAGTGTTTTTTTTTTTCTTTTTTGACTTCTCCAGGGTAACCTGTGACCAGATATTGATAATTAATCACTTAAACGTTCTACTTTGGCAAACCATGGATTTCTCCATTCTCTTTCTCTAATCCTGTCAATCCAAAAAATGAAACAACTAATGTTAGCATCTAGACATTCGAAACAACCTGAAAATTTTTGCCTCTTTAATAACTTAAAAAGCATCAAGTTCTCACGGCATTTTAAATTTTTGTAAATGATGAATCTACATATTGTGCTGCTTTTAGTCACAAACTAAATTCTTAATACTGGCAATGTAGAACTTATTGGTTTTATCTTGGAATTCATTTCCTTGTTCTGCATAATGTTTCTAGAATGACAGCCTCTAGCTCCTTAATTGAATAGTTTTGTTGAGTGCCTAATCTTATCTTGGAATTTTTGGTTCTAGAAAGTGAACAGTTATTCCTCTTCTGTCAGGAAATTCTGGTTTTTCTGAAGTATATTTAATTTTTGGATTTTAGGTTGATAGTGTGGTCCCAAGTCTTGGTAAAGGTGGAGATTGCGTTGAACTGTGACTGACTGGGACTTGAAAAATGCCTGGACTTAATTTCCTTCTACACTGATCTTTGTCCACTCCTTGCATTTTGCTGTTGAACTGGTAACTCGGTGTAGCTTATTTCATCTTAAAACTTATTCATCTTAAAACTTAACGACATGATGAGCTTCGAACCTTAGAGCCTCAGCTTCCCGCTGAGGTTGGATGTATTGGACGTTGGGCAACATCTGAAACCAATATCTCGGGTCTGGCCTAATGAGCATGCCCAAGGTGAAACTGTACTGTGGGTTCATCACTGAATTAATACTCTTAACTTGGAGCAAACTTTAGTATGTGAAATTTGTTGGTAAATGAAGCTGTTATCTGTTTTCCTATTTGTCTGCTATGCCAATTTAAGTTGTTTCGGTTTTATTATCTAATGGATCTGAGGGTACAATTCCCGCAGTTTCCAGTGGGTCGAATTCACCGTCTTTTGAAGGATAGGGTGAATACCAATGGAAGAGTTGGGGCAACAGCCGCTGTCTACTCTGCTGCGATTTTGGAATACCTAACTGCTGAAGTGTTGGAGTTGGCGGGTAATGCAAGCAAGGATTTGAAGGTGAAACGAATCACCCCGAGGCATTTGCAGCTTGCTATAAGGGGCGATGAAGAGCTCGACACCCTGATCAAGGGGACCATTGCTGGCGGTGGCGTTATACCTCACATCCACAAGTCCCTCATCAACAAATCATCCAAAGATTAGGCTTTTTCTAATGGTCAGCTCTTCTGTCTCATTAAAAAAGGTAGTGTCAGTGGATGTAAACTCAGTCTTGCTTCTAGGTTAAACAGTTGCAGTTGTGTACATTTGTGGATTTTATGCTGCTGCTGGTGGTGGGTGTGGATGATTGAACTCCTTTGGGTATGAAATGGCTTGATTGTCTTGGGCCTTGGTTTCATCCACATTCTCCCCTTTTTCATTTGTTAGTTGATGGATGCTTGAATCTTGATTTCTGCAATTTCTGCCACTCCTTGTTCATTTTTAAGACCTATGACTAGGATTTAAATGCCTTGCCATTGGACCAAAGCCACACTTCAATGGCTGCCAAAAATTGCCTTTCATTTCCCGAAAGTCTTAGTTGAAAGTCCCTTATGAGTTCATAAAACAAAGTAATATTATACTTGAAATCTCTTGACTTGGCCAAATACATATTTTTAGGCTTGTAGTTATACCTTTTTTTTTTATGTAGTCATTCAAATTGTTCGTTATCTATTTTTAAATCCGTATTTTTGAGTTAATTTAATTATTGTATTTTTAAATTTTTTTTATATGACAATTCAAATTTTTTATTAATTCGATTACACTTATATATTTATATTTTTTCGTTAATTTAATTCCAATACTTTGATATGTAAAAAAAAAAAGTAAAGTGAAATATAAAGTCAATAATTATTTTTTTACACATCAAAATATATTGGGTTAAATTGACTAAAAAATAACGAAAAAGTTTAAGTTGTGACATAAAAAAAGTCAAAAGTATAGGGGATTAAATTGATCAAAAAATACAAATATATGAGTGTAATGAAAATAACAAAAAATTTAGGAGTCTACAAGGAAAAAAACATGAAAGTGTAAAGACAAAAATATAGATTTAACCCTTGGATTTAGTTGTTACAAATTGAATTGGGTGTGGTGTTGTCAATCTAGCTCAAGTCAATCTCAAAATGCCTTTTTGATGCCAGATATAAGTGGGGATAGAACATTAAAATGCACTTCTGAACAAATTCAAGAATGGAGATGTGGAACTAAGAGCAAATGCAGCAAGAGACCCAGAAATATGCTCAAGTCATGAAACAATCAACAGGAGAAGCACATCCATTCTAGAGTGGCAGCCTTAGCCCTAAATAGATAAAATAAAGCCCTTAGCTCTCTTACAATCAAATCCCCCCTAGACCATAACTGACCAAAAAATCTCAGCTTCTCATAGGAATGAAATTAATTCTGGGCTAGAGGCGAGCACACTGTCAAACACAAATAAACACCACCCTTACAGAGTTGAGTTTCCTAGAACTTCAATACAGTAGAGTTGGAGCAACATCCATCCATCCACACTGAAAGCAAAAGCAAAATGGAATGATCCATAAATAAGGGAAGAAGAAGAGTACCCTTTCTACCAGATGAACAATTCTAGTCACTAGTCAGTTCCTACAACTCCTGAAGAAGAAACAAAATCCACCGGCGATACAGAAGAGCGAGGATGATTTTCAGATGACCGAGACCCTTGGAACCTCCACCGGGAACTGGTCGATCTCATCCATCCACGGGTTCTTCTCTTTCGCGGGACTGATGGTCCTGAGAGCCTTCCAGACTGCACTGTTGCACTTGAAACCGGATCCAAAAGCTATCTGCCATGTCCTGTCTCCCCTCTTCACCCTCCCTTTGGCTTCTGTATATGCCAATTCATACCAAAGGGAACTGCTTGATGTGTTCCCAAACCGGTACAGAGTCATCCTTGATGGCTCCATATTCCATTCAGACAGCTGCAAGTTCTTTTCTATTTCATCCAACACAGCTCTTCCTCCGGCATGAATGCAGAAATGCTCGAAAGCCAACTTGAAATCCGGGATATAGGGCTTTATCTTCATCTTGAAAAGCTTTCTGCCAACCAATGTGGCAAAGAAGAGCAATTGCTCAGACATTGGGAGCACAAGAGGGCCCAAGGTGGTGATGTTCGTCTTCAAAGCATCCCCGGCAACAGCCATCAGATCCTTGGACAGGGAGACCCCAACTTTACCATTGGGATCCTCCATCTGGAAAACACAAGAAAAGCATTTATCATCGGACCCTTTGTGTGTCCGGACAGTGTGAACCAGTTGGTACTTGGATCGGCGCCTGTCGGATCTCTTGTTCGAAAGCAAAATCGCAGCCCCTCCCATCCGGAACAAGCAATTCGAAACAAGCATTGACCTCTCATTTCCAAAGTACCAATTCAAAGTAATGTTTTCCATGCTGATTACCAAGGCATATGAATTGGGGTGGACTCGAAGGAGATCTTTAGCAAGATCGATGGAGATCAAGCCCGCACTGCAGCCCATCCCGCCAAGATTATAGCTGACAATGTTCCCTCGAAGCTTATAATGGTTTATAACCATGGCGGAGAGGGAGGGTGTCGGGTTGAACAAGCTGCAATTCACAATCAAAATGCCAATGTCCTTTGGTTTGACGGAGGTTTTGGCCAAAAGCTCATCAATTGCACCAAACATCACAGTTTCAGCTTCTTTCCTCGCTTCTGCCATGCACGGATTTGGGGGCACTCTGAGAACAGCCTCCGGGAGGTAGGTTGACTCGCCAAGACCCGATCTCTCAAGAATTTTGCGCTGGAACTGGAGGTTCTCCTCAGCAAATGACCCTGTCAAACGGGAGCGCTCCATGAAGACCTGCCTTGTGCACTTGCGAGCATCTTCTGGCTTATAGCAGGAGAAGTTCACAAGGTAAACCGGGCGAGGCCGGGTAAGGAAGTATAGGGTGGACAGGAACACCAGGAGGGTGGAGCAGAGGACTACCGATATGAGATTGAACCGGAGATGGTCCCAAAGAACATAGAGGTCTTGGAGGGAGAACGTAGACAACTGAGCAGCAATAACAACAATGAGAGGGGACAAAAACAGGTACATTCCATGACTGATTAGGTAATGGTAACCTAGTTTAACATATTTCAGCTTGATGGATTGCTTGAAATCAGGAAGCTTCCTCGAGGAATTTGGCTCACTCATACTCATCTTCAGGAAATTCCAAGAATTGGCTTCAGATGTAACCTAATCGTTATCAGGGGGCCAGGGATTTCCTTCTACTTTCCCGGAAAATTGGATGAAGAGGGAAAAAGGTCTAAGATCTGGGTGGTGGTGTTTGAGAAAATCTCAGAAATGCAAAGGGTTTTAGAGCCCAATATAACACACACCAAGATTTAGGACTTTCTAGAATGTCTCATCCAAGAACCACGAAACCCAGCTCAAGGAACCCGAAATTCCTGCAAAATCAGGGTCCCATTGTCACAAAAACAAGAACTTCACAATCTACATCAACCAAGTATAATCATCCAGGCCATCTTAGATCTACCCCACAATCCAAGAAAAAGAAAAAAAAATGCAAAATCCAAACGTGCATCCGGAAAGAGAAAATCGGATCAGAAACCAAACCCAGATCGGGAAAACGAACCTTGAGCCGTGAAAATCCCTCCCTCAATCAACAGATCGCCTCGTGCACGCCGAAGAACCCAATGACAAGTGCCTATGGGATATATATATATATATATATAGAGAGAGAGAGAGAGAGAGAGAGATTTTTAAATTAAGAGGGTTCGTTTATTAGAGGGAGAGCCCGTTTACAGAGAGAGAGAGAGGGAGAGATGAAAAGCCAAGAAGTTTGGTTGGTTCAAATTTGGTTCAATATATTTGGCAACGGAAAATACAATTAAAAGTATGCACGTGGGTGATTAGGTACTTAGACTCATCTTTTTAATAATAATTATGAGTCAAATAAAGTATTTTTTTAATAATAAAACCCCTTTATAATTGTGCTAAAAAATATTATTATATTGGTTGAGCCATCCCTATCCTTTCATTAGTAAAACAGAAAAATAAAAGGAACTTATAAATAATATAACTATACCATCATATTAACACAATAATAGATTTATAATAATTTGTCCCCACGAGTATAGTTTAGCAGTTGACTGCGAGCACGAGTTGAAACTTAAGGAGCTCTTAGATTCTAGCTGTTATATAGTCAGTTGTGATCTCATGTTCGATTCTTGACCCTAGGTTTCGTGATTAACTTCTCCTGTAAAAATCTTAGAATTGAGTTACTAGAACCCTTAAGATGAGAGATTTTACCTTTTGGAATCTAAGATCTATAATAATTTATGATACCATCTATTAATATAAAAAGATGGTGTTGTAATTGCATTGATATTGAAAATTTAATATTTATGTAGCGAATTCTATTCAAATTAAGACTTTTAATTAATTCTTGTTTGTATTTAAATTATTGGATAAGATTGAATTCAAGTTTTAAGCAAACACTATAATTTAACTTAAATTTGAATTTGTGGTTTGAAAGTGTAAACTTAAAAAATAATCTCAAACTTGCAAAGATGAATTTACCCTCAAATTCCAAGCACTCACCAGCAGTATTTGAATAAAGTTCTGCTATAGTACCCAAAAAAGATTGACACACGAATTTACTGAAAAATTATCAAAATTTATCCACTGTGCAGTGGGAGTCCGCCCACTGCATAGTGAGCAGACAACATTGTCTTGGGTGGACTTCATCACATGACGTTTGCCTAGTTGCTGGGCAGGGGCAGATGATGAGCCTGTTTGTTGCAGCTTAAAAGCTATAACTTTTAGTTTCTATCTTCAAAAAAGTTGAGATGTAGTGCTTGTTTCAGATTATAAAATTTTAACTTATAGATTTTATTAGCTTTTAGAAGGGATAGAAGCTGGGTTTTTCAAGTGTGGGGTAACCTAACTTTTACAACTTCTGCTTAAATAATTATATTTTTATGACAATTTTACCCTTATTTTTAATAAAGAATTACCCTATTGTCTACGCAATCATGAATTTTTCTTTTCCATCGCTATCTCTATTTTCAGATCTCTTCCTCTTTCTCGCCATCTTCCCCTCTCTCTATACTCTAATAAATTTTGTTATAACACTTGAAACTTATACATATACACTAATTAATTTTTAAATTATCATTCTATAACTACTAAGGATATTATGGACAATTATACAAAAATAAGTTATTTTACAGCTTATGGTATCAAACACCACAACTACTTAACTACAACTTTTAAGAAATTGCTGCAAACAGGTTCACAACTTATTTTAAATTTTAAAAGATATAATCTAAAAAATTAGAAGTTATAATTTTTTTAATTAAGTTGCAACAAACAAGACTGATGAAGTCCGTCCAGCACTGTGCTGAGCAAACTTCATAACATATAAAGTCCACCTAGCTGCTATTGGGCCCGTTCAGTTCGAGTAGATTTTATCTATGATAAAATTTATCTAAACTTTATTTAAATGTACTCATGACGTACTTAAGACGAGATGATAATTTTAAAATAAAAATATTTTTATTATTTAATATCTTTAATCATTATTTTGAGCACCAAACAATTGAGGCAAAGTAGAATACTCCACGGAGCCAAAGTAGAATACTCCATTTGAATAAGGCATCGCAGACAACACGCACGTGAACGGAATGGAGGGAAGGCGAAAGGCATTGACGCGTCAAAAGTGATCGGCCAAACTCAGCGGCTATGCCATTGCCATGGCCTATCATTAGCCTATTCAATTTGACCACAATTACTTGCCAAAATTACCCTTCCTCACATCACAAACAATATTCATTCGCCAAACTCCATATTTTTAGTCCTATATTTTTATTATTTTTTTCTGTGATTATTTTGATTATTGACTTATATTTTTAAATTAATTTAATTTATATATTTTAATTTTTTATATAATAATTTAAAATTTTTATTAATTCAATTATATCCTTTAAATCTATATTTTTGAATTAATTTAATTTTTTATATTTTGATATGAACAAAATATTATGTATAATTTATCATCTTATTTTATTTATTCTTTACACATAAAAAAAGATAAATTAAATTGAATAAAAAATATAAGTTCAGTAATATAATCGAAATAACGAAAAGTTTAAGTTATTACGTGAAAAGAAATCAAAATATATAAATTAAATTAATTTAAAAATATAGTTGAAATAATGAAAAATTCTAGTAACAATATGAACGTAAAAATTTAATAACAAAAAAAAATAAATTTAGCCACATTCTTTCTCAATATACTATAGTATTTTTCTCTATGATTAGAATTTTATTTTTTTTTGAAGTGAATTAATAAATATATATTTTTGTGTTTTAATGTAAAATATTAAAAGAATTGACCAAATGTACAAACATGTGATTTTCCAATTTTGTCTATTCAAAAATATTTTTATAATTGTATTATCAGAAGAGTCATACTTAAGTCTTCCTCGTTCCTGTTCTTACTAAATAATAATAAATATTTATTAGATATTCGAACCTATTATTTCCCACATTTCTTATCTTAAAATTTATAAGAGTGTATAAATGATCAATTCGATAAATTCACTAATCAATTAAATAGAACTGAGGAATAAAATTGAATTGAACAGATTAATTAACTTAAAAAATTGAATTAACTGATAATCAAAAAAACTGAATCCAAATCATATAAAATGAAGAAATATAAAAAAAAATAAAAAATGAAATAATTGATGAAAAACACACAAATAAAAAAAACAAGGCCATTTTATAAATATCAAACAATATCGTTTTAAAAGTTTGATAGATTTAATTAATTCGATTATTCCAACCAAACAACTAAACTTTTGAGAAAAATTAATTGAATCAAACCGATATAGGAGAAAAATTGAACCTAGTCAACAAATTCAATTAGTTTAATTTGATTAGTTCGGATAAATCAAATTTTTACTCTCCTCAAAAGACTTCAATCTTTTTCTTGGGGGAGGAGGGAGTTGGTTTGTTGAGTGTTAATTTTTAATTTAGCAAAGTTAAATCCTCAAGGCAAACCATTCAACGAGAGTAATTAAAGCCAACATGACTAGGCTTAAGTTAGGTAAATAATAACTGTTGATTAACTTCATTAATGCTTACCCATACTGGCAATCATGGCATTGTAGGTATTTCATTTTATTTTCCCTTGCATATTGACATAAATTGTCATATCCTATTCACGAAGTGACTGATGGATGGGCAACATAAAAAAGAAAGATATTGGAAGACTTACAAAAATATTTAGGATATGTTTGATAGTGTTGACGTTCAATTTTAACTAATCATGATTCGGTAAGACCGTAGTGAATGAGTAAATTCAAAATGTAAGGAGAACGAACAAAATAAGAAGAACACAAAGAATTTTTACATAATTCGACCAAAATGATGCCTACTTTATGATTGTACAAAGTGAGTGAGTCCTCACCTCTAGCTGTTCAGCAGTTTTGTTATCTGTGCGAGTTGATGGATTTAGGTCAGTAAGCTGAATGGTCAAACTACGAATTTTATTGGAAGCTCGTTAAATAGATTGTTGGAAGCTCGCTAGAAGCCATGCTTGGAGCTCACTAGGAACTAGTTTGGTTCCGCGATATGATTTCAAATTTTAGCGATGTATAAGCTTTCTTTGACGAGATCCCTTGGACCTTTTGGGTTTCAAGTGATTAAAAAAATGTCACATTTAAAGAATTAAATTCTATCTTGGGTGTTTAACACATTGCATTTTTCATGAAATTAAATTTCATAATATAATTATTAAAATATGTTTTTACCACTGTTGTTTTTTGTTTCCCAAAGAGGCCCAAGGCTATGACGAAATATTCGGGTTTATCTTCATAGGCTCCGGCCCGGGATTGAAGTACCGTCCAAAAATTACCACCTACTGGCAGCCCATTAAAAGTCGGGCCATAAGCCCTTAATTAAGCCTTTGGAGGAAAAATGGGCTGAGCCCATTTGCTCAAGGCTTAAGGAAGCCCAAGCCGAGCCCAAGCCCAAGCCAAATGGCTCTTTGAAACCGTGCCCTAGCACCACCATATAAAAGGCATCTTTTCTGCCTTTTCTGCCCTCATTTGACGGCCCCTCTCTCTCTCTCTTCCTCTTGTTGCTCTCCTGATTCTTTCCTTCGATGGTTGAGATCCGTAAGCTGGTTCTTTCCTTCTTCGGTCGGATCCCTCATTCTTGGAGTGATCTTCCTTTCCTTTGGGAAGCCCATGGTCGGTCGATGAGTAGCCTCTATTTACTTGGCGCGACAGATCCGTTTTGAGGGAAGCTCTCGGGCACTGTTCTTCGTCTCATATCTTTGTGATCGTTCTTGTTCCTTGGTGGATCTTGTGGTGAACGTTACCTGTGTGGTTTTGGGAGAAGATTGGTGTTCTGGCCGAGAGGGTTTAGGGCTCCTATTTGGGGGTTTTGTGTGGCTTGTCCCTTGTGAGCTTCCGTGATACTTGGTGTCCCTATTTTGGTGTTACCTGGGTGGTATAATCTGGACAAACCCAGATCTGAGCCTTGACAAGATTACCTACAGGGAGTTTTTCTTTACTCTATCGTTTTCTTGGCTGATCTGTTCGATATCTATTTGCTTTGGTTATATTTTGCTCTAACCCTTTGCTGTTTTGGATTAGTTGTCTTCTGCAACAAATGGTATCAGAGCCTTGTGTGGCTCCTGGGTTGTGCAAAATCTAACCCTAATCGAAAAAGCCCTCTGGTTTCTTCGATCGATTTTTTCACGGTAAGTGGTTCTAGGGTTTACTTGAAACCTGAATCGGTTAACTCCTATTGCTTTGTGCAGTGAATGATTCGGGGTAAACCGACCCCAGATCCGTGATCATCAGTCCGAGTAGCCTCGCCCTGACCGACGCGTGCTAGTCTACACTCCGGCTGGTAACGACGCGTGTAGTGACAGACTTTGGCGCGTGAAGGTTGGCAGGCTCGCGAGATTCGACCCGATTCCATTCTAGATCTCTCTCTTGAGATCTAGCTCGATAAATTTTGTATCAGCTTCAGTTATTTGTTCTGCTGCTACTGTTCTTAAATTTTTTGTCGATACTTTCCTAGTGCATTCTGATAATTTACTGTGTGTGATATCAGTTATTCTTGGCTGTGTGCAAATCTATAATACTGATAAAATCAGTCTTCACTACTCTGTTTAGCCCTGATCAGTTCTGTTATTCTCTTGAGAATTTGTTGCCTGAATTAAATTTTTTTTTTAAATTGTGTGTTTATATTAACTTTAATTAGGCTGCATATTCTGTGTGAAATTCATATACTTAGTGAGTATGACTACACACTTTGAACTAGGGGTTTTCAATGGGAAGGGGGATTTTTTTATTTGGCAACAAAAAATGAAGGAAATTTTAGTACAACAAAAGGTATCTAAGGCTATAGATGGTAAATACCCTGAAGGTACTAAAGAAGAACAAAAACTAGAAGCTGATGAATTGGCATACACTTCAATAATCTTAGACATCTCAGATTCAGTGTTAAGAAAGGTAGGAAAACTTAACACAACTAAAGAGCTATGGGAAAAACTGGAAAAATTATATGTAAAGAAGTCTACACCAAATAAATTGTATCTGTTAGAAATTTTTTTCAGTTTTAAGATTGACCCCTCTAAGGATCTAGATGGCAATTTAGATGTCTTCAACAAATTAGTTCAAAATATCACTAATTGTGGTGAAACAATATCTGAAGAATATAAGGCTGTGATCTTATTAAATGCAATTCCAGATATCTATAAGGAGGTAAAAAATGCTATTAAGTATGGTAGGGATATCTTGACACATGAAATTGTTATAAATTCTTTAAGAAGTAAAGAAATGGAACTTAAACATGAGAAAATGCATGGTGAGGTCCATATGATGAGAGGTAGGTCCCAATTTAAAAATCAAGAGGGAGGTAATAAGAAAAAGGGTAGAAGTAGATCCAAATCTAAAAACCGAGGAAAGGGGAAAAAGTGCTATGGGTGTGGTAAGATTGGGCACTTTATTAAAGATTGCTATGCAGAGAAAAATAAAAATAAGGAAAAGGGTAAGGATCAAGAAGAAGCTAATGTAGTAACCTCATATGATCCTAGTGAAGTCTACATGCTCTTAGATTCTGACTCCACTGAAATTAATGTTGCTGCAAAATCATACATGCATGAATGGATCTTAGATTCAGGAGCATCTTTTCATGTTACATCACAAAAACATTGGTTTGAAAACTTGCATGAATCTGAAAGTGGGCATGCCATATTATGCAGTAACTTAGCATATAAAATCATTGGGGTAAGAAACATCTCTGTTAAGTTAGACAATGGCTATGTCTTAAATTTAAAAGATGTTAGATATATATTTGAAATGACTAGAAATTTAATTTCAGTTGGAGAGTTAGAAAAGAGTGGTCTTACTGGAAAAATTGAAAATGGGGTGTTAAAAATGTTTAAAGGATCAATGGTAGTATGTAAAGGGGTAAGGAGAAATGGGATCTATGTATTAAATGCTGAGGTAATTAATAATTCCCAAATAGCATCAATAAATCCTGATGCCACTATCAAGTGGCACAACAGGTTAGCACATGTGAGTGTTAAAGGGCTTAAGTTGCTAAGTGATAAAGGTGTTTTTGGTAAAGACTTTGTGTCTAACATCCCTTTCTGTGATCATTGTGTCCTAGGAAAACATCATAGGCTATCTTTCTCCTCTAATGTTCATAGAGCCTCTAGAGCCTTAGAATACATTCATTCAGATCTTTGGGGGCCAGTATCAAAACCCACATCAGGTGGAAATAAGTATTTTTTCTCTATAATTGATGATTACTCTAGAAGAGTTTGGGTTATTCTCTTAAAAGATAAATCAGAAACTTTTAAAAGTTTTAAAAACTGGAAAACTCAAATAAAGAATCAAACTGACAAGAAAATAAAATACCTTAGAACTGATAATGGCTTAGAATTTTGCAATTCTGATTTTGATAATTTATGCAAGGAGTATGGAATTACTAGGCATAGAACAGTCCCCTACACTCCTCAACAGAATGGGGTAGCTGAGAGGATGAATATGACCCTTTTAGACAAGGTTAGGTGTATGATGATTAGTTCTAATATACCTAAGTCATTATGGGGAGAAGCAGTTATGACTGCATGTTACCTAGTGAATCTTACTCCTTCAGCTGCCTTAAATGGTGATACTCCTTATGAAAAATGACATGGAAAATGTGCCAACTACTCAATTCTTAGAACCTTTGGTTGTGCAGCCTTCACTCATCAAAATGAAGGAAAACTAGAGCCGAGAGCTAAGAAATGTGTTTTCTTAGGATATCCTGAAGGAGTCAAAGGGTAGGCTATGGGATAGAAACCAAAAGGGAATAAGAATTATTGTTAGTAAAGATGTCACATTTAATGAATCAGAAATGCCTTGTGGTGACAAAATTAATGAGGACAAGAGTCCTCAAGAAGAGTTGAAAAACTCAAGCACCCAAGCCCCTATGAATTCAGATGAGGTGGAGAACACTTCTTCAACCTCTAGTGAAGCAGAAAGTCAAAATCAGCCTGAAGTAAATGAGGAGAGAGAAACAGTGGAAGACTTTCAAAATGACCAGCCATCAGTTACTGATTACCAACTAGCTAGGGATAGGGAAAGAAGGTCTCATAGATTACCTCAAAGATTAGCCTCAGATTTTGAATTAGCCTATGCAAGCTATCAAGACCTAGCTGAAAATGAGCCTAACACATATGAGGAAGCCATAAGAAGTAAATATTCAAAAGAATGGATAGAAGCAATGAAAGAGGAGATGAATTCCCTCAACAAGAACCAAACTTGGGAATTAGTCCCTAGACCTAAGGATAAGTCCATTGTAGGTTGCAAGTGGATTTATAGGGTTAAGGAGGGCACAACTGATAGAGAACCAATAAGGTTTATGGCTAGGTTAGTAGCCAAGGGATTTACACAAAAGGAAGGGGTAGATTATAATGAGATTTTTTCACCAGTTGTTAAGTACACTACCATTCGTGTCATGCTTGCATTAGTTGCATATTTTGACTGGGAACTTGAACAACTAGATGTAAAGACTGCTTTCTTGCATGGTGATTTAGAAGAAAAAATCTTTATGTATCAACCCAAAGGTTTTAAAGACAAAAGAAAGCCTGATTTTGTGTGTTTCTTGAAAAAATCCTTATATGGTTTAAAACAGTCCCCAAGACAGTGGTATAAACGTTTTGACTCCTTTGTTAAAACAATTGGTTTTAAAAGAAGTGAGTTTGATTATTGCTTGTATTTTCAGCATAAAAATAATGATGACTGTGTGTTCCTTTTACTTTATGTTGATGATATGCTTCTTATTGGTCCTGATGTCAAAAAGATAAATAGCATAAAATCTACATTAGGTGGAGAATTTGACATGAAAGACTTAGGAATGGCTAAGAGAATCCTAGGTATGAAAATTGAAAGAGATAGGTCAAATTCTATGTTATTTTTGCATCAAACAGCATATGTGTTAAAAATTCTAAAAAGATTTGGTATGCATGATAGTAAATCAGTATCCTTGCCTTTAGGAAACCATTTCATATTATCTAAAGATAAATCTCCTGACAATGAGGAAGAAAAGGAATATATGAATAGAATCCCTTACTCAAATGCTATAGGTTCTGTCATGTGTCTCATGGTATGTACTAGGCCAGACCTAGCCTATGCAGTTAGTACTCTCAGCAGATTTATGACAAACCCAGGTCCCTATCATTGGGAAGCAGTGAAATGGTTATTAAAGTATCTAAGAGGCACCTATAATGTAGGATTAATATATAAGCATAAGTCTAATAATGTGATATTAAAAGGGTTTACTGATTCAGACTATGCTGGTGATAGAGATAATAGGAAGTCCACATCATCCTATGTATTTACTTTGTGTGAATCATGCATTAGTTGGAAGTCTCAACTTCAACATATTGTTGCCCTCTCTACCACCGAGTCTGAATACATTGCTGCTACAGAGGCTATTAAGGAAGCCCTGTGGTTTAAGGGATTGCTAAATGAACTATGTGTTCTTAATGAAAATGTGACTGTTTTCTCTGATAGTCAATCTGCAATTCATTTATGTAAAAAATCCTATTTTTTCACGAACGCACCAAACATATAAATGTGAGACTGCATTTTATTCGTGATATTGTATCTCAAAACATTATTAGATTGGAAAAAGTGCTTTCTGAATATAATCCTGCTGATATGGGAACTAAAATTTTCCCAGTGACTAAATTTAAAAGCTGCCTAGATTTACTTAACATTGGCAAGGTTACTTGATAGTTGCTTGTGCATTATCTGCATTATGTTGCATCTTGATGCACATGTTTTCTGTTTGTGTTTGTTGGCCTCTTTGGGAATCAGGTGGAGATTTGTTGTTTTTTGTTTCCCAAAGAGGCCCAAGGCTATGACGAAATATTCGGGTTTATCTTCATAGGCTCCGGCCCGGGATTGAAGTACCGTCCAAAAATTACCACCCACTGGCAGCCCATTAAAAGTCGGGCCATAAGCCCTTAATTAGGCCTTTGGAGGAAAAATGGGCTGAGCCCATTTGCTCAAGGCTTAAGGAAGCCTAAGCCGAGCCCAAGCCCAAGCCAAATGGCTCTTTGAAACCGTGCCCTAGCACCACCATATAAAAGGCATCTTTTCTGCCTTTTCTGTCCTCATTTGACGGCCCCTCTCTCTCTCTCTTCCTCTCGTTGCTCTCCCGATTCTTTCCTTCGATGGTTGAGATCCGTAAGCTGGTTCTTTCCTTCTTCGGTCGGATCCCTCCTTCTTGGAGTGATCTTCCTTTCCTTTGGGAAGCCCATGGTCGGTCGATGAGTAGCCTCTATTTACTTGGCGCGACAGATCCGTTTTGAGGGAAGCTCTCGGGTACTGTTCTTCGTCTCATATCTTTGTGATCGTTCTTGTTCCTTGGTGGATCTTGTGGTGAACGTTACCTGTGTGGTTTTGGGAGAAGATTGGTGTTCTGGCTGAGAGGGTTTAGGGCTCCTATTTGGGGGTTTTGTGTGGCTTGTCCCTTATGAGCTTCCGTGAGGCTTGGTGTCCCTATTTTGGTGTTACCTGGGTGATATAATCTGGACAGACCCAGATCTAAGCCTTGACAAGATTACCTACAGGGAGTTTTTCTTTACTCTATCGTTTTCTTGGCTGATTTGTTCAATATCTATTTGCTTTGGTTATATTTTGCTCTAACCCTTTGCTGTTTTGGATTAGTTGTCTTCCGCAACAACCACTTTTTCATAAAAAATTCTATTTAGAGGGGAGATGATTTTTATTTTTCATGCAAATTAAAAAATACTTTCCCATTCAAGTACATGCTATCAAAAAACACCATTAAATGCATACTTGCTGCTGCGTCGAATTCATCAAGGAGAGAAGACAAAGCAAAGCAAATAGCTTGTTGGCTTCTCAGATTCTTCTTTCCTTATGGCTTTTGGGTGAAAATGAAAGGTCACAAAATCAGGCCTGCACAGTGGGCAGGGGTGGGGGGAAGCCACCTCCATGTGGGTCACATGCTGTTGTCCCCATTAATAAGTAGCAAAGTCAGCATTCATTATCAACATTTGATGAAAAATTCAAAAGATGAATCAAATTTAGGTGATTATTCTAACAAAACTTAACAAAACACATTGATTGGGATGATAATAATAATAACATATCATTTGTATACAAATCACAAAAATACATAATAATATATAATTTAACATGATATGGAAATTATATTATATAGAACACATATATTAAGCCGCTGCCTTTTGCCCCCTTGGCCCCCCTCTCTAGGTTCCTGATTAGCTGTTAGCAATTGGGGCGGTCCAAATATTCCAGACGAGCGCTTGCTGGCAAACAGTCCCACTTTGAGCCCAAACATGGCCTTAACTTGTCCACTACGGAGGATACAAGGAAAATCTTTCAATCTTTCTTGCAAGAAAACTCTCATCTCCTCTCTCTCTCCGCCATTTATGTTAACAAAACAAAACATAGACATCCATTACATCAACCATCAACCAACCAGCTTTTATATGACAAACAAAATGAGAATTCCCTCTATGGTGATGCAATTGGCTCAACCAATCAATGAAATTATTACTAACAAAACCAATTATAAATCACAAGAACAGAACAACACCCCCCCCCCCCAAAAAAAAAAAAAAAAAAAAAATCCAACTTTAATAGAAGAAGGGTTCAAAACCATGTCATATTGGAAGATGTCATAAAACAAAAGCAAAGTCAAATAACAGCCCAAGTATATTTTGTAAGGTGACAATAAATTTAATAAAAAAATGAATATTATTAATAAATTGTAAGTTGATCTTTGTTATTATTCCTTTAGAATTTTAATTAAGAATAGTTTTATCTAAAAACAATTTTATTCTTGACCAAACAATAACATCACCTGAAACAGACACAAGCAAACTCTCATGCTAAGACCCAAAAAATAAAAATTAAAAAGAAGAATTTAAAATACTATCTATATAAATTTTATTTTAAATAATAAAATTTAAGATGACATAATTTGAAATTCCTTCATCCAAATACAACCTTAGTGTGAATGATTAAAAAATGATAAAATGCAATCTGTTTATCAAATTCATTTCAAACTAAAAAATTTTGCCTAATCACCACCACAATTTTAATTTTTGTTTTCAATTATTCAACCATCAACCCAACTGTTTCAAATTAATCGCCCTACAATTGTTTTAATGTTGGCTTGACAACCTAAGCCAATTGAAACCCAAAAAACCAATTAAAGTTGTAGTGATTATTTGACACAATTTGAAAAACAAACTATATATTTAGTTTTTTTTTTGGGAATAAATTATACTGAGCATCCCTGAAATTCAACAAAAATCTCGCAAAAATCTCATCAAACTTTACAACTTTAACTATACCTTCTCCCCCCACTGTTATTTCACATATGATAAAATTTTAATATAATGAAAATACTCTCATTTTTTCTACCCCTCTCTCTCTTTTCGTATGACGAACTAGTTAGAATTCAATTGTCTCTTGATCTCTTTCTCTAGTTTAGCAATAGTTTAGTCATCATTGAAGTAGAGAAAAAAAAAAGCGACATTATCAAATTCTAACAAGTTAGTTAAACATAGAAAGAGGATAATAAGAAGAGAAGAGAAAATTTGAAAATATGATCGTCATATTAACAATTTTAATGACAATAGGGAAAAACATATAACTAAAAATGTGACAAGAAAAGAGATTATTGATATTTCTCAAATGTTAACAATGTCTTGTCTTTTTAATGAACCTTAAGAGTACTGAGTGTAATTTACTCCTCTTTTTTTTTTTTTTTTTAATTCACCCTTCTTGGAAAACAGTCCTTGTTACATTGCATCATTATCTTCAAAATTCACACATGCCATGGTGATGGAGGGACAAACAAAATTTATTGATCATGAATAAACAGCCTGATAAAGTCACAACCTATACGTTCAAGTTTCAAGTTTAAGAGGGAGGGAGAGGGTGATAATGAGTTGAACCTGTGATATAAGATGTGGGGCTGTCACTAACCGATGGACAAACCTATGACTTGTTCATAAAGAGTCCGAACTAAGAGTATGACAAAAATCCAAGGTATTCTTACTTGTTGCAATCCTCCATTGCTATGGAGTTCCTTCGTTTTGAGTACTCACATCGTTCCTGAAAGCTAATTCAGAAACCAGCGCAATGTGATCGCTTCCCCATTTCTGAATCACAATCAAGAAATTGGGTCTATCAGAGTCTGAATCACACTATCAATAAATTGAATCTGTCAGAGACGTGAACTGCAACATAGACAGATCTGTTCAAGAGTGGTGCCATTGCTCCAAATATATGGGATGCTGCCCTCAATGGAAAGAGGGCAGCAGCCAAAATAAATAACACTGTATGTTTCATACAACCTTGTGTTGGCATAATCAGATTGTGCGTGGGACTTAATGGCCTTTTCGAGAGTGTATTTATAGTTTTTCACAAATTCTAGTCCAGTCACAGATGCATATACAGATGATTCTTAACCCTTCAATTATCACTGCTAGATACAAAAAGCAGACTATGTTGTTTCATCTTGCGTGAAGGAGGCTACATTCATATGCATCAACTCCTATGTCTCTTATCAGTTCTGCATGCATGTCTATACATAGACACGATTACAGTGGTGGCCACTGGCTCTCATGTTTTAGTTATTTTATTTAAGAAAGAAAGTTTAGAATTTTTGAGCCATTTCTTCGGTTTACTATTCATATTTATCATCTCTACGTGATGCATTTTTGTGTGAGTATGTGTGGCCTGTTTGGGCTTAACTTTTACCATTTGACCCCTCTCTTGTATTCAGTTTTGTTCTTCATGTAAGACTAGCATCTAAAGAAATAGTATTTAACAAAAAAGGTTGGGTAGATAACATAATTGTTTCCTCAACTATATGGTATGTAACAAAATAGTCCTTGATTTCAAATTGTCTTATAGCAACAATTAAATTTTTTATCTTGTTAAAATTCAGTCAATTTTTAAAAACTTCATTGGATTTTGTGAGAAATTATCACGTTGCATATATATAAAATAAAAAAAACAAGAAATAAGAGCAAAGAAGCTAAGGATTGCCAGCAGCCATTGCTTAACATTTTGAAGATTATGTAGAAATATATATATATACATAATTTCACATATATATGAAATTTGCAATAAAATTTGGTGGGTGAAGGAGAAGAATCTCTATAAATTTGGTAAAATTTGTTCAACAAATTAAAGGAAAAACAACTTGGAACAAAACCTAGCTATTTCCAACGAAGAAGAAAGAACCCAATGGGTTCTTTCCACTGCTAGGTTTGTAGTAGGGATTACCCATGGAAGCTGCTTGCAGTCGCCATTTCTATATTTTTTATTTTTTTTCTTTATTTTATGTATCTATCACATCAAAATTTTTTGACGAAATTTTTAATAGAAGAATTAATTGTACCAAGATTAAAAGTTTAATAATTGTTATAAAATAAATAAAAAATACAAGGATTAATTTATTAAAAAACATAAAGTTCAATGACAAACAATGTTATTTACAAAAAAAAAAAAAAACAAAAAGAAAAAAGAAAAAAGTTACTTTTAAACTTGTAAATTAATTGTAAAGGGAATGCACTTAAATTTCACATGCATATTAAAAGTCAACTAAGGGTATTCTTATCATCCAAAGTAACTAAATTGATTAGTAGTTTATGAAAAATTTAACTTTTACGTGCCTAAATTACCACTGAAATTACCTCTACTTAAAGAAAATTTAAAAAGTCAACTACTCGTCTTATTGCCTCATCAATGATTATCTCAAATAGATGCGTGGTTCATATTATTTATTATATGCCTCGTAAGTCATTTCTATTGTGTTCATGACATGTGGGGTTAGTATTCTTATAATTTAAAAATTTTCTCTGTTATTTTTTTTACAGATAAAAGAGGAAGGTGGAGCTACCAGCGTAGCAAACCCTCTTAGCATGACCACGAGGGCCCTTTCCGTCTCATATATTACATTGAAAGGGCAAAAAAGATCTTACACTCTTCAACCATTAACTCAAGAAATGTGCCTTCCATACTTATTATTTATATTTTTATGCAAAGTATATACCTTACCACCATAATTATGTCTCCAACTTCTACGCACCGTTCCCCACCCCAGTTTTAACAGTTTATTCAAATTTATGGCATATAAACAATTACAGTTACTTGCTCAAGGACCATAAATGGGATAGTTAAGCATCATCTCAATAAAATCAATAAACAAAATCAAAGCATTATACGCACTCCACATTAGACAAAATTACACAAAATTTAGAACAACAAAAAGAAACTGCACTAAAACAATTAACAAATTTAAAAAAAATTAAAACTTCCACAGCCCAAAAACTAGTAGTCTCAATGATTCGCAACTAAAACTTCTACTAGGATTTAGTGACATCATTTCCTTTTTTTTTTATAAACATTTTCTTTCAAATGACTTGAGTCATTTATGGCTGAAGCTTGAAGTAGGCAGGATATATTCAAACTTTTTTTTTTTTTTTTATAAAAATTTTCTTTCAAATGACTTGAGTAATTTATGGCTGAAGCTTGAAGCGGGCAGGATATATTCAAACTTTAGTGAATGTACCTTTGTGGGGAATCCCGGGGTCCATTGCATGGCATGCTTTGGCATTGGAGCAAGGATCCTGACAGTTTGGAGACCTTCAGAACGCCTGCACGCCAGAATTTCTACAATGTTTCAATCTTATATCATCCATGGCTAGGATAGCAATCAAGGAAAAATATGGATGCGAGACTCAGAAATTAGATCTGATATCTGTTCTCGATGCTCCACCCACTGCTCATGAGTTAGTCTTCTGAACATGAAATACTCTATCTTGGTTGCTTGTAAAAAACCATTCAATTCTGGTAAGCATACCACTAATATGGAACCTTGATGATACTCACCAGATATAATCAACAGTGCCTAAAAAACACCTGTTGTAACTTGTCACCAAGGGTTCCCCATTTGAATCTCTAGTCCCAGAACAATCCTGTAAATGACAAATATGAAACTTGGTAGATGGTACCGGAATATCGCAAAAGGAAGAACAAGCACATACCAAGGGGCTTACGAGTACGTGACCTTACCTCAACTTCTGCATACGTGCTGGTCAACTTTAGCGGGTGTTCCATAAGTGTGCAGTCTACTTTACCAGTTGCAGTTTCTATTTCCTTTGGAGTCCATGCCGATGGATCATATGTAAATTTAATCTCATCAGCGGGCTCAGCATCCATTGTAGGAGTAACATCATCCAGAATTTCATCCCCAGGATCATGCAATTGTTGGCTTCTGGGAACAAAAGCAGATCCCTGGAAAGATTTATCCGAAATTACCAAGTCAGGAAATATGGTATGACTGAACTCAGCTGAGGAGTCATTATCGTAGTGTAGCTCAGATAAAAATTTGGAAGATTCTTCACCAAAAGTTCTATCTTCTTCATTGGTTTCAAGAAGCTCATTAAATGAGAAATTCTCCATTTTCTCATCAAGCATGAAACTAGTGCTTCTAGATTCATATGCAGCATTGACGTCAGATATTGAAGGGATTTCTTTGTCTTCAGCAGCTGAAAGGGATGATAAATTTTCTGAGTCTTCTATGGTAGAGACTTCCTGAGGACTGACAGAGCAAATTTCGGGCAATGATTCAGAAGATGAAATATACAAGTCCGGAGCACCTGCAGTCGAAAAACCCATTATGGCATCTGTAGAACCACCTGCGCTTTCATTGTATGTCTGTATGTTTGCTAGGAAGTATTCATTTGATGAATCATTGTGCACATCAGTAGTGGCAAGCTGTTCTTTCCCATGTTCTGTCTCTGTTGATTTAGAATATATATCTTTGTGGCAAGAATCTACAGTAGTAAAACTCTGTCCATCATTTCTTTCTGAAACAGTAAACTCACCTTCACTTTGAGGGCTAGATAAACTTTCTTTTATGCCGCTAAAGAGAGTGGAAAGAATTTCATCCTTACAATTATCCACTGCAACCTGATGAGTTTCTTCTGTTGGTTGCTCAACGAGACCAGAGTTGATATTGTCATGACAAGAATCTGCAACAGATTCGTGCCCATCTTTTCTTGGTTTGTCATTGTTTTGAGATTTATTTGGAGTTTCCTTCAAGCCAGCTGATTCAGCTTCAGCTGTATAATCTACTCCTAGATGAGCTTCTTTGGTCAATTCATTAGATGATTCATCATTCTTATAGTCATACTGCCTTACTATGGAAGAATCATTAGACACACTAAGCCCACTGTCAACCTCAGACAAGCTATTTACTACAGGTACATTTCCTGATTTACTGTCTAGAGCATTCTGTTTCTGCGCATCAAAGATTGGACTATTCTGCCTGACTTCTCCTTGACCAACCACTCTTGAAGCTCCACCTGTACCGTCAGCAGGCTGAGACCTATAACATCCAGTAAAAATATCAACTCTGATAGCCATGCAACAAGGCTTTTAAGCTTTTACCTATAAAACCATATCCCAGGAGAGGATGAAAACAAAAGGTAGAACCTGAAACATGGGATGAATTACCTTGGCGGCCAAATTTCAGCAGATGCTTGTCCTGATACTTTATCTCTGGGCAGGCCAGACAAATCTAACTGCATAAAACAGTTCTGATGTGACTATTTTAACTCATATATACAGACCGCCATATATGTAAGCAAGAGAGACCATTTTACCTTCTGTTCTGAAATGAAATTGTATAATGAACTCTGATACACATGCAAGAAAATATGTTATTGACATGTCTCATCAAAACCTAACCAAAAAACTCTGACATGAAAATAAAGTTAATAAACAAATGAAGTTCAAGGAGAAACGAGGTAATTAACCGGATCCACCTTTGGAGTACAGTTAAAATCCCCACAAAGAACAATAGGAGCATCATCCCAAAGCTTAGAAACGGCATGAGCTCTATCCAGAAGAACCCTAATCTGTTTGTAGCAAAAATTTACTACACGTGTTAAATACATATAAGTAATGTATAATCATTTTGAATAGAGTAAGGAACCTAGGAATTGAAACTCGACAAACTTCATCCAGAAGGCAAACATTGTAGGACTAAACAACAACAACAACATATCCAGCCGTTATCCCACTATGTGGGGTTGGCTACATGAATTCTAGACTTCTATGTGGGTTACATCCCAACAGATAGTTTGTCTAGAATTCATATTTGGATTCGACTAGATTTTACGCTGGTTGTCGGCTACCTAACGCAACCCTCCTCCTTTATCCGGGCTTGGGACCGGCAGTGGATAATATCCCCTGACGGAGTAATGATGAAATGAAGTTTGAACACCATCTTCACATGGAGAAATTTCATGAGATGGTGGTGAATGAAGATAATTGTAGGACTAACGCAAACATTGTAGGACTACTTAAGCAAATTCCATGACTTTGATATCAAAGAAGGGATAAAAAAGGCAGTGTGGCAAAAGTTCTCCTAGCGCTTTGAGACTTGAGAATGATAAGAGGTTTTCTTGGGGAGCGCAGGGGCACACCAATTAACAACCGGAGAAAAAAGTGAATACATTTGGTTACATATAGTCAGAATTTGGCATGGCACCGGATAATACAATATCTATATAAGGATATAAATTGGGAAAATTAGGTGATCATACAGAAATTTGAGTGCACTAACAGGTGAAGCATATCTACCGTGCACATATTAGAACAAAAAACTTGCAGTTGAGTCATTACATATTCAGAGTACTTCACATTATCAAAAGTCCAATCTTCCACAAAAGAGAAGGTAATTAACAAGCAAAGGCCCTTATTCAAGCACATGATTGCTGAACATGTTAGAGCTATCTGATTACTCACTGAAGTGAAGAATCTAGTATAATAATGAGCAAACAGGGCAAAAGAATCAAAAGAATAACTCAGAAATACCTAAACAGGTGTTCTAAACAAGTGATGATGCTTCCTTAAAAGAAGTGATTCAATGAGCAGCAACACCAAAAACAACATACAACAACAACATATCCAGCCGTTATCCCACTATGTGGGTTACATCCCAACAGATAGTTTGTCTAGAATTCATATTTGGATCCGACTAGGTTTTACGCTGGCTGTTGGCTACCTAACGCAACCCTCCTCCTTTATCCGGGCTTGGGACCGGCAGTGGATAATATCCCTTGGCGGAGTAATGATGGAATGAAGTTTGAACACCATCTTCACATGGAGAAATTTCATGAGATGGTGGTGAATGAAGATAATTGATATAGTTGTGTTCCATAACTTAGTTGACATGGTGAAACCAACAAGTACAATATGGAAACACAACCCAATGTTCATTAAATGAATGTGTTATTTTAAGATATTAAATAATAAGATTGGGGAAAGAAAAAGATGTGAGGGCCAACAGAAGGCATTTCTTCCAACTGAAGCAAGCGCTGAATAACTACTTATTTTTGTGGACTACCTCTACTTTATAGGCTAAAAAGAGAGGCAAGCGCTACCAATAGCTTGGCCAGAACTTCGATATTAGGCTCAAGAATATAGCCAATCCAGCCCCTTCAAACATGTTATATTGCAGAAATAGATGCAGATGGCCCACCTCCACCATTTATTACCAGACACTCAGCTTTATTTCATTTATATTGTTATTATTTTTAAAATTTCAGCTCATAGAAGCAATATGTAGGAATAAATGGAGGAGCCCACCTCTGCCATGAGCGCTCTCAACACATCATGCTTTCTTTCTTCTTTTCTTTTTTAGCTCAAAGAAGGAAAGAATACGTGGAACAACCTTAGCTTGTACTTAGGCTAAAATAAAGATGATTTGCTAATAAATGACAATAAAGGGTGAAGATGTGAGTCTGCTTGCTGTTTAAAGCCAAAGGAAAGAGAAAAGTTTGGATTCTAGGTTGCTACTTAAATTAGCATTAGTGTAAAATACATCAGATGCTAGGAAGCAGCTCAAAAGTTTTAATAGTTAGACGGATTCTACACGCCAAAATGTATAAGAGAACTCAGATACACTGGTGTGTATGCTGATTTAAATTTCTTGATAACCTTAAAATGAAAGATTGGAAAACAATATCACCATGCTATGTCACTGTCATGTAAACAAGAGGATCATCAGAGATATGGATAACAAAACAATTTTATTCCTAGCCATCTGTTTCTATATCCTATCTGCAGAGTACATACCTGGCCTAGTTTAATCTCTCCCCTTTTTGGATTGTAAAGCACATGAATATTACAAATGACAACTTTATTGAAACCCTGCAAGCTGCAGATATAGAAATTTCCATCAGTGATAAAATATAGAGCCCTAAGCATTTCTCATGCACTTCACTAGCGCACATGTTTTTTCAATCATGCCTTTTTACATTCATGAGTTGATACTTAGGTGTGCTTTTATCCAGATGCCTTATATATAGAGTCAGATGCTTGTCGCCTAGGGAAAAAGGCTAGCCTCGTATGGGCAAGTGGGGTAGGCACACAGTGGCATGTGTCAGGCCATGATAGTGAGCCATATTAGCCAAGATAACACAATTTCTCAAAGTATTCCACGTCATAAAATAAATCAAATGAATACCATTCCATAAATGTAACTTTAGCTGGAAATAGAGACTGCTTCGGCATTGACTAGTGGAGTGCGTATTGTTGACAAGAAGCCTAAGCAAGTTGTATCTCGGTGAAGATTTGAAATTCCAAAAGCCTTGTTCGTTTAATATATAGTGGAATACAGGTTGCAAAGCAAGTCTAAAACAACCTGGAAAAGATAATTCGAAGATTGTAAACAAACAAAAATCAATCTTGTTACCTATGGTACTCCTGAAGTTCACATGGCTATTAACTTTAGTATAGCTAAACAACTCAATCTTGTAAGGTTCAAGGTCATAATCACTTTAACAAGCTCATTTGGAGCTTGAACATGAACCACACTATGGATCCCTAGGGAAGAAGTTATGGCAACGCCTCAGATGGCAGGGGACACAAGCTGATAAATTAGTTAAGGTTTAAGCTTAAATACTAGAAATTGCAATTAGAACATAAAGCATATAATATAAGTACCTCATTGGGATCGCTGTATCTTTACTGTTCTTCTGATTCAAGGACTGTTCAACCAAAAAACTTTAAATGAGCAACAACGAAGGTGAGATAATATAAGATTAATAACTGATCATGGTAGATCCAGGTAAGGATTTAAGACAAGTATGAAGATCTCAAGTACCTCCAACACACATATCTGGGCAACATTATCCCGAAGTCCAAGCTTATTAAATTCAATGCATTCCTCAAGCAGCAACTTGAATCTAATATAAATATTACTAAATCAATTCTAACTAGAAAAATGTTACAAAAACAGATTTATCAAAGGAAAATATCAGAAAGGATCAGGGTATCTACTGCTTCCAAATCAAAACACATGGCCCAATGATGTCAATGATAAACTGTTTCTGCAGGAACAAAGATGACAACAATACCCTCCTCCCCCTTCCCCAAAATACAAGATAATAGGCCAGCAACCACTACACTGAAAACTCAAAGTAGCACCAATTTCATGCTGCTCACCTGAGCAATGCAGAAACCACAAATGTTCCAATGCCGTGAATAATGTATAAAAGGGTAAATGCTTAGAGATGTGTTGGAAAGGTAATAAAATAAATGGATGTTCCATGCTTGAGAAGGAAGCAATAAAGAGATATGTCTCAGTTACAGTGCTAATTTTATGTGAAGCTATTTCAGACAAACAACTAAGAAGCACCTTATTGCCTTTAAGAATTTATTTAACCTATCCTGATTAACACACATAATGTCAAGTCAAGATTAACAAATTGAGTTTAACTCATCTATATTAACAAAGATAAGCCATGCCAGAGACAGGAACTATTTACCTTGAGACACGCCAAAATATTGCGCAGCCATCAACTGGATCACCAGTTCGCATCTTCAGATTTGCCCCAAAAAAATAATAAATAAAAGAACACGATTAGGTCTTAGCTATCAATTTTGACATGATTTCATAATAGTTGACTGTCATTTAAAACTGAAGAGTACAGTTTCATCATTTCCATTTTTAAATGCTTTACAAAAAGAAGCACACAGCATTTACATTCCTAACCAGAAAAATTAGGTTCCTGATCTGGATTTCTAAGTGAGAAAAAAAAAAATGATTGAGCAAGGTTTGTTTATACAAGGAGGAGCTTTGAGCAAACCAAACTCAAGCTAAGCTCAACTACTTGGTTCACTTGGTCAGCCCCAAGAAAAATTAATCCGCAGAATAATACAAATCATCCTAGAATGGTTATGTTGCAGTTACAAGTCAAACCCCTTATATAGTTCTTTATCATACTATGCTAATTGATAACAGTTTTTTTCAGTTAAAGACAAATGTACCATGTCCTTTGCTACCATCTGAATCAGATCACTCAGTTTTCATTTATCAAATTGTGTTCCTAGTGCATGAGGTGTTCCCCACTTTGCAAGGGCTGTATTTGATGCAGCCTTACCCTTGCTTTACAAAGAGGCTATTTCCACAACTCAAACCTGTGACCTTCCAGACACAAAGGAACAACCTTCCCTTGCTACCAAAACTTGCCCTCCTCAATTTATATTTATCAATTATATAAAAAAAGAAAAGAAAAAGAAAACTATCCAAATTCTCATTTAATAAAAAAAGGGTACACCCTAACTCAGATGTCAATTGTTGAAATTCTATCACATCAACTGAAAGGAAAAAAAGAAGGTTCTTGAATTTCTTGACAAAATCATTTCAATGCATTAAAGACATGCAAAGGAGGGGAAAAAAAAAAAGAAAGTTCTTGAATTTCTTGACAAAATCATTTTCATGCATTAAAGACAGACAAAGGAGGGGAAAAAAAGGCTGAAAACTGAAGGTTTACAATTCAACAACACCACCAGACCTTAATCCAACTCGGTGGGAAGGTCTACTACTCAAAACAGAAAAAGAAAAAGAAAAAGAAAAGAAGTTATAGCCTTGTTTGGAAAAAACCTTCCAGATGCCAGTGTATCCCCGAAACTTTAACTCCTCTTCTAAATCTTGAAATCTATCAACCTCCTGAAAAATGAGGAAGGAAGCACATTTACCATTATTTTCAAACATATAAAGGGGATAGTGTTAATTCATAACAGAAACCATTTTCAATACATGGGCCAATATCAAGATTTTATGATACTTTTATAGGAAAGAAATTAACAAAAGACATGCAACACAAATTATGGAAAGGACACAGAATTACAGCGAAAGCAAACTCTTTTAAAACCAATTGTATCCAATAAAGTACCTTACCTCTACCACATAATCAATTAGAAATCCTAGTAAAAATAAAATACATAAATAAAAATTCTTAATCACATAAATATACTATCTTATTTGTTATCTTGTGGGTCATACAGTCATAGTCATTTTGACGCATCTTGGATCATCTTTTTGAATGCAAATATACTTTATAAGCTTTGCAGGAGCAGAAGAGGATAAGTTATTGTTTGATTGATTGGGATGTGATCCAATCAAAGGTGAGTAGACAAGTTTCATTACCAAAGAGCTAAGGATGTGTCGTGCACCTAGGGGAATACGGTTACATTGGCAATTGGAAGGATCCGAGATGCTGAAGATTAAGAACAGAATGATTGGAGAGGGAATTTGGACAGAAATGGGGGAATAAATAAGAGAGAAATGAGAGAGAGAGAGAGCGAAACCGGAGGGAGATTGGGAGAGAATTCTAGAGAGAGAAATGAAAATATTCAATTATCATTCAACATACCCCTCCATCCTCTCTAGCTGTGGCTTACATAGCCTCACAACATTGCACATGCACCCATGTGCAGTTACAACAGTGACCACAACTACTTATAGCTAAAACAAATATCTATAACATAAAAAGAAAAGGAAATTACAAAATATGATAATGCATGTAAGTTAAATACTATTATATTTCCTACTCTATCCTTGAGGATCCTCGGGATCACGATAATTCTCCCCTCCTTGAGAACGTTCTTGTCCCCAAGAACTTCAACAATTGGTCATTGCTCTTACCCAATACCAACTCTCTCAATTTGTTTCATTCCTCTTTCTCCTTCTAGGCCTCTTTGTTTTCGTTCTTAGGTTTTCAAGATCAATTCTAGGCCTAAGTTGACCCAAAAGTCCCATAGGGAAAACTTCATTAAGTTCCATCCCAATACAACCACCCCTGGTAATAGCTATCCAATCAAGCTCGATCTCCAATCTATGGACATGATCAACCATTTTCGAACTGACATAGTTAGTAGCTGAACCTTGGCTTGAACCTTGGAGGCCAACGGAAGGACTATCCGTGTTCGTGACTTCCGTTAGTACGTCATTACCATCCAGTACAAGTAAGGGTGGCAGATTCACATCCATAGTTGAAGTTATTGTATCCCCATTCAACTCACGACCATGCTCTGCTGCAAAAATATTAGCAACATGCTGGAAATGCAGCCATGGAAATTTGTAGACTTGCCTTAGATATTCAAACTAAGGTTGTTCGTGAGCATTAGAATTAGGAGCTGTTGTGACTTTAATCCCAGCCAAAGGTTCCTCAATGGCTTCCATAAGGCCTTCATCCCGACCTCCTTTCCCAACATGATTTAGAGCCAAATTATTTGACGGAACAATATCCCTGCCTGAACTATCAGATGTACGGAAGCCATCTACATAGTAGTTCTCACCTCCAATCTGTTGTATAGACTGATTATTTCCCGAATCATCAGCTTCTAATTCTTGTAAAGTGTGGTCTACACAGATCTTTTCATCCAATCTTCTTTCCTCTTCAGAATCCTGAGTTACCATTGATAGGTTTGCTTTGGTTCCAACACCAACTTCCTTAATATTGACTGAATTTTCAATCGAAACCTCCTAATTCCATGCAAACAATTTAGCAACTCCTTCTTCCTTGTTTGTCCCTTTGCAATTGTTGCTCTATCAACCTTTTCGTTATAGATTCCCTTTTGATAATTCCATTCACCACCAATATCATCATTGATGTTGCAGTCCTCCTCTTTGATAATTCTTCTAAAACCGATATACTTCTTCCACTCCATATAGGAAATAGGCAGTGAATCTGCTTCTCGCCTTCTTGACTTCTCCTTCGGCTACTCCATTTTAAGGAAGTCCTATTTGTTAAAACTTCTGCGGTAATTATCGAAGAATTCAGCAAGAAAGCTATAGTGATACTTTTTAGTCAGTATCATCGCGAACTCCAGCAACTACTCATGTAACATACGGCCAAATTCCTTACTTGTATCATGTACCACACTTCTTGTTTCCTTGTCCAATTGGTTGATCCCTTTCTCAAACTTCTTTTCCCACGCCTAAGGCTTTTTGCCAAACTCCTCATGATGTTTGCCTTCAATTGAGAATGCAACATTCTTTTGCTGCAATTGCGACCTCATTTGTTTCATGCGTGCACTGCTCCCCATGGCCTCACGAGGACCTCATTTGTTTCATGCGTGCACTGCTCCCCATGGCATCACGAGCAGGACATCCCCCTGAAAATGCAACATCCTTCTGCTACAATTGAAACTCCATTGGTCTCATATGTGCATTGCTCCCCATGGTCGATTTAGTGGAAGTAGTATACTTCGGTGACAAAGGCATAGAAGTTCTGTACATCTAAATCCACACCCTTTCGTGAGCTAATCGACTCTAAATTAGAATTGCCTCACGCAATTCAATGGCCGATAAGGACCTTCGCCAGATCTGTTGGATTTGTTGTTGTCTGAAATTTCAATAAAACCAATTGCAACTTCTGAACCTAGAATTACTACTCCCTTTTGGTTATGATCGGTCTCGATTTCAACAGCTGAGACCAATTGAACTTGCTGGCATTAGCTGCTAGGAGTTGTAGAAATCACAACCAAGAAGCGTGGGTCATTGAATTACAGTGACCTAACTTAGATCAACTCTACTCTTGCCTCTAATACTCACTTAATCGAATCTCTTAATTGCGCCTTCCAAAATACGAGCCTGTAAAGTAGGTTAGGGTAGAAATCTAGGGCACAAGAGAGAAGAAGAAAGTGATCACATAACTTTACTTCTCAAAAATGAATAAAATGTTTTCCAACAACATACAATGAAAGCTTATCAAGCTTATATACAACCGTGCCTAACCACCATAACAAAAACCACATCACCGCATATAACAACATATTAACAACCACATATAACAACATACTAACAGCATACACTAAGTAAATACATAACAAAAAACAATCTCAAGTATTCTAACAAAAACAAGCTCAAGTAATCTCTCCAATAGAGCCCAATCGTTAAGAACTTGTCAGAATCACAAACGGATTTGCTTGGCCAAGTCGCCTTCCAATTCGGAATTGCCTAGCTTGCCTGTTTGGAGAGTAGACACTGGTGCATCCGATCATTTGGCTAGTTCAGCCTCTTACATGACAGAATTTATACCATGTACTACCTTTATTGAGATTTCTATGGCTGATGGAACTACTTCTCCTGTTATGGGGTTTGGAACTATTACTCTCCATTGATCATCTTCTACCAGTATGCTCTCAAGGGGGAGAATTACCATATGAGAACATCCTGGCACAACAATCTCAATCTTCTTCCCCTTCTTCCTCTTCTTCTTCCCATCCAGGCTATCCTTCCTCCCCTATGCCGAATGCAACCTTTTTTCCTAAACCCATGTCCTATTCTGGTGCTGATAATCCACCACCTGGCTTAAGGGTTGATGATCCTTTATTGGTGTACTCGAGATGTCCTCAACCTCAACATTACCAGTCATCACTTCCAGAAGCTAGTCCATTAGAGGACAACTTGAAAAAGGATGAGACAAAAACTGACCAACCGGCCAGTGACCAGCCTGCTAGTGGCCAAGATGATCTTGATTGGGCTATGCCAATTGCTCTAAGGAAGGGGGTAAGATCATGTGTAAAGTACTCTATGATTAATCATTAGTCTTATTCTAAATTGTCTCCCCAGTTCAAAGGTTTTGTGGCAAAGATTGACAGCATCCGAGTACCAAAAAATGTTCAAGAAGCTATGAGTGATCCCAAATGGAAGAATGTTGTTATGGAGGAAATGAATGCTCTTATAAAAAAAATACTTGGGACTTTGTTACATTACTTGCTAACCAGAAAGTAGTAGGATGCAGATGGTTTTTTTCAGTGAAGCATAATGCAAATGGAAGTGTGGAACGATATAAGGCCAGGTTGGTAGCCCAAGGTTAAACACAAACCTATGGGATTGACAATGAAGAAACTTTTGCTCAAGTGGCAAAGCTTAACTCTATTCGGGTCCTAATCTCTCTTGCTATTAATTTGGACTGGCCCTTGTTTCAATTTGACATTAAAAATGCCTTTTTAAATGGTGACTTGGATGAGGATATTTACATGAAGATGCCTCCCGGTTTTGAACAAGGTGCTGGTTATGATACAGTGTGCAAGCTGAAGAAATCTTTGTATGGACTTAAACAGTCCCCACGAGCATGGTTCAAGAAGATTAGTATGACTCTAAATCGGGTAGGATATAAGTAAGGGCAAGTTGATCATACCTTGTTTATAAAACACACGGCAAGAGGAAATAAAGTTATATTAATTGTGTATGTCGATGATATTATTGTGACAGGAGATGATTTGCAAGAAATTGAGAGCTTAAAACAACAATTAAGGGAAGAATTTGAGGTAAAAGACCTAGGAATCATGAGATATTTCCTAGGAATGGAGGTTACTAGGAACAAGGAATGCCTTTTCATCTCACAACGAAAGTATACTTTAGATTTACTAAAGGATACAGGTAGGATGGGATACAGGCCAACTGGAACTCCCTTAGAGAAGGGCTAGAAAAATGATGGGGAAGGAAAGGATATTCCTGTAGACAAGGAAAGGTACCAAAGATTGGTTGGAAGGCTCATATATTTGTCACTAACCACACCCAACATAGCTATGCAGTCAGTGTGGTAAGTCAGTATATGCATTCTCCTACTCAAAAACACTTACAAGTAGTGTTTCATGTTCTTAGGTATTTAAAAGGAACACCTGGAAGGGGACTATTATTCCAGAAGACCAATGAAAGAGGGATAAAAGGCTTTGTGGATGTTGATTGGGTAGGATCTCGTGAGGATAACAAGACAAACTCAGGCTATTGTACTAAGCTATGGGGGAATGTGGTGACGTGAAGGAGCAAAAAACAATCAGTGGTGGCTCGCAGCAGTGCTTAAGCTGAATTCCAAGCCATAGCTCATGGAATTTGTGAAGTAACTTGGATGGAAAGGCTGATGGAAGATCTAGGAATACCCTTAACTCAACCAATCAGGGTTTATAGTGATAGCAAATCAGCTATCAGCATTGTAAAGAATCTAGTGCAGCATGATTGGATGAAGCATGTGAGGATAGACCGAAGTTTTATAAAGAGGGAGATAGAAGGAGGGATCAATTTGTTCTATATTCCTACAAAAAACCAGATAGTTGATGTTCTCACAAAGGTAGTTGCAAGACCGTGTTTTGAAGAGTTAATTGGCAAGCTGGGAATGACTTGCATCTATTCACCAACTTGAGGGAGAGTGTTGAACGGAATTAAGGAGCCGAAGACAAGAAGACTTTTAGCTAAAGAAGAAGTCTAGTAGATGTGGATAAATTAGAGTAGATAATATTAAATTTATATAGCGTAAATCTTGTTGTAAAGTTGGATTTAATTCCTAAGTTTTAGGAGATAGTTTTTTCTATTTTGTAGGAGATAGATATTCTAAATCTTCTCTTATTTTCTAGGAAGAAGAATAGGATCCTAAACTATATATAAACTCCTCTCGTGAGTTCCATGATTTATTCAAGTCTTTAATCTTACTACGACTTGTTTCATAAGGAACTCACAAAGGCTTGAGGACAGGTGGTTAAGAGATGTCTGGTCTTGGACCTAGTAATCATATGATGAATTGAAGGAGATGGAGTAGTTTTGTATTTAGGAACAGAAACTGGCATTCTGGGAGTAAAAGACTGCATAGGTAGACGAGATGAGGTAGAAGAGATTGCCTAAGATGAGGAATGATATTAGAACTTGCAGCAATGTGTGCAGACTCTGGCCTGAGATGAGGAATGATTAGAACTTGCAATAGTGTATGCAGACTCAGGAGGAATAGCAGATTGTGTTACTCGAGGACTAAAAGAGGTGGAAGAAAAAGAAAAAGAAGAAAGAGATTGAAAAATCAAATTAGAAGAACCATCTGGAATAGACACAAATGAAGCAGAGGATAAAGAAGAGAAGAGAACTGGAAATGGAAACTTATTCGGATTGAAACTCACATGTCTAGAGACATAAATTTTTCCAAAAGGGTGCAAACAAATGTAACCTCCTTGAGTATGGCTATATCCAAGAAATATGCACTTGTGAGTATGAAAGTCAAACTTGTGTTTGTTATATGGTCTCAAGTAAGGAAAGCAAGGACATCCAAAGGGTTGCAACAATAGAAAATTAGGGGCTTTATCATAGAGAAACTCAAAGGGGTACAAAACTGTAATGAAGAGGATGGTAGCATGTTTATAACAAAAACTGCAGTTTGAAATGCCTCTTCCTAGAATCTTAAAGGCATGTGACCATGAGCAAGCAATGTAAGACCCATCTCAACTACATGTCTATGTTTTCTTTCGACTATACTATTTTGTTGGTGAGTGTTAGGACATGAAAATCTAGGCTCCCCCCCCCCCCTTTTATCGGTTTGGATAGCTTTAAGCTTGGTTTGGTATTGATTTTCAGCAAGTTTATGAAAACTGATAAAGGTAGGTAAGGCATCTGATTTTAATTTCAATAGATATGGCCATGTGAATCTTGAATAGGACAAAGATAATATAATATTTGAACCCTTTAACAGAAATAGTAGGAGAAGGACCCCATATATCAGAGTATATCAACTCTAAAAGTCTCTTTGTTGTAATATCATGAGAGACAAACGGAAGTTGATAAAGTTTGCCAAGTTTACAAGAATCTCAAAATGAAAGAGCTGAAGGAGAACATGGAATTCTAATTTTATTAAGAATCAATTTCAACACATTATATGTAGGATGACCCAACTGAGTATGCCATTGTTGGCATGTCTTATTGTACTGGGCTAAACAAACACTAGGAGACATTCCATGACTAAATGGAAGCTGTCTTTTACAACACTCAGAATAAAAATTAGTACATTTATTCAAAGAGGATGAAAAAAACAGTAAAGGACACTGGACGAGTAGACTTGACAGAGTGCTCAAGGATGTTGGTAGCTTGATCAAAAGCAAAAACCAGCTGATAAAGATCATCCCTAAGATGTCCTCGAAGCAGCACCAACCTTGGATTCTTGTCCTTAATCAAACACACATTCGAATGAAATTCAGCAATCATGTTATGGTCATTAGAAATTTGTGATACACTAATTAAACTTTTCTTCATATGAGGAATATGAATAACTCTAAGTAAAGTAATAACAAAAGTAGGTCTAGTGTGAGTATATAGCTGTCCAAGACCAACATTAGATATAGACAATTGCTTATCATTACCAACGAAGACCTTATCACATCCATTGTAAGGTGCATACAATGACAAGTTGTTGAGATTTGAAGTGATATGGTTTGTTGCCCCAGAATCAACAAACCATGAGTGATCAGGCAAAGTTGTGGAAAACAAATTTTCTAAAGGCTGAGAAAAATGGCCATACGAGGTGACTCCTTGTGAAGAACCTATATCAGTCATGTAGGGCTCATTAGAATTAGTGAAGATAGCTACATTTGCCCTAGAATCAGCCAAGGGAAACCTCTGAAAATGTTGAGAATTCGAAAATTCTGACCACCAGTATTCCTTTAGAAATTTCTGACAAACCTATGGTAGAATTTATCAACAAGGTGCCCTGATTTTCCACATAATTGACAATAGACTTGCCTATTTGATGCCCTACCTCTTCCCCCTCTTCCACCTCTATATCCTCCTCCTCTTTGTACAAAACCTCCTCTAGTATTGCTACCATTATGTGATGCAACAGAAGTCATATTCACATTAATAGGAGTATGCATAACAGATTCAAAGTTCACCATGGAATGTGCAATATTTTTAGAGTTCAATCGCTGCTCATGCATCAACAATAGATAATGCACCTTTTCTAAATCAATCTCGTCCATTTGATAGGTGATCAAGCTTACGACAATTTCATATTCATGATCTAATCAATTTAGAATTGCAAGTAATTGATCCTTATCACTTAAAGATTCACCAATAGCAGCTAGAGAATGACCAATTGTCTTAATTTTCATAATGTAATCATTGATAGACATTGAATCCTTTTTAACATACCTTAGTTGCTACTTTAATTGAAAATATTTTGCTATGGTTTGACGAGAATACAAGCTCTCAAGGGCAAACCATACCTTGACAGATGAGTCGCATTGAATCACCTACGCAAGCACCTCCTTGTCAATGGTAGAAAACAACTAGCCAAGCAACAATTGGTCCGATAGCATCCAATTCATATAACTCCACGTTAACCACTGGAGTTTCATCATCACCAGTCGAATCCGACACATATTTAGGAGGAAGAGATGACTTGTTTAGAAAAGGCAACAAGTCGAATGCGCGAATTGTAGCAAGAATCTGTGCTTTCCAAAAGATGTAGTTACTCGAGTCTAATTTGATTGGTATAAAGCTAAACACCTTCACCACAACTGAGAAATTGGATTGCGAGGTTAAGGATAGTGAGGTGGAAGAAGGTATCGAAAGTGAAGAAGAAGAAGAATTCCAATCAAGATTCGAGGCCATTGACACAAGTCACAAGCTCTGATACCATGTAAAGTAGGTTAGGGCAATAGAAATCTAGGGCACAAGAGAAAAGAAGAAAGTGATCACATAACTTCACTTCTCAGAAATGAATAAAATGTTTTCCAACATACAATGAAAGCTCATCAAGCTTATATACAACCATGCCTAACCACTATAACAAAAACCACATCACCGCATATAACAACATATTAACAGCCACATATAATAATATACTAACAGCATACACTAAGTAAATACATAACAAAAAACAATCTCAAGTATTCTAAGAGAAACAAGCTCAAGTAATCTCTCCAACAGAGCCCAATTGTTAAGAACTTGTCAGAATCACAAACGGATCTGCCTGGCCAAGTCGCCTTCCAATTCAGAATCACCTAGCTCGCCCGTTTGGAATTCCTAACCAACGTTTAGTAGATTCACAACCGAGAGTCAGTCTTCCTCTTCATTTCCAAGTTCGCACCGAAGGTTACTTAAATTGCCTTATGGAATCGCACTCACTGTCTAATTCGCCTTTAGTTTCGAGCCAAGTTGCCTTGCTCTTTCTCTCAGTTGAATCATTCTTCGCCTTGCAATCTATCGCCAACACTATTGAATTCGTCGGACTCACAGAACCATTGCCCGGTCAATTTCACAGAGAGTCACGTCTTCCTACTTGCCCAATCACTGTCCATTGGTTCCAAAATTCACTCATCTTCGCCTTGGCTCGAATTCTCCAACTCTGCTTCAACGACTTTAATATGCCTTCAGAAGTTGCTTGAATTCCACTTTGGAAACCACCTTCCTGAATTGTGCAAATTCAATTCAACAGCTGAGCGAGACCATCGCTCAGCTGTAGTCGAACTAATCAAAGGCTTAGGACGGGCTCTGTTGCGGTCTCCTGGGGATTCGATTGACTCTATTGGAGCTCCCAGTGAGTTCGATCAGCTCTATTACAACTCCTCAAGAGTTCGCCTGTATTCTCAGAAATTCGTCGGATGCTGATTATTGCTACGATTGTTGGAATTACTTAATAGAGAGAACTGTTGAGGAACCGTGGGTCTGATACTAATTGTCGTGTACCTAGGGTTTAGCCTTTGTCAAGAAAAATGTGGGAAATAAAGTTTTTTCTCAATCTTATTTACCTTTGACGGGTAGAACCAAATATATACAAACTTCCTTCATAAATTAGGAAGTTCCTAATAATAAAGCATCCAAATATGCCTTTGGAAACTTATACAAATTTGGAATACAACAACTAACGGAAAGATACAAAATATGCCAGAGAAGGGCCCTGCAAGAGGTATGATTGGGCGATAGGCTTCCCAAATGGCTCTCTGGCCTGCTAGCCTCTTCAAGCCCTGTCCTTTTACGTGCAGGACCACTCTTGGTATATCAGATCTAGTGGCAGGTGCGTCAACATTCTGATGCAGAGAATCCTTCGGAGAGGCAACTGCAGAGCATACTTGTCTTTGTACATTTGCTCATGGGATAGACATTTCCAACAAGGATCCAAGCAAGAAACCAAAAACGAAGGATTTTTAGAAAATCATGAAGAAAGAGAGAAATGTTATTTCTGGGATAGGTCGTTGATATCTTACAATGGAAGACGATCTCTCCTTTTATAGAGAAGGATGAGCCTTACACAGAGGGCATCAGATGCTCTGGACATAATAATACATAAAAGACAAATACATCGAAAGCATAAAAAAGAATATGCCACTTTCGATGAAAGGGGCTGACACACCAACAAACGCACATGTCGCTTTTGACTAAAGGAACATGTGGAGACAAACTAAAATTATTACAATACTGATGACGTCATGGATGACATCAACAAAGATAGTGGATTGGAGTGTTGGGCCTGGGCTAGGAGTGCCGAGGTTGCATTCTGGGCCTGGAGTGTCTGAATCATATGGGTCTGAAGACATACCCATACGCTTCCACCATGGGTCTTCTTCTTGGGCTTGGGTTGGTTCTTTTAGTTGGGTCGAACTGTTGCTTTCAGCTTGGTCTGGAGCTGGAAGGCTCTTGAGATAATCTGCTTGGGCCTTGTTGATCCCTCTGAGAAATCTGGATGGGAATTGTTCCCATGGGGCATTATTCTCTCTGCCAAAAAGATGTCCCTAGCTGTCACCACTATTGACTTCCTAGGCCTCACCATTTCTGATGGACAAATCTCCCTCTAACCTCACATTGCCCAAGAACTCTAGAATTTTCCCAATACAAACCTCACCCAAACCTAGGTCCAACAGTTCCTTGGCATTGTCAACTACATTGCTGACTTCATTTCCCAACTTACCCCTTTGGTCTGCCCTCTCCAACAGCTCCTTAAAAAAGACCCTCCCCCATGGAACACTTTTCATACCAGAGCCATCCAAACCCTCAAAAACCTTGTTCCTACCCTACCTCCTCTTCAGATTCCTTTTGATGGCACCCGAATCCTTCAGACGGACGCCAGTGATCTTTATTGGTCTACTGTTCTTCTTGAAGAATGAAATGGAAAAACCTCCATTTGTGGATACAAGAGCGGCGCCTTCAAAGAGAGTGAACTCCACTACCACTCAACTTTCAAAGAAATCCTTGCAGTAAAAAGAGGAATCCAAAAATTCCAAATTCATCTTGTTAACCACCACTTCCAGATTCAAATGGATATGGCTGCATTCCCCCGTATGCTCCAATTCAAATCAAAAGACCTCCCTCCTCCACTTTTACTTCGATGGCAAGAATGGTTTTCTCGATACTCCTTCACTTCCTAACCCGGCCCCTTAAACCCACCAAGCCTACTTTCTCCCTCCAGATCCTGATCATCGCCATGTTCCAACCTCTGCCAACACACCCTCCAGAGTGCCCTACTGTATTCAATCTCCCAGAAGAAATCCATAAGCTCATGCTTCGTTACCAACTCGAAATGATCCGACACCATGGTTCCCAACACTTTGGCGGCCTTGGTATCCATCTTGAATACCCATTCTACACCCTATTTTCCTTCATTCCTCATGGTTTTTCCCCAACCACTCCTTTGGTTCTTATGGTATTTGTTCGATGAATATACCATTGTTGGCTAATTCCATATCTAGACATGGCAACAGTGGCTTCGACCATCCCGACTTCCTACTCATGCAATACAATTCCTTGAATGGTTTCATCCCCTGTCATATTGGAAGCAATATTTTGCCAGTATTTCTCTCCGCAATGAAAGCCTCCAGACTGCTCCTCACAAGTGGTACATCATTCTTCTCTTCACTAAAACCAAATGGTTCGCCTCAAACATTCCCACTGCAGAATCCTCCAGATACACTTCTATCTTCCGAGATTATGCCTTCTTCCCATTCAACCTCCATTCCGACTGGATGTTCTATCCCCGAGAATTCAGAGAGGATCAACGACAGTTATCCGTCCTCAATAAGGTGATCTCCCCTCAGATGTGGCCCAAGCTTGAAGATGATGCCCCATGGGAACAATTCCCATCCAGATATTTTAGAAGGATCAACAAAGCCCAAGCAGATTATCTCAAGAGCCTTCCAACTCTAGACCAGGGCGAAAGCAGCAATTCGACCCAACTAGAAGAACCGACCCAAGCCCAAGAAGAAGACCTATGGTGAAAGTGTATGGGTATGCCTTCAAACCCATATGATTTAGACACTCCAGGCCCAGAATTCAACCTCGGCACTCCCTAACTCAGGCCCAACACTCCAATCCACTATCTTGGTTGATGTCATCCATAACATCATCAGTATCGTAATAATTTCAGTTTGTCTCTACATGTTCCTTTAGTCAAAAGTGACATGCGCGTTTGTCGGTGTGTCAACCCCTTTTAGCAAAATGACATATTCTCCTTTATGCTTTTGATGTATTTGTCTTTTATGCATTATTATGTCTAGAGCATTCGATGCCCTCTATGTAAGGCTCATGTTTCTCTATAAAAGGAGAGCTCGTCTTCCATTGTAAGATATCAGTGACCTATCCCAGAAATAACATTTATCTCTTTCTTCTCCATGATCTTCAAAAAACCCTTCGTTTCTGGTTTCTTGCTTGGATCCTTGTTGGAAATGTCTATCCCATGAGCAAAGGTACGAAGACAAGTATGATCTACAGTTGGCTTTCCAAAGGATCCTCTACATCAGAACGTCGACGCACTAGCCGCTAGATCCGATATACCGGGGGTGGTCCTGCACGTAAAAAGACAAGGCTTGAAAAGGCTAGCAGGCCAAAGAGCCATTTGGGAAGCCTATCGCCCAGTCATACCTCTTGTAGGGCCCTTTTCCGGCGTGTTCTAACAGAAAGATACAACAACAATCTAGAAGATATATTCTGTTTAGGAAACATATAAAACTAATATCATCAATAACTGATTTGATCTTGTCTGAGAATAAGGACAAGATCTGATCTTTTATTGTTGACAAGCCTAGGGTTACATTGGCAATTGGAAGGATCTGGGATGCTGAAGATTAAGAACAAAACGATTGGAGAGGGAATTTGGACTGAAATGGGAGGAGAAATTAGAGAGAAATGAGGGAGAGTTATAGAGGGAAACTAGAGGGAGATTGTGAGAGAATTCTAGAGAGAGAAATGAGAATATTCAATTATCATTCAACATGCCCTTCCATCCTCTCTAGCCGTGGCTTATATAGCCTCACAGCATTGTACATGCACCCATGTGTAGTTACAACAGTGACCACAACTATCTATAGCTAAAACAAATGTTAAACACCCTGTCATGACCCCGAGGATAAGATTCTGGCCATAGACCTTGTTTAAAGAATCTAGTTGTGAATTGGTTTGCCTAGACTTAAGTCTCATATCCAAGTAGAAGCAGTCAAGTGTCTCAAGCAACTAATTAGATAGGTGGTGTCTCGACTGTAAATTAGTTTAAATTGGGGGGGTTAAACTGGAATTATCTCAATCCAATTGGTTGTATTGGGGTGTCCGCCTCTATTATAAATAGAGGACAGGGGTGAGTCGTTTTAAGAAGAAAAAACCTGTCTATCGAGTGCAGCTGTATTCTCTGAGAGGAAAGGCTAGATAATCGATAGCACTTTGTAATCTTTGTAGAGAATTCAAATTTGCGTGTACTCGGAGAAGAAGGGATTGTTGTACTAATCAATTTTAGAATAATCAAAGACTGCTCTCGAGTGTTTAAGGTTGGACGTAGGATCATTCATATTGAATGATCTGAACCAGGATAAAGATCTGTCTCTATTGTGTGGTTTGCATTTCTTTTACTGTTCTGTTCATTTGTTTCTGTCATTTGTTTTAATTCTGTTCTTGAGTTTTTAATCTGTGAATGAGTAAGTGGCGAGAGGCTTAGGCTACGTTCTCTTTATTATTTTCAAACCATTTTTAGTTTTCAGTTTTCTAAAATAATGAAAATACGTTTACTTTGTCATTTTCAAAAACAAGAAAAAAATTTGTAAAAGAAACCCAAAATGTTGTTTTAGTTGTTTTCAACCAAAACAATCTCTAAATTCAAAACACGGAGAACACAATTCATTTTCCATGTTTTGACTCAAAAAAAGAAAAGTGAAAAAAAGAAAAGAAGGAAGAAAAGAAGAAAATTTTATTCTTAAATTTAAAAAATATAGTATATCTATATTATAATTAAAAATATAAGATAACATATAATATATTATTAAGTATATTACACATATTATGTATAATAATATTTAATATAAATTATCACTAGATGTTAACAATTTATTAATCAAATTTATAATTTTATTTTAATAATAAAATTTTATTAAAAAGAGTTAATTTTATCATTTAATAATAAAATTCATTGAATAAAATATCATAAAATAATTTTTCTCAAAATTCTAAAATAAACGCATTTTTTAATTTTTTGTTTTAAGAAACAGTTTTTTAAAATGACAAAAAGAACACGTTTTTAATTTTCTGAAAACAGACTATCAAAACAGAAAACTGAAAATAAATTTAAAACTCAAAACTAAAAATTGAAGACGTAAAAAAAAAAAACGCAGCCTTAATTTCTTTCAAAATAAATCTAATCCAGTGAATCCTAGGGATAACACTAGCTCAAGTATTCTCCAGCCTGTCCTCAACATGGACACAGGTGGCAGGCCTGTAGGAAATAAATGAGAGCTTCTTGACTAACCAATGAGCATAGGCCCATTATGATCCACTTCATAGGGAATTGCACAAACCAGAGTCAGAATCAGCAGATTTCTCAGAGAGAAGTATTTCTTCTGAAGACTATAAGGAGAGTGAGAATATATTAATTTCTTTTTCTGAAGGAATTTGTGGAAAAGCCTATCAAGGTGGAAGTTTCTACTTGGATGGGAGTTTTAGAAGCCACAAATTAAAACAAGTTTACAAATTGGTGTCATGAGTATAATAGTAAAGGAGAGTGTTGGCAACCTTCCATACGCGAAATAGCCAGAGGCATTCTACATTCTTTCTTCAGAGTAGCTTGACTCATGCCAAGGGCCCACAATATGATGGAACATTCAAAAAAAGGTTCACCTAGGAGGACCATGCAGAAAGCACAGAAAAGTCCTCTATTGTATGCCTGAATGATGTTTTGCTTATACTTCTTTGGGTTTGCATACCTTGAGCAATGTCCCATCCTTCAGTAATAGAGTTGTAGGCCCCATATGCTAATCTGTTGACAATAGCAGCTTCTGTCTTGAATGTTCTGCATGTTCACCATAGTTGTCAAAGGCACGCCTGAGGCACACAAGGCGCATTCCTTGTATATATAAGTGTATTAAAACCCTATTTCTTGTTGATTTGATAGCAAATTCTTGTATATCAATGAGAGGCAAACTTAGCAGTGTAAGCCTGAGGTCTGCTGGATCTTCCATTCGGCAATATCCTTTGGCAGTGATGTTCACCCGCTAGAGAACTATTCATGTCTGGGTTCTGCTTCATTTTTGTGTCTTTCTTCTAATTTCTTTTGTAATTTAGAAGAAACTAATTCTATGCTGTAATTGTTTTTCGTTGTGTGTTTTACTCTAATTTTTTCTTTTTTCTTCTAATTTTTGTTGCAATTTAGAAGAAACTAATTGTTAAAAAACAAATGTTTTGATCTACTAATTCTTCTTTCTCTCTCTTCTAATTTCTTTTGCAATTTAAAACAAACTAATTGTTTGTCTATAATTATTTTTGTTGTGTGTTCTGTTGTGATTTTTTTTCTTTCTTCTAATTGCAAAAGAAATTAAAAGAAACTTATTATTTTCCTGTAATTTTTTTTTTGCAATGTGTTTTGATATAATTTTAATCTCTTTTGAGGTTAAAAGAAACTAATTGTTTTTCTGCAATAATATTAATTGTTATTACAAGGTTGGTTAGTTGTCATTTATGATTTTGTGTTTGCAACTACCTCCTTATAGGTACGTATTAAAAAGAATAGTATACATTTTATAAGCATTTTGAATAACTGTGCACCTCATGTGCCTGAGGCTCGTGCTTCACCTTGCCCCTTGGGCCTAGGCCCCAAGCACTAATTTGGGCCTCAATGTGCCTTCGCCTTTGACAACTATGATGTTCACTAATTGCACCCCTGTTTTGGCTACTTAGGTTCATTCCTCTACTTATCAACCAAAAATTGTAATACTAGTAAGAAAGGAAGAAAATGGAAGAGTGAAGGAAGGAGAATAAGAAGAAAAAGGAAATATTACAAATGTATCAGAGTTCTAACCTGAAAACACAATATGTCAGCAGACCATAATCCAAGCTCAAAAATGATATTCTTCTTCCGCCACTCCCAGTCCAACATATGCCGAGGTATGTGAAAATAAAGTTTGTTTCGATGATTAATAGCCAGGTAGTCAGCAAGTATGTTATAGGAGAGGACTGTAAACCGCTCTGTGAACCATCCCAACAGCTTAGCCACATAATAATCATTACTATGAAGCAATATTAGGCCAAAGGTACATAAAATCAGGGATTTAATAGTAATCGCATCCGTCTCACATAGACTATAGTACTAGTGTTGGATGTAGATGTGTCCCATGTCAGATCTTCTTAAACCTTTAAACTAGGGATATTGAGATTATATTGTATTGCAATACATTAGATTCCATTCTAATATATCATATTGTATGCCAATATTCCAAGTTTAAAGGTTTAAAATTTAACAATAACAAAAAAAGTCAATCAAGATTCTTCATTTTTATTAAATTGTAACACATTATATTGCATTAAAATTTCTGGTAATGTTTTGATTATATTCGATTATTTATTAATTTAAAACTCATAATATATTCTATGCTATTTCTAAAGTTATTTTATTGTGTTTGGAATTATATTTATAATTTTATTAAGTGAATTATTATATATATTTAATCATTATATAAAATGAGCATAAAACTATTTATCAAATGACGTGTTCAATATTCTTTTTTCTAACAAAAATGAAAACTGAACAGAAAAATATGAAAATAAAACTGCAAAATGAACACATGAAAACTAACAACAAAAGCAAGCACCAAATCTCAGAGCATCAAAATCTCAAAATTAGATGATCCCTTGCCAACCATTTTGGGGACTTAGGATTGCTAGGTTGCTTTTTAAGCATCCATTCACCACTCACAACTCTTTGCACTGATACTCTCTACATTTTTCAGGTCAACATAGACCTGCATCTTTCCTCTAATTGTTCTTGGACCATGCACAAGATAAACCAAGGCAGCACTTCATTTAGGAGTTACATTTCAACTGTGTTAAGACTGAGATGATTAAGTCAATAACTTGCCTATGCATGTTAGTTGCTTCTATCTTTCATTTCTTAGCATTGATAATATGGAATGAAAAAAAAGAACCAAGTGTTCTATGTCGTGACTTCCTTTTTTTTTTAATTCCCATCAAGAGATTATGTTTTAGTGGTTTCATGACAAAATTTAAAGAAAAATTTTGTTAATAAACTTTACAATAAAGCCAAGAACAAACAAAAAGGTTATATTGTCCATTATGAAGAGTATTAAAAATAGCATAAATAGAATATATGACTGTTCCATCTAGAGGAAAGACTCACACCCAAGTTCCATAGCTTTTTGGTCAGCTATTCTGAAAATGATTTCCCCACCCCAGAGAAAAATGTCCTTTGCTTTTGGGTTGATTGTTGACAAGGAGGGATATGAACACAAAGTATTCAAAGCCACATGTTTTAGTTGCTACAAGCACTGTCTCATCCCACTAGATTGGATCTTGAAAGTACGTTCAAAAAATAAGAACACGCTGTCTTCCTGGGTATTCGAGTTCAAAATTGCTTTTCATCCCTGGAAGAATGGTGCACCCCAATATGTGAAGTGGGAGAGGAGGATTTCTTGATTGAGATTTTGAAGGAGAAGAGAAATTTATTTTTCATTTTTTCTTTGATGTTGAAAGGGAGAGGATTAATCTTTATATTATCAAAGTATAGGCTCTTTCATGGTACTAAAGTTGCAGTAGATTGTTACAACCCTAGGGTTTGGCTAAGATTTAGGAAGTAAATTGGTAAGAATTAGAGGAAGAAAGAGCAGAAAAGGAGAGGAAGAGAGAAGAGAACAGAAAGAATGGTGGGAGAAGAGAGAAAACCGAGGGAAAGCTAGGAGAATTGAGAGAGGGAAAATGGAATTCAATTGTTATTCAAATCATACCTTTCTCTAACTATGCCAGCCTCTTTATAGGCTTACAATTGAAAGAAATAACAGAAAATAACCACCACTAACTACTATAATAGCCTTACTAACTATTTATACAAGAGTTAGTTATTTTCGCATATCCTCTAGACTTCTACAATTAGGTCTACACTTATACACCATAGATTTTCCCCCAATTACAATCATATCCTCAGGGTCATGACAATCCCCACCCCTTCAAACAATTCTTATCCCCAAGAATTGATAGCCGTTAACTTGTTCTTCATCCAATACCGACCTTAACAATCTGATTTCTTCTTCGCCTTTTCTTATGCTTATCTCGTATCCTTTTCTTTTGCCTTTCCACCTCTTTTTCTCCAATGTCACATCTCCCTAACTAGATGGCAGAAACCTCCTCTTCCACAATGTCAAAACTCCCTAACCCAATGGTTGCAATTTCCTTGACCTGTGACTCCTTAACAGTAATAGTACTATTACTTGCTGCAACATCAAATCCAACCTTTGAAGCTCCTTTTTCATCTTCAGTAGGGACCTCCTCAAGTGGAGAGACTTTTACTTGCTGATTGTTAGAGTACACCACAGGCTCACTTTCAGCAGATTTTTCCTCAAGTGGAACCTCAATCTCTTCCTCAGCAACTGCCTTTCCTTTCTTGTCATTCTGAATTGACTGATCCAATTTAGGTTTTTCCTCATTCTTTGCAGCTACCCTTCCCATTTTTAGGACCTTATCAGCCTCATACTTCTCATCAGCTGCATGTATATCATCTTCCATTTCCACTGCTACTTTATCAGCTTCTTGCACTACCTGATTAGTAATCTTAGAAACTCTTATGACAACATTAGTTTTGGGCCTTTCTCCAAACCGGGTACACAAGGCATTTACAAATTGTGGCCAGCTCCATTCTACCCTTCCCCAGCTCCAATTCTGGAACCAAGCCTTTGAAATTCCACTCAGATTAGTTGCAGCCATTTTTACCTTCTCTTTTTCAGCTATTCAATGCTGATAGAACACTCGTTCACATTGTCGGACCCACCATTTTGGTCTATCCCTGTCAAACATCGGAATAGCCAATGAAGAAAGAGTGGGCAAATCGACACTTGGACTTGAAGTCGACAAAGTCCGATTAGCAGTCTGAATTTTATGCGAACACAGGATCAAAAAATTGTCTAGCTGCCTACGGAGGTCCTTAATTTCCTTTGTTGCAGCAATTAATCCTTCGGCCATCTCCTCAGTTCAATTCCTTGAAATTACACCCTATAACAGCTTCTTATTCAGCCTCTAAGGATCCCTTCGGAAACTCCTCCTTAAATTAAAATTCAGCAATCCTTAATCCCTGCCATCTAATTCAACCTTGCAATGGTTGCTTTCAGTCCAGCAACCTCAGTTCTTGCTGGTGAATAGGCTCCAAATCAAATTCTACAAAATTCGACAGTTACAACAATGGCTATAATTGCTCAGTTTCACTTCTCACCACCATAGTTATGAAAGGCGCGCCTAGGCGCACGCCTAGGCGCGAGGCGCCTTAAGGCGCAGGTTTTGCGCCTCGCCTCTGCTGAGGCGAGGCGGTTTCTGCAAGGCGAGCGCCTTGCAAGGTGAGGCGCCGAGGCGCGCCTAGGCGCGCCTCATGAAACCTGCGCCCATCCTGCCTGCATCATTTCTTCCTCTCTTCCCCAGCATCCCCTCTTCTCAGTTTCAGCTTATTTACATTTTCACATTTTCTTTTATTTATATTTTACCTTCCATTTACTTTAATACATAAATGTAAATAAGAAAGTACCCCCCATTTGGATTCAATAAAAATATCTAAAAAATCAAAATCCATAACAATAAGAAAATAGAATTTTGATTTTAGTACAAACTTAAAATTTAGCGATTTTACCACCCCAAAATACATACCTACTATTTCTTGAAAAATTCATTAAAAATCATTTTAACAACAATGAATATTAACTATCAAAATACCGGGAGTTAGTTTTTCAAAATGAAAACATTTTCTTATATGTCTCCTTATAATGCCCTAATCTTCCAGACTTAGAAAAAATGCGCTAATCTTCCAGACCTAGAAAAATAGCATTTTTCAAAATGAAAGCATTTTCTTGATTGTGGACTTGTAGTGTTTATTGATTGTGGAGAATACTAAAGCTATTCCAAAATGTCCTCTATCAATAAAACAAGAGATTGAAGAGTACATGCAAAAGAAGAAAAATAGCAGGGAATCAAGGATGAGCAAAATATGGCACCGTAAGATGATTTTCAATTTGGTGAAGGGTATGATGATGATGATGATTAAAACTTTTTTATTGATTGTGGACTTGTAGTGTTTATATGTTCATTTAGAACTTTGCACGATGGTTGGTACTTGTTTGAGTTTGAGACTTTAAGTTTGAACTTTAATGATATTTCTAGTTTAGAAATTGTATGATGAATGAATTAACTTTGATGTTGTTAGTTTAGAATTTGAAGATAATGAAGCATTAATGCTATGCATGTGTTATTATTGATAATTTGATAGTTTTTTATGATTTTACAAGATTTTTAGTTTTTTTTCTAAAAGGTGCGCCTCGCTTCGCAAAGGCGCGCCTCGCCTCGTGCGCCTCGCGCCTCAGGCTCCAGGACCTTTTGCGCCTCGCTGTGCCTCGCGCCTTTCAGAACTATGCTCACCACTTCCAAATCTCAGTTGAGAATCACAACTGAAATCAAGTCAATTGAGAATCGCTACTTGCGGAATTCTCCTCTAGACCGTTTTCGATCGCACCTGCTATCACAACTCAGTCACATACAGTGACCTAAGTCCAATTTCTTTGGAACATCGCCAAAGTCACATGCCGTGACGACACTTCTCGCCTCACTCAAGGTCCACTTTCGACCGCACCTCCCCAATACGAGCCTATCCGTTATTAATTAATCGGAATCACAGTCTGATTTGTCCGGCCATATCGTTTTCCAATTTAGAACCGCATGGCCTGCTCGTTTGCCGCTCCTTTCTGCCCAAATCCCAATCCAATCCAAGTTCAGTTCTGCTTGGCCTTTATTCCCGCTTCTAGATCGCTCCAGCCCCCCCAATCACCGACCACTTAAGCCTGTATTGCCTAAACCATCATGCCTCCACTGCATCTTCAATTCCGAGTATATAACTGATAAAAGGAACACGCCTCTTGGATTAGCTGCTCTAGACGTGCTTTGATTTTGGATCTCAACTACTGTGTTGCGATTAAGGTGAACGCCTTCTTGAATTGCAACTGTAATAGCCGAAGTCCATTGTTCCTGTCGCTGCTAGTAATCTGATCCAAAATTCCTTCAAACTTAGATTGGAACTACTGCTAGTAATCGCTAATCGCAACCTTGGTCACCAGAATTGCATCTAGGACTGTTGGAAATTAATCCGCCCTAAGCATCGGAAATCACTGCTTCGATCAATTCTGTAATCTATTGTCTGAATTTGCTGCGGAATCGCCTTGGTTAATTGCTATGACTTCCGATTCACAGTCGAGAATCGTCGGCTCTGATACCAAATGTTACAACCCTAGGGTTTGACTAAGATTTAGGAAGTAAATTGGTAAGAATTAGAGGAAGAAAGAGCAGAAAAGGAGAGGAAGAGAGAAGAGAACAGAAAGAATGGTGGGAGAAGAGAGAAAACCGAGGGAAAGCTAGGAGAATTGAGAGAGGGAAAATGGAATTCAATTGTTATTCAAATCATACCTTTCTCTAACTATGCCAGCCTCTTTATAGGCTTACAATTGAAAGAAATAACAGAAAATAACCACCACTAACTACTATAACAGCCTTGCAAACTATTTATACAAGAGTTAGTTATTTTCGCATATCCTCTAGACTTCTACAATTAGGTCTACACTTATACACCATGGATTTTCCCCCAATTACAATCATATCCTCAGGGTCACGACATAGATTTCCACCACCCAATTTGGACATTGCAGCAATTGCTCTATGCCCATGACAGCAAGAACTAAACTGTCAACAAAGAGAGACATGCGGAAAAGCACATTAGCTATTGATTGTGAGGCTCCAACTCTAAACTGTAGGGGCCACTAAAACCCTCCACCTTTCCATATTTGGATAGATAGAGAGAAAGGGCTGTCACAACCCCAAGGAATTCCCAAGGATACAATAGTCATACATATTACAAGTTTCCCTTTCCATTGTATTTCTATTATAACCGTTAGCACCTTCAATTGTAAGACTATAAATAGGCTGTAGTAGTTAGAGGATGGCAACTTTTGAATAATAATTGAATTCCATTTCCCTCTCTCAATTCTCCTAGCTCTCCCTCGGCTTTCTCTCTTCTCCCTCAATTCTTTATGTTCTGTTCTTTCTCTCCCTCCCTTCTACTCTTTCTTTCCTATGCTCTTACCGATTAACTTCCTAAACCCTAACCAAACCCTAGGGTCGTAACAAGGGCACTCTTACATGTTCCCAATATGCAATCCTTGCTCTGATTGTATATAAGGACTTCAAAATGACATTCAAAATAATGCCAGATATATACATCTCAATGAAATCTATTGATTATTTTCATGCTCAAGTACACAAACTACAATCCAGTGAATCAATTCCGACAATAATAGTTTAATAGAAGGGATTACCAGAGTCAGAAGGCGGTCCAGGTTTGGCGAACTCCCAATGCCGGTAATCCAAAGGTTTCTGAGGCCGAGGACGAAACGGCTGGCTCTGGTTGAAAGGCGGCAGACTGGTGAAAAGCTGCCCGGAATTGAAAGGCGGCGGCCCATTGTAAGGAGGAGGAGTGTTGAAAGACGGTCGAGGTCTTGGGTTGAAAGGCGGGGGACCATTGTAAGGCGGAGGAGCGTTGAAAGACGGTCGATGTCTTGGATTAAAAGGCCGCCATGGTTGGCGCTCAAAAGGACCTCGGCTAGGGTTAGCAAAATTCGACCTCTCCACGGGACGGAATCCTCGATTGGCGTCTCTGACGGAGCGGAAGTGTGAGTCTCCGGTGACGAACTGGCCTCTTTCGTCGTCGCCTCGTCCGGAGAATCCTCTACGCCATTGATTCCGACCACCGCCTCTACCGCCTCTATACTGTGACAGTAAACATAACCTGATTCTCACCGTCTATTACAAACAACAAGCACGCATAATACACACACACACACACACACATATAGGAATGCTTATAGATAGGAGTTTGGAGGAAACGTACGGGAGAGCGAGAAGACATAGCGGCGGCGTCCGTAGTGGTTGTTGTGGCGGCAAGGTATCGTAGTGAAGGAGACGAAGACCGTGAGAGCATAGCGCGCTTGTCCAGTGGCTCCTCGAAGCATCTCTCTCTCTCCTGGGCGTTTATATGGGTCATCGTTCGGGTAAACCCGGAAATTGAGCACGTGGTTCAAATTTACAGTGATTTACCCATGTCCTACACCAGACCCGACAAAAGTCCGGGTCATGAAACTTTATCTGGTTTAACTCGTGGGTCCCATGATTCCTGAGCGAAACGACGTCGTTGGTTGATGCGGTATCTGAAGACCATCCAACGGCTCACATCCACCGATCAACCCCGCCATAAAACCCGTCCCTCCATAATGTCAACAACAGTGCCCAGAGAGAGAGAGAGAGAGGACGATGTCGTTTTGTGCCTTATCATCACCACAGTCTCTGCGTCTGGTCTCGAAGCCCTTGGATGGCCGTAAAAGCATTCGGCCGCCGCGTTTCCGAGCCTCGGCAGATGTCCCCGACTTCCTTTCCGCCGATTGGTACGAGGCTTTTTGTGATTGATGCTTCGATGTTTCTTATTACCAATTGTTATGAGTAGAGCCTTTCGATTGGCTTGGTTACTGATTGAATTTCTGGTTGATGAAAAGAGGAAGAGGAAGAGGAAGAGGAAGAAAGAACTAAAATTTAATTGCGAAGTCTTGAAATTCTTTTATTATAAGCTATAGCACACGTAAGGAATTATCTTGTAATTCATATTTGGGAATCCAATTTGCCAATGGCTGCTTGCTAATGGAAATGATAGACGCCTTAATCCGGTTTGCTGGATTGAGTTTCCAAACAAACATGCCAATAGAATGACCATCATCTGATCACTAAGCCTCAATCCCACTAGGACTACAAATTTCTTGTTGTATAATTTGTATTAATTAAGGAATAAGGGAAATGAAATAATTTAATTGTGTCAAAGTACCTCTTTGAAGAGACACGATGATGTAGCCCAGGAATTTTTATGAGGTTAAGGAAGGGGGAATAATGGGATAAAGGTGATATGTGGGAGGAGTCCACCTCCTTGGACAGGAATGTCAGGGCCTCGGGTCCTGACAGGGAATTTCTCCTCCTGCGAGGAAAATTAGGGTTAGGAGAGAGAGAGAGAGAGGGCGGGGGGCGGGGGGGGGGGGGCAATGAGAGAAGTCGACAGGGAGAAAAGGGAGTATCAATTCGTTATGAAACTCCTTCCTACCCTTCCTTTATTGAATAGGGAGCTCTTATACAGCCCTTCTCCACCAATCCTTGGAAGTTACAAGCTTAACCATCTGTTGGTTACATCCTCCAACCGACTAACAGCTTACTACACCATCCCAACTGCCTACTAACTACTTAACTACCTACCATTACAATCTACAACATTTAGTTACAACCATAGGAAGCAAAATGCAATTTTACCCCATGTTCCCGTAGGATCCTGACAAGGAACCTAAAAATTTCAGATATCTGGCTGTAAATATGAAGTGAAGTAGCAGAAGGTATTAAGACTGGATTCTTAACAAACTTAATAAATGACTTTTTTACTACTTTTGACTGCACTCCTACTTGTGGGAATTAACTTTCCCAAGACTCTTTTATTGACTGATTTAATGGATAGGTTGAAGGATTGAACTTCTGCAAAATATTTAGACCCTTAATTAAAAAATAAGAAAGAAAATTATTATTATTCTCCATCACACAACTTTTAGTTTGCACCTCTTCTTATTATAAATATATAAATATATAATGAAGCTAAATATAATAAACACGGAAACCACTAACTCGATGCTACGCTCCCTTTCCTTTTATACCAAGTTGTTCTATATTAAAATTTTCAATATTGTTGGGTACGGTTTTGTGACTTTGATTAATCTTGGAGGTATTTTGCTAGTAATAATTATAGTGGGGATAAATAACTCCTTAAATATGGTGAATTTATTCACATTTAGAGTCATGTTATACAGAATCCCCAAAAAAAATTATCAACAATTCTAGATTTTCATGTTCATATCAAGTTTTCTTTAGCATTTTTCTACCTTTTTCTATTACAAACTTCTCTTGTTCCATCTCACTCACCTCACAACTGTCTCTAATATTTTTCTCATGCGCCAAATTATCTTAATTGGTTTTGTGCATTTTTATCTCTAATAGGTGTCATTTCAATCTTATTATGAATAATCTTATTTCTCATTTTTTTTCTTTTCTTGTATGGCCAGAAATACATCATAAGATTCTTATATCATTTATGCTCATATTTTGTACTTGTTAATACTAAATTGCATGGTGCAACAAAGATGGTAATGTCCCTTTTAGCTTTAGAAGATGCAACAAAGATGGTCTTATACCTGTTAAATAGAACTTTCCTTTAGCTTTAGAAGGGTTTTAGGATTGCATAAAATGTTAAATGAACTTCTCCATGTTAACTATCCTGCTTTAATTTTGTGTAGTATCATCAATAATCTGCCATTCTCGTTGAACAATTAAAAACATGCCAATTGGCAAACCCCTTTAAATTATTGGTTTAGATCATAGTTATACGGATCGTGGTATGTTCCAATTTGTGGTATGTATTCGGGTACTAGGTACACATTTGTGGAGGGTAGGATTAGTTGGTATGCCAGTTTGGTTCTTTGTTCGCTTTGAATAATGTATTGGTATGCTTTTAGAATTCAAAGGAAAAATTTTGTTATATTCATAAGATATTGCAATGAAAATAAGGTTCAACTTAATGAAAAGCAAGTCTGCAATAACATAAAACCATAACAGTAGGACCAGAAACAGGAAAGGGGAAAAAAAAACTGAATGTTAACACAACAAATTTAAAGCTAACAGTCATCACAAAAGCTTAATGATAAGGTGAACTTCTTTCATCTCCCAACGATTTCTGAGTTTAGACCTTTGAATTTGGGCTATCCAGTCACTTTAAAGTTTTATATTTGGGATTGCCATTTTTGCAATCCGGGTCACATCCCTCCCCATTCCAATATGCGTTGTAGCCTGATCAGATATGCTCAATCAGAAACGTAGTTCCGGGTGGGGGGGGGGCGAGGGGGGCATGAACTGTATAACTATGACTTAGATAAGATGAGTTTTAAGGGATATGCATAAATCTAAACATGAATTTTGCAATTTTATTACCTCACCTTTCATGTTTCTAACCTTTGAATTACTTGGAAAAGTCAAGGATTTCTACTTTAAGTCAGGTTAATAATGCTTTTGGATACTTTTGGAGTAAATTGTTTTTTCTTTTTCTTCTGGCTGGTACAACAACAGCAATCATGCAATTTCAAGCTTACTTCTTGTCCTTTTTTGTTTTTTTTTGGGTTTACTTCTAGTCTTTATACCTAACCATTCTGTGGTCCACCAATAATGGATGGTTTGGCAGGCTTGAATCTCGCAGGAAGAGACCTTTTGGCCCAAGACTAAATGTAACTTTCTTATCCAGTATATAGTCACCAGACTTAATTTTAGTTCAATTCTTATTTTTTATCGACTTTGATATTTTTGTTTAGTTTAGTGCAGAAGAAGCTGTCAGTCACCAGCTTGATGCATTGATGTTCAATGATCAACCCCGACAAGATTACGGGATTGAAGTCATGTACAGGGTAATTTCTAATCTCAGATCCTATTAATCATTTGTTGTTCTTTTTTATTATGTCAAGAGAAGGTTTGCTCCAAAATTCTCACGTCTCTTTCTATGCCAGTTTGCTGGATTTGATCCTTTTGAAAGATCTACCTATTTTGGGCCTTTCTTTGACCTGGGCCAGGTGAGTCAAACATTTCATCTGGACCATGATTGTCAGGGTATTTCAGGACTCCTTTCCTCTTTTGTTTTTACTCAAGAGCACCTATAAAACATTTCCGTTAAAGAAGTCCATATGATATTCTGTTCCTAATGCCTTTTGGTGGCTTGGGCTTCTCACCTATGTTTGCAGTTTGAAAGGTTCAGGCGGATTTTCCACCATTCAACCTATCGGGTATTGCTCGGTCACAAGGAGAGGAACATATTGAGCAGCTTGCATGTGAAGGAGGTCCCTAAAACTTAAACGTTTGATCAGAGATCTGGTCGAGGCTAAAAATGCTGTCATTTAAATATCCACAATGTTCCAAGTGATAATATGCATGTTTAAAATGTGAAACAGAATCGTTACAAGCAGCGGGTATGGATACGTGGAGCTCGCCCTGAGGAGGAAGAAATATTTCAGTTCACCATGGTTCAGGTTTGCTCATAACTTCCATTTGTATAACAATGGTTATTATGATAGATGTTTGTTTAATGAATAACAATTTCATTCTCCTTCCTTACATTTTGCCTTGAGGACCTGTGGCATACAGTGGACAGGTGACACTTGTGTCTTGGCTTGTTTCATGATTTGGTCACTTTTTTATTTTATCTTTATAACTCTATTTTTTGATGTTTAAAGACATCTAATTTTTGCCAAAATATGAAGTTGTGGCCATTGCAAATGCGTGTATATGGGCCCATAGTGAACACTTCTTTCATGTATTGATAAGGAAAAAACAAGACAGCCCACCTAATGAAATTAGGGCTTGTGATTGTTGTTGTTGTTGTATATAAAAGAAGACACAATCTACCAATACTGATCATACGCAGAAAGTTGGTTTATGTATTTCAGAGGTCTATCTGGTCATCAATCTCATTAGGTGCAGTGTAGCAAGTTAATAATTTGGATATGGCCTAAGGCGCATGAAATGATCATCATGTCTGAGTTAAACGGTTGAATGTGCAACAACAACAATCCCATGCTCTAATCCAACCAGTTGCGCGAATTCTAGCTTCTCAACCATCCCTCCCTATAGCCATATCTTCTATGAAACCATTCTATCTCATGTGGAGTTTAAATGTTAGAAAGTATTTTGATGAATATTTTCACTAGACAAAAGGGAAGAACCACTGTTTTGCACACAGAGTTCTAATGTTGCCCTCTCACTCTCATTAGCCAGTACTGCAATTGACTCCGGGTTGGAATTTGCAGAGAGTTGGTGGTTCATGGGATGGCTATTGGCTGACAGAGTCTCTTCTTCACGACGGGGATAGCTTTGCCGGCGGCGTGGCATACTGATTGTCATCGGCCTGGGGTGGCCTTGAAGATAGCTTTTCTGACCATATCTTCTTCTTCTTGTTCAAGCACTGGTGTTGCTTACCCAGATTCTGTACATATATATGTATGTATGTATGCAATAAAACAAAACCCCTGCCTCAAATGTAAACATTGCTGGCTGGGGCGGCTGGATGTATGCTATAACGTGAATACAAAGCTCATCAATTCATTATAATCCTCCAAGGGCACTAGAAGTAAATATTTTGTTCCTTCCTTTCTTCACATGGTGATGGCTATTGCTGACAGATACACTGTTACCATACGAGCCTAGTATGATATTCCATGTCACTGTGATTCCATACCATTTTTGGCATTTGTGCAGTTGATAAAGGCATCATCAGATCAGTAATGACTTGGAATCACAGATTCACAGTGGGTGAATTCTAGGTATGTTGATGCCTATCATTTGTTTTTACATTGTATTGCCAAATTTCCGTTCTTTCAAAATTAATCTTTGGAATATTTTTTCGTAAGATCTAGAAGTCACAATTCTTAAGGCCCCTTGGGATTTATGAACAAAAATTTAAATCAATCTCAAATATAGACCAAATGGTAACATAGGACTAATACTAATGAATGTTAGCTTTAATCTTTCGTCCTTAAATCTAACTTTAATATAATTGCGCCACTCAAATTATATGCGGGACCCGACAGACACCCTCGAACTAAAGACAACCTCCTTAGTCCAGTCTTAATAACACTGAATTGCCACGTTGTTGTCCCCTAGTTCACAGGAATCCAGCTTAAAGGATCCCTCCCATCCATCCATTCATGTACACTGCTAATTTCAAACCCAGAGAGAGAGAGAGAGAGAGAGATGAAGCGTGAGAAGAAGGGGAAGGCAGTGGTGGTGGGAGGGAGCATCGGAGGTGTATCGTGCGCACACGCACTGGTGGCGGCTGGGTGGGAGGTGGTGGTGCTCGAAAAATCAGCCGCCCCTCCGACCGGCAGCCCCACCGGCGCGGGCCTCGGCCTCGACCCCTTGGCGCAGAGGCTCATCGACTCCTGGGTCGGAGCCACCCATCTCCTCCGCGACGCCACCGTCCCCCTCACCATTGATCTGGTACCTCATAATCATCTACACCCCAAATTACATATTCCCCCATCTTATATATATATATATATATAATTTATATCCATGGAGGTTTCTGGGATCTATGATTGAGCAAGTCTACTTCCCCTAATTACATATTCCCCCAGCATATATATATATATATCCTCTGCAAATTGAATTTTTCTATATCCATGGGGGTTTCTGGGACATATGATTGAGCAAGTCTACTTCCCTTTTATTGTTTTTTTTTTTTTTTTCTTTTTGCATAAGTTTGATAGGATGGTTCAACAATTCATGTGGTGGTATAATAACAGTTGACAAGTTTTATATTAGTTGTCAGCTAACACGCAATTGATGATGCACAATTCTGCATTCTCAAGACCCGAATCGGTGGTAGAGCAGTGTTTTGGTAGAGTAGGATGGTGAGTTAAAATGAGTAAGATAAAGTTGTAGGGACTGAAAGGATTGAGAGGCATTATGATTGCTTATGATTGCTTACCATCCGACTATAGGATCAGTTACACTTATACCTGAAGAATCCTGGTTTGGGGGGGCTTACCCTCCTCCGCCTAATGGCCAGATCTTTTCCCTGGTTTCTTGAGAGGACCTTAATCAAGATGGTTCTCTGAAGTGTTATGTTTTTATCATTTAAATGTCATGGGCAAAAATGACTGATAAACTAAAATTAATTCATGTAGAATCAAGTGACAGATGGCGAAAAGAAAGTCAGCTGGACACTGACGAGAGATGAAAACTTCAACTTTAGAGCAGCTCACTGGGCTGATCTCCACAGCCTTCTATACAATGCCCTGCCACCAAGCATATTTCTTTGGGGTCATTTGTTCCTCTCTTTGTGCACTTCTGGTGATAATGCTGGCATCAAAATAAAGGCTAAAGTTCTTCAAACCGATGAAACTGTAGAAATAGCAGGCGATTTGCTCGTCGCAGCAGATGGATGTCTTTCTTCCATCCGGAAAATCTTTCTTCCAGACCTCAAATTAAGGTTTGGCACCTAACTTGTAGTACTTGTTAATTGTAGAACTTCTTCAAAATGGTCTTTTGGCTGTTCTAATCTTGGTTATCAGAATCGGGTTCAACATTAGCCACATTAATTGACACTTCTAAGTTTCGATGCAAAAAGTAGTTTTGTTGGTTGGTTAATTGGTTGCACTTTACTCATGAATTCCCTTGGATTGGCATTAATCTGAATATGGAAAAATCATTCTATCAGATCAAATTTACTTATTCAGGTCCAAGGGTCGAACTGCATTTTCTTGCTTGTGAATGATTTGAGACTAACAACTGCACCCCTTTTGTCTGGATTCTGGTGAGGCTGCTAGTTCACCGTAGATTTAGTGTCAATACTGTTGAGCCTTGCAGATACTCAGGCTATTGTGCATGGAGAGGGGTGCTTGATTTTTCGGACAATGAGAACTCAGAGATAATTACAGGCCTACGGAAGGCATATCCAGATCTGGGCAAATGCTTGTACTTTGATTTAGGTTACAGAACTCATGTTGTTCTTTACGAGCTCCCAAACAAAAGGATGAACTGGATTTGGTATGTTGGTCAACCGGAGCCTCAAATCCAGGTACCATTTACTTAGTTGGTTGGTCATTTTTATTTATAACCTTATATCCCGTGATATCCTCATATGAAATGTGGTTGTTTCCTAAAAATTGTCTCAAATTTGTTTAACTGGTGTTTGGAGGAAGGATATAGGGATGAATTCAAGAACAATTCGATCACAACTCTAATGCTTTATCCACACACTGTGGTGCTGTCAAATTTGAACTGACTGGTGGGAAAACTTGAAAGCAGAGGAATTCAGTGACGACAAAAGTAAGCAGAGACATGATTGAAGCAATGCTCGAAGAAGCAGAGAAGGTTTGGGCTCCAGAGCTGGTTAAAGTCATGAACGCAACAAAAGAACCCTTCATAAACATCATCTATGATTGTGAACCACCAGAGCAGGTTTTCTGGGGCAATGTGGTATTAGTTGGAGATGCCGCTCATCCAACAACCCCTCATGGTGTTAGAAGCACAAACATGTCGTTATTAGATGCAGCAGTTCTAGGCAAGTGCCTGGAGAAGTGGGGAGGTGAGAATCTGCATTTGGCGCTGGAAGAGTATCAATCGATAAGGGTTCCTGTAACCATGAAGCAGGTCCTGCACTCGAGGCGAATGGGTTGCATCAAGCAGGGTCTGGTTCTCCCTGACAGGAGGGCTTTTGATCCGATGACAGCTAGCCCCGGGGAATGTGAAGAGCTTCAGCATAAGAACATGCCCTTCTTCTCTCATGTTCCTGCAATAGTTGAATCGCTAGATAGATGTAGTTGAGTAAAGACAAGCATAAGATAATTCAGTTGATGTTTTAAGGACTTCATGTAATGTAGACGTTAAATACAAGCATGCAAAGCGTGTCACAATTTGGTGCACCAACAAATTCAAACGCTCTCCTCTTTGATTTTTCCACATCAATAGGAACAGAAGGAGCTTATATTTTTTAGATAGGCAACGAAAGAACACATCTCAAGCCACCAATTGAGGGAAGATACATGACACTGGTGGAGCGGCAAAAATGACAAGCTAAGCTGTTTTAGAAGGCCATGTCGCTTGAGCTGACATGATTATTCCGACTATCACACCAAACAACCCGAGTGCGCTACCGAAGATTTCAATCACAAGAATCTTCACAAATAGTGTGGAGTTCTGGGCATCAGATAATGCGCAGCTGCTTCCAATGATTCCCACACAGAGCCTGAATAAAGTGATTGATAAAGCATATGTTATAAGTGATGCAATTGAAGAAAAAGACTATTGTACGGTGGTCAGGTGATTTTAAATGAAGAAATAGTGACACAAACCCGCAGACGAGGTTTGCAAATCCCACAATAATCCCAGAGGCAAAGATGGCATAACCAGCTCTCAGTGATTCCGGGTCATATATTTTTGATGCCGGAACACTTTCCAACTTTGTTTGCAAAATAATTGCCACAATAACACCATATATGGCAACCGCTTCGCAGAAGATTATGCTGGCAAAACATAAACAAAGTTGCATCAAGTTAAAAAGAATCTTTGAAGGCACAGATATTGCCCTTAAGAAGTTGAGTCGAATTGCCATTCATTGTAATGTATCTACTGCTTGACAGAAGAATACACTAAGAGCACTTACAAAATTAAGTAAAATTACGATCTTAATAGGCACCCATTAATGTCATTCAGATTTTATAACGTAAAGAAGTCCAAGTGAAAAAATAATAAACAAAAAAAATAAATAAAACAAAAGGTATCATAATTGATGAAGGAAGGCCGTTCTTTTATGAAATGTACTGCTATTTGGATCAACATGGATCTCGATACTTGCTTGTAACTCCTGTAATGAGTAACCTTAATATTCATTCACCTGGTTAGAATTGATGAGTGCTGCTTAAACAGTTTGTTTCCTTGCAGAACTGGTACTTGAAAAAGACTCTTTGCAGCATGTTACAATGGAGGAAAACAATTCATCCATTTTATTGACAGGAGTGCATGTCTATGCACTTCCTGCACATGCTTACAAATAAAAAGCAAATTAAGGTCTGCCCTTCAGATTGCAGAATGTCTACTTATTATTGCCCTTTGTAGTGTACCTCCGCGGTAATTACTGTAATAAGAGGAGGATATGGCTGTAAGAAGCTGTAAGTAGTTGAGCATTTGAATTTGAATTCAGGAGTGGCAACCATTTTATTGGCGCCAACTTCCCGCGGAGGACGAGTTTAAAAGCTCGGTCCCAACTCATTTGAAAGGCACCCAATACAATTGAATTGCCTCATTTCTCAATTTTCCCTCTAAATTTCTCTCTCCCTCTCTCTATATCTCTCTTCTTCTTGATCCTTCTCCCTCAATTCTCAAATTCCCTTCCCTCTCCTACGATTCCCACCTAATTCTCTTCTAAATAGAGGAGAATTACCTCTGTTGGGTCAAGGATTCGACACCCTTGATCTTTGTTTTCTTTCAAACCACCACAACCTTTTATCATTCTCCTAGCTTTCGGATTAGTTTGGCTGTCCTAAAGTCTTCAGTCATGCATAAAAAGTTCATTAGCAAGCCGAACTAATCCTGGATGGCCTACTAACATAACAATCTGAGAAAAGAATACTTCCTCAAGAAAGAAGTAAAGAGACTCCATGCTGCTGAAACCTATACAGAGATTAATTTCACAATTGCATCATAGTAAAATTTTCTAAAGGAACATGATGAACAGAATTTAAATCATCTTCTTCTCTGTTTTTTTTGTTGCTAGCAGACCCCAACTAGTGGGATTAAGGTTTGCTAAGTTGTTATCTGTTTTTCTGTTGTCACCAAACATTTAACATTTAACTTGCCTACCTTAAATTTCAGCTACTTGACAATAAAATCAAACAAAGAAACTTCAAGTCCATATGGCACAGGGATAAGGAATCAAACTACCATTGTCTTTGTTCTCATAGCTTATTTGCAATAACAAAGGAAAAAATTGCAGCAACATATAATTTGACCAGTTGATTGACAAAGAGTCATAGTTTCAAATTTATGAATATGTCAAAAAAATCACTTTCACACTTTGCCAAGAATGGCAACCAGCAATGCAATTAAATGCAGTTGGAGACTAATGTCTTCATATATAAAGACATTATGTGGCTTTTCAGCATCAGATCAGAATTCACGTAGATGGTCTTCAATAACCCAAAATCTAACCCCTACCCAAACATTCTTTTGGGCCATTGCTTTTCTTTCTTTTGTGTGTGTGTGCGTGTTTTTGTGTGTGTGTGTGTGTGGGTGGGTGGGGGAGGGCTAGTTACTTAATAACTAAAACAAAGACTAAGAGATGGTAAGTGGCACTGACAACGAATATATGTGATCATAGTTCCCAAGATCGCAGTACAATACAAGTCGTAGGACAGGGTTGGGGTTTGGATCGGAATCAGGGTACGTGACTTAGTATAAAAAGGGTACGTGGGGGGTAGCCTTGGTTGGTATGTTATTTGCAATCATAGTATGTTTTGAATATTAACTAGGGGTAGGGGGTTGATATTAAATTTATACTAGTGTTATTAAAGGCGCAAGGCACATCTAGGCACACCTTGGGTGCCTAGGATGCTTCCAGGCAAGGGCACACCAGCAAGGCATGCCTAGGCCCAAGGCGCACTTGGACCCTTTTAACTACTTTTTAAGCCTTATATTTTACTGTTTATTACTTTATTTAATTTTATACTGTTTAAGGTTTATATTTATTGCTTCAATTACAAATTTAACAATGAGTAAAAAGACTACTACTTCAAATGCTCCAACTGAATTTGAACTTGATGAAGATGGAGAGGGAGATGATGTGAAAGAATAGGATATTAGAGATGATGCTTCTAATGATGAAAATATGAAAATGTTTGATCTTGATGATGAGGATGATTTTTGGATTATTTAAAATGCATAATTAGTTAATGTTAATTAAGATTTAAGACCTATAAATTATTTAACATTTAATTTAAGTTGATTTAAAGACTTTTAAATTGCATATTTTGACATTTTTTATTGTTATTTTTATTAATATATGTTGAATTTTTAATTTTCTTGATAACATGCTTGTGAATATGTTATTAGGAGTTAGGATCTAGTTTATACCTTATTCTTCAACTAGGATATATATATATATTTTAGTTAGCATCCGCTTAGTTCTATTAGGCCCATGCCATGCCTCACCTTGCGCCTTGCATCTTGCACCTTAGGCTCCAACACCATTTTGCGCCTTAGTGCGCCTTGAATCTTTAAAAACACTGGTTTATACTAACTAAATCAATATATCTTATAATTTTTAAATAAAAATTAATAATTTTATTAATATTTTAAAATAATCCTATTGATGTTTGTCCTCTTTGACAATGTCGTGGTCATTGAGTTCTTCAATGTATTAATTAATATTAATTCAATATAACTTTATTAATTGGAAAAATTGCAAAAGAAATAGCAAGAACTGTAAAAGAAAAACTAAAGATATTGTAAAAGGAAGTCATTGGAGAACAACAAAAACAAAACATTAAGAGCATTGTAAATCAACAAAACATTAAAGAGCATTGGAAAACAACCGTTCTCACTTGCCGAATAAACTACCCCTATACTTACCTAAAACAAAAAAGAATACACAGCCCCTTGCACAATCTGTTCACAGCAAGAAGCCAAACAAATTACTGCAAGAACAACAAAATAGTTGCTGGAGGTGGGTCACCTGCCACTGAAGACACTGCCGATGAAAGCAAGTTGTTGGAGATCAATGTCATGACCCTGAGGGTTATTTTGTAATCTCTACCTCTATTAAACTGTTGGGAGAAGTTAGGAGGCAGGAGAGGTTGTTGTAACAGCCTGAGGAGACGGTTAGGAGGTTAGAAGAATCATTGTATAGCTAGAGGTCTTAATAATAAGGAGACCTGCGGCACATGGGATTTTTACCGATTGATTGATGAATAAATCCTTTTCTCTCTTGATCTTTCCAATCTCTCTATTCTAATTCACCTTTTCTCACTCTTTTCTCAATCAGAATTACTAAATTGCCAAGTCCTAATTCAAGGACTTGACAAGTGGTATTAGAGTCGTACGATTCAGTTGTGAGGTTCGGAATTCAGGGTGTAATGGCAGAAGGCACACGTCTGAAGCAATGGGAGATCCGGTTAGAAACGCTAGAGCTGGGTGCAACCCAGACCCAAGAGACCTTACGACAAACGCGAGAAGAATTGACCGAATGGAGGGAAGTAATGCAAGCAGCTATGGAGAAGCAGCAAGAAGCAACAAATCGATGCTAAGAATCGGTAGAGATGCAAGGGCGGAGGATTGACAACTTGCTAAGCATGTTGTCTTTGCTACCCCAATTCCGTTTACTACTGGAATATCCACCCCGACAGACTTCGGAACCGATTCTACCACGCCAGGGCAATCGTTTGGGCACACAAGGGATTCTTGATGAAGTAGATCAGGGTGCGGTGCAAGAAGTTATGGGAAGGAATCACTAGTTAGGGACTCAGAACCATGTTCCCATGCCAAGATTGGAAATTCCGATGTTCGAAGGGAAGAAACCACGATGGTGGGTGAGGAGGTGTGGACGATTCTTCTAATTTTACCGAATTCCAGAGGAGCAAAAGATAAATTTGGCGACGGCTTATTTGAATGAAGAAGCAGATTCTTGGTATCAAGGATGGATTCAAGATGAAGGAATGCAGGGAAGCTGGGCCGAATTCGTTGATGGGTTATGTGAACGGTTCGGGGAGAAAAACATGATCGATGTAGTAGAAGAATTCAACAAGTTGAAACAAGAAGGAACGGTGATTGAATACCAAGGCCGATTTGAAGAATTGAGATCTATGGTGACTACGGTATAGCCCAGACTTACGAAACAGTACCTGGTATCGGTCTTCATTAGCGGATTGAGGGAAGAACTACGGCTCATGGTGAAGATGATGACTCCAACATCCGTAAAACAAGTAGCAGAAAAAGCAAGACTTCAAGAATTGGCCTTAAAAGCCATTTTCAAGAAACATAAGGTTCCCTATAAACCCAGTATTTTAGTAGGACAGTATGGAGGGGGGTAACGCAAGGCCACTACTAACATGGCATAATCAACAGAATTCTAAGGCACCCGTAAATAATAATGGGAGTACATGAAATTTGATAAAGCAGCGAAGGCAGTTGGGGTTGTGCTTCAAATGCGGAGAAAAATATGGTACGAGTCATCAGTGCAAAAGGCAGCTGATGAATATGGAAGGAGTTGACGGAGAAAAGATGGAAGAAGAAACAGAAGCAGAGGAAATCACTGGTGAAGAGGTACTGGAGTAAGAAGAGATAAGGGAGGAAGGAGGGGAGATTTCATTCCATGCACTAAAAGGAAGGACATGTGGGAAAACGAAGACTGATGGTGTTTATCGACAGTGGAAGCACCCACAGCTTCCTCAGTGAAGCCACAACGACGAGCCTCCAGTGTCCCATGATAGCCACAACACCTTTGTTGGTAACAGTAGCCAATGGAAATAGAATGTACAGTCATTATAAATGTCTAGGATTTACATGGATCATGCAAGGGCAAGAATTTGTGGCTAACTTGAGGATTTTAGACTTGGGTGGATGTGACATAGTCCTTGGCGTAGATTGGATGAGGACTGTAAGTCCTCTAACTTTTGACTTCAACAAGTTAGAAGTTGCGGTGGTAATCGACGAACAGAAGCTAACCTTGCTGGGAAATTTGGAGCAAGGAGAGTGCAAGTTAATTGGAGGAAAAAGGCTACAAAAAATGATGTTGAAGAAGGGAGGGCAGATAGCCCAACTCTATTCTATACAAGCAAAAGAAATAGAAGATGGCAGTGAAGTGAAGGCAGAATTGCAACTCACCAATGCTAACATCAGTTCCCAACTCGCAAATAAGGTATGTTTATCGAAGAACTTGCATTCACTCATGGTAGGATTTAAGGATCTATTTGTGGAACCTAGCTCTTTACCACCCCAAAGACCATTGGACCACTCAATTCACCTTAAACCAAATTCAGAACCTGTCAACGTTCGAGCCTATCGATACCCTCCTATGCAGAAAATTGAAATTGAGAAGCAAGTTAAAACAATGCTAGACTCAATCATTATTCAACCCAGCCAAAACCCCTATGCTTCTCCAGTCCTCCTTAGTAAAAAAAAAAGATGGAACTTAGAGATTTTGCATAGACTATAAACAGCTTAATTCCAATACAATCAAAAATAAGTTTCCTATACCTTTGATTGATGACCTATTGGATGAGTTATATGGTGTACAAATTTTTTCTAAACTAAACCTTAGGTCTGGTTATCATCAAATTAGAATAATACCATCTGATATTCATAAAACAACATTTAGAACTCACCAAGGGTTATATGAATTCACTGTTATGCCCTTTGGTTTAACTAATGCCTCTGCCACATTCTAGGCTTTGATGAATCAGATTTTCCTACCCTATTTAAGAAAATTCATCCTCGTTTTCTTTGATGATATCCTTGTTTACAGCCCCACTATTGAACACCATATTATACACCTCCGCACTACATTTGAGATTCTTAAATCTCACCAATTGTATGTTAAGCTCTCCAAATGTACCTTTGCTACGAGGGAAGTGAAATATTTGGGACATATTATTTGTGGAGAAGGGGTACGAACAGATCCAAAGAAAGTGGAAGCAATGTTGGAGTGGCCTAGACCTAAAAATGTGAAGAAGCTGAGGAGTTTCTTGGGATTGACAGAGTATTATCGGAAATTTGTGCAACACTATGGTATTATTAGCAAACCTCTCACTGAGTTGCTGAAGAAAGAAGGGTTTCAGTGGAATCCGAAAGCAGGAGCAGCATTCTTGGCCCTTAAGAAATCCATGTCTACAGCTCCAGTATTAGCTCTTCCAGATTTTTCTAAGCCATTTACAGTTGAGACGGATGCATGTGACACTGGGGTGGGAGCTGTGTTGATACAAGAAGGGCGACCATTGGCTTTTATAAGTCAAGCATTGTCTCAAAGGCATTTAGGATTAAGTGTGTATGACAAAGAGTTGTTAGCAGTGCTCGAAGCAGTTGACAAATGGCGACATTACTTGGAAAGCCAGCCATTTGTGATTCGCACGGACCATGAGAGTTTACAGTTCCTAGGCCAACAAAGGTTGCATACCTAGCTGCAGAGGAAAGGGGTTTCTAAACTAATGGGGCTGGATTATATTATTCAGTACCGTAGAGGAAAAGAAAACATAGTGGCTGATGCACTATCCAGATGCAGTGAAACTGCACCCTGCCAAGCTATCACAACGGTAGTACCTGAATGGATGGGGGAATTAGAAGCTAGCTACGATCAGTCAAAATGGCTTCAAGGTATCCTAACATAGCTGGCAATCCAACCTACTGCAATGGCAGATTATACATTATCCAATGGCCTGATAAGGTACAAGGGTAGGTTGGTAGTGGGGGATGACAGTGCATTAAAGGAGAGAATAATAGAAGCCCTTCATGGTTCGCCCGCGGGGGGTCATTCAGGGATAAGAGCTACTTATCAAAAGGTCAAACAATTATTTCTTTGGCCTAAACAAAAGCCAGATGTAGTGAAATTAATGATGTCTTGCATAGTGTGCCAACAATGTAAACATGAACACGTAGCTTACCCGGGGTTATTACAGCCCTTGGCAATACCTAATCAAGCTTGGGAAGGAATTTCTATGGATTTCGTGGAGGGTCTACCTCGATCGGAAGGCAAGGATGTAATCATGGTGGTGGTGGATCATTTGACAAAATTTGGCCATTTCATTAGTCTATCTCATCCATTACTACACAAGAGGTGGCAAGAGTATTCTTAGATAGGATAGCCAGCATCCACAGAGTTCCTAAGACTATTGTCTCGAATAGAGACAAGGTACTTACAAGTTCATTTTGGCAGGAATTGTTATGGAAATTAGGAGTAGGCTTGTGTTTGTCCACTGCGTACCACCCTCAAACAAATGGTCAAACGAAAAGGGTCAATCAATACTTAGAGGCATATCTAAGGTGTATGCGCTTCACTAATCCTAAGAGCTGGAATCGGTGGCTATCATTGGCACAATGGTGGTATAATACCACCTACCACAGTGCTATTCGGAGGAGTCCTTTTGAAGCCATGTTTGGGTATAGACCCACGCTGCTGCCTGCCATTTCTGAGTCTTCCAATACTATGGCAGAAGTGGGGCATTATTTCTAGCAAAGGCAGCAACTGTTAACCATCCTAAAACAAGAATTGGTCAATGCCCGGAACCGAATGAAGCAAATAGCAGATAGAAGGAGGAGTGACAGGACTTTTGAGATAGGTGATTTGGTCTATCTCAAGGTAAGGAGGTTCTTGAAACAACGCTATACATTAGTGCTACCCTCTAAGTTGAACCCCAAATATTTTGGACCTCATTCTATTGTGGCCAAAATAGGTCCAGTCGCATATAGATTGCAGCTACCTGAAGGAGTGACAAGTCATTCGATGTTCCATGTTTCGTTGTTAAAGAAGGCTACAGCAGCAACTGATTCTATTCGGACAGAATTACCACCCAATGCGGAAGAAGCAGAAGAAATAATCGAACCCCACACTATTCAAAAGAAGAGGATAATGTATGAAGGAAAAGTACCCTTGACGCAAGTATAAGTTCAGTGGTCACACCTTCATCCAAACCACACTACTTGGGAATACCTTCCAAACCTTTTGAAGCAGTTTTCGTGGGCCATGGGACTTCTCTAAATTCTTGAGGACAAGAATTCTTTCAAGGGGCAGGGATTGTCATGACCCTGGGGGGTTATTTTGTAATCTCTACCTCTATTAAACTGTTGGGGGAAGTTAGGAGGCGGGAGAGGCTGTTGTAACAGCTTGAGGAGACAGTTAGGAGGTTAGAAGAATCTTTGTATAGCTAGAGGTCTTATTAATAAGGAGACCTACGGCACATAGGGTTTTTACTGATTGATTGATGAATAAATCCTTCTCTCTCTTGATCTTTCCAATCTCTCTATTCTAATTCACCTTTTCTCTCTCTTTTCTCAATCAGAATTACTGAATTGCCAAGTCCTAATTCAAGGACTTGACAATCAAGTCCATGTGCCCACACACACAACCTGTTTACTGGCAAGAGACAGTCACACACAAAATGTTGTTGGTGCATTACATGTCCGATGAACTTCCAACCACCACCGGCAGGATCACCACTCTTCAATCTATGTTGATGCTTCCATGTTGAGAAAAAAATACCTTCAATGACAAATCATTCTAAAAACGCAAAACCTTTCGAAAACCAATCTGAAAATCTGGTTTGCCATCTTTGGCAAGAGTGACCTGGGTCGCTTTCTACCCATGAACTGGGACGTTTGACACAATTTGCAGTACCAGGGGTGGTACTGCCTGGCTTCTATATGTTTGTGATATCAAGTAGAAGAAGCAATGGCTGAACTCCTACATAACGCTTATGGTTAGCCTCCAGTCTTCTGCACCTAATTTCCTTATTATATTTCAGAATGTCCTATACAATGTCCTTTAACTCCACTGACAAGTCACCCTTGATCTAAATGTAAATTCAGTAATTTTACCGTCACACGTGCTTCTCGGAATCAATTTAAATCACACTCAATTTACATGTCAACACATCGACGCATTCAATAGTAGCATATTATACAAAAGCATCAAAATAAATCTAAAAAAGCTGTCATCCCCATCCAGTAACTGACAAGATCATTACAACTCGAAATTTCAATAGCAACAGAGCTAGGGCTTGTACCTAATGAGATTCTTGGAAGTGATTCGCGGCGCTTTGATTGCCGCACCTATCAAACTACTTCCCGTGATGTAAATCCCCCTGAACAGCACCGCCAAAACAAAAAATCGAAACGAAATTCAGCACATCAATGTGGCGCACGCGCGAGAGAGAGAGTGAGAGAGGAAGGAGGAGGGGGATGTTAGAGCGTACCAAGCAGCGCCGAGAACAGAAACGCCGATGGCGATGGCGATGCCGACGGCGGCGAAGGTGTACGGCGAAATCTGTAACATGGCCCGAGACCACGAGCTTGACGCCAAATGCCCCATTGCCGAAGCTGAGATCGAATCGGTTTCTGGTTTCTAATCTCTCTCTCTTTCTACGATCTGATAGGCTCGCGTTTAGAAATCCAAATTCTATCGAGAGAGAGAGAGAGAGAGAGAGGGGGGGGGGGGGGCACCCCCGAGTAATAATGGGCCTAATATGCTAATGGGCCTTGACAGGCCTTTCTTTACGAGCCGGCCCATTTGGTTTTCTCCATCTAGACCAATTCTAACTTGGCTAATGATTTCTTTTTTCGGAATTTACATGTTAAAATGCTTGAATGACTATTCTGCCCTTACTTGGATTATGGACCCTAGAGTGCACGAAAATGAAAATAAAAAATAAATATAATATAAACAAAAATGAAGAAATGATATTTTTAAAAAACATAGGAAACAAAAAGTGGGGAGACGAGTAAATAAAAAAATATAAAAGAATTTGTAAATATAATTTTTAATATAAAAAATAGTTATTCGATCAAAAAATAAATATAAATTTCATAATGTATTCAAACAAAAATAAACATAAGTTCTATCATCCATAAACTCTGACTTATTAATTAAAAATAAAAAATTAATTTAAAAACATAATCAAACAAAATACAAATAATAAATTTAAAATTTTACTTACTTTTAAGAACAAACAATAAATTTAAAAATTGTGTTAAAGATGAAAAAAATTCTATCTCTAACTTGGTTAGAGAAGGAAAAAAAAAATTCGTGGACGAAAATGCATTTATGATATTTTTCTAATATTACAAAACAACCTCGAAATAGTCCCAAAATTGTAAAAACGACCTACAAATATTTTTTAGCATTTCAAAAATGGAAATGTTTAGGAAAAGTCGAAATGACGCCTCCGATATGTTTGCACGCATTATTAATCCTATCTTAGGAGAATCCTAAAAAGTCATATACTTTTTCATATTACAACCTTAGTCTTTATCCTTATTAGATCATGCTAAATGTACAACAATTTTATACATCTTGGGTTACATCAAAGGTATAATGACCAAAATACTTTGCGCCTTATATGCGCCTCACTCACTTCTATAAGATAGTGTTTATTAAAATAAATAAGATAAAAGAGTATTAAGATAAGACTAGAATGTGATAAGGCAAATCAAGGGGGAAGATCGCTTTCCCCAGGATTAATCGAGAGAAGCTCGGACATCTAGCTCATTAATAAAAAGAAAAAGATAAATTTGTAATGCTTTTCGGACTAATATATGGAATGATCAAGATAAGTCTGAGAAGCATTTCAAAATTTTTATCAAACTATTTATTAAATTTTTTAGAATGTACTAAAAGACACAAAGCATTACTTTTTTTTATCTGTAATAATCAAGATATACTTATTTTGAGAAGGATGGGAGATAAATATATCTAGAAAAATTAAGATAAGAAATTATATATGTGACTTCTTTTTCAATGATCACCAGATATGTTTAACAAACACGTTTGAAAAGACAAATATTCAGAATGCTTTCTATATTTCATATTTTTCACTCCATATCTTCAATCAACAAACACAAATTATTTTCATAACGTATGGTGATATGGATAGAAACTTAGAGCTTATTTGGTACAAGTTTTTTACTTGACTTTATGTTATTGGATGTTCGTGAAAACACCCGAGGATTTGGTTATAAAGCTAAAAGCACTTTAAAAGGCAATTAAAATCCCAATAATAATTGTTTTTCTGCCGTTAAAATATAGTTACAAGAGACAAAAACAATAAATGGCTACTTCTTGGGATAGATTTATCAAAGTAATGAGTCATGAAATTTGCATTTGCCCAGAGATCAAGGGTTTGTTTCTTCTGTTAGCCATGGAAAACTGGCCATTTCCAAGTACCTAGCTAGCTTTCCGTTGTTTATGGAACAAGAACAGGAAGGTGATTATTCTCTCTCTCTCTCTCTCTATATATATATATGTTCTCGTACACAGGTAGCAACAAGAACCACTGTTTTTGTCGAAAAAGGGGCAATGGCGCCGCCGGCGATCAAAACCGTCTGCAAGCGCACTGTGGTGAGCACGAAGCCGGTGCAGCCCGGAAAATTCTACGAGCCGCCGGCGCTGGGGCTCGTGATGGAGGGGAGCCACCTCCGGATGGTCTACTATTACAGTGCTCCGAAGGACGGGGAAAGGACGAAGAGGCTGAGAGAATCTATCTCGGAGATGCTGTCGAGCTATCCGGTTGTGACCGGGAGGTTGGTGAAGAACGAGGAGGGACGGTGGAGGGTGAAGTGTAACGACGCCGGAGTGAGGGTGGTGGAGGCAACGGCGGAGGGCGGGGTTGAGGAGTGGCTCCGGCGGAGGAGCCGCGCGGAGGAGATGAAGCTCGTTCACTGGGAGGATATGTTTCACAAACCCTACTTCTGGTCCACCTTTTATGTTCAGGTATATATGGCTGTACGTGGCTTCATCTGATCAATATTTTCAAGTGAATTCTAAGATAAGACTTGGCATTGCAGCTAACAGAATTTGAAGAAGGTGGTCTAGCAATTGGGCTGAGCTGCACCCATCTCCTAGCTGATCCAATTTCTGCCACCACGTTCATCAAGGCATGGGCCGACGTAACCCACGACGGCAAAATCCTCTCTCCTCCGCTCTTCCACCCACTACCGCCACGAATTCCAGCCAACACCACCACCCAGAAGGACCATTCAGACTTAATCAATCACTACAAATCATATGCGCAGAATAAACCAGCAGCCCCCTCCATTACAGCAACAAAACAAGAAACCCTAACCCTGGGTTTTACGGACGAAATGGTGCACTCCTGCATAGCCATGGCAGCCGGGGCCCGGGCCGGGGAGAACCCGACCCCTTTCGAGGCGCTGGCAGCGCTGTTCTGGGTATGCGTCAGCAAGGCCAAAGGAGAAGCAAACGGCCTCATACCCATGTCCATATGCATGGATATGAGAAAAACCCTGCATTTGGAAAAGGGCTTCTTTGGGAACTGCATGGCTTACAGTAAGGTTAACGGGGCGGGTTTAGACGAAAAAGGGTTGGAAAAACCGGCCATGGCTGTGAGAGAAGAGGTGAAGAAGATGGGTAACAAAGAGGGGGCTATGGATCTGGTTGAGTGGCTGGAACTAGGGATCGCTGACTATGATCATCATCAGATGAATGGCTGTGATTTGATCTGTGCTGACTTTGAAGATGTGGAGCCATATTCAGCAGTGTTCGAAGAGGGTCTCGATCAAGTTCATGTTTCTTGCTACACTGAGCCCGTGACTGGGCTAGGGCAGGTTTTGATCCTTCCATCGCCACAGGGTAAGTTTAGCAGGGTAGCCATGGTTACACTTGCAGAAGACGAAGCTGCCAAGCTGTGTGAAGTTGAGCTTCTGCTTCACTTTAACCCTACTGTTTCAATGGGAGCTAGCAAATACTGATGATCATAAACATATATATATATATATATATGATTTACAAATTACAAATTTACAAAAATTAATGATAGCAAGTTATAATTTGCATTAAAAACATTATCAAAATAATATAACAATAGTATTTTATAATTAAAAGTTCAATAATTAAGATGTAGCTAGAAGTTTAGAGATAATTTAAGCTCTGTGATTAAGATTGTCCAATGTAGTAAAGTGTGCCCTTAAACCATTGTCCAAAGTGACCAAAATTATTGAAGGGATCGATGTTTTGGGTATTATTGTAACAATTTTATGGTCATAAAATCACCTCTATAGGAAATATTTTTATAAATTAACTTTTAAGAAAAAGAAAATAGTTTGGTTTTTGGTTAAATAATTTGATAATATACATTATTTTTTAAGTTTTAAAATATTTTTTAGCTGATAATAAATACATATATTATATCTTGAAACATTTAATTAAAATTGATAGTGTCATCAGTTATGTGGCATTTCTTCTTTGGAGAGGGCTAAGGAGACAACCATGTGTTATTGTCTCCTCTACCTAGCAACTCTTCTAATAAGGGTACAACATATGACTGATGACAATATCATCGGTCATAACTCTTAATATTATTCTTTCATTAATCAATCAAATTATTTTAAAAATAAAAACAATGTGTGTTTATCAAAATTTGACTATAACATTACTCATACATCGTATTTGAAATATTTTACCAATCAATAATAATATCGAAAACTATTTAACAATTTACTTGCAAAACCTTTGATACATTTATGCATATACAAAAATATTATATATTTATATTAATACGATACAAAATATAATATATTATTACATGAGTATTATAAATAATAAAAAAATTAAACATTTAAATGATAATTTTAAAAATAATATTTAAAAATCAAAATTAAAATATATTAAATATACCTTAATTGATAATTAAAAAAAAAGGATAGACTTTTTGGATGGAGGGAATCTTCTGACTCATTAGTTAATCAAATTAAATGTGTGTTTTCCAAAGTTGATTTGGTCCTAAATCTAATCTTTTTGGTAGGGGCTCGAAGTTCAATTAATATCATCAATTGGCCACTTATAATTAATTCAACTCTTTTCAATTGTTTTGTACTTCCAATGTATTTTTTATACAAAATGCTATTTAAATATTTATCACGATCTTAATAAACAAATAGTTAATTTACGAGACAAGTTTCGAGAGCTTATCGTTCGAATAGATACAAATTATTGACACTTGTATAAAAGTAAACTCGAACTCACGTTCTATAATAACTCAAATTCTTAAACATGTGTGATAAACTATCTATGCTATTCCAAATAATTTATAAGTTATTTTGTGGTGATAAAAATAAGCAGAGTAAAACTCATAACAATTAGAAGGCTTTTAGCCCTAGCCATTAGTTATAATTAAGCATTAAGCTACGATTTAGCAATTTCACCTAATCTTAAGTTATACATATGGTATATGAATGGCTTGGTAATTAGGTATTGGCTAACTTTAGTAGCTTTTTTATAAATAGAAAGTAACGTATAAGAAAAGTAATTAATTAACAATTAACATTAGGGATTGGTGCAAGGAATCATTAATTCAAACCTTAATTAATCACCATCTGCTTATTCATTGTCAAATGTTATAATATTCTTATCCTAAATTAGAAATGATAAAAAAAAATTAAATATTGATGGGTTCACACATTAATCAAAACCTTAATTACATGGTAAGAAATCATATTTTATTATATTTTTATTTAAAGTAGTGATAATTACTTCATTTAAACTATTATTTAAAGTCATTTTAAGTCTAAAAATTAATTAATTGAGAGCAAACAGAAAACTCAACGATTACACACCTGATAGGCTTTAAGTAACTTTTGAACTAAAAATATGCTAAAATATTAGTTTAAAGATGAATAGTAAATATGAATTAGATGAGGAATGAAATACTATATTTTTTAATAATTCGAGAGCTCCAAGTATATAAAGTATTTGGAATATTAAATATTGATTTTGGTGTTTTATTAGGTTTATGCTATGCCTAAATGAACAATTTCATTATTCAAAATTTTATATATGCCAATTGTTCAATACAAAAAGCACTACAATATACTTCAGTGAGTTAAATAAAGCTTTCGATTCTCAAAAAAATATCAAACTTGTATTATAGATTTATAGTCATCAGAACTTGGGTAACTTTGATTATGCAGTCGCATTTTTTGATGTGTCATTTAAATTATTGATATTATTTAAAATTTATTTTTATTTATACAAGAAGAACAACAAAGATTTTAATTACTAATGACACGTTATTTAAACGCTGGCATGTACATATATATTTTTATGTCATGTACAAGCTTTGTTGACATATATTTGACATTTTCTTACTCACCTTAGTAAGTGTCACTAATAAGTTTTATATTTATTCTCGATTAATTTTTGGACTAAAATGACCTAAAACATTCGTTTAAGGATAAGCAATAAGCATGAAATATATAAAAGACGAAACATCACATTTTTTACAGTTCAAGGAGTCCCAAATATATAAAACCTTTAAAGGGATGCCGTCTTCCAGAGGTTTGGAATGAGAGTTGATTTCACTCGCTTCATAATTATTATCTTTTTAATTAAAAACAACTTAAAATATGGATTTAAGAATCAACTGTAAACATAAATTAGATGGGCAATACAATATAGTCAAATTCATATTTTTGCTCATATATTTTTATTTATTTATTTTTATGTTATTATTTGAATTTTTTGTTATTTTAATTACACTTCTAGATTTATATTTTCGAGTTAATTTAATCCTTATACTTTAATTTTTTTTTGTGATAATTCAAATTTTTTATTGTTTTAATTATACCCATATGCCTATATTTTTTAGTCAATTTAATTTATATTCTTTGATTTATTAGAAAAAAGATAAAATGTAATGAATCAGTTTAACTCTCCATTTTTTTTTACATGTCACAAGAATTAAATTAAGTCAAAAATATAGGTACACGAGTACAATTAAAATAATAAAAAAATAAAAAAAAACTAAAAAGGTATATATATACATATATCTATTTGGGTTTGATCATATATACATATATACAAGTATGGCACTCCACTGCCCGCATGGGCAACTCAGCTAGTCACAGTTGAGGGTATAAAATGCCTCTAAGGTAAAATTTAGGACAAGGATTAAGGACCAAGGATCGAGTCTCGCCAGTGGCAGTGTGAGAGCAATATCTCAAAATGAGGGGGGCTCCTTGTGCACAGTGAGCACTGGTCTAGCCACTGTGCCCGGTTGAGTCACTATAATTAACCGCCTCACATTCTGTCGGGCCGGGTGTGAAGGCGTCTGGGGTAAACGATTCATCTTTTGGGACAAGTATGGCCCTCCACTTAGATAGGTGTACGGTGTACCCCATAATTAAATAAATAAATAGTGGTTTCAGACTTTAGAAAATAATATTAAAATTAATATTAATATTAATAGTGATAATAATGTTGAATGTGGAAGGAAAGATCTTCTCCGCATCCATGGGGATTTTCAACACGTGGGAGATGGGCCGCCCAATTCATCTGCAATTCATTTCTTCTTTCATTTTAATTACTATGTAATTCATTTTTGTATTAATTTACCTAATTTTATTCTTTAATGGGTAAACTTTTAATTTCTCTAATAATAATAATTATTTTTTTATTAATTTTATAAAAAAATTATAATGTCACAGATATATAAAATAAAAAATAAAAAACACAAAAATAGTTATATTGCCCGCTGTCATTATTGATTCTCGTCACTACGAACCTATCGATAGAAAAATTCATTGCTAAATTCTTCATTTTTCTTCAAAAATTACTGATTTTTAAAGTCATTTCTTTCTTAATTCCTTAAAAAATTTCTACGAAAATCAAAGAAATTACTCTATTTTCCTATAGAAATTTTATTGTCAATTTCAAGTATAGGTGAAATTGTGCACAAATATATGTTTGTATAGAATCTTCAAAATGTCGAGAGTCATAGAATCAGTTCTTTCTATATTTGTATTTTTTATTAAGTTTTGGATTAATATAATTTAAGTGTCATTCATCATATTACAAATCAAATGTAACGATATAAGACCTATTCTATCAAATTGTTGTGTTAAAATAATTAAACAAGTAAATCTCATTACTATTATTATGTTTGAATTATTACGTTAGCACGACTTATTATAAATTAAGTAACATTATTTAGGAGTTTAAAATTTTATATGTGTGTGTGACAATAAGATTGAGATGATATTAAATAAATAAGTAGAAAGGGATTAATTATGACAGAATGAATACATCATACATGACACAAACACTAAGTCGGGATTAATGTTTGAAAATGTTCGCATTCTTTAAGGTTTAAGGAATTAAGCTCTGATTTGAAGCGACAGCTTGTGGCCTCCACGAAACCAAAGTTGGATGCATGCAATGAAGCGTAATTTAATTTAATTAATTTTGAATTTTTAGTTCTTGTGGTAGTAAGTATGAATTAAAGTTTGACTTGTGAACTGGCGTACCTTCTTAGGATCCGTGGCCGCCACGCATGCACTTTCCGTACACCCATCCATCACTTCTTATTTATTTATTTATCACAAAATAAAAAAAAGTGTATGGCTAATTCATTTAATATATTTTCTGACGCTTAAATTAATATAATATATAAATAATAAATAAATATAAATATTATGACTTTCATCGTTTATTTGAAAGAGATTTCTTGCCTTTATATAAACAAGGTAGGTCAGAATATTCAAAATTATCATTCTAAGATTTTGGAGCTTATTTATTTTGAGTTGATATACTCAAATTTTTTAGAGATAGAGTGAGTTAAAATATTTGAAATTATTTATGATATTCTCGTGTTCGATTATCTCGAATTGACAGAAAATTTATCGAATTGAATAAAAATAACGCTAGTCTCAAATTTTTTGAATATGATGTGAGTTAGATTCGAGTTGAGATATTTAGAGTTTATCTCTAACACTTATGTGCTTAGAAAAATATCGAGCTTAGATGAAAAGAAACATTTTTTTTTTAAATATGAAATTCATTAAAAATGCAATGTCTCGTGTTACGTGAACCTCAATCAAAATACCTACAACTATTATAAAAAGTTGAAAAGTCTGCTTCGCCCTTCAAACTTGAAGTTTGCTTTGTTGACCACTTTACTGCAAATTAATATGTGTGGCTACCGTTCCCACGGACGTATCATGGATGACAGTTAGGTAGTAGATTGCAGACAATGATTCATTTTCTCTCACTTTCTTGGCAAACAAGCAGAGCAAACCCACATGACTTGATAGCCACACATATTTGTCTGCAAAGATGAAATTTATCACCTTAAGGGCTCCCCATACACTGTCCCCCTCCCCCGCCCCCCCGACGCGACTCGATCTTTACCACTCTTGTTTGTTTTCCAAAAAAGTGACGAGTAGTAGTGGCTGTGTGTCATTGTCGTTGAGCTGAGCTTTAATTTCCAAACGAGGGAGAGGATGGATGTGGGACTCCGGCAAACATCACATGCCCGCCACCACCCAAAGACTCGACCTTTATCACCACTCGTGTTTCCCAAAGCCAAGAAAGTGCGGGAAAATGCCGGGAAAGTGAAAGTAAGTGGAAATCCAACATTTTTCCCCTCTTCTTGTCTTTTTTGATTTGTACTATGCTGTGATTAATTAATTTATCAGCATATAGCAAGCCGCCATTTCCAACTTCAAAGGTTGGCCATCAACCAACCAGACCAACTTCAATGGTTGGCCATCTGCCTAAGACCCAACCAAATTCAAACATGCACGTGACATTTTGACTTTTTCCCTTTTTTTTTATGGGGCAATATAATAAAAATTGTTCCCCCCCTCCTACTATGAGAGAGAGTTGGTTCTGGATTTTCTAAGACTAAGGGATAAAAAATAAAAATTATTAATTAATTAATTTTATTAAAATTATAAAAATTTATAAAAAATAAGGAAGAATAATTTGAGATCTCATTAAAATCTTATTTGAAAAAAATCTAATGAGACAAAATCCCAAACAAAGAAAAAAGAGTATATTGCATTGTAAACATTGCATTAAAAAATGAAAAATATATATTTGAATTTACATGCTTCCTCCCGAATCTTCATAAATATTTCTTGATTTGATCAATTTTCCTTTCATCTAGGAGTATCAAAAAATATCCGAAAATCGGTAAATCGAACCAAATCGAATCGAACCATGCCTTTTGAATTGGTTCTATGGTTCAATGGTTAGATTCTGGTTCTAAAAACTTAAGAACTGATATATTTGATTTGGTTACTGTTTTTTTTTTTTTTTCAAATCGTGGTTCGAACCGAACCGAAATCAATATTATACTTATATATATTATAATTTTTTGGGTATATATATACATATGCATAAATTGTATCACTTCTTAGAAAACTAGCAAGATTCATGAACTCTTTTATTTCTAGGTTTTTATGCGCTATTGTTATACTAAATGGTCGATATAATCTTATTTGATGAGATAGTCTACGAATTATTTTGTTTTACTTTTACTTCAAGACTTAAAATATTAATAAAGTTACGAATTTATTTTAATTAACAAATATGTTTAGAATTTCATATTTTGTGAAAATGTTTAGAAGCTAAATGTTAATTAGATAGAACCAAAACCGAACCGAAACTGATCTGGTGCGATCGATTGGTCATGGTTTGGCTTTATATATGTAATAGTTCGGTTATGGTTCTTATTTTTTCGAAACCTTTAAAAATGGTTCGGTTACTGGATTCTTATAGAACCGGACCAATCCGAACCGTTGACACCTCTACTTTCATTCTCCACAATTAATCGAAATAAAAACAATTATCACATGTACCTACAAAATAAAAATAAAAATGAAATCTTCTTTTGACAGGGGCATCAATTTTTTTTATTATTTTTTTAATTTTTTATACACATATATACATAGGCTTAAAAAAAAATTTAGGCCCTGAGCTATAGCCCACGTAGCCCTATCCCAGGGCTAGCCCTGATAGCCCTGCCCTAGGCTGGCCCTGCTTACCATGCATCAAGTGTAAAAATTATTTTGTGTATTTTCGATTCTATACTGAATTTGATTTTTAAATTAATTTAATTTTTATACAATTTAAAATTTTTGTTATTTCGATTATACTCATGCACATGTATCTTTTAGTCAATTTAGTTCTTATATCTTTATTTATAAAAAAAATATAACATGAGATAACAAATGTTGACACACATTTTTGTAACACCCCGCATTGAACGATAGGAAGGATTGGGACAACTTACTCTAATGGGCCTACGCAAACTTCTTGGAGGGGTCACCCATTCTTGAATTTCTCCAAGTCAAACACACTTAATTCTGGAGTTCTTTGCCTACATTCAGCCCAAAAAGTATCTATCTTGTGTTGTTTCATTCCTTACTTATTTTCAATATATACTACAATTTCTCTGAGCTCTTAGGGTGTTACGCACATCGTGTCATCATCATGGGGCCCACAGTTGCGGGTCAACTCTTTAGCTCTCGCCCTTCAATGGCCAGGAGCCCTACTGCACTTATGAGCCCCTCAGTGGTTGCCCTCTGGGCAACCGATGTGGGACGAACCCGGTGCATCCACACCATCCCCCCCTTCGACAGGTGTGGTGGGGCTCTATCAGTCCCTCCCTTTTTAAGGGTTGTAGGGACCATTAGGAGGAATTACCACAGACGACGCACACATTTTTGTAACACCCTACATCGAGTGATAAGAAGGTCTGGAACAAATTACCCTGATAGGCTTATGCGAACTTCGCAGGGGGGTCACCCATCTGTGGATTTCCCTAGGTCAAGCACGTTTAACCCTAGAGTTCTTTACCTACATTCAGCGGAAAAAGTATCCAGATGGTGTTATTTTCTTTCTTATTTATCTTCAATATATACTACCATTTCTCTAGGCTCCTGGAGTGTTACAAACATCGTGTCATCATCATGGGGCCCACAGCTGCGGTCAACTTTTTAGCTTTTGTCCTTCAACGGCCATGAGCCTCACCGCACTTATGAGCCTTTCAGTAGTTGTCTTCTAGGCAATCGATGTGGGACGAAGCCGATGCATCCACAACAAAATACACGTTACAATCTATTCACATCAAAATATATTAAGTTAAATTGATTTAAAAATGTAAGTTTCAAGCATATAATCGAAATAATGATAAATTTAGGTTGTCACATGAAAAAAATGTCAAAATATAAAAATTAAATTTGATTGAAAGTGCAAGTCCATGAACGTAATCGAAACAATGAAAAATTCAAATAGCCACATGAAAAAAAATAATCATTGCTCACACACCATATGTGTTACAGACAGCATATAGAAATGTTACTCAAAACACTTTTACGACACTTGTACATTAATGTATTGTGCATTTATATTGAGGTAACATAAAATTACGATACAAGACATGAGTGTCACTAATATATATATATATATATGTATATATGGTAGTTTGTGTTTCCTCAAAATTCGTTGACAAAACTATGTTCCTCTTTAATGCTTAAAGAGGAACATAGTTTTGTCAATGAATTTAATGCCTTCTTGAAGAATGTCAAGAATATTTAAGTAACATAGTTTTGTCAATGAATTTAATGCCTTCTAAGAATATAAGAAGAGGAACATAGTTTTGTCAATGAATTTAATGCCTTCTAAGAATATAAGAAGAAAGGCATTAAAGAGGAACATAGTTTTGTCAATGAATTTGGAGGAAACACAAACTACTGTATACACACACACACACATATATATATAATATGGTTTGAGAAAGCAAAGCAGGTGAGTTTGTTTTGGTGAGAGGGGCAGCGCAGATCTGAGCCATTAAAATAGTGATCAAGAAGATCATTTCATGTGACCATCCAGATTTTGGTGTCTACCCTTATTAATACCCTTTTTCTTTATCATCTTCCCACAATTCATTGCGTTATTCATTATTTACATTACTTAGGTTGATTGAAGAAATACGTCCCAATACTTAAATAAAAAATATGTCATAAAATTGAGATAAAATACCCATAAAAATAAACGAATGAATGATCGAAAAATTGACGCCGATAATAAAAATGTCATTTTTTAGACTTGATGGAATTAGTAATTATTTTCTAGTTATAACCATGATGAAAATACGGACAAAATTAAACACAATTTAATTTGTCTTTTTGCCAACACATTTGAAATAATTCAAAGCTTTATTTTTTAAAAAAAAATTAACACAAGACATAATTTTAAAAGTTCGAGAAATATAAAATATTATCTCTCTCAAATAAAAGAAGTCATTTTTTGGGAAAGTTTAAAAACATCTTTCTACCAATAAAAAAAAACCCCAAAATATTATTATCATATTATTATGATAATTTTTTGTATCAAAACCTTATAAAGCTATTGTTGTTCGTTCAATGTAAAAGAGTGCATTTCCACGTAGAAAGTTCAAATGTTATTTATAAAACATTTGAACTAAAACATTTCTATGTAGGAAGGGATGACTACGTTTGTTGTGGGCAAAAATGTACTAAGAGGGAAAGACTGTTGAATGGAGATAAGAAATGTAGTTGGCAACTCGGCAGTTACGTTGGTATAATATATATATATATATATGTATATATGTACATATATATATATATATATATATGAGAAAAGCGTGAATGGGTGGCGATTGCATCAAGCATTGCATCATTCACAAAAAAAAAATAATAATATATGATTTCCCATTTGGAAATGATTCTGAAGTTGACTGTCTCAATTTCAAATCCTATAAATTCGTCCTCCTCTTGCACTGATATCTTCAGACAATCAATCAAATCGAATACTCCACTGCAAGTCAGAACCAGTGAAGGAAAGAGAGAGAACCTCTCTCTCTCCCTCTCTGAAGATTCGGATTTGTTGTTTAGCTCTGAATCCAAGTTTCTGGGCATTGAACTTCGAGGAATAAAAAAAAAAAAGGAATTCTTGGTTTTGTGAGTTCTGATCCATTGGAGGAGTTGTTGTGCAATGGAGGGTGGCGAGAATGTGTTCGGTGTGAGCAGTGCTCGGCTGAGCAGCTCCAACTTATGGCGGAGCAGCGGAAGGGAGATTTTCTCCAAGTCTTCGCGAGAAGACGACGACGAAGAGGCCCTGAAATGGGCGGCTCTCGAGAAGCTTCCGACGTATCTGAGAATGAGGAGGGGGATTCTCACTGAGGAAGAAGGGCAGCCCAGAGAGATTGACATCCAGAATCTTGGAGTTTTGGAGAGAAAGAATCTCTTGGAGAGGCTGGTCAAGATTGCAGAGGAGGATAACGAGAAGTTCTTGTTGAAGCTCAAGGAGCGGATTGACAGGTAACAGAATCTGACAAAATATAAACAAGGAAAGATATGGATCAGTTTTGCTGATGAATTAGCCTTCGGGTACATGCGGGGTATTAGTCCCTTCTCGATAGGCTTGAGCCCAATGGAAAATGGGGCCACTGACCCTAAGGTTTAAAATAAAAATCTATAAAAATCTTCCACATGTGAATCGATGTGGGTTTTTAGAAATGTATGTGCATGGGGGCTCGTCCAGAACAATTCGACCCCTGGTGAACAAAGTGAGATCATATCATTATGCCCCTTGTCACCTGGCTAACCTTGGGTTTAAAATATGAATCTTATGCTTGCGAACTGACGTGGGTTTTTTTTTGAAATCTTGTGTTTTGTTGACGGGTTTGTTTGCTTGTTTGCTTTGATTGTGGAATTGGGTTTCAGAGTTGGACTTGATCTTCCAACCATACAAGTGAGGTTTGAGCATTTGAGTGTTGGTGCTGAAGCTTATGTTGGCAGTAGAGCTCTCCCAACAATCCTAAACTTCTGCATTAACATCCTAGAGGTAGTTTATCATTAGTTTGATCTCTCACAAAGCATAATTTTTGGGGACAGTTCTGAGTTCTAAACCTGCAATTTCTCTGTTTGTGAAAAGGGGTTCTTGAATTATATCCATATCCTGCCAAGTATAAAGAAACAACTGGCAATTCTACATGATGTCAGTGGAATCATCAAGCCAGGAAGGTGAGAAAAATGAAGAAAATTGCAACCCCATTTCCCCCCTATCGATCAATCATTCTGGTTCTGATTACAATTGATCTGGTTTTTGCAGAATGACATTGCTTTTAGGCCCGCCAAGCTCAGGGAAGACCACATTGTTGCTAGCTTTGGCTGGGAAACTTGATAAAGATTTGAAAGTAAGGGAATGAATTAATTAGTTCCATCTTTGTAAAATGAACTTTCAGCCAATTCTTCTTTCACTTTCTCATCTTATGGGGTGGTAATCTACAGGTTTCAGGGAGAGTAACATACAATGGCCACGGAATGAATGAGTTCGTCCCCCAGAGAACATCGGCTTATATCAGTCAGTATGATCTTCATATAGGAGAATTGACAGTTAGAGAAACACTGGCTTTCTCAGCAAGATGTCAAGGGGTTGGAGCTAGCTATGGTCAGTTCAATTTAATACTGTTAGATTATTAAGGCTAGTTGTTAAGAAAGTTTGTTATCTCTTGTTGAATAAGTCTAGCTATGGTTGTTACATAGTTAGAGATATTTTAGGGATCAGATTGGTTGTTTTTATCTTCCTATTTTTCTGCTGATTAGGAGGAAGTAGTTGTTATTTTACTATTTAAATCATTGTAGAACTTGAACTTCTGCGGAAGATTCCATATTCAAGTTGTTTTTCTTTGAAAATTTCCTTTCATGGTATCAGAGCCCTTTTTTGATCTTAAGGGTCTGTGAAAACTTCAACAAAAAAAATCTCCATTCTTCTATATTCTGCCTACCTTTTCAACCTCAGGAAAATAACCCTCAAAAGCCAACCTAAATGTCATCATTCAACAGTAGCTTCATCGTTCCATCACCACAGCTCTTCAATGGTGAAAACTACCAAATTTGGGCTGTCAAAATGAAAGTCTTTTTGCAGTCACAGGATTTATGGTCTTGTGTAGAGGAAGGCTATGTGCAGAGAGCATTACCGGCTAATCCCACCATCAACCAGCTGAGGCAACAAAGTGAAGAATCTGTCAAGCCGTATAAGGCCTTGTCAGCTATTCATGCATCAGTCTCAGAAGGAATTTTGGCTAGAATCTTAACTTGTCAAACTGGAAAAGAGGCATGGGATAGGCTCAAAGAAATGTTCTAGGGCAGTGAAGCAAACAAGAGGATGAGGCTTCTCAATCTATGGAGAGACTTCGATTTGTCAAGGATGAAGGACTCTGAAAGCATCAAGGACTATGTTGATCGACTTATGAAGGTGGTCAATCAGATTAGGTTGCTTCAAGAGGATCTCCCTGATAGAAGAATAGTGGAAAAAATCCTTGTGAGTGTTCCAGAGAGATTTGAATCTAAAATCTCCTCTTTGGAGGACTCAAAGGACTTAACCACGCTCAAACTTGATGAGTTGGTGAGTTCACTCCAAGCACTGGAACAAAGGAGGGCTATTAGACATGAAGTACAGGTGGAAGGTGCATTTTTCTCTAGCTTTAAAAGCAAGGGGAACAGAAGGAGTATACGAAAGGAGATGGAGAGAAGAAGGGCAAGTTAAAAAAGAAAAGTTACAAGCAAAAGAAGGAATATCCTCCCTGCTCTCATTGCAGTAAAAACACTCATGCAGAAGCATTTTGCTGGTTTAGGCCAGGATACAAATGTTCTCTTTGTAACCTGCCTGGACATAGTGAGAAATTCTGTAAGAGAAAGGGAGAAGCCAACCAGCAGGCTCAGGTGACTGAGGCAAATCATTGTCAAGAGGAGAGATTGTTCTCTGCCACAAAAAGTGGTACTGACTTTGAGTCAAATATTTGGCTCATTGACAGTGCTTGTTCTCAACATATGACTCCAAATGAGAAGCTTTTCACTCAGTTGGATGAGTTACATTCAACCCAAGTGAAGATCGGAGATGGAAGCTTTCTGAAAACCAAAGGAAAAGGGTTGGTTGCAATAGACACCTCTTCAGGTACCAAGTTCATTGCTGATGTTCTTTTAGTACCGGATATTTGTCAAAATCTGCTTAGTTTGGGACAATTACTTGAACAAAATTATGTTGTGCATTTTGAGAATAAGAAATGCCTAGTAAGTGATGCTGGTGGATTTTTGATTCTAGAAGTACCTATGAGAGAAAAGTGTTTTCCAATAGAGTTGAAGTCTAAACTGAGGTCTTTTGCTGCTAGTATCAATCAGACTAACCTTTGGCATAAAAGGTTTGGACACTTCAGTTATGGCACACTCAAAAGGATGCATGAAAACTGTCTAGTTGAGGATTTCCCTATTATTGTAACAAACCCAGGTATCTGTGCTGTTTGTGAATTTGGGAAGCAAACAAGGTTGCCTTTTGGGGAAAGAAGCTGGAGGCCTACTCAGAAGTTACAGCTTGTGCCCTCTGATTTATGTGGACCAACGTCCACTGAATCACTGAGTGGCAGCAAATACTTCCTGTTGTTCATAGATGACTACTCAAGATACAGCTGGATTTATTTTTTAAAGAAGAAGTCTGAAGTGTTCGGCTCTTTTGTTAAGTTTAAGCAACTAGCAGCAGCACTTGGTTGGCAAATATGGCATTTGGATGTAAAGTCAACGTTCCTCAATGGTGTTCTGGAAGAATGCATTTATGTAGATCAACCAGAAGGTTTTAGTATTCCAGGAGAAGAGGATAAAGTTTATAGATTGCATAAAGCACTCTATGGATTGAAGCAAGCACCACGTGCTTGGTACAGCAAAATAGATACTTTTCTAATGCAACAAGGATTCAAAAGGAGTGAAAATGAAGCCACACTATATGTCAAAATAGTTGATGGCAAGGTTCAACTAATTCTGTCTTTGTATGTAGATGACTTGTTGATTACAGGAGGAGATGTATGGGCTGCAAAAGAGTTCAAGCTGATGATGGCCAAGGAATTTGAAATGTCAGATTTGGGACTGATGAAATATTTCCTAGGCCTGGAAGTATATCAAGAATCAAAAGGCATCTTCTTAACACAAAAGAAGTATGCCATGGACCTATTGAAGAAGTTCAAGGTGAGTGAAGCAAAGCAAGTACCTACACCCTTAGTAGTTAATGCTAAACTATCTAAGGAGGATGAAAGTGAGGTTGTTGATGCCAAAGTTTTTAGGAGCATTGTTGGTTCCTTATTGTACTTAACAGCCTCAAGGCCAGAGATAATGTTTGCAGCTAGTTTGCTCTCGAGATTTATGCATGCTCCAAGGAAAACTCATCTTGCAGCAGCAAAAAGGGTCCTAAGGTACATTAAAGGCACTGCTAGCCTTGGTATTACATACACAAGGCTTGAAAACCCAGAGTTGGAAGGCTTCTGTGACAGTGACTGGGCTGGTAGTGTGGATGATTTCAAAAGCACCTCAGGATATGTTTTTTCTTTTGGAAATGGAGTGTTTTCTTGGAACTCAAAAAAACAAGATGTTGTAGCTCAATCTACAGCTGAAGCAGAATATATCTCAGCTGCATCAGCTAGCAATCATGCTTTATGGCTAAGGAAGATGCTTGCAGACCTTGGAATGGTTCAAATTTCTCCTACTAGGATGCATGTGGATAACAAGTCAGCTATTGCTATCACAATGAATCCAGTTCAGCATGGAAGAACCAAACACATTTCTGTCAAGTTTCATGCCATTCGAGAGGCAGTCAAGGCAGAGGAGATTGAAATGATATATTGTCCAGCAGAAGAGCAACTAGCTGATATTCTCACAAAGGCACTCTTACGTGATCAATTTGAAGATATGAGGAAAAAGCTGGGAGTGACCAACAACTATCTTAAGGAGGAGTGTTAGATTATTAAGGCTAGTTGTTAAGAAAGTTTGTTATCTCTTGTTGAATAAGTCTAGCTATGGTTGTTACATAGTTAGAGATATTTTAGGGATCAGATTGGTTGTTTTTATCTTCCTATTTTTCTGCTGATTAGGAGGAAGTACTTGTTATTTTACTATTTAAATCATTGTAGAACTTGAACTTCTGCGGAAGATTCCATATTCAAGTTGTTTTTCTTTGAAAATTTCCTTTCAAATACGATAATGCGATACAAGGATTTGGGTTCCAAGATTGTGTTCTGAGGATGATGATGAGTTGGTTTGAATTTGAAAAATTTGCAGAAACATTAGCAGAATTGTCGAGGAGAGAGAAGGAAGCAAGCATTATGCCTGATCCAGACATCGATGTTTACATGAAAGTAAGCAATTTGCTGAAGATGGATGATATATTATTGAGCCAACAAACATTTAATGACTTTGTTGTTGTTGTAATCATTCAGGCAGCATCGCTGGAAGAGCAGAGAGCCAGTGTGATGACAGATTATGTTCTTAAGGTGCTTACTTGAAATTCATTTAATGGAAAACATTTGACAAAAAAGAAGAAGAAGAATTAAAAATGACTTGTATCCTTATTTCACAGATTTTGGGACTGGAACTATGTGCTGACACTATGGTAGGCGACGAAATGATGCGCAGTATTTCAGGTGGCCAGAAGAAGCGGCTGACAACAAGTAGAAGCAGGGAGCAACTGTTTGTAAATCTCCAGAAGGAGAAAATGAGTTGTTGATGAGCTTTCTGAGAATATTAATGCCAATGTTTTTTGATGAAATGTGAATGAAACAGGGGAGATGTTGGTTGGACCGGCTAGAGCACTCTTCATGGATGAGATATCGATTGGCTTGGACAGTTCTACGACATTCCAGATCATTAATTCAATCAGGCAGTCCATCCGTATCCTTCAAGGAACTGCTCCCATCTCTCTGCTTCAGCCTGCACCCGGAACTTATGATTTGTTTGACGACATAATTCTGCTCTCAGACAGGCAAATTGTGTATCAAGGCCCCCGGGAAAATGTGCTAGACTTCTTTGAATACATGAGGGCTTCAAGTGCCTTGAGAGGAAAGGAGTTGTTGACTTTTTGCAAGAAGTAAGTTGACGAACTAAACTAAGTGTTGTTGTTTGTTCGCTTGTACTACGAATCCAAAACAAACGCTTTTTCTGTGCGAAATGCAGGTAACATCGTGGAAAGATCAAGAGCAGTACTGGGTAAGAAAAGAGGAGCCCTACAACTTTGTTCCCGTCAGGGAATTTGCAAAAGCGTTTCAATCATTTCATGTTGGTCAGAGGATAGGAGACGAGCTTGCTGTTCCATTTGACAAACCTAAGAGCCACCCTGCAGCTTTAACAACTAACAAGTATGGCGTGAGCAAGAAGGAACTGCTCAAAGTTCTGATTTCCCGGGAGTACTTGCTCATGAAAAGGAACTCATTCGTCTACATATTCAAGATGACTCAAGTAAGTACATGTTATCAATCTTGGTCTAGGGATACTTGGAGGAGTTGAATCAAGCTCACATCGATCCAATTTTTGTCTCGCTGTTTCAGCTCATCACTATGGCATTCATTACAATGACAGTTTTTCTTAGAACTGAAATGTCCAAGAAAACAGAAGAAGATGGTGTGATTTACCTGGGAGCTCTCTTCTTTGCTCTCGTCATGATTATTTTTAACGGATTGTCAGAGCTAGCCATGACCATTCTGAAACTGCCTGCCTTTTACAAACAGAGGGACCTTCTCTTCTTTCCATCTTGGGCTTACTCTTTGCCCACACGGATTCTCAAGATCCCCATCACATTTGTAGAAGTCGCCATCTGGGTATTCACAACTTATTATACCATTGGCTTTGATCCAAATGTCGGAAGGTGATGTGTAACTTCTTCAGTTCAGGCTTTGGTTTCATTCCTTCTTCTGATATATGATGCATCTTCTCAACCGCAGGCTCTTCAGGATGTACCTCTTGTTCCTATGCATTAACCAGATGGCTTCTAGACTGTTTCGACTCATTGGGGCATTAGGTCGCAATATGATTGTGGCAAACACCTTTGGCTCTTTTTCTTTGATGGCACTTCTTATGTTGGGAGGATTCATCCTGGCAAGAGGTAAATAAATTGCCTTTAAAATTCTGATATTTGGTGTTTCTTGAACTTAATAATATTACTCTCTTCTGCCTCAGAGGACATAAAGAAATGGTGGATATGGGTTTATTGGATCTCTCCTTTGACTTATGGCCAGAATGCTATAGCTGTGAACGAATTTCTGGCGAATAGTTGGAAACATGTAAGCATCGTGTTTGTGTAGTTGTACAACCCAGAACCAGAAGAAAAGAAGCATCAAAGCCAGCCAAGACCTTGGCGTAATACTAATATATCATCTAAACTTGGGATTTTTTTGTTCCTTCTTGTGCTTTTAGGTCCCTCCTAATTCGACAGAACCACTAGGAGTATTGGTCTTGAAGTCGCAGGGCATATTTCCCGAACCACACTGGTATTGGCCTTGAGTAGGAGTTACAATTGCGTATATTTTTCTGTTCAATTTCTTGTTCACACTGGCTCTAGCTTATCTCAACCGTAAGTAACGCATCTGTTGGGATTTTGAGAACTGCATTCTTTGTTTCAATACCAATATTTTACCCTGTTAAGTACACTACTAAATGAGCAGACATGGTGCAGCATTTGGGAAGCCTTAGGCCATTCTATCTGAGGAAACCTTGGCGGAGAGAAATGCTTGTAAAACAGGGGACATTGAGCTATGGTCAAGCGAAAAGAGATCTTCAAGTGAGTCACTAATCTGTCAGGGCTGTGCCTTCACTTCTAGTTTCAATTTCCTCAATTGATCCATAAATGCAGGTAGTAGAAAAGACACGAATGTATCATCAAGACCAGGTATGGGTAGCGTTGGTGAAGCGAGTCAGAATGGGAGGCGGGGAATGGTCCTACCATTCGAGCCCCTTTCCATTACATTTGATGATATCAGATACGCAGTGGACATGCCACAGGTAGGTATCATTGAGATTCATGGAATTAGAGTCAATAAAATCCCACATTCAAGCCATTTTTGCTTTTACCATTGAGCTTTGGAGCCCCCCTTTGCACCACAAATTGTTTCTTTGGCATAAAGAAAGTGTTAAACTAGCATGTTTTTTCGCAGGAAATGAAAGCTCAAGGGATACCTGAAGACCGGCTACAACTTCTGAAAGGTGTTAGTGGGGCTTTCAGGCCTGGAGTTCTAACAGCTCTAATGGGGGTCAGTGGGGCTGGAAAGACCACTCTGATGGATGTCTTGGCTGGTAGGAAAACCGGTGGATATATTGATGGAACCATTACCATATCTGGGTACCCCAAAAAGCAAGAAACATTTGCTCGTATAGCAGGATATTGCGAGCAAACAGACATCCATTCCCCCCACGTCACGGTGTATGAGTCCTTGCAGTATTCTGCTTGGCTCCGATTGCCTCCAGAAGTTGACTCTGCAACCAGAAAAGTCAGTCCCAACAACTCAAATTTCTGATTTTGTGCTCAACTTCTTAGCCATGCTAAAGCATTGAACTTTAGAATCTAAATTATTATGAACTTTCAGATGTTTGTTGATGAGGTCATGGACCTTGTTGAGCTAACCCCGTTGAGGGGAGCGCTTGTTGGTCTGCCTGGAGTGAATGGCCTTTCTACCGAGCAAAGGAAGAGGCTGACAATTGCAGTGGAGCTCGTGGCCAATCCATCGATAATATTCATGGATGAACCCACCTCAGGGCTTGATGCCAGGGTAGCAGCAATAGTCATGAGGACAGTGAGAAACACAGTGGATACAGGAAGAACCGTGGTGTGCACTATCCATCAGCCAAGCATCGACATATTTGATGCTTTCGATGAGGTTGGAAATGCATATATTTTCCTTGACAAGTGAACAAATCTCCCGATCTAGTCTCTAAATATCTATGAATACTGAAGAACCAACTTCTTGGGAATTTTGCAGCTCCTTCTTTTGAAGCGAGGAGGAGAAGAAATATACGTCGGTCCAATAGGCCACCATGCTCATCATCTCATCACGTACTTCGAGGTAAAGAGGATATATACACGAGGACACTTAAAAACTTTCCATATGTTCATGGTTTTAGGAACTTATTCACCACATGTTTCTTTTAGGGAGTTACTGGAGTCAGTAAAATTAAAGACGGTTATAATCCAGCGACCTGGATGCTAGAGGTGACTTCACCGGCACAAGAGGCATCTCTCGGGGTTAACTTTGCCGATTTGTACAAGAACTCAGAATTATACAAGTACTGGCATCTTACGTTGTCAAGAAAAAACTGTTGTTTTTAACTGTCAGTTCTCAAGCTAGTCTAATAAGGTTCCAAAAATCTCAATGCTTAATAACTGTGCATGATGATTGAATCAGGAGAAACAAAGAACTAGTCAAGGAACTAAGCAAACCTCCCCCAGGCTCGAAGGACCTCTACTTCGCCACTCAATATTCACAGTCTTTCTTCATGCAGTGCATGGCATGCCTGTGGAAACAGCACTTGTCATACTGGAGGAATCCACCATACACTGCAGTGAGATTCCTGTTCACTACTTTCATAGCCCCGTTCTTCGGGACAATCTTCTGGGATCTTGGCTCCAAAAGGTACCCTTTGTCATAGAGACAATCTAAGAGCCAGTGCCCCATTTTCTTAGTTCCCATATGTATATGAATTCAAGTGCTTTTTGACAATGCAGGGAACTGAAGCAAGATATCTTTAATTCAATGGGTTCTATGTATGCTACTGTTCTATTTCTTGGTGTACAAAATGCTGGATCGGTGCAGCCAGTTGTCGCTATCGAGAGAACGGTATTTTATAGGGAACGAGCAGCTAGAATGTACTCGGCACTGCCCTATGCTTTTGGACAGGTACTTGTTTGGGATGGTGAAATGTTTATAAACTGCTAGAAATAACTACTTTCTAACAAGAGATCAAGATATTTCCATCAAATTTTCTCTCACGGGGACACCCTTTTTTCCTTTCTAATGCAGGTTATGATAGAGATCCCCCATGTTTTTGTTCAGACTATCATATTTGGCTTCATAGTTTATGCTATGATCAGGTTTCAATGGACAGTTGCCAAGTTCTTGTGGTACATGTTCTTCATGTACTTCACCTTTCTATACTTCACATTCTATGGGATGATGGCAGTGGCAGTCACTCCCAACCACAACATTGCTGCTATAATGTCATGCGCTTTCTATTTGACTTGGAACCTCTTCTCCGGATTCATCATCCCAAAAACAGTGAGTTCTAATCAGTAATCACTTTTCTCTCAAATCTTCCGCAGCATATGGGATCTATTAGCATTTAGGCATGTCAGCTCCTATCATTCAAACTACACATAGGAAATCACTCAAATCAGTACAAACTACATTATTCTGAGCTCCATGTTTCTTCTAAAAGGATTAAAACTAACCATCTTAAAACACTATTCTTGTTCTTCCATGGAAGAGAATTCCAGTTTGGTGGAGATGGTACTATTACAGCTGCCCTGTCTCTTGGACATTGTATGGACTGGTTGGTTCACAGTATGCAGATCTCCAAGACAAGCTTGAAACTAGACATGGCCACGGTTCATGAACCGCCGGTTTCGGTTCAAGAAATCTTTGAACCTGAACCGAACCGCCCAAGGGCGGTTTGGGACGGTTCGGTTCCGGTTCCGGTTCGTGCCGGTTCGGTCAACGGTTTGGACCGGTTCGGTCAACGGTTTGAGCCGGTTCGGTCAACGGTTCCGGTTCCGGTTCAAACCGAATTTTTTTAATTTTTTTTAAATATTGTTGTATTCAATTTTGGTCCTTGTTCCGTTGTTCGGTTCAGTTTGGTTTCGATTTTTAATTGTTAAATGTAATTGTAAATATAGATATTCTCAACCATATTTTTAATAAAAAACACTACTAAAAATTGAAGAAATATAAGTAATAATTTCATTAAAAATAATTAAAACAACTAAACAAGTATGTAATACAAGTAATTAATTTTTACAAATGTGAAAAATAAAAAATAAAAAATAGAATTAGACTTAATTTCATAAAACCGCCGGTTCTGGTTCCGGTTCCGGTTCCGGTTCCGCGGAACCGCCGGTTCCGGTTCCGCGGAACCTCGAACCGGAACCGGACCGAATTTCGCCGGTTCGGTCCGGTTCCGGTTCGGCCGGTTCCGGGTCCGGTTCCGGTCGGTCCAGTTTCGGTTCGAACCGCCGGTTCGGTTCAATTTTGGCCATGTCTACTTGAAACCGGCGAGACAGTTGAGGATTTCGTGAGGGATTACTTTGGATTCAAGCATGATTTCTTAGGCTACGTCGCGATCATTATAGTTGGAACTGCTATTCTATTTGGATTCATCTTTGCCTTCTCAATCAGAGCATTTAACTTCCAGAAAAGATGACCTTCTCATACAGAAAGCTTGTTTCTATCCAAGTGTTAACACACAAACACACGCATATACACACTTCATATATATATATATATATACTATAGGAAGTTTTTGTTTTCTTTCATCTTGTTGCTGTTCAACAGATTTTGGGCACTAATTTTACTTTGGTAATGAGTTTAGTTTCTGTAAAGATGGGGGTAGAAAATTACTTCTATGTAATGTAATGAATCGATACAAATATGCAATAAAATCAGATGTTATAGCTGTTTCTTCAAGGCTCTTGCTGTTGCTGGTTTTGTTGGTGATAACTAAGAAAATAGAAGTAAAAAACAGCAGAGAGAATTCACTAAATGGAGGCAAATCACAGATAAGATTTATTGAGTCTCTAGGATTGTTTAAATACATCAAACCTTAACTGTTATCTCCTAAAATATAGGAACTAATCAACTGAAGAATTTAAACTACAGATAAACAAAAAATAAATCAAAACAGAAGCCTTAAACTTAGGACTGTAACTAACTATTTTATCAATTAAATTAGCTACTTCTGCTCCTATTTTTCCTCTCCCAAAGCCAGCTGTATGAGAGATTTCCAGATTATCTTCAATTCTGCTCCAGCGTCATAACAGTTGCTGAGGCATTTTCAACACTCCTCCTTGCATCAGCAGCTGGACACATTCCTAAATTCAATCTCAGTTGTTCAAACTTGGTTTTAGGTAAAGCCTTTGTAAATATGTCAGCCAACTGGTCTTCTGTTTTGCAATACAGAAGCTTAACATCACCATTCTGTTGCACTTCTCTGAGAAAATACAATTTGATGTTGAAATGCTTAGTTTTGCCATGGAAAACTGGATTGTTGGAGATAGCTATAGTTGCTTGGTTGTCCACATAAATTGATGTACTTTTTTGTTGCACCAAACATAGATCAAATAGAATTTTCCTCAGCTAAAGAGCTTGATTCACAGCTGCAGTTGCTGCTATAAATTCTGCTTCTGCAGTTGATTGGGCTACAACTTCTTGCTTCTTTGAATTCCAAGAGAACACTCCAGATCCCAAAGTAAAACAGTACCCTGAGGTGCTTTTCATATCATCTAAAGATCCTCCCCAATCTGAATCAGAATAACCTTCCAAGTTGAACACTTGATTAGGTTTAAACTGAACACCATAATCAACTGTTCCCTTAATGTATCTGAGGACTCTTTTTGCAGCCTTGTAATGCTTTACACTAGCACAATGTAAGAACCTTGAAAGAACACTTACAGCATGAAGGATGTCAGGTCTTGTTGCAGTTAAATACATGAGACAACCAATAAGACTTCTGTAGATTCCTTCTTCAGCCTTTTCAGCACCATCATCCTTACTTAGCTTTTCCTTTTGATTCATCGGAGTGGCGATTGCTTTGCATTCTTCCATATAAAACCTTCTTAGTATTTCCTTTGCATACCTTTTCTGACATATGAAGATTCCTTGTTGATCTTGCTTTATCTCCATTCCCAGAAAGTAAGCCATAGCTCCAAGGTCTGTCATTTCAAAAACTTTCAGCATTTCTTGCTTAAATTGATCAACTTGCTTAACATTACTCCTTGTCACCAAGAGATCGTCTACATACAAAGACACAATCAATATATCAGCATGTGAGTGCTTGATGTACAAGGTTGATTCACTTAAGCTCCTCATGAAGCCAAGATTCTGCAAATGCTCATCTATCCTGCTATACCAGGCCCTAGGAGCCTGTTTTAACCCATACAAAGCTTTTTTCAACAAATAAACCTTGTCTTCTTGCCCTTAAACAACAAACCCTTCTGGTTGTTCCACAAAAATCTCCTCTTCCAAGTAGCCATTGAGAAAGGCTGACTTGACATCAAGTTGAAATATAGTCTACCCTTTCTGAGCTGCTATTTCAAGAATTAATCTAATGGTATCTAGGCGTGCAACAGGTGCAAAAGTGTCTGAGAAATCTACTCCATACACCTGTGCATAGCCCTTAACCACTAACCTTGCCTTGTGTTTGTTGATAGAACCATCAGCATTCAGTTTTGTTTTGAACACCCACTTTACTCCTATGACTTTTTTGTGTTATGGTCTGTTAACTGATTACTGGTTAATTTTGTAAAATTTTTGTTATAATTATAACCCCTGTTTTGATTTTAAATTGGTTTAATTGAATAGTTATGTGTAATATATATCTATATATATAATATATAATATATTATAATAAAAATGTAAATATAATACATATATATACTCAATGAAATGAATGCATGGATTATCTATATAATATATAAGCATATAATATCTCATATAATATATCATATCAATATATATATAATATAATAGATGATTTATTAATAAATTGATTATTCATAGGTATGAAGAAGGTGGACTTGGAAGCCCAAGAAGAATTCAAACCCATAAAGAATGAAGAATTCAAGCCCAAAAAGAATTCAAGCCCATGAAGAAAAAAGAATTCAAGCCCATGAAGAAAAAAGAATTCAATCCCTCAAGCCCATGGAGAATTAAAGTCCATGAAAAGAATTAAAGCCCATGAAGAATTAAGACCCAACTTGAGCATCCCATGAAAGATATCATTTGAAGAAGGCCCAAGGATTATTTTTAATCTTAATGAAGATTAAAAATCAATTTATAGAAATCTATTTTTATTTTTTATGTGAGTGCTTTATTAAGTGTGTCTTTTAGCTAAAATTCATTTAATTATTAGTTGTGTATTATAGCTAAAATCTATTTAACTTTATGAGTGCTTTATTAGTTATGTATTTTAGCTAAAATTCATTTAACTTTAATTATGTATTATAGCTAAAATCTATTTAACTTTAAGTGTGTGAGTGCCCATTAGATATAATTATGTCTAGTTAAATAATTGAAATTGTGTGGTTTGTATTGCATCTTGTGGCCTATAAATAGGTTACTTGATTGCATTTGTAAGTGTGATTATTATTCTTGAATAAAAGTTTAGTTGTTTCCTTAGAATTCTCTCTTTGAGAATTGTTCTTGTTCTTTCTCCTTTTCTTTATTATTTTCTCTTGTGATCTTACTTCATTTCTTTCTTCTTTTTAATTCTTATGTCATTTATTGTTACTTTATTAATCACCGCCTAAATGGCCGGTTAGTTTGTGCCTTTTAAATTTTTGCAATTTTAATTCTTGTCTTTTAAATATTTACCGCCTAAATGGCCGGTTAGTTTCTGCTATTTTAATTCCTGTTATTTAAATTCTGTCATTTAAATTACGCCATTTAAATTCCTGTTAATTAATTTACAAATAAATATGAGTAACTAAACTCAATCTTGAGTTAAGGCAAGGACAGTGTCCAACGCCAATGATTCCCAAAGAAAGTTACGCTTTAAATGAGTAATATTAATTTAAATTTCACTATGAGTGTGTATTTTTAAATTAAGAAATCACTAGGTTTGGATTGAAGCATAAACCTAACTTAGAGCTTTCATGCCATGTATGAAAGTTACTAGAACTGGAAATGCTATCATACCCAAACCTGGATGATTAGTTTAGTTGTTTTGTGTATTAATTGTAATTGGATTTATGGTAGTTGCTTAAATTAGAATCTCACATATCATGTATGGGGATTGCTTAAATTAGAACTATCATCATCTCTAATTGCATTTAATAACAAACCCTCATATCTGAAATTAAATTAATATTACTAACCTTGTCTATTAAAATTTGAGAATCAACGGGTTGGCACTAAAATTGTTTTAACCAAAGTACTATCCAATTTCATATTCTTACATTCAGTAATTATTTCAATTTCTGCTTTGTTTTATTTCCTCGTATATGTTGTCTAAAAAAACCATAAAAAACCTTGTTGCCAATTTGTCCAAGTGCGTGTATTTATGTGTGACATTCTTTTTATTTTGCCATAAATAAATCTCTCAGTGGACGACCTGGACTCATCCAGAAAATATAAATTTAAATTTGGACTACAACTGCACTCGTACACTGATGAGTATAAACCTCTCACCAATAAAAAGGAAAAAAAATATAAAATTTTTATTGTGTTTTGTTTTGTGTTTTAATTGCAGGGTGAGAGTGTAGTCATTAACCAAGTCCCAAGTCTGATTCTTCTCAATCATCTTTAACTCCTCTTGCATTGCTTCTATCCAATTGGGATCTGTTGCTGCTTCATTGTAATATCCAGGTTCCACCATAGAAAGATTGCATCTCTGATATACATCAGATAACAATCTTGTACCTCTGATTGGCAAATCATCAACGGTCTCATCCTCAACTAATGGTGGAGTTGCAAATGATGGCGAGACAGCTACTGATGTGCCTTTTTTATCCTCCCAATGCCACTTTTCCTCTTCTGCAAAATGGACATCTCGGCTGATTACAATTTTCCCAGACTCTGGCTGAAACACTCTATAGGCTTTAGAGAAGTTGTTATAGCCTATAAAGATGCCCGGATCAGCTCTCTTATCTAACTTGTCTCTTTTTACCTGTGGCACAAGAGTATAACAAATACAATCAAACACCTTTAAGTTCTTTACAAGAGGTTTGTAACCATACCATGCTTCAAAAGGTGTTTTCCCTTGCACTGATTTTGTAGGCAATCTATTTTGTAAAAACACAGTTGTGTTAGCTGCTTCAGCCCAAAACTTCTTGGGAAGATCTTTCTCATGAAGCATGCAACGAGACATCTCCATAATAGTCCTATTCTTCCTTTCACTCACTCCATTTTGTTGTGGAGTGTAGGGAGTTGAAAATTGGTGCTCAATTCCAGCCTCTTCACAGAATTTGGTAAACTGTTCCGAGGTGTACTCCGTCCCATTATCTGATCTAATAACTTGAATCCTGCAGCCACTTTGATTCTCAATCCATTCCTTGAATCTCCAAAATACTCCTGCAACTTCAGTTTTGAATCTCAAGAAATAGATCCAACACATTCTAGTTAGATCATCTATAAATGCAATGTAATAGCGACTTCCCTTCAAAGATGACTCTGACTTTGGTCCACTAAGGTCAGTATGAACCAACTGTAACTTTTGAGTCGCTCTCCAAATTGTTTGAGTAAAAGGTAGCCTAGTTTGCTTCCCAAACTGGCAGACTTTACAAACTGATTTAAGATCTTCCAATAGAGGTAATCCTTGCACCATATTCCTTTTCCTGAGATCCTGCAAAACAACCTGATTGCAATGGCCTAATCTTTTATGCCATAGTTCAGTTGCAATATCAATTACAACATGAGCTGTTTGTTCATTCTTCTCCAGGTCTAAAGGAAAGCATTTACTTTTCATGCTAACCCTAAACACCTGCTGACCATTAGCATCCTTAATCACGCACATGCTATCCTCAAACAACAGTTTAAAGCCTTTTTCAAGCAACTGGCCAACACTAAGCAAATTTTGATCAACTTCAGGCACAAAAAGAACATTCGAAATCATCTTAGTACCTGAAGAGGTTTCCAATGCAATGGTTCCCCTGCCTTTGACCTCCGTGTAATCTCCATTGCCTATCTTCACCATCATGCCCCCGACGTCTTCAAGCTCCTTAAATAACTCTAGATTGCTGGTCATATGATTGGAGCAGGCACTGTCTACCAGCCACATTTCCTTTGAACAATTGGCTAAAAGACAATTTGCAGCAAACAATTGCTCCTCCTGGTGATCAGCAACCTGAGCTTCTGTAGCTTGATGAGATTTACTTTTGCATATCTTAGCAATATGTCCCAATTGCTTGCATTTGTTGCACCTAACATCTGGTCTCTTCCAACATCTGTAAGGTGGATGGCCCTTCTTTTTGCAATGTTCACAAGGAGGAAAGTTTGGCTTGTCACTACCTCCTATCTTGCTGTCAGAACGATCCACTTCCTCCTTCCATTTCTTTTTTTCTTTACCACCTTGACTAACCTGCAACTTAGCCTGCAATGCTCCCTCAATTGACCCTTCCTGCCTTATAAACCTTCTCTGTTCCTGTGTTTGTAAGGCATTCAAAAGTTCTGCCAAAGTGATGATTGACAGGTCTTTTGAATTCTCCAAGGCTGAGATTGTTGTCTCAAACCTTTCAGGAACTGTCACAAGCAGCTTCTGCACTATCCTTGAATCAGCAAATTCACCTCCCAGCAATCTCACCTTGTTTGCAATTCCCAGAAGTTTATCTGAGTATTCTTGAACTGTCTCAGATTCCTTCATCTTCTGCAACTCAAATTCCCTTATTAGATTCAGCTTTTGCATCCCCTTGATCCTCTCATCTCCTTCATACTCTTTCTTGAGAAAATCCCATATCTCTTTAGTTGTTTTCAGGGTCATAATTCTGGTGAATATTGCTGGTGAAACTGCAGAGAACAAATAAGACTTGGCCTTTGACTTTCTCTGCTTCTTTTCTTTGTGATTCCGTAGGTGAGCTACAGTTGGATTCTCAGGCAAAGGAGGGATAGCATAATCCTCCGCAACAACTTCCCAGAGGTCATTGGCATCTAGAAAAGCTTCTATTCTTACTGCCCAAATTTGGTAGTTTAGACCATCAAACACTGGAGGAGCTATAGCAGTAAAAGGAGTTTCAGATTGCATGGTGTTTCCCTAAAAAGAATAGCTCACAAGTCCCGCAAGAAAAACAGCTCTGATACCAATTTGTTGGTGATAACTAAGAAAATAGAAGCAAAAAACAGCAGAGAGAATTCACTAAATGGAGGCAAATCACAGATAAGATTTATTGAGTCTCTAGGATTGTTTAAATACATCAAACCTTAACTGTTATCTCCTAAAATATAGGAACTAATCAACTGAAGAATTTAAACTATAGATAAACAAAAAATAAATCAAAACAAAAGCCTTAAACTTAGGACTGTAACTAACTATTTTATCAATTAAATTAGCTACTTCTGCTCCTATTTTTCCTCTCCCAAAGCCAGCTGTAGGAGAGATTTCCAGATTATGTTCAATTATGCTCCAGCGTCATAACAGTTGCTGAGGCATTTTCAACAGGTTTGCTTTGAGTTGAGTTTTGTGGTGCTCTCTTCCGTTCTGTTTTGTTTCTGCATGGTAATTAATAGAAAGAAAATCCGAATGGCCAAACAGCCATCTCCCCCGAGCAATTCAGGGCTTCTTCCGGCGCCAAAGACTCCCCCCGGATAACCTTCTTCTGGACTGCTCCCACCCAGCCATCTTCTAGCTCTCTCAGACAGTTGATTGAGCATCCTCACTTTTCCCAGGCAGGACTTGTACTCCTGGCTGGCCCTGCCAACTTCTTGTTGAGCTTAGTCAAAACAAATACATTTTAATCGTTGTATTCAAATAACAATTAACGAGTTTTTCGCGAACCTGATGCTTATTGAGTTTTCTACAACCCTCAAAATTCTTTCGCATTGAATTTGACTCTTTGGGTGAAGTTTAACGACGCCGGAGTGAGGGTGGTGGAGGCAACGGCGGTGGGCGGGGTTGAGGAGTGGCTCCGGCGGGGGGGCCGCGCGGAGGAGATGAAGCTCGTTCACTGGGAGGATATGTTTCACAAACCCTACTTCTGGTCCACCTTTTATGTTCAGGTATATATGGCTGTACGTGGCTTCATCTGATCAATATTTCAAGTGAATTCTGAGATAAGACTTGGCATTGCAGCTGACAGAATTTGAAGAAGGTGGTCTAGCAATTGGGCTGAGCTGCACCCATCTCTTAGCTGATCCAATTTCTTCCACCACGGCGGCAAAATCCTCTCTCCTCCGCTCTTCCACCCACTGCCGCCACGAATTTCGACCAACACCACCACCCAGGCCCATTCAGACTTAATCAATCACTACAAATCATATGCACAGAATAAGCCAGCAGCCCCCTCCATAACAGCAACAAAACAAGAAACCCTAACCCTGGGTTTTACGGACGAAATGGTGCACTCCTGCATAGCCATGGCAGCCGGGGCCCGGGCCGGTGAGAACCTGACCCCTTTCGAGGCGCTGGCAGCGCTGTTCTGGGTATGCGTCAGCAAAGCCAAAGGCGAAGCAAACGGCCTCATACCCATGTCCATATGCATGGATATGAGAAAAACCCTGCATTTGGAAAAGGGCTTCTTTGGGAACTGCATGGCTTACAGTAAGGTTAACGGGGCGGGTTTAGACGAAAAAGGGTTGGAAAAACCGACCATGGCTGTGAGAGAAGAGGTGAAGAAGATGGGTAACAAAGAGGGGGCTATGGATCTGGTTGAGTGGCTGGAACTAGGGGTCGTTGACTATGGTGATCAGATGAATGGCTGTGATTTGATCTGTAATAACTTTGAAGATGTGGAGCCATATTCAGTAGTGTTCTAAGAGGGTCTCGATCAAGTTCATGTTTCTTGTTAGACTGAACCTATGACTGGGCTAGGGCAGGTTTTGATCCTTCCATCGCCACAGGGTAAGTTTAGCAGGGTAGCCATGGTTACACTTGCAGAAGACGAAGCTGCCAAGCTGTGTGAAGTTGAGCTTCTGCTTCACTTTAACCCTACTGTTTCAATGGGAGCTAGCAAATACTGATGATCATAAACACATATATATATATATATGATTTACAAATTACAAATTTACAAAAATTAATGATAGCAAGTTATAATTTGCATTAAAAACATTATCAAAATAATATAACAATAGTATTTTATAATTAAAAGTTCAATAATTAAGATGTAGCTAGAAGTTTAGATAATTTAAGCTCTGTGATTAAGATTGTCCAATGTAGTAAAGTGTGCCCTTAAACCATTGTCCAAAGTGACCAAAATTATTGAAGGGAGGGATGTTTTTTGAGTATTGTTGTAACAATTTTATGGTCATAAAATCACCTCTATAGGAAATATTTTTATAAATTCACTTTTAAGAAAAAGAAAATAGTTTGGTATTTGATTAAATCATTTGATAATATACATTATTTTTTAAGTTTTAAAATATTTTGTAGCTAATAATAAATGCATTATATCTTACAACATTTAATTAAAATTGATAGTGTCATCAGTTATGTGACGTCTTTTCATTGGAGAAGATTAAGGAGACAACCATATGTCATTATCTCCTCTGCCTAGCAACTCTTCTAATAAGGATACGACACATAACTAATAATAATATCATCAATCATAACTCCTAACATTATTCTTTCATTAATTAATAAAATTATTTTAAAAATAAAAACAACACCTTTTATTTAAAACAATGTGCGTTTACCGAAGTTTGACCATAACATTACTCATACATCATATTTGAAATATTTTACCAATCAATAATAATATCAAAAACTATTTAGCAATTTACTTGCAAAATCTTTGATACATTTATGCATATGCAGAGGTGTTATATATTTATATTAATACGATAAAAAATATAATATATTAATACATGAGTATTATAAATAATAACAAAATTAAACATTTAAATGATAATTTAAAAAATAATATTTAAATATCAAAATTAAAATATATTAAATATACCTTAATTGATAATTTAAAAAAAAATGGCTTTTGGGATGGAGGGAATCTTTTTGACTCATTAGTTAATCAAATTAAATGTGTGTTTTCCAAAGTTGATTTGGTCCTAAATCTAATCTTTTTGGTAGGGGCTCGAAGTTAAATTAATATCATCAACCGACCACCTAAAATTAATTCAACTCTTTCCAATTATTTTGTACTTCCAATGTATTTTTTTAATCCAAAATGCTATTTAAATATTTATCACGATCTTAGTGAATAAATAATTAAATTATGAGACAAGTTTTAAGAGCTAATCGTTCGAATAGATACAGATTATTAACACTAGTATAAAAATAAACTTAGACCCACGTCTTTATAATAATTCAAATTCCTAAACATGTGTGATGAATTATCTACACTATTTCAAAGAGTTTATAAGTTATTTTGTGGTGTTAAAAATAAACGGAGTAAAACTAGTAACAATTAGAAGGCCTTTAGCCCTAGCCATTAATTATAATTAAGCATTAAGCTAGGATTTAGCAATTTCACCTAATCTTAAGTTATACATATGGTATATGAATGGCTTGGTAATTAGGTATTGGCTAACTTTAATTAGTAGCTTTTTTTATAAATAGAAAGTAACGTATAAGAAAAGTAATTAATTAACAATTAACACTAGGGATTGGTGCAAGGAATCATTAATTCAAACCCTAATTAATCACCATGTGCTTATTCATTGTCAAATGTTATAATATTCTTATCCTAAATTAGAAATGATAAAAAAAAATATTGATGGGTTCACACATTAATCAAAACCTTAATTACATGGTAAGAAATCATATTTTATGATATTTTTATTTAAAGTAGTGATAATTACTTCATTTAAACTATTATTTAAAGTCATTTTAAGTCTAAAAATTAATTAATTGAGAGCAAACAGAAAACTCAACGATTACACACCTGATATATAGGTTTTAATTAACTTAATTTTGAACTAAAAATATGCTAAAATATTAGTTTTAGGATGAATAGTAAACATGAATTAGATGAGGAATGAAATACTATATTTTTTAATAATTTGAGAGCTCCGAGTATATAAAGTATTTGGAATATTAAATATTGATTTTGGTGTTTTATTAGGTTTATGCTATGCCTAAATGAACAATTTTATTATTCAAAATTTTATATATGCAAATTGTTCAATATAAAAAGCATTGCAATATACTTTAGTGAGTTAAATAAAGCTTTCAATTCTCAAAAAAATATCAAACTTGTATTATAGATTTATAGTCACCAAGACTTGGGCAACTTTGATTTGGCAGTTTCATTTTTTGATGTGTCATTTAAATTATTGATATTATTTAAAATTTATCTTTATTTATACAAGGACAACAAATATTTTAATTACTGATGAGGTGTCATTTAAATATTGGCATGTACATATCTATTTTTATGTCATGTACAAGCTTTGTTAACATGTATTTGACATTTTCCTACTCACCTTAGTAAGTGTCACTGATAAGTTTTATATTTATTCTCAATTAATTTTTGGACTAAAATGACCTAAAGCATTCGTTTAAGGATAAGCAATAAGCATGAATTATATAAGAGACGAAACATCACATTTTTAATAGTCCAGAGAGTTCGAGATATATAAAACCTTTAAAGGGATGCCGTATTCCAAAAGTTTGGAATGAGAGTTAATTTAACTCGCTTCACAATTATTAACTTTTTAATTAAAAACAACTTAAAATATGGATTTAAGAATCAACACTAAACATAAATTAGATAGGCAACACAATATGGTCAAATTCACATTTTTGCTCATATACTTTTTTTATATTTTTTTTGTGTTATCATTTGAATTTTTTGTAATTTTAATTACACTTCTAGATTTGTATTTTTAAGTTAATTTAATTCCTATACTTTAATTTTTTTCTTTATAATAATTCAAACTTTTTATTGTTTCAATTATACCCATATATCTACATTTTTTAGTTAATTTAATCTATATTATTTGATTTATTAGAAAAAAGATAAAATGTAATGAATCAATTTAACTCTCCATTTTTTTTTTACATGTCACAAGAATTAAATTAAGTGAAAAATATAGGTACCCGAGTACAATTAAAATAATAAAAAAATAAAAAAGCTAAAAAATATATATATATACATATATTTATTTGGGTTTGATCATATATACATATATACAAGTATGGCCCTCCACTGCCTGCATTGGCAGCTTAGTTGGTCATAGCTAGAGACACAAAGTGCCTCTAAGGTGAAGTTTGAGACAAGGACCAAGGACCAAGAATTGATTCTCGCTAGCGGCAGTGTGGGAGCAATCTCTCAAAATAAGGAGGACTCTTTGTGCGCAGTGAGCATTAGTTTAGCCACTGTGCCGGCTGAATCACTATGATTAACCGCCTCACATTCTGTTGGGTCGGGTGTGAGGGCATCTGAGGTGAACGATTCACCTTTTGGGACAAATATGACCCTCCACTTAGATAGGCGTATGGTGTACCCCATAATTCAATAAATAAATAATTAATTAATAATGGTTTCAGACTTTAGAAAATAATATTAAAATTAATATTAATATTAATAGTGATAATAATGTTGAATGTGGAAGGAAACATCTTCTCCGCATCCATGGGGATTTTCAACACGTGGGAGATGGGTCGCCCAATTCATCTGCGATTCATTTCTTCTTTCATTTTAATTACTATGTAATTCATTTTTGAATTAATTTACCTAATTTTATTCTTTAATGGGTAAACTTTTAATTTCTCTAATAATAATAGTAATTATTTTTTTTATTAATTTTATAAAAAAATTATAATGCCACAGATATATAAAATAAAAAATAAAAAACAAAAAACACAAAAGCAGATATATTACCCGCTATCATTATTAATTCTCGTCGCTACGAACCTATCGATAGAAAAATTCATTGCTAAATTCTTCTTATTTTTCTTCAAAAATCACTGATTTTTAAAGTCATTTTCTTCTTAATTTCTTAAAAAAATTTCTATTGAAATCATAGAAATTACTCTGTTTTCCTATCAAAATTTTATTGTCAATTTCATATATACGTGAAATTGTGCACATATATATGTTTGTATAGAATCTTCAAAATGTTGAGGGTTATAGAATCAGTTCTTTCTATATCTGTATTTTTTATTAAGTTTCGGATTAATATAATTTAAGTGTCATTCATCATATTATATATATTTAATTTTTTTATTTAATTTATACTAAACAACGCTGATGTTACAAATCAAATGTAACGATATAAGACCTATTCTATCAAATTTGTTGTGTTAAAATAATTAAACGAGTAAACCTCATTACTATTATTATATTTGAATTGTTACATCAATACTGCTTATTATAAATTAAATAACGTTATTTAGAAGTTTAAAATTTTATATGTGTGTGTGACAATAAGATTAAGATGCTATTAAATAAATAAGTAGAAAGGGATTAATTATGACAGCATGAATACATCATACATGACACAAACACTAACTAAGTCGGGATTAATGTTTGAAAATCTTCGCATTCTTTAAGGTTTAAGGAATTAAGCTCTGATTTGAAGCGACAGCTTGTGGCCTCCACGAAACCAAAGTTGGATGCATGTAATGAAGCGTAATTTAATTTAATTAATTTTGAATTTTTAGTTCTTGTGGTACTATGTATTAATTAAAGTTTGACTTGTGAACCGGCGTACCTTCTTAGGATCCGTGGCCGCCACGCATGCACTTTCCGTACACCCATCCATCACTTCTTAAAAAAAAGTGTATGGCTAATTCATTTAATATAGTCTTTGACGGTTAAATTAATATAATATATAAATAATAAATAAGTATAAATGTTATGACTTTCACCGCTTATTTGAAAGAGATTTCTTATCTTTATATAAACAAGGTAGGTGAGAATATTTAAAATTATCATTCTAAGATTTTGGAGCTTGATTGTTTTGACCCGAAAATAAATTTCTTATATTAAATAGAATGGACTCGAAATTTTTAGAGATAAAATGACGTGGCACCAACTGAAATTACTAGAATACCCTTACGCGTAGATAGTCTAACCTGCCACGTGGATCACCTGAAAGACCGACACGTGGCAAGTCAACACTCCGGAGCGGAGCCCGAGAAATTCGGGCCGAACTGCAGGACTCGATCCAACTTGACCGAGATTCTCGGGAGTCGTGCCCGCTCATCTCGGGTACCCTAAAACGGATGGCGTGGCCGATGGATTCAGCAGAAGATTTCAGTATTTTATTTATTGAGAATTTCTTATGTATGTTGAGGTATCATATGATTGCACCTAGGGTGTTAGATGTTATCTTGGGAGACGTGTCTCAATGTATTTATGTAATTGAGGATTTGATGGTAATATATGGTACGAATTCTTTATGATATTATATAAAGTGAATTCAGGTATGTACCGTATCAAGTTTCGATTATTGTTTCCGCATTACGAATGATTTGCTGGGTGGTTTCCCTTTGAAATATGGTATTTGTTGTATGAGGAACGTATTTAGGAAAGGGATTATGTATGTATAATGGGCCCCAGCATAGTCACGCCCTTCGATGGGACGGGGTGTTACAGTTGGTATCAGAGCGAATTTTTGGAAAAGAAGTTCGATGAAAGAGTCTTAAGTGATTAGGATGTAGTCGATATTAGGGCGAACCTAAGGAAAAGGTCGTGTGTGACTAGATAAGTAAAGCCATCGTAAGATTTAGGTATTGACGGTTACTGGATAAGTGCGTTGTTGTGGAAGTGCATGTCTAGGCTAGTTCTGGCTAAGGAAAGACTTGGTACTTAAGTGCGTCCATTGTGACCCACCACTCTTTCCTGGGAACTTACCTGGTGTACTCTTCACGACAGACACTATTTCAGTAGACGACTACTATTCCCTATGAATAGTAGAATGCCTGATAGAAGCTAGTTCGAGCAGAATGATCTAACTATTAGAGTAAGGATCCAATGATATGATTCGAATGTAAGGATGACTCGGTAACCATGATTATGGATCCGAGAGATTTTAGAGACTATTGATTTGAGGACATTAGTCAAAATCATTGTAAGCAAAGATTGGATAACAGGTAGTTATCGAAGATGATCAGATCAGGAATGATTAGTCTGATGAGGCATGACCTAACTGATGAGTTAGGATCAAAGGATAAGTATTTTCGATGATCATTTAGTATCTCGGAAATAAGATATGAGATCCCACAGGATTGGGACAAACGAGAGGCCAAAGATGGCGAAATGAGGGCGCATGAGTGCGTCAATTGATGAGGCGAAAGTGGTGCAACTGATGTGACTCGCAAAGATGGGATAGGAAACCCTAGCAGGGGACGACACTACTGGTCGGTGTTTGTAGTGACAGATCTGGATCTAGGGACCGAGCAAAAAGCTTATAATGAGCTTACGATCAACGTACCGGGGAAGCTAGTTAGCTGTCTCGCGGTATGGGTCAGGTGACCCAGGGTCTAAGTTGTTTAGTGTACTGTCGAGGAGACGATCAGATGCTGAATATCTGGGACAACACAGTAGGGTCTGTACCTTGTAGGGGAGATCTAAGTCCCAATGGGTGCGAGGTGTGCTACTAGCTATGATTGATAGAGGCCAGAAGCCTCAGGAATCTAAATGAGACAGATTAAATATGGACTGTGTGTCCTATTTAAAGATTGCAATGAGATCATGAAATGGTCGTGTTGGGTGGCTTAAAGGAATGCTACCTAACATATGAAATGGAAAGGAAAGATGCATGCTCGTGAGCCGCGTAGGCGCTACCTATGAGGTGAGGAAATCACCAGGCCATGATGAGGGCCTAGAATGAAGGTTCTTACAGAAGGAGTTAGACTCAGGGCAACGACGACGAATGATAGTTCTTAGAGGACTACGACGAAACCGTGCAGTTTTCACCCGGAATGTACCCGAGTGAGGGTTGACGTAGGATGTAGGAGTAAGCCTACCATATGATGGGGGTGATAATGACAGCTGTGTGCTGGCTGACGGAAAGAGTAGTGCCTAGGAAGAACTAATTTAATGGTCGTGTGCCGATAGTCAACTGGATCTGAAAAACGAAATGCGAGAGTCAGTAGATTCTCGGTGTGAGATTTCAGGTAGTGGAGCATGACCGGTCTAAAGGCTTGACCGATGAATAGCGAAATGGTAGTCTTGACTCAAGGTAGAGTTCGGGTACTAACAAGGAAAAAAGTTGCTTAATGGGTCGTATGGACCGTAAAGGAATGATAGAGGAAGCTTAGTCAACAGAGGAAGTGACTACGTTTCAGTGTGCCAAATGAACCTGCAGAATCAGGTAAAGTTGTCAGGGTCAACCCGGCAAAGAGAGCTTAAAGGCACCACGATGAATAATGAGCCATGATGGCAAAGGAATCGAGTTCTTGGAAGATAAAGGAAACCAGGTAGTGTAATCTGATTTGGGATCTTCGAGGATTAATCGATATGAGATTTTTGACGAATTTCCCTGAAAGAAATGATTGAGGATCTAGAAGTTCGTAATGGAACTTTAAAGTTTTCAAAGGAAGAAATCCAGTGATGACAAGAGTACCGTGGGTAATGTAAGTACCTACCTGCTCTAGCTGGTAATGTAGCTATGATTGTCGTCTTAAAGATTGTGTAAATCTTGGACGTGATTGAAAGGATCAAATGATGGCAAATGTGTCAAGATGATAGGTTGCAGTAAGAGAAGCTGCAAACTCAAATTGATTGAGGATCCGAGATTTTCGATTTTGGAGATTGGAACTCTCGTATGGTTAGACAGTTAGTCTAGGTAGCCTTAATGGGAAAATTAAGAAATGTATAGCTGAGTGATGTCAGCAAATTATGGAAATAAGGAGCCTGTCGAGATATGGTATGGGCACTTGCGGTCAATGAAAAGTCGTACGAAGAATTGGGAAGTAGCAAGTTATATTCTCAGATTAATTCTTAATGATGAAATTGCCAATAATAGTTTGAGGCTATTGGATGCTTGGTTATGTGTGACTTGATTGAAGACGTGAATTATCAGGAGATAATTAAGAGCTGATGTTTTTATCTCGATTTGATGAATTATTAAAACAGCTGCAAGAGGCTGAGATATGTTATGATCAAAATACAATCGAGGGTAAAATAAGAGAATGAAACGTTAAAAGTAACCAAAAGCATAACATTCATTCCATACGTTCAAACAGTTACAAGAAATCAAGCCATACAATCACTCAAAGGAAAAATGGCAAACAATAAAACTGGTGATGATGCCAATGCTCAGTGAGGACGACGGTTGCCAAACACAACAGCTCCCAACTCATCGATGTCATCTGAGGGTGGCATCTGGCCACTGCTGGCTTCACCAGGATAAGGTGGAAGAATAGCCTCTGAGAAACCAGGATAAGGGACGTCATCTGGGATGATGGAAAGATCGGAACTCCAGTTCGGGTTTTGATCAGGTTGAGGAACAGGTTGGTAATATGAAGAATAGTATGCGAATAGTGAATCTAGCAAGAAAGCTCGATAAGCTTGCAAATCCCTAACCTGTTGTTGAAGAGCTAGAATTTGGGATACACAACCATAGATAGGATCCTGAAGCCGGGCTTGAGCTTCAAAGAAGAGTGTGGCGGAAGCCCAAAATTGGTCGTTGACCGAAAGTGGAGCAAGGAGGTTAACGATATTCCTGACAGTAAAAACCTCACGGATGGTAGCAAAACGAGTAGCACCATCCTCACAATAGAAGTAAGGTGCAAAGATGCATTGTGGAGTGCATCCTCTGTTTAAGACTATCCAGGCACCACATCGAGACCGGGGATTTAGTGTGATACGTCTCGGCATGATAGATCTGGGTTTAACTAAATCTAAACAATCAAATACGGGTCGGATCTAAATGGGACAGATCTAGTTATATGGGTTGAATCAGATATGGGTTAGATCTAATGGGTCAAAGTAAGGATGGGTCAAACCTGAAGCAGATCGAGACGGGTCAGGTCGGGTCGGGTCAGGCCGAGTCTGGTCGGATCGACCCAGATCTGGCAGCAGCGGCAGGGACGGCGACGATGGTCGCAGTGGCGGCTGAGGGAGGCCGGGCGATGGTCGGTGGCTGCGCGAGAGGGTTGGCAGTGGTGGCGGCGTACCTTTTTTGAATTTTGAATTTTTAGTTCTTGTGGTACTATGTATTAATTAAAGTTTGACTTGTGAACCGGCGTACCTTCTCAGGATCCGTGGCCGCCACGCATGCACTTTCCGTACACCCATCCATCACTTCTTATTTATTTATTTATCACAAAATAAAAAAAAGAGTATGGCTAATTCATTTAATATAGTCTTATTTATTTCCCCCTTGTTGTCTTTTTCGATTTGTACTATGCTGTGATTAATTAATTTATCAGCATATAGCAAGCCGCCATTTCCAACTTCAAAGGTTGGCCATCAACCAACCAGACCAACTTCAATGGTTGGCCATCCGCCTAACACCCAACCAAATTCAAGCATGCACGTGACATTTTGACTTTTCCCTTTTTTTTATGGGGCAATATAATAAAAATTGTTCCCCCCCCCCTAAAAATTGTTCCCCCCCCCCTACCCTACCCTACTACGAGAGGGAGTTGGTTCTGGGTTTTTTAAGACTAAGGGATAAAAAATAAAAATTATTAATTAATTAATTTTATTAAAATTATAAAAATTTATAAAAAATAAGAAAGAATAATTTGGGATTTCATTAAAATCTTATTTGAAAAAAATCTAATGAGACAAAACCCCAAACAAAGAAAAAAGAGTACCTTGCATTGTAAACATTGTATTAAAAAATGAAAAATATATATTTAAATTTACATGCTTCCTCCCGAATCTTCATAAATATTTCTTGATTTGATCAATCTTCTTTTCATCTAGGAGTATCAAAAAATATCCGAAAATCGATAAATCGGACCAAATCGAACCGAACCATGCCTTTTGAATTGGTTCTATGGTTCAATGGTTAGATTCTGGTTCTAAAAACTTAAGAACTGATATATTTGATTTGGTTACTGTTTTTTTTTTTCAAATCGTGGTTCGAACCGAACCGAAACCGATATTATACTTATATATTATAATTTTTTGGGTATATATATACATATGCATAAATTGTATCATTTCTTAGAAAACTAGCAAGATTCATGAACTCTTTTATTTCTAGGTTTTTATGCGCTATTGTTATACTAAATGGTCGATATAATCTCATTTGAGGAGATAGTCTACGAATTATTTTGTTCTACTTTTACTTCAAGACTTGAAATATTAATAAAGTTACGGAATATTTAATGCCTTCTTGAAGATTGTCAATGAATTTAATGCCTTCTTGAAGATTGTCAAGAATATTTAAGTAACATAGTTTTGTCAATGAATTTAATGCCTTCTAAGAATATAAGAAGAGGAACATAGTTTTGTCAATGAATTTAATGCCTTTTTGAAGAATGTCAAGAATATTTAAGTAACATAGTTTTGTCAATGAATTTAATGCCTTCTAAGAATATAAGAGAAAGGCAATAAAGAGGAACATAGTTTTGTCAATGAATTTAATGCCTTCTAAGAATATAAGAAGAAAGGCAATAAAGAGGAACATAGTTTTGTCAATGAATTTAATGCCTTATAAGAATATAAGAAGAAAGGCATTAAAGAGGAACATAGTTTTGTCAATGAATTTGGAGGAAACACAAACTACCGTATACACACATATATAGAAAATACGGACAAAATTAAACACAATTTAATTTGTCTTTTTGCCAACACATTTGAAATAATTCAAAGCTTTTTTTTTTAAATAAAAATTAACACAAGACATAATTTTAAAAGTTCGAGAAATATAAAATATTATCTCTCTCAAATAAGAGAAGTCATTTTTTGGGAAAGTTTAAAAACATCTTTCTACCAATAAAAAAAAACCCCAAAATATTATTATCATATTATTATGATAATTTTTTGTATCAAAACCTTATAAAACTATTGTTGTTCGTTCAATGTAAAAGAGTACATTTCTACGTAGAAAGTTCAAATGTTATTTATAAAACATTTGAACTAAAACATTTCTATGTAGGAAGGGATGACTACGTTTGTTGTGGGCAAAAATGTACTAAGAGGGAAAGACTGTTGAATGGAGATACGAAATGTAGTTGGCAACTCGACAGTTACGTTGGTATAATATATATATGTATATATGTACATATATATATATGTACATATATATATATATGAGAAAAGCGTGAATGGGTGGCGATTGCATCAAGCATTGCATCATTCACACAAAAAAAAAAATATATGATTTCCCATTTGGAAATGATTTTGAAGTTGACTATCTCCATTTCAAATCCTATAAATTCGTCCTCCTCTTGCACTGATATCTTCGGACAATCAATCAAATCAAATACTCCACTGCAAGTCAGAACCAGTGAAGGAAAGAGAGAGAACCTCTCTCTCTCTCCCTCTCTCTGAAGATTCGGATTTGTTGTTTAGCTCTGAATCCAAGTTTCTGGGCATTAAACTTCGAGGAATAAAAAAAAAAAAAGGAATTCTTGGTTTTGTGAGTTCTGATCCATTGGAGGAGTTCTTGTGCAATGGAGGGTGGCGAGAATGTGTTTGGAGTGAGCAGTGCTCGGCTGAGCAGCTCCAACTTATGGCGGAGCAACGGAAGGGAGATTTTCTCCAAGTCTTCGCGAGAAGACGACGACGAAGAGGCCCTGAAATGGGCGACTCTCGAGAAGCTTCTGACGTATCTGAGAATGAGGAGGGGGATTCTCACTGAGGAAGAAGGGCAGCCCAGAGAGATTGACATCCAGAATCTTGGAGTTTTGGAGAGGAAGAATCTCTTGGAGAGGCTGGTCAAGATTGCAGAGGAGGATAATGAGAAGTTCTTGTTGAAGCTCAAGGAGCGGATTGACAGGTAACAGAATCTGACAAAATATAAACAAGGAAAGATATGGATCAGTTTTGCTGATGAATTAGCCTTCGGGTACGTGCGGGGTATAGGTCCCTTCTCGATAGGCTTGAGCCCAATGGAAAATGGGGCCACTGACCCTAAGGTTTAAAATAAAAATCTATAAAAATCTTCCACATGTGAATCAATGTGGGTTTTTAGAAATGTATGTGCATGGGGGCTCATCCAGAACAATTCGACCCCTGGTGAACAAAGTGAGATCATATCATTATGCCCCTTGTCACCTGGCCAACCTTGGGTTTAAAATATGAATCTTATGCTTGCGAACTGACGTGGGTTTTTTTTTGAAATCTTGTGTTTTGTTGACGGGTTTGTTTGTTTGTTTGCTTTGATTGTGGAATTGGGTTTCAGAGTTGGACTTGATCTTCCAACCATACAAGTGAGGTTTGAGCATTTGAGTGTTGGTGCTGAAGCTTATGTTGGCAGTAGAGCTCTCCCAACAATCCTAAACTTCTGCATTAACATCCTAGAGGTAGTTTATCATTAGTTTGATCTCTCACAAAACATAATTTTTGGTGATAGTTCTGAGTTCTAAACCTGCAATTTCTCTGTTTGTGAAAAGGGGTTCTTGAATTATATCCATATCCTGCCAAGTAGAAAGAAACAACTGGCAATTCTACATGATGTCAGTGGAATCATCAAGCCAGGAAGGTGAGAAAAATGAAGAAAATTGCAACCCCATTTCCCCCTATCAATCAATCATTCTGGTTCTGATTATAATTGATCTGGTTTTTGCAGAATGACATTGCTTTTAGGCCCGCCAAGCTCAGGGAAGACCACATTGCTGCTAGCTTTGGCTGGGAAACTTGATAAAGATTTGAAAGTAAGGGAATGAATTAATTAGTTCCATCTTTGTAAAATGAACTTTCAGTCTATCCTTCTTTCACTTTCTCATCTTATGGGGTGGTAATCTACAGGTTTCAGGGAGAGTAACATACAATGGCCACGGAATGAATGAGTTCGTCCCCCAGAGAACATCGGCTTATATCAGTCAGTATGATCTTCATATAGGAGAATTGACAGTTAGAGAAACACTGGCTTTCTCAGCAAGATGTCAAGGGGTTGGAGCTAGCTATGGTCAGTTCAATTTAATACGATAATGCGATACTAGGATTTGGGTTCAAAGATTGTGTTCTGAGGATGATGATGAGTTGGTTTGAATTTGAAAAATTTGCAGAAACATTAGCAGAATTGTCGAGGAGAGAGAAGGAAGCAAGCATTATGCCTGATCCAGACATCGATGTTTACATGAAAGTAAGCAATTTGTTGAAGATGGATGATATATTATTGAGCCAACAAACATTTAATGACTTTGTTGTTGTTGTAATCATTTAGGCAGCATCGCTGGAAGAGCAGAGAGCCAGTGTGATGACAGATTATGTTCTTAAGGTGCTTACTTGAAATTCATTTAATGGAAAACATTTGACAAAAAAGAAGAAGAAGAATTAAAAATGACTTGTATCCTTATTTCACAGATTTTGGGACTGGAACTATGTGCTGACACTATGGTAGGCGACGAAATGATGCGTGGTATTTCAGATGGGCAGAAGAAGCAGCTGACAACAGGTAGAAGCAGGGAGCAACTGTTTGTAAATCTCCAGAAGGAGAAAATGTGTTGTTGATGAGCTTTCTGAGAATATTAATGCCAATGTTTTTTGATGAAATGTGAATGAAACAGGGGAGATGTTGGTTGGACCGGCTAGACCACTCTTCATGGATGAGATATCGACTGGCTTGGACAGTTCTACGACATTCCAGATCATTAATTCAATCAGGCAGTCCATTCGCATCCTTCAAGGAACTGCTCTCATCTCTCTACTTCAGCCTGCACCCGAAACTTATGATTTGTTTGACGACATAATTCTGCTCTCAGACGGGCAAATTGTGTATCAAGGCCCCCGGAAAAATGTGCTAGACTTCTTTGAATACATGGGCTTCAAGTGCCTTGAGAGGAAAGGAGTTGCTGACTTTTTGCAAGAAGTAAGTTGACGAACTAAACTAAGTGCTGTTGTTTGTTCGCTTGTACTATGAATCCAAAACAAACGCTTTTTCTGTGCGAAATGCAGGTAACATCGAGGAAAGATCAAGAGCAGTACTGGGTAAGAAAAGGGGAGCCCTACAACTTTGTTCCCGTCAGGGAATTTGCAGAAGCGTTTCAATCATTTCATGTTGGTCGGAGGATAGGAGACGAGCTTGCTGTTCCATTTGACAAATCTAAGAGCCACCCTGCAGCTTTAACAACTAACAAGTATGGCGTGAGCAAGAAGGAACTACTCAAAATTCTGATTTCCAGGGAGTACTTGCTCATGAAAAGGAACTCATTCGTCTACATATTCAAGATGACTCAAGTAAGTACATGTTATCAATCTTGGTCTAGGGATACTTGGAGGAGTTGAATCAAGCTCACATCGATCCAATTTTTGTCTCGCTGTTTCAGCTCATCACTATGGCATTCATTACAATGACAGTTTTTCTTAGAACTGAAATGTCCAAGAAAACAGAAGAAGATGGTGTGATTTACCTGGGAGCTCTCTTCTTTGCTCTCGTCATGATTATGTTTAACGGATTGTCAGAGCTAGCCATGACCATTCTGAAACTGCCTGCCTTTTACAAACAGAGGGACCTTCTCTTCTTTCCATCTTGGGCTTACTCTTTGCCCACATGGATTCTCAAGATCCCCATCACATTTGTAGAAGTCGCCATCTGGGTATTCACAACTTATTATACCATTGGCTTTGATCCAAATGTCGGAAGGTGATGTGTAACTTCTTCAGTTCAGGCTTTGGTTTCATTCCTTCTTCTGATATATGATGCATCTTCTCAACCGCAGGCTCTTCAGGATGTACCTCCTGTTCCTATGCATTAACCAGATGGCTTCTGGACTGTTTCGACTCATCGGGGCATTAGGTCGCAATATGATTGTGGCAAACACCTTTGGCTCTTTTTCTTTGATGGCACTTCTTATGTTGGGAGGATTCATCCTGGCAAGAGGTAAAAAAATTGCCTTTAAAATTCTGATATTTGGTGTTTCTTGAACTTAATAATATTACTCTCTTCTGCCTCAGAGGACATAAAGAAATGGTGGATATGGGTTTATTGGATCTCTCCTTTAACTTATGGCCAGAATGCTATAGCTGTGAACGAATTTCTGGCGAATAGTTGGAAACATGTAAGCATCGTGTTTGTGTAGTTGTACAACCCAGAACCAGAAGAAAATAAGCATCAAAGCCAGCCAAGACCTTGGCGTAATACTAATATATCATCTAAACTTGGGATTTTTTTGTTCCTTCTTGTGCTTTTAGGTCCCTCATAATTCGACAGAACCACTATGAGTATTGGTCTTGAAGTCGCGGGGCATATTTCCCGAACCACACTGGTATTGGCTTGGAGTAGGAGTTACAATTGCGTATATTTTTCTGTTCAATTTCTTGTTCACACTGGCTCTAGCTTATCTCAACCGTAAGTAACCCATCTGTTGGGATTTTGAGAACTGCATTCTTTGTTTCAATATCAATATTTTGCCCTGTTAAGTACACTACTAAATGAGCAGACATGGTGCAGCATTTGGGAAGCCTCAGGCCATTCTATCTGAGGAAACCTTGGCGGAGAGAAATGCTTGTAAAACAGGGGACATTGAGCTATGGTCAAGCGAAAAGAGATCTTCAAGTGAGTCACTGATCTGTCAGGGCTGTGCCTTCACTTCTGGTTTCAATTTGCTCAATTGATCCATAAATGCAGGTAGTAGAAAAGACACGAATGTATCATCAAGACCAGGTATGGGTAGCGTTGGTGAAGCGAGTTAGAATGGGAGGCGGGGAATGGTCCTACCATTCGAGCCCCTTTCCATTACATTTGATGATATCAGATACGCAGTGGACATGCCACAGGTAGGTATCATTGAGATTCATGGAATTAGAGTCCATAAAATCCCACATTCAAGCCATTTTTGCTTTTACCATTGAGCTTTGGAGCCCCCATTTGCACCACAAATCGTTTCTTTGGCATAAAGAAAGTGTTAAACTAGCATGTTTTTTTGCAGGAAATGAAAGCTCAAGGGATACCTGAAGACTGGCTACAACTTCTGAAAGGCGTTAGTGGGGCTTTCAGGCCTGGAGTTCTAACAGCTCTAATGGGGGTCAGTGGGGCTGGAAAGACCACTCTGATGGATGTCTTGGCTGGTAGGAAAACCGGTGGATATATTAATGGAACCATTACCATATCTGGGTACCCCAAGAAGCAAGAAACATTTGCTCGTATAGCAGGATACTGTGAGCAAACAGACATCCATTCCCCCCATGTCACGGTGTATGAGTCCTTGCAGTATTCTGCTTGGCTCCGATTGCCTCCAGAACTTGACTCTGCAACCAGAAAAGTCAGTCCCAACAACTCAAATTTCTGATTTTGTGCTCAACTTCTTAGCCATGCTAAAGCATTGAACTTTAGAATCTAAATTATTATGAACTTTCAGATGTTTGTTGATGAGGTCATGGACCTTGTTGAGCTAACCCCGTTGAGGGGAGCGCTTGTTGGTCTGCCTGGAGTGAATGGCCTTTCTACCGAGCAAAGAAAGAGGCTGACAATTACAGTGGAGCTCGTGGCCAATCCATCGATAATATTCATGGATGAACCCACCTCAGGGCTTGATGCCAGGGCAGCAGCAATAGTCATGAGGATAGTGAGAAACACAGTGGATACAGGAAGAACCGTGGTGTGCACTATCCATCAGCCAAGCATCGACATATTTGATGCTTTCGATGAGGTGGGAAATGCATATATTTTTCTTGACAAGTAAACAAATCTCCCGATCTAGTCTCTAAATATCTATGACTACTGAAGAACCAACTTCTTGGGAATTTTGCAGCTCCTTCTTTTGAAGCGAGGAGGAGAAGAAATATACTTCGGTCCAATAGGCCACCATGCTCATCATCTCATCACGTACTTCGAGGTAAAGAGGATATATACACGAGGACACTTAAAAACTTTCCATATGTTCATGGTTTTAGGAACTTATTCACCACATGTTTCTTTTAGGGAGTTACTGGAGTTAGTAAAATTAAAGACGGTTATAATCCAGCGACCTGGATGCTAGAGGTGACTTCACCGGCACAAGAGGCATCTCTCGGGGTTAACTTTGCCGATTTGTACAAGAACTCAGAATTATACAAGTACTGGCATCTTACGTTGTCAAGAAAAAACTGTTGTTTTTAACTGTCAGTTCTCAGGCTAGTCTAATAAGGTTCCAAAGATCTCAATGCTTAATAACTGTGCATGATGATTGAATCAGGAGAAACAAAGAACTAGTCAAGGAACTAAGCAAACCTCCCCCAGGCTCGAAGGACCTCTACTTCGCCACTCAATATTCGCAGTCTTTCTTCATGCAGTGCATGTCATGCCTGTGGAAACAGCACTTGTCATACTGGAGGAATCCACCATACACTGCAGTGAGATTCCTGTTCACTACTTTCATAGCCCCGTTCTTCGGGACAATCTTCTGGGATCTTGGCTCCAAAAGGTACCCTTTGTCATAGAGACAATCTAAGAGCCAGTGCCCCATTTTCTTAGTTCCCATATGTATATGAATTCAAGTGCTTTTTGACAATGCAGGGAACTGAAGCAAGATATCTTTAATTCAATGGGTTCTATGTATGCTACTGTTCTATTTGTTGGTGTACAAAATGCTGGATCGGTGCAGCCAATTGTCGCTATCGAGAGAACGGTATTTTACAGGGAACGAGCAGCTGGAATGTACTCGGCACTGCCCTATGCTTTTGGACAGGTACTTGTTTGGGATGGTGAAATGTTTAAAAACTGCTAGAAATAACTACTTTCTAACAAGAGATCAAGATATTTCCATCAAATTTTCTCTCACGGGGACACCTTTTTTTCCTTTCTAATGCAGGTTATGATAGAGATCCCCCATGTTTTTGTTCAGACTATCATATTTGGCTTCATAGTTTATGCTATGATCGGGTTTCAATGGACAGTTGCCAAGTTCTTGTGGTACATGTTCTTCATGTACTTCACCTTTCTATACTTCACATTCTATGGGATGATGGCAGTGGCAGTCACTCCCAACCACAACATTGCTGCTATAATGTCATGCGCTTTCTATTTGACTTGGAACCTCTTCTCCGGATTCATCATCCCAAAAACAGTGAGTTCTAATCAGTAATCACTTCTCTCTCAAATCTTCCGCAGCATATGGGATCTGTTAGCATTTAGGCATGTCAGCTCCTATCATTCAAACTACACATAGGAAATCACTCAAATCAGTACAAGCTACATTATTCTGAGCTCCATGTTTCTTCTAAAAGGATCAAAACTAACCATCTTAAAACACTATTCTTGTTCTTCCATGGCAGAGAATTCCCGTTTGGTGGAGATGGTACTATTACAGCTGCCCTGTCTCTTGGACATTGTATGGACTGGTTGGTTCACAGTATGCAGATCTCCAAAACAAGCTTGAAACCGGCGAGACAGTTGAGGATTTCGTGAGGGATTACTTTGGATTCGAGCATGATTTCTTAGGCTACGTCGCGATCATTATAGTTGGAACTGCTATTCTGTTTGGATTCATCTTTGCCTTCTCAATCAGAGCATTTAACTTCCAGAAAAGATGACCTTCTCATACAGAAAGCTTGTTTCTATCCAAGTGTTAACACACAAACACACGCATATACACACTTCATATATATATATATATATACTATAGGAAGTTTTTGTTTTCTTTCATCTTGTTGCTGTTCAACAGATTTTGGGCACTAATTTTACTTTGGTAATGAGTTTAGTTTCTATAAAGATGGGGGTAGAAAATTGCTTCTATGTAATGTAATGAATCGATACAAATATGCAATAAAATCAGATGTTATAGCTGTTTCTTCAAGGCTCTTGCTGTTGCTGGTTTGCTTTGAGTTGAGTTTTGTGGTGCTCTCTTCCGTTCTGTTTTGTTTTTGCATGGTAATTAATAGAAAGAAAATCCGAATGGCCAAACAGCCATCTCCCCCGAGCAATTCAGGGCTTCTTCCGGTGCCGAAGACTCCCCCCGGATAACCTTCTTCTGGATTGCTCCCACCCAGCCATCTTCTAGCTCTCTCAGACAGCGGATCGAGCATCCTCACTTTTCCCAGGCAGGACTTGTACTCCTGGTTGGCCCTGCCAACTTCTTGTTGAGGTTAGTCGAAACAAATACATTTTAATCGTTGTATTCAAATAACTATTAACGAGTTTTTCGCGAACCTGATGCTTATCGAGTTTTCTGCAACCCTCAAAGTTCTTTCGCATTGAATTTGACTCTTTGGGTGAAGTTTAACGACGCCGGAGTGAGGGTGGTGGAGGCAACGGCGGTGGGCGGGGTTGAGGAGTGGCTCTGGCGGAGGGGCCGCGCGGAGGAGATGAAGCTCGTTCACTGGGAGGATATGTTTCACAAACCCTACTTCTGGTCCACCTTTTATGTTCAGGTATATATGGTTGTACGTGGCTTCATCTGATCAATATTTTCAAGTGAATTCTGAGATAAGACTTGGCATTGCAGCTGACAGAATTTGAAGAAGGTGGTCTAGCAATTGGGCTGAGCTGCACCCATCTCCTAGCTGATCCAATTTCTGCCACCACGGCGGCAAAATCCTCTCTCCTCCGCTCTTCCACCCACTGCCGCCACGAATTCCGGCCACCACCACCACCCAGAACGCCCATTCAGACTTAATCAATCACTACAAATCATATGCACAGAATAAGCCAGCAGCCCCCTCCATAACAACAACAAAATAAGAAACCCTAACCCTGGGTTTTACGGACAAAATGGTGCACTCCTGCATGGCCATGGCAGCCGGGGCCCGGGCCGGTGAGAACTCGACCCCTTTCGAGGCGCTGGCAGCACTGTTCTGGGTATGCGTCAGCAAGGCCAAAGGCGAAGCAAACGGCCTCATACCCATGTCCATATGCATGGATATGAGAAAAACCCTGCATTTGGAAAAGGGCTTCTTCGGGAACTGCATGGCTTACAGTAAGGTTAACGGGGCGGGTTTAGACGAAAAAGGGTTGGAAAAACCGGCCATGGCTGTGAGAAAAGAGGTGAAGAAGATGGGTAACAAATAGGGGGCTATGGATCTGGTTGAGTGGCTGGAACTAGGGGTCGTTGGCTATGGTGATCAGATGAATGGCTGTGATTTGATCTGTGCTGACTTTGAAGATGTGGAGCCATATTCAGCAGTGTTCGAAGAGGGTCTCGATCAAGTTCATGTTTCTTGTTACACTGAGCCTGTGACTGGGCTAGGGCAGGTTTTGATCCTTCCATCGCCACAGGGTAAGTTTAGCAGGGTAGCCATGGTTACACTTGCAGAAGACGAAGCTGCAAAGCTGTGTGAAGTTGAGCTTCTGCTTCACTTTAACCCTACTGTTTCAATGGGAGCTAGCAAATACTGATGATCATAAACATATATATATATATGATTTACAAATTACAAATTTACAAAAATTAATGAAAGCAAGTTATAATTTGCATTAAAAACATTATCAAAATAATATAACAATAGTATTTTATAATTAAAAGTTCAATAATTAAGATGTAGCTAGAAGTTTAGATAATTTAAGCTCTGTGATTAAGATTGTCCAATGTAGTAAAGTGTGCCCTTAAACCATTGTCCAAAGTGACCAAAATTATTGAAGGGAGGGATGTTTTTGAGTATTGTTGTAACAATTTTATGGTCATAAAATCACCTCTATAGGAAATATTTTTATAAATTCGATTTTAAGAAAAAGAAAATAGTTTGGTATTTGGTTAAATCATTTGATAATATACATTATTTTTTAAGTTTTAAAATATTTTGTAGCTAATAATAAATGCATTATATCTTACAACATTTAATTAAAATTGATAGTGTCATCAGTTATGTGACGTCTTTTCATTGGAGAAGATTAAGGAGACAACCATGTGTCATTATCTCCTCTGCCTAGCAACTCTTCTAATAAAGATACAACACATAACTAATAATAATATCATCAATCATAACTCCTAACATTATTCTTTCATTAATTAATCAAATTATTTTAAAAATAAAAACAACACCTTTTATTTAAAACAATGTGCGTTTATCGAAGTTTGACCATAACATTACTTATACATCGTATTTGAAATATTTTACTAATCAATAATAATATCAAAAACTATTTAGCAATTTACTTGCAAAATCTTTGATACATTTATGCATATGCAGAGGTGTTATATATTTATATTAATACGATAAAAAATATAATATATTAATACATGAGTATTATAAATAATAACAAAATTAAACATTTAAATGATAATTTTAAAAATAATATTTAAATATCAAAATTAAAATATATTAAATATACCTTAATTGATAATTTAAAAAAAATGGCTTTTGGGATGGAGGGAATCTTTCTGACTCATTAGTTAATCAAATTAAATGTGTGTTTTCCAAAGTTGATTTGGTCCTAAATCTAATCTTTTTGGTAGGGGCTCGAAGTTTAATTAATATCATCAACCGGCCACCTAAAATTAATTCAACTCTTTCCAATTGTTTTGTACTTCCAATGTATTTTTTTAATCCAAAATGCTATTTAAATATTAATCACGATCTTAGTGAATAAATAATTAAATTACGAGACAAGTTTTAAGAGCTAATCGTTTGAATAGATATAGATTATTAACACTAGTACAAAAATAAACTTAGACCCACGTCTTTATAATAATTCAAATTTCTAAACATGTGTGATGAATTATCTACACTATTCCAAAGAGTTTATAAGTTATTTTGTGGTGTTAAAAATAAACGGAGTAAAATTAGTAACAATTAGAAGGCCTTTAGCCCTAGCCATTAATTATAATTAAGCATTAAGCTAGGATTTAGCAATTTCACCTAATCTTAAGTTATACATATGGTATATGAATGGCTTGGTAATTAGGTATTGGCTAACTTTAATTAGTAGCTTTTTTTATAAATAGAAAGTAACGTATAAGAAAAGTAATTAATTAACAATTAACACTAGGGATTGGTGCAAGGAATCATTAATTCAAACCCTAATTAATCACCATGTGCTTATTCATTGTCAAGTGTTCTAATATTCTTATCCTAAATTAGAAATGATAAAAAAAAAAAAAATTGATGGGTTCACACATTAATCAAAACCTTAATTACATGGTAAGAAATCATATTTTATGATATTTTTATTTAAAGTAGTGATAATAATTACCTTATTTAAACAATTATTTAAAGTCATTTTAAGTCTAAAAATTAATTAATTGAGAGCAAACAGAAAACTCAACGATTACACACCTGATAGGCTTTAATTAACTTTTGAACTAAAAATATGCTAAAATATTAGTTTAAGGATGAATAGTAAATATGAATTAGATGAGGAATGAAATACTATATTTTTTAATAATTCGAGAGGTCCGAGTATATAAAGTATTTGGAATATTAAATATTGATTTTGGTGTTTTATTAGGTTTATGCTATGCCTAAATGAACAATTTCATTATTCAAAATTTTATATATGCAAATTGTTCAATACAAAAAGCACTACAATATACTTTAGTGAGTTAAATAAAGCTTTTGATTCTCAAAAAAATGTCAAACTTGTATTATAGATTTATAGTCATCAGGACTTGGGCAACTTTGATTATGCAGTCGCATTTTTTGATGTGTCATTTAAATTATTGATATTATTTAAAATTTATCTTTATTTACACAAGAAGAACAATAAAAATTTTAATTACTGATGACGTGTCATTTAAATGCTGACATGTACATATATATTTTTATGTCATGTACAAGCTTTGTTGACATATATTTGACATTTTCCTACTCACCTTAGTAAGTGTCACTGATAAGTTTTATATTTATTCTCAATTAATTTTTGGATTAAAATGACCTAAAACATTCGTTAATGGATAAGCAATAAGAATGAATTATATAAGGGACAAAACATCACATTTTTAATAGTTTAGGGAGTTCTAGATATATAAAACCTTTAAAGAGATGTCGTATTCCAACGGTTTGGAATGAGAGTTAATTTCACTTACTTCACAATTATTAAATTTTTAATTAAAAACAACTTTAAATATGGATTTAAGAATGAACACTCAACATAAATTAGATGGGCAACACAATATGGTCAAATCCATATTTTTGCTCATATATATATATATTTTGTGTTATTATTTGAATTTTTTGTTATTTTAATTACACTTTTAGATTTGTATTTTTGAGTTAATTTAATCTCTATATTTTGATTTTTTTTGTGATAGTTCAAACTTTTTATTGTTTCAGTCATACCCATATGCCTGTATTTTTTAATTAATTTAATCTATATTATTTGATTTATTAGAAAAAAGATAAAATGTAATGAATCAATTTAACTCTTTATTTTTTTTACATCTCATAAGAATTAAATTAATTTAAAAATATAAGTTCACGAATATAATTAAAATAATAAAAAAATTAAAAGACTAAAAATATATATATATATATACATATATCTATTTGGGTTTGATCATATATACATATACCCAAGTATGCCCTCCACTTAGATAGGTGTACGGTGTACCCCAAATTCAATAAATAAATAATTAATTAATAGTGGTTTCAGACTTTAGAAAAAAATATTAATATGAATAGTGATAATAATGTTGAATGTGGAAGGAAAGATCTTCTCCGCATCCATGGGGATTTTCAACACGTGGGATTATAGAATCTTCAAAATATTGAGGGTTATAGAATCAGTTCTTTCTATATTTGTATTTTTTATTAAGTTTTGGATTAATATAATTTAAGTGTCATTCATCATATCATATATATATATATATATATATATTTTTAATTTAATTTATACTAAACAACGCTGATATTATAATCCAAATGTAATGATGTAAAACTTATCCTATCAAATTATTGTGTTAAAATAATTAAATGAGTGAACCTTATTTCTATTATTATATTTTAATTGTTACATTGGTGTTGCTTATTGCTTATTATAAATTAAGTAACATTATTTAGGAGTTTAAAATTTTATATGTGGTATTAAATAAATAAGTAGAAAGGGATTAATTATGACAGCATGAATACATCATACATGACACAAACACTAACTAAGTCGGGATTAATGTTTGAAAATCTTCGCATTCTTTAAGGTTTAAGGAATTAAGCTCTGATTTGAAGCGACAGCTTGTGGCCTCCACGAAACCAAAGTTGGATGCATGTAATGAAGCGTAATTTAATTTAATTAATTTTGAATTTTTAGTTCTTGTGGTACTATGTATTAATTAAAGTTTGACTTGTGAACCGGCGTACCTTCTTAGGATCCGTGGCCGCCACGCATGCACTTTCCGTACACCCATCCATCACTTCTTAAAAAAAAGTGTATGGCTAATTCATTTAATATAGTCTTTGACGGTTAAATTAATATAATATATAAATAATAAATAAGTATAAATGTTATGACTTTCACCGCTTATTTGAAAGAGATTTCTTATCTTTATATAAACAAGGTAGGTGAGAATATTTAAAATTATCATTCTAAGATTTTGGAGCTTGATTGTTTTGACCCGAAAATAAATTTCTTATATTAAATAGAATGGACTCGAAATTTTTAGAGATAAAATGACGTGGCACCAACTGAAATTACTAGAATACCCTTACGCGTAGATAGTCTAACCTGCCACGTGGATCACCTGAAAGACCGACACGTGGCAAGTCAACACTCCGGAGATTCGAATGTAAGGATCAAAGGATTTTAGAGACTAGATCGCATCCATAGGGTTATCGACTATGAACTAACGTTGGTTGAGGGGGGAAAATGCGAATCGAGGTTCAGTTTTGCTAATGGAAATTACCTTGAACATCCTAAAGAAAAGTTGAGCAGTAGGCTCAATGTCCTGAGCTCGACAGCAAAGAACGAAGGTGGATAGGCACCTCCAGCCATTGGGAGTCAACTGAGAGGGGCATAACCCCACAATAACGAACACCTCAACTACAGGAGTCGCGAGAGGGAATCTAAGGCCGGCAGCCAAGGCCTGCTCGTAAACGGTGATACAGCAATAGGGGGCCTGGTGAGCTTTCAGACCTCGGGGTTCACTATACCAATACTCATCATGAATGAGGTGGTATTTTCAGAGGAGGGGAAACAACTCTCTCTCGGTAATGGTAGAATGGTCCGTGGTTAGATCCTCAGGTAAGCTTCCTAAGTTGGGATTGCTACTCACATGAGACTCTGAAGTGGGATGGAGTGAAATTCTTTCAGGCCTCCTAAGTTTCCCGGACCTACGAAGGGGGCCATGGGAGGGGCTGGATAACTCGATGTGTGATTCCACACTACTAGAACTGGTACTAGAGTTTTCGGAATCAGAGGAAGAAGAAGAAGAAGACATGCTAAAAAACGAGCAGAAGTGGTTAAGAGAAGGTCACTGACCAGGAAAGTAAAGGCCGAGCTCAGAAAAGAACAACCATGACTGGGCTAGAGCCTCGGAGAGCTCAGTAGGCGCGATTTAACTTGGGAAAATCTCGAGTCACGCCTGCAAAAAAAAGAGCCAAGAAAACAAGTTAGTCGAGTTAAGCCTTGTTTTAAAGATCGTTTTGTTATTATTAACAAAGGAAAAGCCCAAGGGTCGGCCATAGCAGACCCAAGGAATAAAAAATAATAATAAATAAATAAATAATTAATTAATTAAAAAAAAGGGCAAAAGTCCCAAGGGTCGGCCATGGCCAACCCAAGGATGCCCATATATGTATGTAGGTATATGTGTATATATATATATAATAGATGTTAAAAAAAAAAATTTGCAGAAAGAAGAAGTAGGAGGGGGGCAGCCATGGCCGATTCGGCTAAGGCCGAGCACCCCGGCCCTGGCCGAGCCAAGCGCTCGGCCTCGCCGAGATCTGGCGAGGCCGAGCATGGCCGAGCCAGAGCTCGGCCATGGCCAAGCTCAGCCATGGCCGAGAAAGCTCGGCCTCGCCAAGGCGAGGCCGAGCATGGCCGACCTCGGCCAGGTAGAGGCGCCTGGCCGAGGGAAAGTTTAACTTTTTTTAAAAAAAAAATAAAAATAAAAACAAAGAGGGGCAAGAAAAAAAAAATATAAATAAATAACAAGTAAGGAAAAATAAAAGCAAAGGAGGATGGGAAAGACTAACCTCAAGGACTTGAATGCTTGTCTTGAAATAATAATGGTGGGGTGGGGCCTTAGAGCTTATATAGAGGGGACCCAAAGGGGGAAAAATTCAAAATGACAATGTTTCCCTCCAAAACGAATTCTTCCCTTCAACCAAAACCCATCCCTATAATTTTAGGGCAGTAAATGAGGTTTTTAAGCACTAATCTCAACTTTAAAAACACTCTCGTGCGTCTTGGGAAAAATCAACAGTCGAATAGACTCAGAAATTAAGCTACTCCTCGACCTAGTGTGATTCTCAACTCAGCTCAAGGAATGGGGGGCAAGTGATGTGGCACCAACTGAAATTACTAGAATACCCCTACGCGCGGATAGTCTCACCTGCCACGTGGATCACCTGAAAGACCGACACGTGGCAAGTCAACACTCCAGAGCAGAGCCCGGGAAATCCAGGCCGAACCGCAAGACCCGTTCCAACTTGACCGAGATTCTTGGGAGTCATGCCCGCTCACCTCGGGTATCCCAAAACGGGTTCGCCTATAAAAGACAAGGACTCTGGTCAGGTATATTCAAGCTCTACAGCTCTCTCATTTACTACTACTTGCATTTACTCTACTGATTTGAGCGTCGGAGTCCACCTCGGGGGATCCAAGCCCCGGCCTTCCATTGTCTTGCAAGTTCTACCCCGAGGTCCGACATCCCCAAGTCCGAGGTTCCATTCCTGAGGTCCAGTCGCAGAGGTGGCACGTGGTGGTCGGTCCCAAAAACCATCATCATAAAATGAGTTGAAATATTTGAAATTATTTATGATATTCTCGTGTTCGATTATCTCGAATTGATAAAGAGTTTATCGAATTGAATAGAGATAACATTAGTCTCAAATTCTTTAGAGATGAGATGAGCTAGATTCGAGTTGAGATATTTTGAGTTTATCTCTTACTTATATGTTTAGTTATTGTTCAGTTTCAAGTAGACATAGCAAAATGGGTCCGGCCCGGCACCGGGCTCGGGCCAGCATTTTGCTGGCCCGTTTAAGGCCGGGCCAATTTGGCTTGGCCCACTTGACCCGCGGCCCTCACTCAAAACCCCCCCCAGCCTCGCCTCTCGCCCTAGCCCTAAACACCCCTCCCTCAGCGTCCCCTCTCGACCGCGCCTCTCGCCCTCGCCTCGCCCGCCTTTGCCCTCGTCTCACCCTCGCCCTCTCGCCCTTGCCGTCACCTCGCCCTCTCGCCCTCGCCGTCGCCTCGCCCTCGCCCTCTCACCCTCGCCGTCGCCTCGCCGTCGCCTCGTCGTCGCCCTCGTCTCGCCTCGCCTTGCCCTCGCCCGCGGCCCTAGCCCTCGCCCGGCCCTCGCCCGCCCTCGTCGTGGCCCGCGGCCCTAACCCTCGCCTCGCCCTCGGTCGCGCCTCGCCCTCGCTCGCCGACCTAGGCCCTCGCTCGCCCTCTGTCGCCCGCGCGGCCGCACTCGCCCTCTCTCGGCCCTCTGTGGCAAAAAATAGAATAAAAAAAAAATTTCGAGCGGGCCCGTTTGGTCCGTTTGGCCCGCTTGGCCCGTGGCGGGCCGGGCTAGGGCCAGCAATCTGCTGGCCCGTTTTTAAGCGAGCCAATTTGGCCTGGCCCGTTTGCCATCTCTAGTTTCAAGCTTGGATGAAAAGAAACATGTTTTTTTTTTTATAAATATGAAATTCATTAAAAATGCAATGTCTCGTGTTACGTGAAACAATAAAAAATTTAGATCGTCACATAAAAAGAATGTCAAAATACATAAATTAAATTTGATTAAAAATATATGTCCATTAACGTAATTGAAACAACGAAAAATTCGAAAAACCATTCAAAAAAAAAAAATAATCATTGCTCACAGTGCATATGTGCTACAAAAAGCATATGAAAATGTTACTTGGATACTTAAGTTACGACACTCGTGTATTAATATATTATATATTTAGATTAATTTAACACAAAATTACAGCACAAGGCATGAGTGTCACTAATATATATATATATATATATGTATATGTATATTCTTCAAGAAGAAAGGCATTAAAGATGAACATAAGGAGGAAACACAAACTACCCTATTAATGGACTTTCCACATATATATATATATAATATGGTTTGAGAAAGCAAAGCAGGTGAGTTTGTTTTGGTGAGAGGGGTCAGCGCAGATCTGAGCCATTAAAATAGTGATCAAGAAGATCATTTCATGTGACCATTCAGATTTTGGTGTCTACCCTTATTAATACCCTTTTTCTTTATCATCTTCCCTCCATTCATTGCATTATTCATTATTTAAATTATTTAGGTTGATTGAAGAAATAAGTCTCGATACTTAAGTAAGAAATATATCATGGAATTGAGATAAAGTACTTGTAAAAATAAATGAATGAATGATTGAAAAATTGACGACGATAATAAAAATATCATTTTTGATACTTGATGAGATTACTAATTATTTCCTATTTATAACCACAATGAAAATGCGGACAAAATTAAACACGAATTAATTTGTCTTTTGCCCATAAATTTGAAATAATTTAAGATTTTTCTCTTTTTTTTTTAAATTAATACGAGATACGTAATTTTAAAAGTTCAAGAAATGTAAAATATTATCTCTCTCAAATAAGAGAAGTCATTCCCGTTACGTCTCTCTTTGAGTATACAATTGTTCATTTCATTAATTTCTTAAAAATAATATCAACATCAAAGCATTCCGGACTCATTCCAACAAAAAATTAGAAACAAACTAAAAGTTGTGAAAACATCTCATTAATTTTTTAGAATGACACAAAACAGCCAAAAAGTCATTTTCTATCATTTTCTAAAATTAGATTACTTTTAATTAACTTATTAAATGCCAACTATATATATTCATTTCTTCCCCTCTTATTTGGGAAATATTTTACCAAAAAGCTGACAAATTTGGAATAAACCGCCTCTTACACGCACACTAACGTCTCATTTTTTTTCTTTCTATTTTTGGAAAGTTTGAAAACATCTTTCTACCAATAAAAAAGAACCCCAAAATGTTATTATCACATTATTATGATAATTTTTTGTATCAAAACCTTATAAAACTATTGTTGTTTGTTCAATGTAAAAGAGTACATTTCTATGTAGAAAGTTCAAATGTTATTTATAAAACATTTGAACTAAAACATTTCTATGTAGGAAGGGATGACTACGTTTGTTGTGGGCAAAAATGTACTAAGAGGGAAAGACTGTTGAATGGATATAAGAAATGTAGTTGGCAACTCGGCAGTTATGTTGGTATAATATATATATATATATAAGAGAAAAGCGTGAATAGGTGGCGATTGCATCAAGCATTGCATCATTCACAACAACAAAAAATATATATATATATATATATATATATGATTTCCCATTTGGAAATGATTCTGAAGTTGACTGTCTCCATTTCAAATCCTATAAATTCGTCCTCCTCTTGCACTGATATCTTCAGACAATCAATCAAATCGAATACTCCACTGTAAGGCAGAACCAGTGAAGGAAAGAGAGAGAACCACTCTTTCTCCCTCTCTCTGAAGATTCGGATTTGTTGTTTAGCTCTGAATCCAAGTTTCTGGGCATTGAACTTCGAGGAATAAAAAAAAAAAGGAATTCTTGGTTTTGTGAGTTCTGATCTATTGGAGGAGTTGTTGTGCAATGGAGGGTGGCGAGAATGTGTTCGGAGTGAGCAGTGCTCGGCTGAGCAGCTCCAACTTATGGCGGAGCAGCGGAAAGGAGATTTTCTCCAAGTCTACGCGAGAAGACGACGACGAAGAGGCCCTGAAATGGGCGGCTCTCGAGAAGCTTCCGACGTATCTGAGAATGAGGAGGGGGATTCTCACTGAGGAAGAAGGGCAGCCCAGAGAGATTGACATCCAGAATCTTGGAGTTTTGGAGTGGAAGAATCTCTTGGAGAGGCTGGTCAAGATTGTAGAGGAGGATAACGAGAAGTTCTTGTTGAAGCTCAAGGAGCGGATTGACAGGTAACAGAATCTGACAAAATATAAACAAGGAAAGATATGGATCAGTTTTGCTGATGAATTAGCCTTCGGGTACGTGCGGGGTACAGGTCCCTTCTCGATAGGCTTGCGCCCAATGGAAAATGGGGCCACTGACCCTAAGGTTTAAAATAAAAATTTTCCGCTTGTGAATCAATGTGAGTTTTTAGAAATGTGTGTGAGGGCTCGTCCAGAACAATTCGACCTCTGGTGAACAAAGTGAGATCATATCATTATGCCCCTTGTCACCCGGCCAACCTTGGGTTTAAAATATGAATCTTATGCTTGCGAACTAACGTGGGTTTTTTTTTGGAATCTTGTGTTTTGTTGATGGGTTCGTTTGTTTGTTTGCTTTGATTGTGGAATTGGGTTTCAGAGTTGGACTTGATCTTCCAACCATACAAGTGAGGTTTGAGCATTTGAGTGTTGGTGCTGAAGCTTATGTTGGCAGTAGAGCTCTCCCAACAATCCTAAACTTCTGCATTAACATCCTAGATGTAGTTTATCATTAGTTTGATCTCTCACAAAGCATAATTTTTGGTGACAGTTCTGAGTTCTAAACCTGCAATTTCTCTGTTTGTGAAAAGGGGTTCTTGAATTATATCCATATCCTGCCAAGTAGAAAGAAACAACTGGCAATTCTACATGATGTCAGTGGAATCATCAAGCCAAGAAGGTGAGAAAAATGAAGAAAATTGAACCCCATTTCCCCCCTATCGATCAATCATTCTGGTTCTGATTACAATTGATGTGATTTTTGCAGAATGACATTGCTTTTAGGCTCGCCAAGCTCAGGGAAGACCACATTGCTGCTAGCTTTGGCTGGTAAACTTGATAAAGATTTGAAAGTAAGGGAATGAATTAATTAGTTCCATCTTTGTGAAATGAACTTTCAGCCAATTCTTCTTTCACTTTCTCATCTTATGGGGTGGTAATCTACAGGTTTCAGGGAGAGTAACATACAATGGCCACGGAATGAATGAGTTCGTCCCCCAGAGAACATCGGCTTATATCAGTCAGTATGATCTTCATATAGGAGAATTGACAGTTAGAGAAACACTGGCTTTCTCAGCAAGATGTCTAGGGGTTGGAGCTAGCTATGGTCAGTTCAATTTAATACGATAATGCGATACTAGGATTTGGGTTCGAAGATTGTGTTCTGAGGATGATGATGAGTTGGTTTGAATTTGAAAAATTTGCAGAAACATTAGCAGAATTGTCGAGGAGAGAGAAGGAAGCAAACATTATGCCTGATCCAGACATCGATGTTTACATGAAAGTAAGCAATTTGCTGAAGGTGGATGATATATTATTGAGCCAACAAACATTTAATGACTTTGTTGTTGTTGTAATCATTCAGGCAGCATCGCTGGAAGAGCAGAGAGCCAGTGTGATGACAGATTATGTTCTTAAGGTGCTTACTTGAAATTCATTTAATGGAAAACATTTGACAAAAGAGAAGAAGAAGAATTAAAAATGACTTGTATCCTTATTTCACAGATTTTGGGACTGGAACCATGTGCTGACACTATGGTAGGCGACGAAATGATGCGCGGTATTTCAGGTGGGCAGAAGAAGCGGCTGACAACAGGTAGAAGCAGGGAGCAACTGTTTGTAAATCTACAGAAGGAGAAAATGAGTTGTTGATGAGCTTTCTGAGAATATTAATGCCAATGTTTTTTGATGAAATGTGAATGAAACAGGGGAGATGTTGGTTGGACCGGCTAGAGCACTCTTCATGGATGAGATATCGACTGGCTTGGACAGTTCTACAACATTCCAGATCATTAATTCAATCAGGCAATCCATCCGCATCCTTCAAGGAACTGCTCTCATCTCTCTGCTTCAGCCTGCACCCGAAACTTATGATTTGTTTGACGACATAATTCTGCTCTCAGACGGGCAAATTGTGTATCAAGGCCCCCGGGAAAATGTGCTAGACTTCTTTGAATACATGGGCTTCAAGTGCCCTGAGAGGAAAGGAGTAGCTGACTTTTTGCAAGAAGTAAGTTGACGAACTAAACTAAGTGATGTTGTTTGTTCGCTTGTACTACGAATCCAAAACAAACGTTTTTTCTGTGCGAAATGCAGGTAACATCGAGGAAAGATCAAGAGCAGTACTAGGCAAGAAAAGAGGAGCCCTACAACTTTGTTCCCGTCAGGGAATTTGCAGAAGCGTTTCATTCATTTCATGTTGGTCGGAGGACAGGTGACGAGCTTGCTGTTCCATTTGACAAATCTAAGAGCCACCCTGCAGCTTTAACAACTAACAAGTACGGTGTGAGCAAGAAGGAACTGCTCAAAGTTCTGATTTCCAGGGAGTACTTGCTCATGAAAAGGAACTCATTCGTCTACATATTCAAGATGACTCAAGTAAGTACATGTTATCAATCTTGGTCTGGGGATACTTGGAGGAGTTGAATCAAGCTCACATCGATCCAATTTTTGTCTCGCTGTTTCAGCTCATCACTATGGCATTCATTACAATGACAGTTTTTCTTAGAACTGAAATGTCCAAGAAAACAGAAGAAGATGGTGTGATTTACCTGGGAGCTCTCTTCTTTGCTCTCGTCATGATTATGTTTAACGGATTCTCAAAGCTAGCCATGACCATTCTGAAACTGCCCGCCTTTTACAAACAGAGGGACCTTCTCTTCTTTCCATCTTGGGCTTACTCTTTGCCCACGTGGATTCTCAAGATCCCCATCACATTTGTAGAAGTCGCCATCTGGGTATTCACAACTTATTATACCATTGGCTTTGATCCAAATGTCGGAAGGTGATGTGCAACTTCTTCAGTTCTGGCTTTGGTTTCATTTCTTCTTCTGATATATGATGCATCTTCTCAACCGCAGGCTCTTCAGGATGTACCTCCTGCTCCTATGCATTAACCAGATGGCTTCTGGACTGTTTCGACTCATCGGGGCATTAGGTCGCAATATGATTGTGGCAAACACCTTTGGCTTTTTTTCTTTGATGGCACTTCTTATGTTGGGAGGATTCATCCTGGCAAGAGGTAAATAAATTGCCTTTAAAATTCTGATATTTGGTGTTTCTTGAACTTAATAATATTACTCTCTTCTGCCTCAGAGGACATAAAGAAATGGTGGATATGGGTTTATTGGATCTCTCCTTTGACTTATGGCCAGAATGCTATAGCTGTGAACGAATTTCTGGCGAATAGTTGGAAACATGTAAGCATTGTGTTTGTGTAGTTGTACAACCCAAAACTAGAAGAAAAGAAGCATCAAAGCCAGCCAAGACCTTGGCGTAATACTAATATATCATCTAAACTTGGGATTTTTTTGTTCTTTCTTGTGCTTTTAGGTCCCTCCTAATTCGACAGAACCAATAGGAGTGTCGGTCTTGAAGTCGCGGGGCATATTTCCCGAACTACACTGGTATTGGCTTGGAGTAGGAGTTACAATTGCGTATATTTTTCTGTTCAATTTCTTGTTCACACTGGCTCTAGCTTATCTCAACCGTAAGTAACCCATCTGTTGGGATTTTGAGAACTGCATTCTTTGCTTCAATATCAATATTTTGCCCTGTTAAGTACACTACTAAATGAGCAGACATGGTGCAGCATTTGGGAAGCCTCAGGCCATTCTATCTGAGGAAACCTTGGCGGAGAGAAATGCTTGTAAAACAGGGGACATTGAGCTATGGTCAAGCGAAAAGAGATCTTCAAGTGAGTCACTGATCTGTCAGGGCTGTGCCTTCACTTCTGGTTTCAATTTCCTCAATTGATCCATAAATGCAGGTAGTAGAAAAGACATGAATGTATCATCAAGACCAGGTATGGGTAGCGTTGGTGAAGCGAGTCAGAATGGGAGGCGGGGAATGGTCCTACCATTCGAGCCCCTTTCCATTACGTTTGATGATATCAGATACGCAGTGGACATGCCACAGGTAGGTATCATTGAGATTCATGGAATCAGAGTCAATAAAATCCCACATTCAAGCCATTTTTGCTTTTACCATTGAGCTTTGGAGCCCCCCTTTGCACCACAAATTGTTTCTTTGGCATAAAGAAAGTGTTAAACTAGCATGTTTTTTCGCAGGAAATGAAAGCTCAAGGGATACCTGAAGACCGGCTACAACTTCTGAAAGGCGTTAGTGGCGCTTTAGGCCTGGAGTTCTAACAGCTCTAATGGGGGTCAGTGGGGCTGGAAAGACCACTCTGATGGATGTCTTGGCTGGTAGGAAAATCGGTGGATATATTGATGGAACCATTACCATATCTGGGTACCCCAAGAAGCAAGAAACATTTGCTCGTATAACAGGATACTGCGAGCAAACAGACATCCATTCCCCCCACGTCACGGTGTATGAGTCCTTGCAGTATTCTGCTTGGCTCCGATTGCCTCCAGAAGTTGACTCTGTAACCAGAAAAGTCAGTCCCAACAACTCAAATTTCTGATTTTGTGCTCAACTTCTTAGCCATGCTAAAGCATTGAACTTTAGAATCTAAATTATTATGAACTTTCAGATGTTTGTTGATGAGGTCATGGACCTTGTTGAGCTAACCCCGTTGAGGGGAGTGCTTGTTGGTCTGCCCGGAGTGAATGGCCTTTCTACCGAGCAAAGAAAGAGGCTGACAATTGCAGTGGAGCTCATGGCCAATCCATCGATAATATTCATGGATGAACCCACCTCAGGGCTTGATGCCAGGGCAGCAGCAATAGTCATGAGGACAGTGAGAAACACAGTGGATACAGGAAGAACCGTGGTGTGCACTATCCATCAGCCAAGCATCGACATATTTGATGCTTTCGATGAGGTGGGAAATGCATATATTTTCCTTGACAAGTGAACAAATCTCCCGATCTAGTCTCTAAATATCTATGAATACTGAAGAACCAACTTCTTGGGAATTTTGCAGCTCCTTCTTTTGAAGCGAGGAGGAGAAGAAATATACGTCGGTCCAATAGGCCACCATGCACATCATCTCATCACGTACTTCGAGGTAAAGAGGATATATACACGAGGACACTTTAAAACTTTTCATATGTTTATGGTTTTAGGAACTTATTCACCACATGTTTCTTTTAGGGAGTTACTGGAGTTAGTAAAATTAAAGACGGTTATAATCCAGCGACCTGGATACTAGAGGTGACTTCACCGGCACAAGAGGCATCTCTCGAGGTTAGCTTTGCCGATTTGTACAAGAACTCAGAATTATACAAGTACTGGCATCTTACGTTGTCAAGATAAAACTGTTGTTTTTAACTGTCAGTTCTCAAGCTAGTCTAATAAGGTTCCAAAAATCTCAATGCTTAATAACTGTGCATGATGATTGAATCAGGAGAAACAAAGAACTAGTCAAGGAACTAAGCAAACCTCCCCCAGGCTCGAAGGACCTCTACTTCGCCACTCAATATTCGCAGTCTTTCTTCATGCAGTGCATGGCATGCCTGTGGAAACAGCACTTGTCATACTGGAGGAATCCACCATACACTGCAGTGAGATTCCTGTTCACTACTTTCATAGCCTTGTTCTTCGGGACAATCTTCTGGGATCTTGGCCCCAAAAGGTACCCCTTGTCATAGAGACAATCTAAGAGCCAGTGCCCAATTTTCTTAGTTCCCATATGTATATGAATTCAAGTGCTTTTTGACAATGCAGGGAACTGAAGCAAGATATCTTTAATTCAATGGGTTCTATGTATGCTACTGTTCTATTTCTTGGTGTACAAAATGCTGGATCGGTGCAACCTGTCGTCGCTATCGAGAGAACGGTATTTTACAGGGAACGAGCAGCTGGAATGTATTCGGCACTGCCCTATGCTTTTGGACAGGTACTTGTTTGGGATGGTGAAATGTCCAAAAACTGCTAGAAATAACTACTTTCTAACAAGAGATCAAGATATTTCCATCAAATTTTCTCTCACCGGGACACCCTTTTTTCCTTTCTAATGCAGGTTATGATCGAGATCCCCCATGTTTTTGTTCAGACTATCATATTTGGCTTCATAGTTTATGCTATGATCGGGTTTCAATGGACAGTTGCCAAGTTCTTGTGGTACATGTTCTTCATGTACTTCACCTTTCTATACTTCACATTCTATGGGATGATGGCAGTGGCAGTCACTCCTAACCACAACATTGCTGCTATAATCTCATCGGCTTTCTATGCGATTTGGAACCTCTTCTCCGGATTCATCATCCCAAAAACAGTGAGTTCTAATCAGTAATCACTTCTCTCTCAACTCTTCCACAGCATATGGGATCTGTTAGCATTTAGGCATGTCAGCTCTTATCATTCAAACTACACATAGGAAATCACTCAAATCAGTACAAACTACATTATTCTGAGCTCCATGTTTCTTCTAAAAGGATCAAAACTAACCATCTTAAAACACTATTCTTGTTCTTCCATGGCAGAGAATTCCGGTTTGGTGGAGATGGTACTATTACAGCTACCCTGTCTCTTGGACATTGTATGGACTGGTTGGTTCACAGTATGCAGATCTCCAAGACAAGCTTGAAACCGGCGAGACAGTTGAGGATTTCGTGAGGGATTACTTTGGATTCGAGCATGATTTCTTAGGCTACGTCGCGATCATTATAGTTGGAACTGCTATTCTGTTTGGATTCATCTTTGCTTTCTCAATCAGAGCATTTAACTTCCAGAAAAGATGACCTTCTCATACAGAAAGCTTGTTTCTATCCAAGTGTTACACACACACACACACGCATATACACACTTCATATATATATATATATATATATATACTGTAGGAAGTTTTTGTTTTATTTCATCTTGTTGCTGTTCAACAGTTTTGGGCACTAATTTTAATTCGGTAATGAGTTTAGTTTCCGTAAAGATGGGGGTAGAAAATTGCTTCTATGTAATGCAATGAATCGATACAAATATGCAATAAAATCAGATGTTATAGCTGTTTCTTCAAGGCTCTTGTTGTTGCTGGTTTGCTTTGAGTTTTGTGGTACTCTCTTCCGTTCTATTTTGTTTCTGCATGGTAGTTAATAGAAAGAAAATCCGAATGGCCAAACAGCCATCTCCCCCGAGCAATTCAGGGCTTCTTCCGGCGCCGAAGACTCCCCCCGGATAACTTTCTTCTGGACTGCTCCCACCCAGCCATCTTCTAGCTCTGTCAGACAGCGGATCGAGCATGCTCACTTCTCCCAGACAGGACTTGTACTCCTGGCTGGCCCTGCTGACTTCTTGTTGAGCTTAGTCGAAACAAACAAATTTTAATCGTTGTACTCAAATAACAATTAACGAGTTTTTCGTAAACCTAATGCTTATCGAGTTTTCTGCAACCCTCACATTGAATTTGACTCTTTGGGGGACTTGATGCCTTGTACCACTTTAATATGCAGCCCTCAAAATTCTTTTAGGCTTTCAAAGACAAGAGCAGAGAGTTATTGTTATAATAAGACAATGATTTATTATTTGTATTGGACATGTAGAAGGGTAGGGCTCATGCCCCTCTCTAATTTTGTTTACGTTAGACAAATCTTATGTTACCAGATACGAACAACATAACAATCTGCATATAGGATACACCTAGAAAAGTTCTTCCATAGAAGTCTCACATTGGAGTTTTTTTTTTTTTTTTAATCTTTAAGCCCATAAACCATATATGATAAATATGCCACCTAAATAATTGCTAATACATGGATATCATATTTGACGGGAATTTTCTATTGCCCATGTCGGGCAACATAAAATATCTCAACGTGGGCAAATTGAAAGAGGGTGTGAGACCCACATACTCACCCCTCTACAAGTCTAAGTTTGTAACATATTACTATTCGATGTGGGCAACATAACAACCTTGTCATATTTGAATCTAATATTTCTAGTAAAAGACTCTCATTAGTAAAACTATCTCTTTAGGTGATTTTGATTTTTTTTTGTTAGGTAAATGGTGAATACTATCGTATTCAACTTCTTTTAAAGTAATCCATCTTTTAATATTATTAATTGTATTTATAATAATAACAAATAATACTGTAGTATCAAAAGAGTGGTCTAAACTCTAGAGTTGTGTTTATTTTATAATGACCCAACTCTTGACATCCTTAGTACTTGTTGAGTGTGCAAACTAAAGTGTCATATTGGCTAGACATGGGGATGATCAATGGCAAATAAGTATATATGGATAATATCTCTATTGGTACGAGATATTTTAGATAAAATTAAAAAATAAATTTATAAAAACTTAGGTTTAAAGTAGACAATATTATACCGATCTAAAAATTTGAGAGGTCCATGTTCCTAACCACTTAAAAGGTCAATTATCGATCTTTATTTAACTCTTAATATTGTTGACTTGCAACAATGAATGAATTTTGGAGAAACTTTGGGAGGGATTTGATTGCAAATTAAGGAAAGGTCTAATGGACAAAATAGAATATAGCCATATTGTGGCTGTGGGCAATCAAGGATGAAGGTGAAACGTGCAAGAATGGGCAAAGAAGTCCAATCCGTCGGTCCAACAACCACTCTCTCAACGGTTCACGGCCACAAGGCACGCCAGCGTGGGTCCACCCATTCAACGCGACAAAATCAGATCCATCTAAGAATATAATTACTATTAGAGAATTTTATTGATTTAAGTCTCACCATAACTAATGGGGTTACTATAAGTAGAATTATAGACTATGCCTTCAAAGTAATTAAGGTAAATTATCTGCACAATTTATGAGTTTTGGGCTTTTAGTTTAAACATCATTAGAATTTTTAATTCACTAAGATAGCGTTTACCTTTTCTATTAAAAATTTACTTCTTGTGTAGCCATTGCAAATCAGACTCAAATTTAACTTTTTTATCGAAAATCGTGGAACCAGACTGTAGGAGCCCCTGCAAGGAAGGACATCCTAAGATAGTGTTTATTAAAATAAGTAAGATAAGCTTATAATTTTTCTAGATCAAGATATAAAATGTTCAAAATAAAATCAGAAAATATTCTAAGATTTTTATCAAATTATTTATTAAAATTTTTAGAATGCACTAGATGACATATACGTTATTTTTTCTTTTATATAAGGTCCAAGATATGCTTATTTGGAATGGATGAGAAATAAATATATCTGAAAAATGTTAAATAAAAAGTCATGTGACTTATTCTTCAAAGGTCGACAGATAAATTTAATAAATACATTAGAAATGACAAAGATCTATAATGTGTTCTATATCTTATCTTTTCTTATCTATATCTTAATTAATACATATTACCTAAATACTATATCATTTCTATCAATAATGATATTAAGTAAATTGATCGTACACTCCCTAAATTTTATTTTGTTTTATTTTTTATCAAATTGGTCCAAAATTGCCAAGAAACCCAATTCATAAAAATTAACTTAATTAAAGTAAATTAAATAACAATTATGAATAATTTTAACTTAAATTAGTTTAGTTAACATCATTTTTTATGGAATGAGTAATTTGATCGTTTCGAAGAAATTTAGGAACTAATTTAACAATAAATAAAATTTAAGAAGTACTCGAATAAAAGACTTAAAATTCAAGTAGGTGTATTGTTAATTTATTTAATGTTAAAGTATATTTTACTTCAAAGTGTCTCACTAAAACTTCAAGACTATTAGCTGTAAACAAAAAAAAAAAGAAAACAAATGAAGCACGTATCATGATGCAAGGGGGGAAGGTCCAACCCACGTGCCGGAGCCCAATTCAGCCAGCCACCTGTCCCTCTCGAGATGCCGTGAACCGGCCAGACTACTGTTCTCGTTGGGCCCAATAAGCTAAGTCACCTAGTATTATATATTATATATTATAAAATAGTATTTAATTTATATATATATATATATATTTCGAGTGCCCCCGCCAATTTGGAGAGAGAGAGAGAGAGAGAGAGAGAGAGGATATGGCGGTATCAAGCAGTTGCTTCCTCAATCTACGGGCTGCCGCTCCATCGCCGCCTTCTGCCACGTCTTCCCACCCACCAAAGGCTTCCGTCGTTGCACGGTAAGGCTATTAAGTTCTCTCCGGCGCACAGTAGCACCATCCCTAGCTAGCATGCGCCCCTCGTTCCATTTCTTAGATTTGATTTTTTTTTTCTTCTTTTGCTTTTTTCTTTTGAAAGATAGTAATATTTATATTAATATAATATAATATATATTAATATAAAATGTTAGTAAAATATTTGAATGCATCTTGGTCAAATACGCCTTTTCTAGTGCTAACATGCGCGTGCGCCACGTGTCCATGATCGAGATTTTTTTTTTGAGTTAATAATGGAAAGGAAAGCTTCGTGCAGGCCGGAGAAGGGAAGATCATGGCGGAGCCAGTGTGTGGTGGTGGCGACGTGCATCGTGATGGGGCTTGAAACGAACGGCCTAATGGGCGGCGAAGGAGTAGCCGCCGCCGCCTCAGGAGAGAGCATCCAGGCGGCTGTGGTGGAGTCCAAGATGACGGGCACCAGATGGAGCGACAAGAGAGCATGCCCGCCTTGGCGATTGAACTCGCTGGAAACCATCGTGCCGGAGAACCTACCGCGGCCTTCGGCGCGGCGGAGGTGGGAGGCGGTCGGCCATACGACGACTGCTCCGCCGGTGAAAGCGGCGGCCGGAAGTGGCGGCGGTGCTAGTAATTGTTTCGCCTTGTAGAAGTACGTACTTGTGACGAAAGGATAGGATGGCGTGAGATCGTCGTATATCATGATAATGTATAGACAAACCTTAAAAGTTAAAGAGGTTTACAAGTGATTAGTGATTACAAACAATGCAATGCAATTGTGGAATTGTTTGTTTGGTGTGGTGTGTGTGAGTGAATTATTTTTGGAACTATACTTTTAATCATTGGCGTCCTTGGTCATCCTATTTTTAGAATTATACTGAAGAAATAAATTATAGAATGTGTTCAAATAGTCCTCGATCACTCTACTTTTAGAACTATATTGAAGAAATAAATTATAGAATGTGTCTAAATAATCAGGGTGATAGACCTTATATAGAGTGTAATTTTGTTCACCCCTTTAACGGAGATGAACATAACCCCCAATACTTTAAGGGTCAAAACTAACAGAGAAGAGGGTAGAGTACAATTTTGTTCACCCCCGTTAACGGGGTGAACAAAATTGCACTCTTTTTGGCATCTACATGTCACCCCCAGATCTTCTCAAAAAAAAACATTCTATTCCTCCAAAAATCGAATCTACACTAAAAACTCTTAAATTAGCTTTCAGTCTCCTTCTTTGTCACTTAACTATACCTCGAGACGGGTGTGAGTGTGAATTATTGAAATTTGGTATTGTAGTGTAGTAAGGGAGTAGTAGTACTAGTACTAGTACCAGATGGGATGCAATTTGTCTGTGAATCAAGTTGGTCGTAGTTTGTAGTACATGCAGTACAAGGAGGATATTTTCCAGATATTTATGGGTTTTGGTGGCCTACTTTGGGCCTAATGGGCCCAGCTTGGGCTAACGGAAGATCCACTGTACCTGGCTGGTTGGGCCGGCCTGTATCCCATCCGACAAGCAACTAAGCTCTAAGACTGATTCCAACGCAATTTTTTTATTATATTATTATAAATGATTTATTTTTTTTAATTTTGTTTTAAAAATTGTATTTATTCCAACCACATTTTCTATTTTATTTATTTATTAATAAACTTCAATTCTATTTATTTTACCTTACTTATGACTTTCACTACTATAAAAATTTATTACTTATTTTATAATAAATATTACACTACTTAAATTTTAATAATATTTAATATATTTTTAAATTAATTTACTAATATTTTTTAAATACAATTATTTAACAAAATTGATTGAAATAATTCCATAATAATCAAATACATGCATACACAAAATTAATAAACAAATACATATACACAAAATCAATAATCAAATACACAAAACAATAACCAAATATACAAATTTTCAATATCACCCATTAAATACAAGAATTAATACAAATTTCTCCAAAATCAAATACATACATACACCTAGATGCTGGTCATCGCCGTCACTTGATCTCTTAGTCATCGTATGTTTCCCTTTCGACGTCGCTATGATGTTGGTCATTGCCATGGTCGATCGTCGTCTCCAGCCTCTTGGACCCTCCATGAGTCTTTTTCGACAACAAATCAACTGTTGAGATGGGAGAGATGGCGAGGTTTGGTTGGACAAGATGGATCACCAAATTTGACGAGATTTTGGTTGCTCGTTATCAATTTGGGGAGGGAATTTGGCAATGACAAGTTGCGTTGGAGTAAAGAAATTGGATTGACTCTAAATTTTTTGACTTTGCGAGCGCGAAGCGATGGAGATAGTCTAAGTAACAATATTGGTGTTGACATGACCTTAAAATTTTAGGGCAGTTTAACATAAATTTCAGTTTTTCAATTTACATTTTATTTTTAATTTTTTATGTTTATTTTTTTAATTTCAATCAAAAATAAAAATATAACGTTTCTTTAAATTTTATCTTATAATTTCTCCTTAGTCATCCTCCCAATGGACATAAAGATGGTCAAAACCCAAAGGACATAAAGATGGTCAAAAAATCACTAATGAGTCACATTTGGGAGCGCCCGCTAGGGCTGTCAACAACCATCTAGTGGCATGATGAGTGGCCAACATTGAGATGTGAAGATGAGTAAGAAATGAAAGCAAAACAAAAATTTTGAAAACAATCTTTCGTTTATGTTGGAATTTTTTAGAAAATAAACTTGAGCAGCAATGGAATGTCAGTTTATATATGTTTTTAATATTAATTATTATGGCTGGACATAATAATAAATTTTTTGAATGAAACTGTCATTGTCAAATTATTTAAACTATACCAAAAAAAAAGAATGATTAGAAGACGTAAACAAATTTTTGAGCAAACGCTCACTGCTTAAATCAGACACTAAAGATTTAAAAACCGTATTGAAATCAGTATTAGAGATGTAACTTTTTTGAAATGTAGACATATTTATTTATAGAAGAGTATGAAACTTTCTTAAATCCCTTAAAATTAACATTTTAATAGATAATATATATCTTGACGTTTTATAGATAACATTTATTTTGATATTTTGAGATCTTATTTGAATTAAAATTCTTTATGGATAAAGTCTATCCTTTCATATGACTCTCAAATGAATTTTTGAATATCGAAATTATTCAATTTGCGCATTGTGCTGGACCCCTCGATTAGGAGAAAATTACACATTTTTAGCTCAAAAAATTATTTTAGACTTTTTATAAACTATTTGGGTATTTTAATAGGTTTTTACTTATACCACAATAAATATTAAATATATTAAATAGTGAAAACAAAAAATCAAATGAGTAGGATATTATTAGTGTTTAGTGATTAAGATAAGGTATCTTTAAATAGCTTTATTTTGGTTGGTTAGTCGTACAAAAGGGATGAGAGAGCTAAACACATACAATTAAGCAAGCAAAAACAACATATACACAGTCTTTGGAATGGAGCTATAAACCAGGCTAAAAGGAGCATTATCATTAATGGTCAAAAAACCGAAGAGTTTCGGGTAGAATAATCAATGATCCCTAAACCTGTAACAAACAAAGAGGTTATCAGAATACACCTATAAGGATCCCTGTGGGGAAGCATCAGAAGGACTTTAATTACATTGAAGACTTCATATTAGAGAGAGAGAGAGAGAGAGAGAGAGAGAGAGAGAGAGAGAGAGAGAGGAGGCAAGTTTTGGTGGAAGAGATCGAGAGAGATATTTGTGTCGCAAATAAATAACAATAAGATGGTACGTACGTGGGGCCATTGATGGACCCGATATGAGGTATAGCTGCCATCAACAAGGTAATCAGATTTTCGAAATTTTGTAGACAAAGCATGCATGCCCATGCATGCATGCCATCTTTCTTCTTTCACGCCTGCATGCATGCATGCATGTATATTTGAATGGGTGGCCTAGCTAGCTACTTAATTCAACCAAATGGAGACCTCAAAACCCTATCATCAAGATAGTACTCTCCCCTAGATTGACCTGATCAATACCTTCCGGTCCCTAATCTTACCTATATATATATATATATACACATTCATCTTCTTACCTAATCTAATAATCATATATACATATATATACAGAGAGAAAGAGGGACATATATAAGAGTTCTGTATGAATATCAATTTTGTATGGTTATAACTTGTCCTTACCCGAACTCAAAAGGTGCCAAGTTTGGCAATATGTTCACGTGTTATCATTATTGTGCTCGAGGCTTTTTTCGAGTTCTATAGATCGTCTTAACATATATTCCACCTCCAATCTTCCTCACCTTGAAAGCCAGAGAGAAGCCACGACCCACAAGGAAATGTTTGCTCTAAAGCTCAGATTTCAATGATTACAAGAGAGGAATTCCCACAAAAAATGGAGGATTCAGAGAGAGAGAGAGCGAGGGATCTACTGGCTGCATGTCACCAAAGAGGAATCTTTAACAAGGAGAATATAGCAACTAGCTGCCTATAGCCCACTTCAATCCCACTAGTGAAGATAATGGCATGAACTTTCTAGGTAGCTACGTGGCTAGATAGCTGCAAAGAAATCCCCATTAGAGAGATCCGGCATATTCCTCTTTTGTCAATATGTCGTGGGATCTCTTTATGTATTCTTCGGATCCATGAATGGGGCCTCGTGGACTGAGGATCACAGATCTCCAGCCATGCCAACATCATCATGGCTTAGACTTCTCATTTCAATCATACACTTCACCGATTTTCTCCCTGTTCAACAACAGAAAGAAAAATCTGATATAATTGTAACTCAAAATTCAAAATTATCTATAATTAAATTTATTAATTTGATCATAATTATTTTTTTGAATTTAATTATAATTAAAATGTTATCAAATTCTAATTAAAAGACGACGACCGATTGTAAAAAAGAGGAGTGTTAAAAGATGGTCGAGGTCTTGGGTTGAAAGGCAGGGGACCATTGTAAGGCGGAGAAGCATTGAAAGATGGTCGATGTTTTAGATTAAAAGGCCACCATGGTTGGCACTCAAAAGGACCTCGGCTAGGGTTAGCAAAATTCGACTTTTCCACTAGACAAAATCCTCGATTGGCATCTCTAACAAAGTAGAAGTACGAGTCTCTAGTGATGAATTAGATCTTTTGTCGTTGCCTCGACCAGAGAATCCTCTACACCATTGATTTCGACCACCTTCTCTATACTATGACAATAAACATCACATGATTCATGTATACATTCATAGATGATTTTAGATCTATAAATAGATACTCATATGACATGGAATTAGAGTGTGGTAATATCACTTGTGTACTAACAATATTTATTTAGTGATATTTTATTTTTGTCGCCCGTGATTTTTTTTGATTTGGGTTTTTCATATAAAATTTTGTGTTCGTGTCTGTAATTGATAGTTTGATCGTAATTTATTTTCGATCCAACTTTGTAACAAAATGGTATCAAAACCGTTGGATCAAACCATCAACCATTTGCAGATTTTAGCACCATCATCTTCCTCTTCCTCAACAAAGTTATAGGTTACCCAGCCCTAGCCACCGCCACCATCAACTTCCCCAACGATCGCTACAACTACTCCACTGCTACCACCTTTATTACACGTTTGTGGCTGACCCAAAGTAGCCCAAATCTACCTTCATTTGTCCTTTCGCCGGTCATTTCCTCCTAATCATCGTCGTTTGTTTGCTTCGCCGTTGATCATCAACCTTCCTCATACTATGCCGTCATCATTCCATCATTGCCTTTGATTTTTGCCTGCCAATCGTTGGCCACCTCATACTGTTTTTTTTACCGTCGACGATCTCCTTCACCGTTGTCCCCACCACTTGCCATCGCCATCATGACAGCCAATCGACTTGCTCACCATTGTCGTCGATCACTTCCAACGCCACTAATTTTCCTGGAACCTTCAGCCATTAATGAAGGCAACCAAGCTTGTTGCCCAAATCTTTGCCCATCTCACCTCGATCTCAATCTGGATCTGGTCTGACCCAATTGACCTATCTAGATCCCTTTCAAATTTGGTTAGCCCAGAGTTGACCCATTAGGCCAGATTTGACCCATCAAATCTGTCAGACAAATCCAGCTTGGTTTTTTCCCCTGATTTGGTCTAGATTTTTTTATTTTTTATCAATTTTCAATTGAGTTTCTTGTTTAAATTATTTTGATATTATTAAGGGTTATTTGATGGCTTTGTTCAAGTACAATATTCCTTTGTTGGACTGAAATATTATATTTTCGTAATGGCAGATTAAGATGCATACAATTTTGGCACATATGGATTTAAACAATATACTTTTGGGCTTTGAAAAAATGTCACAATTATGGAGTATTGAGGAAAAACAACATAAGGATCATAAGGTCTTGTTTCATATACATCTACATTTATCTAATCAAATTTTGCAAAATATTTTTAATGAAAATACTGCTACTGCTCTATAGTTGAAACTAGAAAAGTTGTATATAACGAAGAGCTTAATCAATAAGTTACATCTTAAGCTGAGGCTATATTCTCATTGAATGGTTAAAGGTACGTCTATTGAAAATCATTTAACAGTTTTTAAAGAAATTATTTCCGATTTAGAAAGCATGAAAGTTAAGTATGATGATAAGGATTTGGATATGATTTTGTTATGTTTTCTATAGGCCTCATATTCAACTTTTAGGAATATCATATTTTATAGTTGGGATACTCTCACTCTAAATGAAATTTATGATGCTTTATTCTTAAAAGAAAAAATTAATAAGTAGTTATTTGGGACTTCTGAAAGTTAGGGAAATGGTCTGTAGATTAGAGGAAGAACACAAGATAAAAATTTTTGTGGTACAGGAAAAAGTAAATCCAAATCTAGAAATAAAGAAAAAAAAACTTGTAATTACTGTAAAAAGAAAGAACACATAAAAAATGAGTGATAGAAGCTATAGAACAAACTTAAAAGATAGAAATCTGATCAGAAAGGAAAATAACTAGAAACTTTTGGTGAAATCAATGTTGTTGAAAATAACAATAGTGATGGAGAAATTATGGTAGTATCTAATGAGATTATTAAACCTAGTGAAGATTGGATCCTCGATACATTATACACGTTTCATATGTCTCCTAATATAGATTGATTATAAAACTTTAACTTTTGGTGATGTGTTGGGTGATAATTCTTCTTGTACAATCATTATCATTGGAACAGCTAAAATTAAGATATTTGATAGTATTGTTTGAACTTTAACTGATGTCAGACATGTTCTCCATCTCAAAAAAAATCTTATTTCATCGAGTACTCTTGATTTGAATAGGTATAAGTTTATTAATGAATGTGGAGTTATTATAGTCAGTAAAGGTGTTTTGTTGTGATGAAATGTACAAAACAATACGGTCGATTGAATATTCTGTAAGGTTCTACCATTACAAGTGATGCTTTTGTTTCTACTATTTTTTTATTTGATACTAATAGCACTCAGTTATGACATATGCATATTAGACATATGAGTGAAATAGGTATGGCTAAATTGAGTAAAAGAAAACTTTTTAAAAGGTAGAGTATTGAAAAATTGGAATTTTGTGAGCACTGCATTTTCGGTAAGAAAAAACATGTTAGATTTAGTAAAGGCATTCATAATACGAAAAGTATATTGGACTATGTCCATTCTAATCTCTAGAGTCCAAATAAAGTATCTTTTAAAGATGATGCCAGACATATGTTGACTTTCATCAATGATTTTTTTAGAAAAATTTGGGTATTCTGCTTGAAACAGAAGACTGATATTTTTGCTACTTTCAGGTAGTAAAAGACTATGATTTAAAAGTAAACTGATAGAGAGATTAATCGTCTCTACATAGATAATGGTTTAGAATTTTATTCACATGAATTTAATGATTTCTATAAGATAAAGAAATTCTAAAGAATTTAACATTTTCAAGTACTCTATAGCAAAATGGTGTAGTTGAGCGGATGAATATAACATTGATAGAAAAGGTACGATGTATATGGTTGAATTTTGATTTATCTAAGTTTTTTTAAGCCGAGACTGCTTATATGACATGTTTTCTAGTTAATTGGTTTTTTTTATGTGCTATTAACAAGAAAACTCTAGAAGACTTATAATCAGGTACTCTTGCAAGTTATTCTGATTTGAAAATTTTTGAATGTCCTGCATTTGTTCATGTTGATAATAGAAAATTAGAATCAAGGTCTAAACGGTGAAAAAAATCAGCACTCATGATAATCCTGCATATATGTTGACCAAGTCCTTACCTATTGCAAAGTTCGAGTATTACGTAAATTTGGTTAGTATTCGTCAGAAAGATTAATTCTTTAAGATTTTGTTGGAATAAAGAATTTTGGATAATTTTGTTTGTAGATTTAGAGTCAAGGTGAAGATTTGTGATAATTGGGACTTAAAATCTTAATTCACCTGTAATTGAGTTTCCTAATTTGACTGTAATTATGAATTCGAATTTGGCAATGATTAGAATATTGTCAAATTCAATTTTATGTAGAATTTATTTCAAATTGATGAATATTTTCATAAATCATATTCTGATCAGAATATAATTTTTTGTGTATATCTATAAATAATTTTAGATCTATAAATAGGTGACCAGCTCCCATAAAATTGGTGTGTGGCAATATCACTTGTGTACTAGCAATATTTACTCAATGATATTTTGTTCTTTATTCTCGTAATTTTTTGTATTTAAGTTTTTTACGTAAATTTTTATGTTCGTATGTGTGATTAACTATTTGATCGTGATTTATTTTCGATCCAATTTCGTAACAAAATCTAAACTAGATGACTTACTTTTCTTTCCTCTATATATTCACTTGCCTAAGGCAAAGAAAGAGTACTTAATAATGAACATATATATATGTATGTATGTATGAATTGCTACTACGTACATATGTATGTCATCATAATGGCGACATGATTTGTAGCAAGAAGAAAAGGTTGACATGAGATGCGAATTAAATCATTGGTGAAGTGTTTCATTTCTGCTGAATATACCAAATTTGTCTCAGCCCAAAGGAAGATGTCGTTGAAAAGGGTAAAGCGTCCTATTGGAAGTTATTTTGGTGGGTCGCAGTACACTCGCACGAGGAGAAGGAAGACAGAGGGGGAGATCTCATAGAAAAAGTGAGATATTTCAGTTGATCTCATCCATCTAATTCCTCAGTACGTTTATTTATACATCATCTAACAAAGAAAAAACAAATTTCTAAGATACCTCAACTCTCTACTTGGAAACATAACCATTCTCTTCTCCAGCTAGATGCATATATATCCATAACTTGTTCACTGTTAAGGTACGTACTTCGAATCTACTTAGCTTAGGTGATATGAACATAACATAGGAATATACATATACTTGTATACACAGCCATGACCTGTTTGATAGGAATATACATATACTTGTATACACAGCCATGACCTGTTTGAGCTCACTATATATATATATATATAATTCGTCCCTGGGCCATAGGAATATGGGATGAAAGATATCTGGGAAGATGCAAGAGAGAGATAATGGGGGAACATGCGAAAGGAGGAGCCACTTTTGGTACCCTACACCAAATATGTGAACAAAACAAAAATAGGTGGGCAAGACACTATGATCAAGACAGTAAACTTACATGCTTCGAGTGTTATTAAATTAATTAAGATATATATGATACTTAAACTATCATATATATGGGGGATGTGTTTAGAAATTCATTAGTTTCTCTATCATTATTGAAAAGAAGATGAGTTATGATTTATTACGGTATCATCAATTATTTACAAATTCGAACATATAATCGAAATAATAAAAAATTTAAATTAACATACGAAAAAAATGTCAAAGTATATAGATTAAATTAACTAAAAAATAAAAGTTTAAGAATATAATCGAAACAACAAAGAGTTCATCAAGTAAAATTTTCTTCTAATTTTAATGAAGTTCTAAAATCCCACAAAATCTCGAATACTCCATTCTAAGTATTAATCCTTATGTACTGGAATAATAAAAGATTAACATTTTGATCATTTTTATTTATGATCTTATTCCATTGTACCTTATTTATGTAACTACAAATAAATTCTTAATTAGCCACAGTCAATTATTTAACCATCTCAACAACTTTCCTAAGAAAACAGCAACAAAATCAAATAATATATTCTCAAATTGCGGTTAAATAGCATAAATGATCACTGAACTTGACATTAAGATACAAAAAAAACACTAAACTTTAATTTAGTATATAATTTCATAATTACCGTTAAAAAAACTAATAAAATACTAACATTTTCATACTTTAATACAAAATTTAGTGATTTTTTTATATTTTACAATAGTTATAGAATTGATTACAGATTAAAATTTAGTGATATTTTGACTATAAATTAAAATAGAATGATGTTTTTATTCCATAGCATAAAGTGGATTGACCATTTATGAAAGTGCCAGGGTTCAAAGCTTTCAGAGAGTATGAATAGCAGCATTTATTGTGCCAGTTGAATGAAACAAATCACGGGAAAAGGTTACTGTTGTTGTTTATGCATATAACAAGAGGCAGAAGGGCAGATAACAAGTTTCAGAAGTTGCTTACAAGTATGAACCCTTTTGTTACCTTTTTCCACTTGTCTTTCTAATTAAGGGAACCTTCCAGGCATCTATTGCCCTCCGAATGGGGGAGTCAACCACATCATGCTTATGATAGAATAACTAGCCTCTTTTTAGACAACGACAGCACAAAAGTTTCAACTTTCTAGCTTTAATTTTTAACTGATCTCTGGATCACCATCTCATAACAATGGGAAAGATTCACTAATATAGATTTTATACTGAAAGATACCATCTCGCGACATTTTGTCACGGGCAAAATTGAAGATCTCCCGATTATCAGAATCCTAAAAATCTCATTCGGATTTTGCTTGTGCGGTTATGGTATATACTCTAAGATAATCTTTGTTAAAATGAGTAAGATAAAGTTATATCAAGTTGAAATACTTCCTGTATCAAGATATGGAATGGTCAAAATAAAATTACGAAGAATTTTAATATTTTTATCAAATTATTTGTTAATTTTTTTTAAATGTACTAGAAGACGTTTGAATTTTTTCTTGTTTTTTATATGTAAAGGTCCAAACTATGCTTATCTAGAGAGAGAAAAGATAAGTACATCTAAAAAATATCAGATAATAAATCACTTGATTTTTTTTTCACCAGTTGTCAGATAAGTTTAACAAACACATTAAAAATAATAAAAGTTTCGAGTAATTTTTATATCTTATTTTTTTTTATTTATATCTTAGTTAACAAACACTAACTAAACATATAACATTGAGATACCTACATCATCTTTTAGATTATTGTGGACAAGCAATAGCTAAAATGGGACCTAGTATAGGGAATTAGTTATTTTTTAGATTACATTTCTATACCATTAAATAACATAAATGATCACTGAATTTTGTATTAAGGTATAAAAAAGTTAATGAATTTCAATTTCTATCTAAATGGTACTAAATTTTAATTTATTATATAATTCTATAACTATTATCAATTATCATTAAAAGAAGCTAATCAAATATTAATATGGCTAACAACATGAATGGCTAACTAGTACAAATGATATTTTTAACTACAGCTTAACATTAAGTAGTTATAGAATTGTAATCATTTGTAAACCCTAATACAAAGCTAAATATTAATATGGCTAACAACATGAACGATTAAACAGCACAAAATTCAAATGATTTATATATTAAATTAAAGTTTAATGACTTTTTCATTACAAATTAAAATTCAATGAGATTTTTAAACCCTAATAGAAAGCTAAATAACTATTTATCCTATTTAGCAATTCTATACTTATTCATGTATTCTATTCCCAATCAAATTGACTTTTATTTGTAAGACTCTAGATTTGAGCTCGAGGAGTCAAGCTTAACACAGAATTCAAAATATTCAGCCCTTTAGTTCAGTCTTCAGCGAACCATTTGTATCAAGCAGAGCTTGACAATTGTAGAATCAGAAAGGAAACCAAATACAGTAATATCCAATGTCGATCAGTTACCTACGATAGAGGAATAAGCATGAGCACAGATCAGAGATACAGATCAAATTAATCTAATTAACAGAAATACAACCATTAAGATTGATCCAGAGCCTCAAATTTTAATGGAGATTCGCACCTTGGAATCAAAAATCAAAGTGCGCGCGTTTTACCTCCTGCAGTCGAAGAACTTCGGTTCGGAGATAGTAGAACCGAGAGAAAAGGAGGTCGGATCCGGGAGAAAGAAAGTACTCGAGCCACCGTCCTCCATTCCGCACCGGCGGTTGTTGATCGACGGGGAAATTAAGGAGGGGGAGAGAGAGAGAATAAGATTGACAGACCAAGAAGTTGTAGAATAAATTTTCTAAGGCATAACACGTCCGAGAAAGCGGGCTGTTACAGTTGGTATCAGAACTTAAGATTATTGGAAGCTCTAAGTGACTCAGATATAGTTGATTAGACCCTATTTGGAGATTAGGGCATAGTAATTTGGAGACTTTAGAGGATCTGGTAGAACCAGTTAGTAAGAACCCAAAGTGGAGGTTTAGCAGAAAAGAGACTAAGGGTTCATAAAATGAAATCCCTATTTGGAGATTTGAGAATAATCGATTGAAGTCTTAGAGGTTAATGATTTGAGGATCTAATCTTGCTAAGCAATAGAACGACTAGTCAAGATAATCTAGCTCTTGAAGTTATGATCTGATGATATGATTCGGGTGTAAGGTTGACTCGGTAACCATTACTATGGATCTGAGAGATTTGGAGACTGTTAATTTGAGGTCGTCAGTTGAAATTTCTATAATAAGATAGGATAACTATGGTTGTCAAGGATGATTGGATCGTGGATGATTAGTCTGATGTGACATTACCTAGTTAAAGAGTTAGGATCAAACAATAAAGAATTTTCGAAGACCATTTAGTGTAAGATCAGAGATCCAACAGATTGAGCCAAACAAGAGACCGAAAATGGTCAAGTGATGACAGGTGAGTTGCGTCAATTGATGAGATGGCAGTGGTGCAACTAGTAGGACTCACAGAGATGGGACAAGGAACCCTAAGAGTGTCAAGGGTCTAAGTTCCAATAGTCTAGGGTGCGAAGTGTGCTACTAGCTGATTGAAAGAGGCTAGAAGCTTAGGGAATCAACTCGAAATGGAATAAATTGAATATAGACCAAGTGTCGTATTTAAATAATTGTATTAGGGTTCGTAGTCATCTTGGGAGTTGGTGACACGACGCACAGTGTGAGGCTCAAAGAATAGAATACCCTAGTGTCTAGTATGGCAGTAAGATCAAGAGATGGTCGTATGTCAATAAGTCAACTGGGCCTAAAGAATGAAAAGCGAGAGTCAGTGGGTTCTCGGTAAATGAGATTTCAGGTAGTAGAGTGTGGCTAGTCCAAAACTTTGATGATGAGTTATGAGATGGCAATGTCAGTTCGAGGAAAAGTTACTTGTAGGTCGAATTGACCCTAAGGAAGGATGATGAGAAACCTAGCCAACCGAAGTTGTGATTACGATTCAATGTGCCAAGTAGGCTTGAGGAATCGAAAGTCTTGAAGATAAGTCATACCTTGTACATCAGTATGGGGACCTGAATCATTATTTGAGGTTTAAGGTATCCTTAGGTAAAGAGTTCTGAGAAGTTTTGAGGCTCGGTTCTTTATAAGAAATGATTGGAGCTAATTAACGCGATCTGGTCCGGGATCTTCAAAGATGAATCGATTTGGGATTTTCGAGGAATTTCCCCCTGAGGGATGAGAGTCTAAGGATGTGTGATAAGACTTTAAAGTTTTCAAAAAAAAAAAAAAAGATTGGAAGGTCCTTAGATAATCTAGTTAGGGAAATAGAGATGGATTTTCTTAAGTTATGAAAGTCATGAGTCAATAAGAATCGGGATACCATGGAAGACGTAAGTACCTACCCACTCCAGTTAGCAGGACGGTTACGGATTGATGTCTTGTTTGAGAGAGACAGGTAATGACAGATGTTAGTAATAGATCGAAATCTATTGGAGATCTAAAATTTTCAATAAAACTCTTGTTGGACTAAACGGTTAGTTTAGATAACCCTGATGGGAAAATCGAGAGATGTGTAACTAGACGATCACTAAAGTGATGTAAGCAAGTTATGAAATTAAAGAGCCTGTCAATATGTGGTACGGGCACTTGTGCTTAATGAAAAGCCGTGAGAAAGTTAAAGAAGTAAGAGAAATATCAGAATGTGCTCTCGAAAGATTTAATATGATTATTTCTTAATTGCCAATAATAGCTTGAGGTTATTAAATACCTAGCTATAAGTGGCTTGATTAAGGACGAAGATTAGCAAAGAGGTGATAATTAAGAGTCGAAATCTTACCTCAAATTTGATGAACAGTTACAAGAGGCTGGGGTAATTGTGATTGATGTGCGATCGAGGGATGAGACATTCTACAAAAAAAAAAATGGCAATAGAATCATGATTTGATGATTTGACCAAAGTACCATCTACATTGAAGTCACGTGGTAATTGTGCCTAGGGAGGATATTGGTGTACTCCTCGAATAGGGAGACGCATAAGGAACATTGAGAATAATGTTAGGGAACAGTACGATAGATGTTAAAACCGAGATTGGCTTACTAGGTCGAGGAAGAAATGATGAGAGCATAAGACTCCGTGTCGGGAATGTGAAATCAAGATCAATTGTCATAAACACCATGAGGATTGAAAGTTCCGAAAGGTCAGATATCCCAGTAGGTTTCAAGAGACGAACCCAATGTTTTGAGTAGCGATTAGTACAAGCAAAAGTCGGTAACTAGAGTAAGTAGCTCCAGAAAGGATTGAGCATGATTAAAATGAGTTGACATAAAACGTTATTACTAGAGGAGTAATTTGAGGATTAAATGATTAATTTGATGATATAAAATGTTATTTGAGGATCACTTCGAAAAGTTCGAGGAGCTATTTAAGTTATGGGTATATGGATAAATAGGTATTAGCTCGGCAACCAGGTAACAGGGGAATAAGTGATGCAAAGAAATTAGTGTTGCTAGACTTGGAAGACAACGTTAAATTTTAATCAAAAGTTTTGGAGACAGATAGAATCTATTAATAAAGATTTCTTGAGAAAATAGTACATGATTAGAAGATGATTGTGGTCAGTTGGCAGAAACTTGAGATTATATCGGGAGATGAATACCTACAAGAATGAGTAAACAATAGAAATCTCGAATGGATTAGCACAAGTAAAGATTAAGCAATGATTAAGTTTATGATGACTCAAGGTAAGGCATAGGTGATTTCGAGGACAAAAATCATTTGAGCACGAGATGATAGGGTAGGACCAGTGACTTGTTATGACAGTCCGAAAGCCTATGAAACAACCTAGTAATAACAAGATATGTGATGTTTGAGGATTCAAGGATACGTGAAATAGTTTGACGACATAAAAGTATTTCCTTGAGGATCGATTTGATAAAAGTTAAGATGTATCAAGATCAGAGACTTTGTGTCGAGGTTGGAAAATTATCAAAGCATGATTGAATGGTTCAAAATAAATGACGTCATAGGAAATCAGAATTAAAGAAATGTTGTGATGACTTAAGAAAATTAAAAAATTGATAATGTAGATATGAGAGCCGCAGGCTCATGATGATGATGTGAGTACCGACTTAGATAAGAGTTCGAGCGGAGATTCTTGGCCCGAGGACAGAGTTATGTGATTATAATGCATCGTTGACAAGTGAACTTGTCGATGGGTTGAGGAGCATGGTCAAATCAAGGATTCGAATTTTGATATGCGCATTGGTGAAGTTTCGACCTTCTTTAATTATTTGATCAGTCAGTTGTTAATGATGAAATTTTGAGATTTTGGACATGTGGCAAATTTCGAGGACGAAATTTTTGTAAGGAGGGGAGAATGTAATACCCCATGTTTAGATAAGATTGTCACGTAATTTTAATAAGTTTAGAATACCGAAAAATTGATTTTATAGCAATTTCAGGTACCGAATCAACTGCAGGGAATGCCTCAGAGTGAAATTGTCTAAAAAAAATTATATGGTCTCGACGAGCATATCGAAATAGGATTTATGGTATCAAAAGAAATCAAATTCGGAACGATTCTTGGTACAGCTAAAATACAGCTATTAATTAGGCTGTAAAACCGAATCATTGTAGGAAGCTCTCGAAAAATCAACGGAACCCTAAGGGAGCTCCGGTTTTGCGTAACGAACAACCCTTCAGTGGTTTCGGGATTAAACGATAGCCCGATGAGGACACCGGGGCGAAATTGTCATTTTCAGCTAAGATTTGAATTATTAATTATGGAATTTCAGTATTATAATGCAAATTAATTTGAGGTTCAAGGTCGAAGATTCAATTAGAGATATGCACTAAGTGAAATAACGATGAAATTTAGGGTTTAATGTATAGTTTTTAAATTAATTTTCTATATATATTAATGTAGCTATATATATATATGTATAAAACGTGTGTGCATGGAAAGCTCTGAGAAGCTTTTAATGCCTGCGATTTGGGCTGCAGAATGTGGAGATTATGGCAATTAATATGAGAGATTATGAGCAGCTGAATTTAAGGAAAATGTGGCAGCGAAGCAATTAATAGAGCAGCTGAATTCAAGGAAGATGGGCAGCGAAGCAATTAATATGACAGATATATATGAATACAAGTGGAGTGGTGGCCAAGGCAGCTCGCCTATAAATTGAGATGCATTTGGCCGATTGAGAGCAAGCAAGTGGGAGATTGAGAGAGAGAGAGAGAGCTTGAGAACATTTGAAGCAAGGAAGAAGGCCGAATTCGGCCATGGCAGCCGCTGCAAGCAGCAGCGGTAGGGGCGGTGCGCGGAGGAGGCTGCAGCGACGACGACCCGCGATGGAGGGTGGCGGGGCTCGACGGTGGCCAGCGGAGGCCGGAGAAGTGGCCAGAAGCAGCAAGCCGCGACCATGGCAGCCATGGCCGTGAGCAGCGGCTGGGCGCAACGCCGACGTGCTGCCCGAGCAGCTTATAGCAAGGTGGGAAGCCGGTGCTCGGCCGTTGGGAGGCGCCAAGCAATCGACGAAGGCGGCGGCAACCGCGGGCGGGAGCTGGTTCGTGGGTCACGCCGAGAAGAAGGAACAGAGGCTGGTTCGCGCGCGGGAATGAGGAAGGAGAAGAAGAAGAAGAAGAAGGAAGGAAGAAAGAAAGAAGAAGAAGAAAAAGAGAAGAAAGAAAAGAAGAAATGGAGGCTGGAGAAAGGCGCAGGCGTGCGGGAGAAGAGAAAGAAGAAGAAGAAGAGAGGGAGAAATAAGAAAAGAAAAAAAAAAGAAAAGAAAGAAAAGAAAAAGAAAATAAAAAAAATTCTAGAAAAATCCTGAAAAATAGGAGATTATGTTTCGGTGATATCTCAGAGATTTTGGTGAGAAAAACGGCTCGGGCACGCTTTTCGAGAATATTGCACGCAAATCGAGGAAATCAGAGATGCTAAGTCAAGGTGAGTAAAATCTCCTAGAAAATTTCAGAAATTCAAAAATATTATTTTATGAATTTTCGTAGTGAAATATTTGAGAAAATATTTCTAGAAATATTTAATTTGAAATTATTAAGAAAAAATAGGAAGAAATAGAGGGAAAATTAAAGAAAATGCCAGAAATTATGAAAAAATAGGATTTAATATTTATTCAAATGCCTATGGTGATTAGGATGCTTTGAGGTCAAAGTTGAGGTGTCTGGTGCGAATTTTGAGGTTGGCACGCAAATCGAGGTAAGGCACAGATTTTGAGATAGCCTGATAAGCTCTAGAAGGTAAGTGGTACTTCCTCGAAAATGTTTTCATCACATTGACATGCTCTGATATGTATCTATCACGTAGAATGCATACATGATTATGAAATGCATGATTACACGTTGATATCATTGATCACACGCATATGAGGCCGTAGGGAGTACGAACTGGCACCGCTGCCTTACCAAGGGTGCACCCATACACCCCGGCTTCGAAAGAGGTGGCCGCTAAAATGGTAGGTAGCATGAGGGGTGCAGTTGACACCTACGAGGAAAGACATTGCATACACTCATGACATCGCATTACGTACCCTTACTTAGATGGTTCATCATCTAACTTAGGTTTGCCCCTGGAACATTCAACGTTCCAGTCGGGACTTGCAGAGATGATTTCGAGATTGATGATGTGTGGTGACGCGAGACGTCAGGAAATGAGGAAATGTGCCATGTTATGTTGTGATATGAATAGTTAAGGATTATGTACATTTGTTTTACTTTTCGAAGGTTATGTAACAACGTTTGTAATAAGTACTTGTCTAGTTATTCATGTATATATTGCCATGAGCAGGTTCGATTCAGCTTCCGCTTTGTATTCTAGTGTAGATATCTCGCACTAGATAAGGTCTTAGGGAATTTCGGGATAATGTAATGATTCAAAAAAAAAATAGACCAAATTTCCTAAGGTATAACACCCCCGAGAAAGCGGGCTGTTACAGTAAAGGCATTCATAATACGAAAAGTATACTAGACTATGTCCATTCTAATCTTTAGAGTCCAAATAAAGTATCTTTTAAAGATGATGCCAGACATATGTTGACTTTCATCAATGATTTTTTTAGAAAAATTTGGGTATTCTGCTTGAAACAGAAGACTGATATTTTTGCTACTTTCAGATAGTGAAATACTATGATTTAAAAGTAAACCGATAGAGAGATTAAGTGTCTCTACATAGATAATGATTTAGAATTTTATTCACATGAATTTAATGATTTCTATAAGAAAAAGAAATTCTAAAGAATTTAACATTTTCAAGTACTCTATAGCAAAATGGTGTAGTTGAGCGGATGAATATAACATTGATAGAAAAGGTACGATGTATATGGTTGAATTTTGATTTATCTAAGTTTTTTTAAACCGAGACTGCTTATATGACATGTTTTCTAGTTAATCGATTTTTTTCATGTGCTATTAATAAGAAAACTCTAGAAGACTTATAATCAGGTACTCTTGCAAGTTATTCTGATTTGAAAATTTTTGAATGTCCTGCATTTGTTCATGTTGATAATGAAAAATTAGAATCAAGGTCTAAACGGTGAGAAAAATCAGCACTCATGATAATCTTGCATATATGTTGACCAAGTCCTTATCTATTGCAAAGTTTGAGTATTACGTAAATTTGGTTAGTATTCGTCAGAAAGATTAATTTTTTAAGATTTTGTTGGAATAAAGAATTTTGGATAATTTTGTTTGTAGATTTAGAATCAAGGTGAAGATTTGTGATAATTAGGACTTAAAATCTTAATTCATCTGTAATTGGGTTTCCTAATTTGATTGTAATTATGACTTCGAATTTGACAATGATTAGAATATTATCAAATTCAATTTTATGTAGAATTTATCTCAGATTGATGAATATTTTCATAAATCATAATTTGATCAGAATATAATTTTTTATGTATATCTATAAATAATTTTAAATCTATAAATAGGTGACCAGCTCCCATGAAATTGGTGTATGGCAATATCACTTGTGTACTAACAATATTTACTCAATGATATTTTGTTCTTTATACTGATAATTTTTTGTATTTAAGTTTTTCACATAAAATTATGTATTCATGCGTGTGACTAACTGTTTGACCGTGATTTATTTTCGATCCAATTCCGTAACAAAATCTAAACTAGAAGACTTACTTTTCTTTCCTCTATATATTCACTTGCCTAAGAGTACTTAATAATCAACATATATATAGATATATATGTATTGCTACTACGTACATATGTATGTCATCATAATGCCGACATGATTTGTAGCAAGAAGGAAAGGTTGACATGAGATGCGAATTAAATCATTGGTGAAGTTGTTCATTTCTGCTGAATAAACCAAATTTGTCTCAGCCCAAAGGAAGATGTCGTTGAAAAGGGTAAAGCGTCCTATTGGAAGTTATTTTGGTGGGTCGCAGTACACTCGCACGAGGAGAAGGAAGACAGATCGAGGGGGAGATCTCATAGAAAAGGTGAGATATTTCAGTTGATCTCATCCATCTAATTCCTCAGTACGTTTATACATATATATCATCTAACAAAGAAAAAACAAATTTCTAAGATACCTCAACTCTACTTGGAAACATAACCATTCTCTTCTCTAGCTAGATGCATATATATCCATAACTTGTTCACTGTTAAGGTACGTACTTCTTCGAATCAACTTAGCTTAGGTGATATGAACATAACATAGGAATATACATATATATACTTATATACACAGCCATGACCTGTTTGAGCTCACTATATATATATATATATATAATTGGTCTCTGGGCCATAGGAATATGGGATGAAAGATATCTGGGAAGATGCAAGAGAGAGATAATGGGGGAACATGCAAAAGTAAGGAGGAGCCACTTTTGGTACCCTACACCAAATATGTGAACAAAACAAAAATAGGTGAGCAAGACAACATATATGATCAAGACAGTAAACTTACATGCTTCGAGTGTTATTAAATTAATTAAGATATATATGATACTTAAGCTATCATATGGGGGATGTGTTTAGAAATTCATTGGTTTCCTATCATTATTTAAAAGAAGATGAGTTATGATTGATTACAGTATCATCAATTATTTATCGTATCTTTATTGAAGGAGGTACTAAATAAAGAGATAGTGGCACATAATTTCTTTAACCTCCTCTTCCAATGAGGAGCCACCATTCATAATCAGTCGTAATTTCTAATATTATTCTTAAAAGAATTTATTCTAAAAAGAGATTCATGGCATAAAATATAAAAAAATTTAACACAGACAATAACATACAAAAAAAACATTTCTATAAAATAATATTACTCACTGTAGATATCAATCGAGTTCTATGGTATATATATATATATGTATGTGTGTGTATGCATGTATGTATGTATCAGTAAGTTATATATCTCTTCCAAATTATCTTTTATGATATTTTTATATTGCCAAATTCTTATTATTGTCTCCTACACTTTCATCTTTTTTTTTTGTGGCAACCTAAACTTTTCTTTATTTTTATTTCATTTTATCTTTTTTTTTACATATAAAAATACATGAGTTAAGTTAACTCAAAAATACAGATTCGGGCATATAATCGAAACAATGAAAAATTTAAATTGATACATGAAAAAAATGTCAAAATACATAAATTAAATTGACTAAAAAATACAGGTTTAAGAATATAATCGAAATAACAAAAAGTCCATCCAATAAAAATTTCTTCTAATTTTAATGAGTTCTAGAATCCCACAAAATCTCAAATACTCCATTCTAAGTATTAATCCTTATGTACTGGAATAATAAAAGATTAACATTTTGATAATTTTTATTTATGATCTTATTCCATTGTACCTTATTTATGTAACTACAAATAAATTCTTAATTAGCCACAGCCAATTATTTAACCATCTCAACAACTTTCCTAAGAAAACAACAACAAAATCAAATAATATATACTCAAATAATGGTTAAATAACATAAATGATTACTGAACTTGACATTAAGATATAAAAAAAATCACTAAACTTTAATTTAATATATAATTTCATAATTATCGTTAAAAAAACTAATAAAATACTAACATTTTCATACTTTAATACAAAATTTAGTGATTTTTTTATATTTTACAATAGTTATAGAATTGATTACAGATTAAAATTTAGTGATATTTTGACTATAAATTAAAATAGAATGATGTTTTTATTCCATAGCATAAAGTGGATTGACCATTTATGAAAGTGCCAGGGTTCAAAGCTTTCAGAGAGTATGAATAGCAGCATTTATTGTGCCAGTTGAATGAAACAAATCACGGGAAAAGGTTACTGTTGTTGTTTATGCATATAACAAGAGGCAGAAGGGCAGATAACAAGTTTCAGAAGTTGCTTACAAGTATGAACCCTTTTGTTACCTTTTTCCACTGTCTTTCTAATTAAGGGAACCTTCCAGGCATCTATTGCCCTCCGAATGGGGGAGTCAACCACATCATGCTTATGATAGAATAACTAGCCTCTTTTTAGACAATGACAGCACAAAAGTTTCAACTTTCTAGCTTTAATTTTTAACTGATGATCTCTCGATCACCATCTCATAACAATGGGAAAAGATTCACTAATATAGATTTTATACTGAAACAAACTGCCTCGTGAAGATCTCTCGATTATCAGAATCTTAAAAATCTGATTACAAGCACTTTAAGGATTTTACTTGTGTGGTCATGCCATATACTCTAAGATAATCTTTGTTAAAATGAGTAAGATATAGTTGTATCAAGTTGAAATACTTTCTACATCAAGATATGGAATAGTCAAAATAAAATTACGAAAAATTTTAATATTTTTATCAAATTATTTGTTAATTTTTTTTAAATATATTAAAAGACGTTTGAGTTTTTTTTTTATATATATATATGTAAAGATTTAAAATATGCTTATTTAAAGAGAGAAAATATAAGTATATCTAAAAAATATTAGATAAAAAGTCACATAATTTCTTTTTCACGAGTCACCAGATAAGCTTAACAAACAGATTAAAAATAATAAAAGTCTCGAGTAATTTTTATATCTTACTTTTTTTTAATCTATATTTTAATTAACAAACACTACTTAAACATACAACATTGACATGCCTATATCATCTTTTAGATTATTGTGGACAAGCAATAGCTAAAATGGGACCTAGTATAGGGAATTAGTTTTTTTTTTAAAATTACATTTCTATACCATTAAATAGCATAAATGATGACTAAATTTTGTATTAAGGTATAAAAAAGTTAATGAATTTCAATTTCCATCCAAAAGGTGCTAAATTTCAATTTATTATATAATTCTATAATTATTGTCAATTATCATTAAAAGAAGTTAACCAGATATTAATATGACTAACAACATAAACGACTAAACAGTACAAATGACATTTTTAACAACAGCTCAACATTCAGTAGTTATAGAATTGTAATCATTTGTAAATCCTAATATAAAGTTAAATATTAATATGGTTAACAACATGAACGGTTAAACAGTACAAAATTCAAATGATTTATATATTAAATTAAAGTTTAATAACTTTTTAATTATAAATTAAAATTCAATGACATTTTTAAACCCTAATACAAAGCTAAATAACTATTTATCCTATTTAGCAATTCTATACTTATTCATATATTCTATTCACAATCAAATTGACTTTTATTTGTAAGACTCTAGATTTGAGCTCGAGGAGTCAAGCTTAACACAGAATTCAAAATATTCAGCCCTTTAGTTCAGTCTTCAGCGAACCATTTGTATCAAGCAGAGCTTGACAATTGTAGAATCAGAAAGGAAACCAAATACAGTAATATCCAATATCGATCAGTTACCTACGATAGAGGAATAAGCATGAGCACAGATCAGAGATACAGATCAAATTAATCTAATTAACAGAAATACAACCATTAAGATTGATCCAGAGCCTCAAATTTTAATGGAGATTTGCACCTTGGAATCAAAAATCAAAGTGCGCGCGTTTTACCTCCTGCAGTCGAAGAACTTCGGTTCGGAGATACTAGAACCGAGAGAAGAACCGAGAGAAAAGGAGGTCGGATCAGGGAGAAAGAAAGTACTCGAGCCACCGTCCTCCATTCCGCACCGGCGGTTGTTGATCGACGGGGAAATTAAGGAGGGGGAGAGAGAGAGAATCAGATCGACAGACAAAGAAGTTGTAGAATAACTTTTCCAGCTTGATCCTTCTCCTCTATATCGCCGGCGATCTCCTAGCCGGCATCGGCGTCGTGAGACTAAAATCCGGTAGGCAAGAATTGTGTTTCCGATCGATTCTGTAATTCACTTTTCCGGCGCTTCTCCTGCTGAAAATGTAAATATCTGCTCCGCGTTTACTAACTTGGGTAAAAGACACTTAGCCTCACTAAAATTTGTACTTAATTTTAATTTGGTAATAAGTCTTCAATTCGTTGTATATGAATTATTAATATGTGATTTTCTTCGCAATATGGTCACATTTAGAATTTTTCGTCAAAGATTTCGTCCAGAGTTGATGTCCTGACCCTAAATTGGCCTTCATTAATCCTAATTACAAGGCTAAAAGTGGCTCATATGTTAACCATATAATCAAAAAAAATAGAAAGTTGTCACGTTACAAGTGAAATTGCATCTCTTATTGTTTCTCTATCAACTCATCTCTTTTTCTTATTGTTTCTCTATCAACTCATCTCTTTACTTTTTCTTTCTCATCTTTTCTCTTTTGCTCTCGATTCTTTTTCTTTTTTTCTTCTCTTCTATCTCTTAGTGCCATGTAATTAATTTCGGTAAAGTCTCTAACAAAAAATTCTAAATGTGACTACATTATAAAGAAAATTAAACATTAGCCATTCATCTATAATAAATTAAAAGTTAATGACCACATTAGAAATAAGTACACGGTTTAGTGACTTTTACTCAATGAGTGTTTGATTTTCACATTAAATAAGAATAGTTTGGCCTTATTGTCCACATGTCCATGGCTTGTAACAAAGCTATTTTATGATACAAACTTTATAAAATGCTTTTGACACATGTGGACTTGGCTTGACATCTTTAATTGCATGGTAAGGAAGCCCCTGCCTAGTCCCTTCCCAACCACCCTACACCCTTTCCCTGATGACACCCTTTCCCCTCTACCTTCATCCTTAGGCCAGCAAGCTTGAAGAGATTGAAAGACAAATTGAAGTTTTTAGTGTACCTAATTGGATTGGTATCTTATGGTATGATTTAAAACACATATCATATTGAAGAGATTGAAAGAAATATTGAAGTTTTTAGTGTACCTAATTGGAGTGGTATCTTATGGTATAATTTAAAACACATATCATATAATACAAAAGGATTTCTATAACCTAAAACATGGAGACTTTAAAACTTTAATAAAAAGTAAAAACATATGATATACAAGCTTAAGAAGAATAGATACTATCCACATGAAAATCTTAAAATAATTATACGTTTGACAATAAATGATTTTGTACAAAAACCTTGATTTTATTGTGATGATTTAGAGAAATAGTTGGGAGGACAAGCAAATCTAGTAGAAATTGGAAATTATTGAGGAAATGCGTAATTCGGTCATGTGTTCGTAACCTAGTAATGACTCATGGGTAGCAAGAGTCAAAGTGTTACTAAAAACAATTAAATTGGAAATCTCCATTATTGGGATATGGTAGTTGCCATAACGGCTACATCCAATCCAATTAAACAAAAATTTATGGCTTCAAGCAAATTGTGTTTATGTCACATTGGGTTAAGACCATAGTACATGTGTATTCTGTTTTAACCTCTCGAACCCTAATTAGCATAGCATAGCCCGGAGTATAGGTGGGGCGTGGTGGGAAATGGCGAGAGAAGGGCGAGTGGGAGGTGGCCACGGCTGGCTGCAATATAAATAACTCTGAAGCCACCACATAAATGTATTTAAGTCTTCTTCTCAACCAAGCTCTCTGCGACCAGAGGCCAAGAAGAAATAGCCTTGAGAAACAGGACCAAATCACTTTTCTTAACCTTCACGCCTCCATTACACCTCTCTCTCTCTCTCTCTCTCTCTCTCTCTCTCCCCGCCATTTTCTCTTCTCTGCATTCTCTGCAGTGAAACCTTCTGAAACGAACTTTTTTTCTCGGGAAAACAGAGCAGCTTCACAAAGCCACAAAATAAGGGAGAGTTCGTAAGGAAACAGAGCACGCTTTCCCGGTCATTTTCTTTTCTTTTCTCGCCTTTTCTTGGGGTTGTTTTACATGGGTTCTTGCAAAAAGAAAGAGGGTAATCGTCAGAAAACCTTGTGGATTCACGGGCCAATCATAGTCGGCGCCGGACCCTCCGGCCTGGCCGCCTCGGCTTGCCTCAAGAACAATGGCGTCCCCTCTCTGATTCTCGAACGCAGCGATTGTTTGGCTTCTCTGTGGCAGCAAAGAACCTACGATCGCCTCAAACTCCACCTCCCCAAACACTTCTGCCAGCTCCCACTCTTCGGTTTCCCAGAAAATTTCCCCAAGTATCCCACCAAGCACCAGTTCATATCGTACGTCGAATCCTACGCCGCCCACTTCGCCATCGAGCCGCGGTTCAAGCAAGCGGTGGAAAGGGCAGAGTTTGATCCCAAGATTGGGTTCTGGCGGATTCAAACTCAAGACTGCGAGTACATTTCCCGGTGGCTGATTGCCGCCACCGGCGAGAATGCCGAGCCGGTGGAGCCGGAAATTCCCGGGTTGGAGCGGTTTCGCGGGCCGGTAATCCACACCAGTCGGTATATAACAGGCGCCGATTACTGGAACCAGAGGGTTTTGGTCGTCGGCTGTGGTAATTCCGGCATGGAAGTAAGCCTGGATCTTTGTAGACACAATGCAGCCCCTCATATGGTGGTTAGAAACACTGTAAGTGAATCTTTCGGGATATTGGTCAGGTGATAGAGGGACTTACAATAGACTCACTTACACCTTCCAAATCAAAAGACAGTTTTGAAAAAAAGAAAAAGGAAAGCTTTCCTTTTTATGTTCAGTCTCGTTGTCTTGATCATTTCTTTTAGCTGCGTGTGTGCACTAAAGGCTGTATTCCGGCAGTTGAAGCCACTTTCTTGAAAAAGATCTTAGTTTCTTCATTTGGGCATTGGCCTAGAATGGTTCAATCTCCATTTTTGCAACTTCTCTTCATCTGGGTATTCTTCTGAATGAATCAGCGTTCTGAGGACTGAGGTCCTCACCATGATGATACATGTATTTGCGGCTAAGAAAAATAGTATCGAAATTCCATGTAACGTAGACTTTTGACCGTGCAAGTGCTTTGTTTTCCAGGTGCATGTCCTGCCTAGGGAGATGTTTGGCTTCTCCACTTTTGGAGTAGCAATGGGGCTGCTCAAATGGCTGCCTCTAAGACTAGTGGACAAGTTCCTCCTACTAGCGGCCAACTTCAACTTGGGCAACACAGACCAGCTAGGCCTCCGGCGGCCTAAAACCGGCCCAATTGAGCTCAAGAACGCCACCGGCAAAACCCCGGTGCTCGACAGCGGAGCCCTCTCTCAAATCAGGGCTGGTAAGATCAAGGTAACCAATTGAAGCCCAACAAACATACAGCCTTCTCCTCATTCCCAAGTTCTTGCACAATCTTGGGCTAATTTTGGTTTAGGTTCTTCCAGGTGGTGGAAGCCGTGAAAGAGATCACAAGCGATGGAGCTAAGTTCATGGATGGGCAAGAGAAGGAGTTTGATTCTATAATCTTCGCAACTGGGTACAAGAGCAATGTGCCCAGCTGGCTCAAGGTACCCTCTATACAGAAATTTCACAGAACGATACGTCGGTTTTACAGTACTCAAAACATTTTCTGTACAAAAAGTACGTAACCATGTGATTTATTTGTTATTTCTTGACATTGAGATACGACCCCTTTAGCGTCAACCTCATGCCCAGGGGTGTTCACAGAGTCATGATTGCGATCGAGTCGGATTTCTAGATTTAAAATCCTAAACCCATAACCGTGATATTGTTTCGGGGTTTAAATTCTTATCAAACTCGGCTTCCTGTCTCACACACTTGCATGATGACCCTACAAAACGTTGCTTATTCTCTCATTCAAAAGGGGAACTGTGATGGCATTTGTTTGGACTGTTCTCATCTTCTGGAATTACTCATTGGGAAAACCTCAAACTTTTGTCTGGGTGTGATGATAAGTAGCTTTCATGATATATTCCATTTTCTGAGGATGTTTACATTAAGTGAAGACACCTAGAACATGTTGCGTTTCCTCTTTTCTAGAGAACAGAATGGAACCAGCCCAGTCAGCAGCTAGCTGATTAAAATTCTTTCTTTGAAATGTAGGGGAGTGAATTCTTCACAGAGGAAGGGTTGCCAAGAACACCATTTCCCAACAGCTGGAAAGGGGAGAATGGGCTGTACACTGTTGGGTTCACAAGAAGAGGCCTTCTTGGCACTGCATTTGACTCCATTAACATTGCTAGAGACATTGCTGATCAGTACTGGACCCTTGAAAATACCCATAAAAAGTTACTGCAATAACACAGAAGAAGAAGAAAAAGAAAAGAAAATGGAGATAAAGTTGGGCTAGATTTTCTGGGGCTGGAATTTCATGGGCTTTTGTATTCTTCACCAAGCAGAACCTATCTATTTTAGATTCTAACTTTGGCTTTTTCATTTTTAATTTTTTTTTGTTTCTTTGTAAATGAACCAATTTTGCTTGGGGGTCTGCTTAAACTTTGTACTGATCATGAATGCTTTGTTAGCTTTGTATCATACAAATCTTGAATAGAATGTTAACCAGCTTTTAGTTTCCCTCTCTTGGTGTTGAATTTGTTGCTCCTACTTATTTTCACATCATTTTTTTTTTCTGTAACAAAAGAGATAAGTTTAGATCTTAATGGATCCTTTTGTACAATAGTCTCACTCGACTCTTTACTCATGTTATTTGTACATCAAGAACTACACATACACGTGCAAATAGCTAAAATATCTTTCATGCTTCACCACCTTGAATGAGGAATATTTTTATCATTTTAAGTACATTGTTTAGTCCAAGAAGTACAAATATCATTTTTCTTAAGTACATTAAGTATCGTTCATAAGCTTAACATTATCTGAATTCAAAACAAACTATAAATGTAATATTTATTTTATTTGAATTTATATTTATTGTGAGGTACTTTAAGAAAATTAAAGTAGAAAAATCTCAAAAATTCATAGAATGATTCAGAGTAGACCTGGATGACCTCGAAGAGTCTCCCGAGACAAGAGTTCTCCGAAACTTCTAAGAAGGTCAGCCTTCAGCATTGTCAAGGGCCAAGACTCCCGCAAAGTATCTCAAACTTAAGTCATCTAATGGTTCTGAGGAGTCTTCAGACCCACCTAGAGGATACTCATCGGAGGACTTCAATCTCGAAGATATTTTCAAACCTCATCCGATGCATTTTTTTTTTTAGAGTGTCAAGAGACTTTCATCCACATAGTAGCACGTGTAATGTGGGGTCCTACCATTGAATGTCTATCTCATGGCAAATGAATCTTTTTGGCCAAGACCTTTACTCTCTGCCTTTAAGACCTTGACCCTTAGACCCTGTCTTTGGAAGACTCATAAACAGAACATATAATAAAACATATGACACGCACGCATACATTCATATATTTGCATTATTGTTTCAAGATATCATTGTTTGACTTAGAAATAGAAAAAATTGCAAGAAAAAAATCTTCATATGCGTTCTAACTCTCTACAGACATTGTCTCAAAGCTCCCAAAAACTCATCCAAAGGCCCTTCGAAGCCTCGGCTCTCCCGAAAAGCAAATTGAGCCTGGTATCCTAGACCTTTAGGCTCTATTTGGGACTTTGCATGAACTGTTCTTTAAAATAAATAAATTTAGTTATTATAATTAAATAATTATATAAAAATTGAATATAAATATGAAAGATAGTTTATATACAGAAACAATGGGGGAAGGGGAGGAAAGAAAAACAGAAAGAATCTTGGATGGTAGGTATTTGTCATGACTGTGGGATGCACAGTCACACAGTGAAAGAGCTCTTTCCTTCTCTCTTTCAGAAATCTATCTCTCTCCCTCTCTCTCTCTCTCTCTCCGTTTAATTTTTTTCTTCTCCATTGCTATGCTCCTCTTTCCTGTTTTTGTTCTTCTTCTACCAGTGATAATTGAGACAATGATGGGGCTCTGACCCTCCATCGTACGAGACGAGCTTTCTGATCGATGGCTATGACAGCCGCTGATGCAATCCACCGTCACTCTCCCCTCATTCCTCATTCTCCCTCCCCTTCCCTCTCTCTCTCTCTCTCTATATATATAAATTTATATCTCTCTGCCGCAATGGGAATGGGAGAACTGGGTCTATGGAGAGAGAGAAAGGACGAAGAAGAAAAGTCCAAAGATGGAGTGGAGAGAGAGGAAATTTCCGTGCATTGAAGATGAAATCCGCTTCACACGCTTCCAAGCACGCGATGACACTGCGTCACTTTGCTTATTCAATGAATACCACAGAGAGAGAGCCCCTTTCAGTCACTGACCATCTCTGCAGATTTCAGTCTTCGGAGAGCCACATTGCACTGTACTCTCCCTCTCTCTCTCTCTCTCTCGCATGCAATGCAATCACCTGAGACGTCTCCCTCTCTCTCTCTGAGTCTCTCAAACTGAGGGAGTGATGAGTGGCTATCATTTCATTTCCCCACCACAGTTGATTTAACTAGAGTTAAATTTCACAAATTAACCCAAATGAATGCGTCACAATACCATACATATGTCCTAAACATAGATGTAATGCACAAAACTAAAAGAATATTCAGAAATAAGTATATCCCAAATGAGTGTTGCATTGCATGTGGGGGCAAGTGGGTCTTCTTGTGGAGGCTGTTGGGGATCTACTGACCACCAGTGCCCAGTCCAAATGGCAAGTCTAATTTGGCATGCCATGCAAATGTAGTCATCAATCCATATGATATCTCATCATCATCACCATCATCACAACACACATGCGTACATACACACATACATGATATTTTGTCTGTTGTTAGAATTCATATATGATATAGGCCAAAGCATATTTTTATCTTTGAATTTTTACAATTTTTTTATGAAATTCTAAACTTATCATAGTTTTAAATGTATTATTAAATCGTACAAAATTACTCTATTTAAACATTTAACTAGCGTGACAATTAATACATGAATAACATATATTTGTTAGGAGAGTGACACGAATAAAAATCTACACACAAGATTTTTTTCTAAATTAAAATTGAGATAATAGTAAACTTCTCTCTTCTGGTCTTATTTTATGTTTTCTCACTGAGATATTTTATAATATTCTCTCTCATCGTTACTTCTTTGTCTCTCTTTCGCATCCATTTTCAATTTGAAAGCATTCATTTTAGATCATTCCCATCCTACATGGATTTCAAGAGATAAGAGATGGATGATGCTCTAATAGAGTTCTGCCTCGTTAATTGCTTTTATGTACAAATGGCATCGTTACAGACACTCTCACATCCTTTTCTCCATTTCACTAAGTTCAATTTTTCATTTGGGTTCATTAACACCACTTTGGAAAACTTCAAATATGTTAAAATTTAAGAATATACAATGCTTAGTTGATAATCTTTCAAAAAGATTATACACAATGCCAAGTCAGCTTACCACGTCAGTGCACATATACTGAAAAAGTGAATCGCTCGTTGATCAAGTATTTAACTAAAGTGATTTTACATAGTTTTGATGTATATTTAAAATAATAATATAAATTTAGGATTTTATAAGAAAAAAATGTAAAAATTCAAGAATAAAAATATGTGGTAGCCCCTCGTATACATGCATGGAAAGTGATGATATGAGGATGATGATATAAATTTAGGATTTTATAAATAAAATTGTAAAAGTTCAATAACAAAAATATGTGGTAGCTCAGATATACATGCATGCATGGGAAGTGATGATGATGATGATGATGATGATTATGATGGATGAAATGAAAGGTAAGGTCCAGTAGTGGGCATGGCATGGCATGGAAAATTCTCTGTAGCTAGCTAGGCAGCTACCATGGAATGGAAGGTGCAGTTCTGTTTCTTTCTCTATTCAGTCCGGGGCTTAATTTGTTATTGGGTCCACTTCTACTGCCCCCCCCCCCCTCTCTCTCTCTCTCTGTGTGTGCGCTGGGTGTGGTGGGGGTGTTGTGTTGTTGCTTTTGGAGGTGCAGAAGCAATTGACAAGTAGACACCATCCCCCAAAACATTCATTTTGCAAGTCATGTCCCTCAGCCCCCGCTATTAATACTTCCTTTCTTGACTCTTCTGTCGACTTTTCTTTGAAATTTACTTGACTCCCCCACCCTGCAACTCTTATCTTATAGACCCATATGATATCTGCACATTTTAAATAAGGGATAATGTTATACGGCCAATTAGGGTGACAAATTGATTGACAACCTTAAGTTATCGCAATATTTTAATATTAATTTATTACAATATTTTAAAAATAAAATAACTTGAATCTCTACCCAATTAGTCAATCTTTCTCGCTTTGAATGACCCACATTATTTCCCATTTTCTCTCAATCAAATATCTCTTTCTTTTTACTCTCTCTCTATCTTTCCACTGTGTCTCCATCTTTGACGTGACATCATGGTGATGTCGCCATCGGTCCTCACCAGCAACGATTATCATCTTCACTTCCTGTACATCTCTAACACCGTCGACCTCTTATTTACTTGCCCCTTTACCTATTATTTATTTCTTAGTATGTCTCTCTCTCTCTCTTACTTGGATTGGCCTTCTTTGTTGTTGTCAGTGTCTTCTCCACCCGCCTCTCACATACTCTTTCTCTCTTGCCGTCGTTGCCACATCCGCCATCCACTACTATTGCCGTGCCCACCCCTCACCCACACTGTCTCATTCTTGTTGGCACTTTGGATAATATATTGATAAGTTTCCTTACTCTTATCATTCTACCTTCATTACTAATTGGAGGTGGAGCATTGAACTTTAGCTAAACCTTTGTTAATTTCATAGATTAACATGCATCAAGAAATAGAAAAGTCTCCTAGATGTTAAAAACCTTGGACACATTCAATGCATTTATTCGAAAACAGAAGGGATAATTCATGAAAATAAAAAAAATGTGCATATTAGTATGGTTGGTTTTGTTGTTTCCCTCTCTATTTACATTTTTTGTGGAATTATTTTTATTATTATGTGAACGTTATTGATAATAGAGACACTTGAATATCTAAAAGGAAAATGCTATTTGTACAAAAGCTTTTTTACAGAATGCTTACAGAGATGATATATCGCGATATATTGACATCAAAATATCACGATATTTTGATCCATTTTCATCCCCTTCTCCCTCACCCCCATCCCTCGCTGCTACAATCTCACCTGTCGCTGTTCTTCGCCTCCGCTTACTCTTGCCGCCGCCTCGCCTCGTTGCTACAACCTCCGCTGCCTCACCCCATCCCCTCTGTCGCCTCGCCCGCCTTGCCACCTCACCTCGCCTTGCCGCTGCCGCCTCGCCACAGCCACTTGCCGCTGCTGCCACCTTGCTGCTGGGGCCGATGGTGTGAGAGGGAGAGTGAGAGAGAGACAGAGGGAGAGAGAGATGCTGCATTTTGGTCATTTGGGTTATTAATTGCAGAGGCAAAATAGATATTTTGATTACTCTGTAAATGTTTCTGTAATATTTGTTCTGTACAAATAGCATGACTCTATCTAAAATTCATGGCCCTAAACTAAAGGAATTTGCTTGGAAGGTATGCTATGTTGAGGCCAAATTTTATCGGTTGTGGTATAAGATTTATAAATTTTCAACTTTACACTTTTTGCCACTCGGATTTTGTTTTGTTCATTTTGGCACATTCTTAGTAGTGCATTGAAAACTTGGGTCTTGCACAAGCCCTTTAATACCTCTTTAGTGAAAAAATTACTTTCCTTAAATCCAATTATGACTAAAAAAAGAAAAAACAAGATTACAAGACATCAAAACTTGGAGATGACATATAAAATTCAAAATCTCTTTGGAGCATTGTAACGCTTAACATTCTAGACCTATTTAGATAGCAAAGGTAGTCATAAATGAAAAACAAAAAATCAACTTTGAACCTAGCAGTGGGTGATTCTACTCCAAATTTCATTATGGAACAATCATGTTCTTACCTTTTCAAACACACTGCACATAACTCAGTCCTTACCATACATCGGTAGACTTCACCTTTCATTTCAAGCAACTAGATGTATAGTCTTTTAATTTAAAATTTCCCAATCAACTAAGTAAACACATATCATTATAGAGCATAGTTTCTAAGAAGGTTTACATATATGCTAACCTAAATACCATACTGATATTAGAAACTTCATCAAACCTTTTTTCATTTCTTTTATGACAGGTAGAACCTTCACTAGACTTAAAAATTAATTACATTTTAATCTTCTCACTATATCCAATGGGCATTTCTTGTGAAACTTTCTAGGGGCTCCATTTGTCTGCTAGTATCTCGGATCAAATATTTGGTCGCTTGAAGCTATTGTTACCTCTCCACAATCAAGGACTTGTTCTTGCACATTGTATTGAGCATATATATGATTATCACATCTCGACTTCGCTTTGGATATGCTCAATGCATTCAATTGAGATTGGATTCTATCGTTGTCTGAGTTCGTTCTTCATCGTCTGCTACCAAGTTTGTTATCTTAGCAAACACACTACATAGTTTATCGTACTGGCTAAGCATACTATAATTCAACCGTTGTAATTGATTTTGACCCTCATGTAGAATTTATTGACATTTATCCTCCATCGTTGTAATATATACTTCTTAGGAATTGATCTAACACCATTTTGAATCAAAACTGTGACAGCATGGTTGCAAACAATTTCCCTAAACTCGAACATGTGACAGCTGCAAACAATATTACATTTCTCTTTCTCAAAAACAATTAAATATTTTTTTTCCTTAACTCTTTTGTCAAATATGATATTTTCTCGTACCTCATACCTTGTATCCAATGGTCCCTCTTTGATAGACAGAATCGCACAATACATCTTCTCAGTGAACTTTTCTTGAAAGTCCTTAAATTTAGAGATTATGTACACTTCTTAAAATTTTTTCTCCATGGCATACTTTAATGTACATGGGACCATATGAGAAAATGATTTAACGTCGATCTAAAACTCCTTTTCAACTTTACACCTCATTGTTCACTCATATTGTTCAATAAATTGTTTCAATGATGTTTTCGAGTGTACATATCTATCGAAGAATGCATTTATACCCTCACTCCGCTGCGTTATTGACATACCTACCCAAAAACTTGTTTTCAAGAAACATGAGACCCAATGGCCTTTTTCTCTGTAAAGTCCAGACAACCAATCGTTGTCATGTAATTCATATTTCTTAATCATTGAATTCCATGCTTGCTTGAATTCTCCATGACTTTGTGATTCATATATCACGTTATGTACGACTAAAAAAATATAAGCCTAACAGTTATGGTTTCCAAATTTTTCAAGCAACTTTTTTAATATATGCCACAAACACTATCTATGCTTCGTGCTATGAAAAACTATCTCAATAGCATTTTACATGGCTCTATCTTGATCAGTGATTATTCCTGCAGGAGTCTAATCCTCCATGCACTCAAGCCATTTTCTAAACAACCACACGAAAGTCCTAGTGTCCTCATTGGAAATTATACCACATCCAAGTAGTGTTGACTGTTCGTGGTGATTTACACCAACAAATGAAGCAAACGACATTTTGTACCTATTGGTTAGGTATGTAGTGTCAAATATGACAATATCGCCGAATTTCTTGTATGTTTGTTTTCACTTATTATCAGCCTAAAAGATGTTCTTTAATCGACACTTTTCGTCCAAATCCACACTAAAGTAAAAACCTGGACAAAAAGCTTGCATTTTTGAAAAGTAAGTTTGAATAGCTGCAACATCTTCTTCCCCAGTCTTAACCTTCTCATCTAATCAATGTACTTCTTGCAGTCATTTTCTACAAATACCAGGTTCTCATATCCACCAGCTTCAATAACAACTGAGTTATAACTTTTGTGTAATGAAATTCCAACTATATCATTCACTTCAACATGTCGCTTCACATGTTCGCTCAATTGTCTGTTGCATCAATATAACCTAGATTTGGTTGGACTTGTTTTATGGTTATGTTTAAGATGGGTCATGCTTATTTGACATGTTCCTAAAACATCTAAACATGTCATTCTAACTTTACACCCAAACTAAATAGTTGGTTAAGACTTTAGAGATGTTCTAGCTTTAGTATTTCATTTGCCTTCTCAGCTACATGCATATCTCACATATCGTATCACCCCATAATCACCTTTCTTCGAATTCATTCTTTTAATAGGAAAACCAACATGGTAAGCATATCTTCTGTAAAATTTTATAACTTTATTCTCGTCATTGAACTTCATTCCAACCTTAGGGGCAAGATCATTGTCTTCTCGTGGCAGTTCGTTATTTAACGTAGGACACTCATTATCTTCGAATGATTCCACAAGCATAATATGATTTCCTAGATCAAAATAAGGTACAATCATATGAGAATATAATGTTAGCTATATAATTTGCATTATCACAAACATTTTATTTTTCTTGTTTTATATGGTTGCATTCTGAGAAGCTGTGGCAGATTTGGAGAAAAAAGACAAACATACCTATGTCAGTCATTATTGGTTTCCTTCGTTTTCTAAAATTCAATTGATTATCTACAATAAAATCTAGAAAATAAATTCTATTCATAGCAAAAACTCGCAACAAATTCAACAACAAAAATCTATTCATAGAAATAAACCACAACAAAAATAAAAATAAAAATCAAAGCAACTAAAATTTATGTTCGCAAGAACCTTAACAACAAACTAATCACAGCAACCCTAAACAACAAAAATCACAACAAAAATACGTTCACAACAAACCTTTAATTTGCAGACAAACCTCTAAGATCTGAGTATTCTGGAGCAAGCAAATGATTGTAGAAACATCATTAATTTGTTGTTAGCTATTCTAATTTCGGAGCAAACAAAGTATTTTAATTTTTATTTAACATCACTTATGTTAGCTAACATCACTAATTTTTAATTTTAACAACTGTTGAATAAAAATTAACATCAAATCTTGAAAAAATTAACAACTGAACATAACATCAGCAAAATATAATGCCGAATAAAAAATTAAAAATTTAATTTCATGGGTGTAGAAGGTTGTTACAATGTAAGAGATCGGCCTCGTCGCCGACGTAGAAGACGTACCTAGGATTACAGTAGACATCGGAGAGCAAAAGTGGACCAAGGGATGCCGAAGGTGTAGGACATGTCAGATCCAGCCCAAGCATGTCACCGAAATCTGGTTGAAGAGTCGATGCTGCAGTCACCCTGAACATGGCTGGAGATGTCTTAGTGAGAGAAAGAGATAGAGGAAAGAGAGAAAGAGAGATGCATGCAAGAAATGTTAGATCCAGACTAGGTGATGTCATCAGAATCAACCAAAGAGACAATAGAACAATTACCCAAAATTTGGCAAAAACAATATCACAGTGAGAGAGAGAAAGAGTATGAGATGGATGAGATCTCAGCGACAATGGGGACAATGGTGGAGATAAAAAGTGCATCTAGCTTGCAGAAGCAGACGACAACGGTGGAAAGAGAAAGAAAGAATGAGAAAGAAGGCGTGGGCAGGCTTTCAAAATATTGGCAGGGGTAGATCTGTAATTACGGCAAGGATATATGTGTAATTTCAACTTGGGTTGTTAATCAAATTGTCACCTAGATTGGTCGTGTAACATTATCCTTAAATAAGACCATGCTACCTAGTGTTAGTTTTTCATGTCTTATGCTCTATTTATTTTATCTTATTTTTTTGTTTGTATTAAAAATTGTTGTGTCATAGGTAAAAATTTATTAAAAGACAAAAAAATCCAAAAGTTCAAAATAATTCTTTAGGCTAAAAGGTATAAATTTTTCTATAATTGAGGAGAGGGTCTTGCATGAACGTGCAAACTAGATAATTTCGACATCCAAATTTTTTTCCAAGAATATAAACGTCATCTGTAAAAGATAGGTGTTATCCAAAAAAATTATAATCCTAGTAGAGATAGAAAAATTCAAGATAAATATCATCCATAAGAATTCTAATTCTAACGGATTCCAAAATGTTAATATCATAATTCTAACAGGTTTCAGAATGTCATGATAGATATTATTTATAAGAATCCTAATTCTAAATTAATTATGATTACTCTATACCACTCTATAAATAATTAGACACCCATTCTTAAAAATGTACGCTTTTAATATTGATTTCAATACAGTCTTCATACTTAATTGTTGAGGGATTGTTGTATGTATTAAGTCAAATATGTATATAGAGGGGTGGTACATAAAATATAAAAAATTAAATAAAAGTTTACTCGATGACATTTGACAATTATAATTTTTTAAGTAAAATTTAAATAAAATATATATTTGTGGAATGGTAATTTTTTTCAAGAAATTAATTATTATTTGGATGTTATGACTTCAAATCTTGTTAATGTAGTTGAGTTTTACTTTTTAAACAAGATACATAAAATTTATTTTAAAAAAACACCTTATTGATTGATGTTGTCTAGAAATAACAATAAATTTGTACCTATGGAAGAGTATCCATCTCGAGTTTCTAATCTTTGAGAGACTTATGAGAGAAGAAATAGTTAAGGGCGTGAGATGTCTCTCATGCAAGGCCTCCGATGCTTAAATTAGCTTCTACAAAAAAGTGTAGAAAAACAAAAAGATTGTAATTTGAATAAATTTTGTATCATATCTCGATCGGATGAATCACTTCTTTTGTGTAGAGGTCGAAGTTGATAAGTGAAGGAGCATCATTGCTTCTCGAAGTGTATGTTTCAAATTTCTAGATAGAGATATCGAATGTGAGTTAATTTGACACATTCTTGAACTTGGGAAAGTCTTTTGGGAAGGTCTCTCGGGCTTTCCCTTTTTGGACTTCTTCCTCTTTGACCTATCTTGAGCTTAGGCTAATTTTTTAAACAAAGAATTATGTAACACTAAAATATAATATTTGTTTATATAATACTATATATTTACGTCGAACGTATATTTATATGTTTATTTTATCCAAAAAGTGCACTTTTAAGCAAACCAAACTATCTTTTAAATATTTTTTACCTTTTAAAATCATATCATTTTAACTGTAGTTAGTATTTTTAAGTTAATGTTAATTATTGTTAATGGTTAATAGGTAATATGGTTGTTAGGAGTGTGCAAACGGTTGGTTCAGTTATCAAACTAATCAAAATTCACTAACCGATTAAATCGAATTGAGGAGTAAAACCGAACAGATTGATTAATCCTAAAAACGAAACTAATTGATAATGAAAAAAATCGAACCGAATCGATTAAACAGAAGAAGCGTAAAAATAAATAAATAAATAAATAAAAAACCAAAATAACTAGTAGAAAACACAGATAACCAAAGGAAATGATGTCGTTTGATAACATCAAAATAATACCATTTTAAAGTTTGGTCAGTTTAGTTAGTTCGATTATTCAAACTAAAAAATCAAACTAAAAATTGAGAATCAAACTTTTGAGAAAAATTAACCGAATATCATCTTTTAATAAACTTGTTCCTATAAAATATCAGTAGTATTTTATAATGTTTTTAAATGTTAAAAATTAAGATGCAATAAATATACATTATAAAAAAATAATGTACACTTATTAACCCATAACTATTATACCTAGGGCAAGCATTACCATATATGATTGTGAAATATTAATTCCTATAATTGCAAAAATGGTTTTAATAATTTTTTTAATTCATGATGATGAGTTAACAAAAGAACCCAATTCATGATTAATTGCATTTATGAATGTAAATTGATAAGTTATATTTGCAACACTCTAAACTCAACATAACAAGTGCATCTCTTGACACATTTTACCCGAAATAACTGATTTGGGCCATACAGCTTAAAAGCCCGGCCCATAATATAAGCTATCTTGAAGCCCAACACGACTCTAAATAGATGAGCATTGACACGAGGCCTGCAAAAGGGCCCTGAGCGTGGAACCTAATTACCCGCTGTGCCATGGCCCGTTGCGAGAGAATATCTTCGAAAAGCAGGGTTAATATCGTACTTTCGTCTCGAGAGATCCAATTCCCCAGAAAGCTGAGCTCGGACGGTCGCCATTGGCTCACAGAAGTTTCCGGATTTGACCCGACACTTATATTCTATCGTGGGCTCCAGTCAAAAGACCAAACTACCCCTCGGGGCAGGAAACTGAGTTGACTCGTTTGGTCATTACGGCTCCCTAGCCTCCCTTCTTCGCCAAACAAATTGAAAATAAATCCGTCGTATTGATTACCCTTCGAGAGGGGGGGGGCAAGGATTCTGTGCTTCGCGGTGCACGCTACCAATGCACAGCCGCCGTCGATCGCTGGACTTTTTTTGTTCCCTGACTTGATCAAAGCCACTTGTTTGAAAATATCAAGGGGTAATAAGAAAATACTAAATAAATATTTAAATTTAACACTTATCTTATATTCAGTATAAATACATAAGATATTAATGTAAAGTGCCATTATTATACATATCACTCTAACTGTTGCCGTAAATAATATCTCTTTTTGATAAGATTGTATGAGAATTAAAAATAATATCTAATAAATATATTTTATTTAAAAATAAAATTTTTTATTGCAATGGTTAGGGTCATTACCTAACAATAAAATAGAATTTAAAAATAGAGATTTGAAGATGACTTTGTTGTCAAAAGTCTTGGTATACAACAAATATATTAAAAAAATTAAAAGTTGGGTTGTTTATGTAATTTTTAATATCTTTTTTCACTTTAACTTTAATATTATTTTATTGTCAAAATAATAAAATAAAGAAAGATAATTCTTTTTTATGAGAAGGTGATTTGGGTAATTTCACAGGAATTAAGGGTAAAATTGAAAGAAAAATAATAATTTGTTGTCGAGAAATAAATCAAAACATTGGAACACATTTGACACGTTCCTTGTTTCTTTGATATTTCACCATAACAAGTGGTCCATAAAAGGCTAAATATAATCATAATGCCTTTTATTTCTATCATTCACATTCACTTTCTTTGTACCACAATCATGCATCTACTAAATTTCATATTAGTTAACGTAGATCATTTAAAAGTGTGAAATTTTATACGTTACGTATATTTTTTTGCTTTTAAGATCTGGCACGATGGGTATACACACTCCTTTAATTAATTATTAGATATTAAATATTTGTGAAGTGACAAAATTATTAGTCTTTATTTGAGTCACTTATTATGAATAATTTGTAAATTATTGCGTACACTCGAAGGATAATAACTAAAATTTCTATAACATCTCAATATCGGGTCAATTATTATATGTTTGAATTGTTATTTAAATGCATAAATTATAAAAAGGGTTTTATGGTAACTTGGAGAAATTGTTGATGAGTTTGGGATATAAAATTTGAAAATATTTGGGGCTAATTGACTAGTGACTAAAACTCATTGTATTTGACAAAGAAGGGTAGAGTTGTCATTTAGCTAGGCAGTGAGGGGCTGAGGATGACAACTAACGAGGATCTGGAATGTGCAAGGGAAGGAAGGGCAAAAGTTCTCCTAATCTCGGGTTTATCCGCAATAAACCAAAGTGTGAGTGCTAGTTCGCAAATTCCCAACAAAGGCGTCAAAAGACAGAAGTGCCCCTGCCTTGGGCGAATTGCCTCTGGTTAGATGGCTATTTTGGTGGATCTCGCAAGAGCTTTGGAATTTCACCAAAACCAAGGGACTTAATGGCAAATTCATTCCCAAAGCCGTAGCGATATCTGCCCGCAGCCGGAGTGATATCTTTTCTTTCTTTATAAAAGATAATGAAAAGAAAATAAATAATAAGATTTTATGGGGTCCGGAAGTATATATATCAAACTTTCCTTCCTTAGGTTATTCAATAATCAATGATGGATATATATAAACATATATATCATAGAGGAAGGAATATATAACGTTCTTGGTACCAAGGAATATATAACGTTCTGTATTTGCCACTTTGCCAGTATTTTCAGCTTTTGCTTGTATTCCCCATCTCTCCATATAGATTTGTTCATACCCTCTTCCTTTCTCTGGTCTGGGTAACTTTCTCGGTCTGCGGAATCTTCATTTCTGCATCTTTTTGCCTGTAATTGGTTGGGGGATCTTCATTGTAGCAACAAAAATTTGATCTTTTTCGGTTTATTGGCATGTTCGTGTCCAGAGATTAAGGAGGTAGAAGAAGAAGGATCCATTGGAATCTTGAGCTTTTTCTCGAGACCTTGGATTGAGCAAAATGTCACAGACCAACTGGGAAGCCGATAAAATGTGAGCTTTCTGTTCGCATCAATCTGTCTTTTCTTCGATTCTTTCATTTTTCCCGTGTGGGTTTCTATTGCATTTTGATGAATGGGCTCTTCTGATTGCCTTGTTTTAGATTTGCGCTTTTATGTTTATTTTCTGTGGGTTTTTCTGTTCCATATGAGTTGGTGTAATTCTTTTTATTTTTGTTGGTGTTCTAGGGTTTCTGTTTTGAAGAGTCCTGTTTGTCTGATGCTTATGCAGCATCAATTTTCAAGGTTTTTCAGTTCTTATTTTTGCTGGATTATTGGTGTTTCTGGGTTGTTTCTACCTGTTATGCTCTCTCTCTCTCTCTCTCTCTCTCTCTCTCTATATATATATATATATATTTGGGTATTGTAAAATTTCAAGGGTTCGAATTTGCTCCACCAGTCTCTCTTGTTGAATATTTTTGTTTTTGTTTTGGAAATATTTGTACCCTTTATATGCTGCCCAGTTTCCTCTGCGACTCGAATGTGGTGGGTTCCAGTTGAGGAAATAATCTCCTTGCAAAAAAGCAAGAGAAAGGTTGCGTACAAATAAGATCCTCGCAGAGATGCAATTTTATATACTGCTCAGTTTGGGTACTCGAGGCCAGTATATGCTTGTCTATGTCTTCTTCTCGTTTTGGGCATCTTTGTTACAGCTGTGGGGATTTGCATGTTCTTTGCAGATACTATTTTACTTTATTTTCTTTTCTTTTCTAGATTTCTTGTGAAGTTTCGATTGGCTTACTGTGTTTATTTTTGTGTAACAGGCTAGATGTTTATATCCACGATTACTTGATAAAAAGGGATCTAAAGGCCACTGCACAGGCGTTTCAAACTGAAGGGAAAGTGTCATCTGATCCAGTGGGTAAGATTTTGCCAAAAATTGCTATTCGGGAACCATACTTAAAAGGAAAAGAATAGCTCTTTTGAGTTGTCAGTTTGGTATTTTTATTTGTTTTGGGATTGGATCTTTCAGCCATTGATGCTCCTGGCGGCTTTCTCTTCGAATGGTGGTCGGTGTTTTGGGATATATTTATCGCTAGGACAAATGAGAAGCATTCAGAGGTTGCTGCTTCTTACATTGAGGTTGGTCTGAGATTTTTCTTTTTGGGTTGTGTTTAATTGAATTGTTCTTTCTTGTATCAGTTCTAAGAATGGCGTAAGGTTGAACTAACACTTGACCTGAAATTATTGTGAAACATCCGTAGTGTTTGTGTTTCATATAGCATTTCCGCTAACTGCCAAGCGCCTTAACATCAGTCTTGCTTGCATGTACCTATTACTGGAATTTTTTTTTTTTTTTAGTTTTACCGTTAGGTTTTACAATCACGATGGTCTTTAGTGAGATGGTTTTTTTGACTCGCAGTAAGAAAATTGTTTGCTGTGTGTTTGACTTTTGCAATACGTTTATTGATTTTCTTATCTTATTTACTTTTGCAATATGCCTGACTTTTACATTTTAGTGATATGAAACATTTTTCTTGTTCAAAAATGTGCCGGAAGTGTACAACAGGTACATTCTTATGCTGATTCCAGGGACTGTATGAGATTAGTATCTTCTATTGTTTGCACCTTTGGGGAAGATATTTGCACCATTAAGTTTGTCTTGCATGTGTTCTGTTCATAGTCTTAGAAGCAATGATGGCAATCTGTTAGTGGGCCAAGGATCCAAAAATCTCTGCCCTCTTGTGCCAATCATGAATAATAACAACTTCATCTTGCTAAAAGCATGATATACTAGGTATTTATTGATCCATTGCTTGTTGGGATTTGCATGGAATCGGAAGTACCCTACTGGTTGGATGTAGGTAACAAGGCAGAGGTGAAGTCGGGACAGCTTACCTTATGACCATTTTAGGGCCTTACGTGGGTTGAAAGGATCCTCTTGATTGTGGAAGAGGTTGTTTGTCTCTGTCAGAGGGATTCACATGGGTCGAAAGAAATCCTCTTGACAATAAAGGGGGACGTTTAGTTCATTTCCTGCAGGTTGTGGTTTTTGTTGCCGCAAACTGTTAAGAGTTGCATTAAACTTTGCTTTCTAGCCGTGGCATGGGATGAGCAATTTTTGAAGCATCTAGTGAGGGAGCTCTAACCATGGGGAGTTGTAACACAATAACTGTGGTGACCATAATAGGACATCTTTTTTGTAATGTAGAAACATATTATTGACCGCCCAAAATTTAAATTTTAAACCTTCTAAATTTGTTTTATCAGAAAGAAATGGGTCAAGTTACTATGTAAATTTGCCATAGAATAATAGCAAGTTGGTAAATACCTGTTGGAAATTGTAGACTCAGATAATGAAAGCTAGGGAGCAACAGCAGCAACAACAGCCTCAACAACTGCAAAATCCACAGCAGCAACAGCAGCAGCAGCAACTGCAGATGCAGCAGCTCTTGTTGCAGAGGCATGCTCAGCAACAACAGCAGCAGCAGCAGCAGCAGCAGCAGCAGCAACAGCAGCAGCAGTCGCAACAGCAACAACAGCAGCAACAGCAACAACAGCAGCAACAGCAACAGCAACATCAACAGCAGCAGGCAGCACAACAACAGCAACGAAGAGATGGGGCCCATCTTCTCAATGGTACTGCCAATGGGCTTGTTGGCAATGACCCTCTTATGAGACAGAACCCTGTAACAGCTAATGCTTTGGCTACGAAGATGTACGAGGAAAGGTTAAAACTGCCACTTCAGAGAGATTCTCTAGATGATGCGTCCATGAAGGTTTGTGTCTAATTTGGGGTGTGTGAAACATAAACTCGTTCCAGTTTAACCATTCTTATCTTTGCTTACAGCAAAGATTCGGTGAGAATGTGGGCCAGCTTTTGGATCCAAACCATGCTTCAATACTGAAGTCAGCTGCTGCAGCTGGCCAGCCTTCAGGGTAATCTCTATGTGAATTGATCATTTTTTTATGGAGATAACATGATCTTGCTGTGCATGCTGTTTGGCTTATTAAAACAATTAAAGAAGGGCCTTGCATGCATTTACGTTCATTTATTTTGTTTCATCAGAACTTTGAGGTGTCCGTCCGTTTTGCAAAAAGACAAGAAACAATGTACAATTCTGGAGTCATTATTCTCTATTTTCCTGGAACAGCACTAAATGACTAACATAAATTTTACACCTTCAAATATATAGAAATTTAACCAAACTGCTTTTGTCCTGGTGCACTCTTATGTCATTATAAAATCAAAGACCGTGTTGTATCTAGGGCATTGCATGTTATTAATGTGTGTTTATTTTTCAGGCAAGTGCTGCATGGTACAGCAGGTGCTATGTCACCACAAGTTCAATCTCGTAGCCAGCAACTTCCTGTTTCTACACCAGTTAGTACTTTTATTTCCCTATATAAACTGACTCAATATGCTTTCTTCATCCATTTTCTTTTGTGGTAATCAGTTATGTGAACAGGATATTAAGACAGAGATGAATCCAGTCCTGAACCCCAGAGCAGCAGGGCCCGAAGGATCATTAATTGGAATTCCCGGTATGCACTTAATTCTCCCTTAATGTTATTTATGCATATCCTTTGTTTAACATGGTTTCTTATTTCTCTTCTAGTAATTGTGTGAATTTTTTGATGAACTGATGGAACTGAACTGAGCCATTATCCCAACTACCTGGGTTCAGTTAATTTGACCCTTTTTATCGTTCCTGCTTAAAGACCATAAGTTGGTTAGACCACAATACGTCATATTCTTTTTTCATTGTTGCAACCCAGTTTCGTTATGGTCTCCATATTCCCTACCCTTCTTGTTTCTCCTGATTAAAGCAGCTGTTTTGTGGTATGAGTCCAAATAATCTCAACTGATTTGCTTTCATTTTAATCCTCCTTCTTTAATTGATACTACCTTATTGATCCACAGTCTTGTTCATTCTTAACCTTGTCTCCCCTATTTTGCACATGGCCACATTAGCATCTGCATGTGAGCTACATTCATTTTGCTAATAGCTTTGTACTTGTGGTTTATTGATTGCTGAACACTTTGTTCCATCATGGCTGGTCCTGTAGTTGACTATGAAATTATTCTTTCCAATTTAGTCATCCTCCCTCAACATATAGGTCTCATTAAGTAGTATGATTACTTCAAAATTGACAGCCATCTTTAGCTATTTATTCTGATCGGCATATTTAAAGATGCTTGTGCTGATGATAAGTTCCTTATTTATTTTAGGATCAAACCAAGGTGGCAACAATCTGACTTTGAAAGGGTGGCCTCTCACAGTAAGTTTATTATGATTCCTTGTAGTTGTATCTGCTTCTTCCATGGGAACACCGTTGAACATGTTTTAATTGTTTTTTTTTTCTATTGAAGGGCAAACTCATTTTGCTACAAGTTTTTTGCATTGTTAAGTATATATTGATGATGTATTTGGCGAAACTATCAGTAGTGTAATGGTCACGGAAACCAGCTTGAACACACACACACACATCATGTTTTATTGGAACCAAATGCATGTCTCCAGTGATTTTAAATTCATATTGTGCACCTGAAGTAATCATTGGAATTATTTTTTGTTGATTTCTTAGAATTCTATGCAAATTAGATCAAATTTGCCTTCCAAGTCATACTTTGCTGCTTCAATATGCAATTTTGAAACCCAATTGCTTTTCCATCTATTGAAACTTAATGTTGTGTGTTTACTTTTGCTAGGGTTTGGATCAGCTTCGACCTGGTGGGCTTCTGCAGCAGCAAAAATCGTTTATGCAGGGTCCACATCCCTTTAATCAACTTCAGATGCTGACAAATCAGCACCAGCAACAGCTTTTACTCGCACAGCAAAATTTGACATCCCCATCTGCCAGTGATGTAGAAAGCAGAAGGTTGAGAATGCTCTTGAGCAATCGAAGCATGAGTCTTGGAAAGGATGGGCTTAATTCTGTGGGTGACATAGTTCCAAATGTTGGGTCACCTCTACAAGCTGGTTGCTCAGTTCTGCCTCGTGGAGATACAGATATGTTAATGAAGGTACTTCTTTCCTCTTCTAAGGACTTTTCTCCTGCAATTGAAGGACTTGCTTTCATGGAATGAAAATCATTTTAAGAAACCAAGGCCTTTTGAGTTTCTGAAGTTTGCATTTCATGTTAGTGTGTCCATCCAAGGCGTCCTTGAGTTCCCAAAATTTTAATTTGTTTTGCAGTTGAAAATAGCCCAGATGCAGCAGCAGCAACAACAAAATAGCAATCAACAACAGCAGCAGCAGCAGCTTCAGCAGCATACTCTTTCTGGCCAACAATCTCAGAGCTCAAACCACAATCTCCTTCAGCAGGATAAAATTGTGCCTTCTGGCAGTGTTACTGCAGATGGTAGCATGTCGAACTCCTTTCGAGGAAATGATCAGGTCCGTCTTTTGCAGCTATCTTTTTTTGTTTACCTTTATTTTTTCAGATAAGCTTTGTCTTACCACTTGGAAATGGCACTCCTTCCTGTCACTGTGACCACTCTATGTTTGCCCCAAATAACTAAATTATTATGCAAAAACACTAATCAAGTGACAAGGGATGCAAATAGATTAGAATCTCTCTTCTAAACCTATCATACCCTTCCCTCGAGTGCTAATATGCTTTATTGAACATTCACAGTTTGATTTGCTACTGTCGACTGATGAACATAAAGTTGTTGTGTAGCAGCTGTTCTCTGTTTTCTGTTTCCTTTTTTTCTTTCATCTAATCCCCCCCGCGGTGGAAACTTTCTATGGGGCCAGTGCTCTTCATGTGTTCTTACATCTTTTTCTATCTAAATGTCTAATAAATATTGGTTTTCCATACTTATATTTCATACACCTTAATTTTCTGCATTACATGGGACTTTATGCAAATAATTTTGTTTAACCTTTTCAAGAAGGGGGGGGGGGGTGTTTCTTTGAACATGATATTCTGTTTAAATGAGGACTAACATGTTAATTTTGCTTCAAATAAATGAAATGATTATTTATTAATTTCCTTAATGAGTTGAAAGGATGTGATGGGGAAAGCCTCTTCAGATGTTTCATGTGAGGCTGTGCTTTTGTACATCTAATCTTCTTTAATCGATGGACAATATCAAGGATATCTATGCACAAAGATTTACATTATTCAGAAGGAAAAATCCATATCTCAAGACAAAAACCAACCTTTCTGAGACAATTTTTTGTTTTGTTCTATTTCTGTTAGGAAATCTATTAAACAAGGAAAATGCTATTGGTACATCATGGCTTACATTTTGGGCTACACAATGTAGCTAAAATATCTAAAATACTCCTCACTCAAGGCGGTGAGGCGCCGTGAGGTGGTGAGGCGCATGATTAAAATATTCCTCACCCAAGGTAGTTAGGCAACGTGAGGCGGTGAGGTGCGAGGGGTATTTTTGTCATTTGTGATGCATTGTGTAGCTCAAGGTGTAGCCCAAGAGGTACCAATAGCATGGTCCATTAAACAAATCCCTGACATCCAATAAATCAAACATCTTCAAATATCTGGGAACCTGGCCTTCCAAGTGCTACACATGGCAATTCCATCCCCTTCAAATCCGCTGCATAAGATATGGAGAATAAAGTGTTGTTAATTGAGATAAATAAATGGTGTTTAAATTATAGTCTCGGGGTTAGATCAACAATGTGGTTATGAACCCCAAACCTTGTCTTTTATAATTTTTTAGGAGATTCCTAACATAATTCTTTGTGCATTTTAAGGCTTCAAAAAACCAGACTGGAAGGAAGAGAAAACAGCCTGTGTCATCTTCAGGTCCTGCAAATAGCTCAGGAACAGCAAACACAGCAGGACCCTCCCCAAGTTCAGCTCCATCAACGCCATCTACTCATACACCTGGAGATGTGATCTCAATGCCTGCTTTGCCGCATAGTGGTAGTTCATCAAAGCCCTTGATGATGTTTGGCACTGATGGTGCTGGCAATCTTACATCCCCATCGAATCAATTGGTGAGCAGTCCATCATTGGATTATTTTTTGAATATATGGGTTATGTTTGCATCAAATCTCATTTGAATTTCATTTTCACAGTGGGATGAGAAAGATATGGTGCCGGCTGATATGGATCGTTTTGTGGAGGATGGATCTCTTGATGATAATGTTGAGTCTTTTTTATCTCATGATGATATGGACCCCAGGGATGCAGTTGGTCGTTGTATGGATGTTAACAAAGGTGAGTCTAGCTGCTATTATTAGCACATGGTCAATGAAAAGCACTTAATTTCCTGATTATGGTTACATTTACTTTATTTACTTCTTTCTGTTGGTTAAGAGAGAACGCATTAGAAATGTCAAGAGGGTAAGCCCTGGCATACACCACATTCAAAAGAATAAATGAATACCAGAGAACATTAGTGTTTACTGACTTCCTCTCTGAGCTCTTAGATTTTCCCTTCTGTAGTGTGAAAAAAAAGTTCTTTTCATAGCCTTCAACCTGACATTCTCTCGTGTCTTCCTCATGTAGGACCAATAGAAGACAAGAATAAAGTGATCATAGAGGCAAGAGATAATTAGTAAAAAAATGATGGGATCATATTGTTAGAGGTGTTCCATAGGCGCGCGCCTCATGTGCTTGGTGTAAGGCGCACACCTTGTATAAGTATATTAAAACCCTATTTCTTGTCCATGTGTCATCTTAGTTCTTATCTCTCGTTGATTTGATTGCATATTCTTGTATATTGGTGAGAGGCAAACGAAGCGGTGTAAGCTGGAGGTTCACTGGATCTCCCACTTGCCAGGATCCTTTGGCAGTGATGTTCACTTGCTGGAGAACTAGTCGCATGTCTGCATTCTGCGTCATTTTTCTTTCTTTCTTCTAATTTCTTTTGGAATTTAGAAGGAACTAATTCTTTGCTGTAATTGTTTTTTGTTGTGTTCTACTCTAATTCTTTTTTTCTTTCTTCTAATTGTTTTCACTGTGTGCTCTACTGATTTTTTTTCTTCTAATTTCTTTAGCAATTTAAAAGAAACTAATTGCAAAAAAAAAAAAAGCAGCAGTTTTCTATAATTGTTTTTTCTGTGTATTCTGCTGTAATTTTTTTCCTTTTTCTAATTGCAAAAGAAATTATAAGAAACTAATTGTTTTTTGCAGTGTGTTCTGCTGTAATTTGTTCTCTCCTCTAATTTCTTTTGCAGGTAGAAGAAACTAATTGTTTTTCTGCAATAATATTAGTTGCTATTATATAGGGTTGGTTATTTGTCATTTAAGATTTTATGAATTTGTATTTACCTCCTTATAGGTACATATTGGAAAGAATGGTGTATGAGTATTTTTTAAGCATTTTGAATAAATGTGTGCCTCATGTACACGAGGCTCACACTTCGCCTTACACTTGTGCCTAAGCTTCAAGCACTAATTTGTGTCTTAGTGTGCAAGCCTTCGACAACTATGGATGGGCTGAAGAAGATAATTAAGAGAATAACAGAAAGAGTAAGAGAAGAATAAAGAAGAATGGGAGAGACATAAATCAGGGAAGAGGAATAGGGTAAGGTGAGAGAGATGTTGAATTGTTAATCACCATCTCATCTAAAAGCTTTAGCCCTTAGAGGGTTAACTTTATCTTTTATGTTATCATTTTTACTCTCAACAAGAAAAATTAGGAGGTTGAAAATTAATGTACCATATCTGTTCAATATTATGGAAAAATATATTTTTCTGATATTTATGTATATACACACAACTGCAGATGGTAATGTGGAAACAAATATCAAAATAAAAGGAAAAAGAGGAATTTTTTTGTATGAAGTTCTGAAAAGGAAACAGAAACAACATGACCCTAAATAAATTTGGAATATTGTCTTGATCTCTATCATTTCCACTCCTAGTGTGAAGGCCTAAAACTTGTAAAAAAAACGCAAGAACTAAAAGCCAAAATCCATAACCAGAGCATGAAAGAAATGAGGTGCCAAGCATAGGCAATAACAATTGAAAAACATTTGCTTTTCTTTTATCAATCTAAAGATTTTTCAAGTTGCTCAGGATTAAAATCACTATATTGAAAAATGCCACTTCTGTGGCCAACTGCAAGACCATATCTTTACCTTTGGGAAATTTTGGTCTTGGAGCTTCAAAAAGGTGCCATAAATGACTTAACCTAAATTTTTCATTACAGCCACCTCACATCAGGACCACCCTTCCCCTGCTCAATTTGTCATGGATAATCTGAAGAAGCTTCTAAAACCCTTTGAATCTCCAGTCCTGCATGAAAATTTCTGAGGGGATGGTCAAATTGGTCTACTGTCTTGTGTCTGCTGTCTTGTGTTCAATTCTGAGGGGGTTGATTCTTTTTGTCATTTGGTTTATGTAATTACTTTCCTTTTGGTCTTGAAGCTTCCAAAAGATGCCATAAATGACTTAAACTTTTCATTATTATGTGACAGCCACCTCACATCATCACCACCCCTCCCCTACTCAATTTTTGTCCTTGTGGATAATCTGAAGAAGTTCCTAAAACCCTTTGAATCTCCAGTCCTGCATGCAAATTTCTGAGGGGGTGGTCAAATTGGTCTATTGCCTTGGTAGTCATTGGTCAATTCTGATTCTTCTTGTCATTTTGGTTTCTGTAATTACTTTCCTTCTGAGTGTTTGGAACTCATTAATTACCTTTCTTTATGTTTATGTCGTGGTCTTCTTTTAGCTATAATTACTTTCCATTTGACTGTACAAGTAATTCCTATCTTTCAGTATATGAAACTTCATTCGTTTTTATGTTGAGCAATGTTTGCTTCCTTCCCAATTCTACTTGTTTCATGATCTTGAAATTTTGTATGCGTTCCTTTATGGTTTGCCTGTAAATTCTGAAGTTTGAATGAGCGAGTCCATGCATCGGTGAGAATTAAATGCTTAATAAGGCAAAAAATGTAAAGGTAATCATCAAACTTGAATTTGGTGATGATCCTGTGATCCACTAGAACATGTTACAGTTTATTGTTTTTCATTCGATTTCAGGTTTCACATTTAACGAAGTCAATTCAGTTCGAGCTAGTACAAACAAAGTGGTCTGTTGCCACTTCTCGTCAGATGGAAAACTGCTTGCAAGTGGTGGTCATGATAAAAGGGTGGGTGGTAAATAGTGGGTGAGATTGGAACATCAATATAACCTGTTGGGATAATAGATGGAGCTTAATTGGGTGTTACTTCAATCTTGAAAAATTAACGTGCTCCTTTTAATCTGATGATTTTTTTGCAGACTGTATTGTGGTATACAGATACTTTTAAAGTATCTGTCGGGATAGTAGATGGTTCTTAGCTGAGAGTAATTCAATCTTGAAAAATTAATGCACCCTTTTTAACCTGATGACTTTTATGCAGGCAGTATTGTGGTTTACGGATACCTTAAAGCCAAAAAGTACACTTGAAGAGCATTCTTCAATAATTACAGATGTCCGTTTCAGCCCCAGCATTGCTCGCCTTGCAACATCTTCTTTTGACAAAACTGTGAGGGTCTGGGATGCTGACAATGTTAGTTCACGTTCTCTGCCTGTACATTGTCATAATCTTCATTATTATTATTGTCATCATCTATGTGGTTCTTCCTATTATTGGGATTTGGTTTTTGGTATTCTTGCTCGGAATGTATGTATTGCCCCCTTTTTTGCCGCATATGCCTTGTGTTTCATCCAAAAAGCTGTAAACAGATGGGTTTGAGCTAGTTAGCTTTTTAGGTCTTCTTTTTTTCTTTTTTTTTGGGGGGGAGGGGGGGGGGGTTCGGAACAAGATGTTGTGAATTGCAAACCCTTTGGATAGTGGATCTATGATTTGATAATTCGAGTGGTATGCTATTGGTTGGACATAAGTGCAATAGAAACCCTATCTTCCTCGCATGGATTCCTCAAGTACCATCTCTTACTATTCACTCAGGCAAGAATTTGAGGATTTGTGCAGCAAAAGTAAATACTTAACTTGTATGGGAGGCATGTATTTGCCACTGAGCAGTTGGAAAAACTTGCAACCATAGATCAGTTACCCATGACATGTCTATCATAGAAATCTTATGGTAACATGTTATAAATCATACTTCTCTGTCATACTTTTGAGTGCAAGGATATGGAATAATGATTTTTAATATGTTCTCTTTTTTGCATATCCTTGAAAGATATAGCTTTAAGTTTATTTTGAACTGTTATAGGCGGATCTAACCTACCTTTTGGTTGGATGTCTGACTTACTTGAAATGAACTCAAGTTGATTTGACTTAAACTGCAGCCTGGATATTCACTGCGCACTTTTACTGGGCATTCAGCAACTGTTAAGTCTCTGGACTTCCATCCAAATAAAGATGACCTCATATGTTCTTGCGATCGGGATGGTGAGATACGATACTGGAGTATAAACAATGGCAGTTGTCCAAAAACTTTTAAGGTAAAACCGTGTGTATTTCCATTAATTATGAAGTTGTGCACCTGTATCTATTTATTATTAGTTTATTGTGTCAATTTGGTTCTTTCTTCGTTAGTTATTGTGCCCTAGTTAATTGTACAATTGTTTTGGTCAGGGTGGCATGATTCAGTTGAGATTTCAACCCCGTTTAGGAAGATATCTTGCTGCGGCAACTGAGAGTGTTGTATCTATTCTTGATGTGGAGACACAAGCATGTCGGCATTCATTGCAGGTCTGGTCTTACTTCAGACAAACTCTGTTACCTGTTTATAGAGGTTTTTTCTTTAGCAAGGTTCAGTTCAATTTGTTGGACCATTGGACATTGCTTTAGCAACAGTTAAGACTTATCCAATGACAGCGCAATCTAGGCATTTTTTAAAAATCAGTTTCAATTATATGAGTATATAATTGTTTGTGACGGATGTGTAGATATTCACAACCGCTAAAAAAGTGGGGCAGTCAGGCAGTCAAGCAACAACTATAACACACTAAAAAAGATCCACTTCCTATTACACTATTTATTGGTCATGGTTTTTTTATGTTTGCAACTTTGCATTGGAAGGTAAAAATGAAACTGTTCGTAAGAGTACTTTAGAATGTTGATATAGAATTATTTTGTTTCATTCTTGGTAAGTTATCAGTTCACATGTTTTGGATCAAAGATCAAAATTTCATTTCAGTAGGTGGCTTCACCCTGGAAAAGTAAGCCATTTAGACATGTTTGGAGATGTAAGGGATATGACAGACATTTTGCCCATAATGATATTAGAATCGTGCTTGCATCAGGCCTATTACTTGCATAAAAGGCAAGAATGAACAATTGGTACGTCATTATGGGCTGACAATTGTTAGTCTAAGCAAATTATCAAGCGCAGGCTCTTTCACGAGCCTGATTGTGCACAAGGGTCTCACAAGAGACTGTTGACAAATATATGCGAAATAATGATTATGCTAATCAGTGTAATCAAACATATAATCTAGAAAAAGTGACAACAAAAACATGAAAATAATTCCAATATCAGCGGTGAAAGAATCTAGTATTAATTTCTTTAATGTAGCTTATGATAAGACATTGCGGGAAAAAAAAAAAATGATTCAGGGATGAGGAATCTACTTCATTAGTCTAGAAAGATTGTTCTACCGTGTTGATGTTTTATATGTATTCTTGCACGTATGGTCAAGCTGATGTTTTCCGGATCCTGAATCATAACTGTAGGGGCATTCAAAACCTATTGAATCTGTTTGCTGGGATCCATCTGGAGAATATTTGGCATCTGTAAGTGAGGACTCTGTTAGAGTTTGGTCACTAGGATCAGGGAGTGAAGCAGAGTGTGTTCATGATTTAAGTAATGGCAACAAGTACTATTCCTGTGTTTTTCATCCCACATATCCTTCATTGCTGATCATTGGCTGTTACCAGGTAAATTATGTATGCTTTCTCATATATACAATTTATCTGGCGTTTCTTATTTGTTTGTCAAATGGTATTACTACAACTTAAATCGGCAAAAAACTTTGCATATAATGTTGCTTTCTACTCTTCAAATTGAAGATGGTTTTTTAGAATAACCCTATACTGAACCAAAAATTACAGAGTTAAAATTTACTGAATTAATAATTATTTGAATCTGCATTCCTCATCACAGGACAGGATATCTGTTAGTAAAAAAATTTTAAAAATTCTGTATGTGTCGTTGCTGAGGAGGGTGAGCATTGGTTGCAAATGATTACGTGGTTCCTTTGTGGCCGGGCGGTCATGCGTTCACAGTTCAAGTTGCAAAAATAGTCCCTTTACAAAAATGAAAGGGGAAGTTTGCGTACAAATATAATTCTTGCAAAACAGGGAGCCTCTTGCACCGGAATGCCTTTTTTCTGTATAAGTTTTCAGCTCCGAATCTCCCCTTCCTCCGAACCAATATCATTGTTGGACAGTGTAGTTGAGGATATTTTGATAAAAACAAGCGGGAACTTGAATTCAGTTCCCTTTAAAAAAAAAGGTCAAAACTTCTTCCTGGAGTTTATGTGAGATTATATCTTTGTCATTTATGTGGACTTCTTTAAGCTGCAAAGTTTAGAATAAAAGTGCAGCCATACCCTGACTTCATTATCTGTTTCTGATGTGTAACCGACCGCAGTCTCTTGAGCTATGGAACATGGCTGAGAACAAGACAATGACCCTTACCTCGGCGCACGAAGGCGCAATTGCTGGCTTGGCTGGATCAACTGTCACTGGCTTGGTTGCCTCAAGCAGCCACGATAAGTTTGTCAAGCTCTGGAAGTGATGTTCTTAGCCCCTCCCTCCTTGTTACAAACCTGTTTTCCCGTGTTTTGTCAGTATCTCATCAGGATACTTGGTAGTCTTGTCGATCTCAGTATTTTTCTATTCATTTTTTGTGTTCTATTTGCCTCTTTTATCGCGAGATGAACTCTCTATAACCCAAACTAAGATACTAACCTCTATAGCTACTGCTGCTGCTGCTGCTGATGTTGATGTCTTTTCGCCTGTTAATGTGAAGCAAACCTGATCTGGGTGGATTGCCTGTAATATTAATGGACTCTGGAGTTACATTTTTACCTATTTCCTCATCATGCCAGTGATTGGTAGGTAGTACATTGTGTCAACTGTTACCCAATTTTCTCTTGTTTGGCTTAGACTTCTGCCATTAAAGGAAGTGATTTCAACTTGGCAACTCTATAATTTGCTGTGTTTTGGTACTTGGTTTGGAACCATTGTTGAAACAACCAGAGCTTCCTTCAACCATTACCTTGAGAAAGCCTAGAAACGCTAAATGATGATCAAACACCTTAAAAGTGTTGGATACCCTTGAAAATTTGTATTTTAGATAAAAATGTGTTTTTATTTACATCGGGTGGGTGTAAAACACTTTCAACCTTTACATTTTGGGTATTTCTATTCCGTTCTTTTAATTTCTTCTTTATGATTTACGTTTGGCGTATGTCTTTTATTTTTAATCTCTCCTTTTGTTTGTTTAAAAATGTCTTGAACAAAATCAAATCACAAAAAGGTAAATTATGCAGGTGTTCATTTAAGTACTCATATTGCACGGTCCAGCGGATTTGATTTGAAAGAAATTGCCCTTATTTTGGGTATATTAAATCTGCATAACAGAATGGTGGTATTGGTGATAATGATGATATAGTGGTGCCATGATGATGAAGATGATACTGGTACAATGATTAGTTCTCTCATGTGATCTGCCTGACAATTTGACAAATAAAATCTGCCAAAGATTTTTTATGATGGAAAAGTCTTGAGAGTCAGAAAAAAGACTTATTCATGGGCCTACTGAATGAGGGTAGAAAGACGAATTGTTTTTGTCTACTTTGCAAATGAAATTGCTTTCATTTATTTTGTAAATTTACAAAGTGAGTTATTGTCTTGCTCTCTTCTCCCCTTTTATAGTTGTCGCCTTGCTATTGTCTTCGTCTTGCTGCCTTCGCCTTCATCGCCTCACCTCTCCTTGTTTTGCCAACCGTTGTCGTATCTTCAAGATATTACGTTTATTTTTTTTATGTACATTTGATCGAAGGTTATTTTATTATTAAATTTTATTTTATAAAAATAATATTTTGATATTTAAAAATAGTATTTAACGTATTTGTATTTATATATTATATATTTACATTAATTAGATACATTATCTAATGCTCAAGTATGAGAGGTGAATGGAAGAAAGGAATAATCCCCTAGAATGGAGTAATTGGGATATAAAAAGTGTGCCCGAATCTAATATATATATGTTCAGAAGGAGGAAGCTTAAAAGAGAGAAGTTTGGGAGATTTTTTTGATAGAATTGTTTTTAGGAAAGATCTCATTGGGGTTTAAGAATGGGTTAAATTCATTTTTAATGTCTCTATTTATAAATTTAAAATAGATAATTTAAAAAATATAAATCTTTTTTTACTTGTCAACTTAAACTTCTATAAATAAAAAGTGATTTTTTTTATTGAGCTAAAATTAAAATCTTACTAAAATTATAATTTTTTTTATTTTTTGTAAAACCTAACTTAAATATTAAAAAATTTACGAAAGACGTCAAACACCTATGAAGTCCTCTATTTTGTAGGTCTCTCGAATATTAAAAATATAAGATAAACACTTTATCATAATTATAAATTTATTATTACATCTATCTAATAATATTAAAATTATATTTTATCCATCACGCTCGTCCATATAATCAACAAATTTAATTTTTGTTTTTGTTTTATAGTAAATCTCAAGATATATTATATCCTATTTTAAATGATTTGTCCTATTTGTTGGACACGTCACCCTTCTCTCTTTTATTCTCTTTTGACCTTTTGTGGTGACAAAATAAACATAGATGTTGAGTTGATTTCTTGACTTTCTTTGGACGCAAACCATCCCAAGAATACCGACATGTTGTCTGCTTCTTTGCCCCCTTTTAATAGTCCCCAATTTGGCTTCTTCCACATATTTTTTCAATTTATTATCATATATATATATATATAATTTTAATCTCTTAAATAACGTTACTTAATTTATATTAAATAAAGTTGACGTAAAAATTCAAATATAATAATATAAAACTCAACCTATCAAGTTGTTGGGTTAAAAGAATTAAATGAGTGAATTTTATAATATTATTATATTTGAGTTGCTACATCAGTATTATTTAGTATAAACTAAAAAATGTTGTTTAGAATATCAAAACTTATTTAAAATTTTGATATGAAAGAGACTCAGTTGGAAAATAGACAAAAATACTTTTATAAAAATAAGACAGAAAAAAGACTCTTAATTACGATATAAAATATAATAGTTCTTGTAGATTATATGAATGCGACTGCGATTAAAGATGATCGAACGAGTAAAGTTAAAATTTATAATTATTGTTATATTTGCATTTGATTGGATTAAGATAAAGCTTGATTAAGGTAGACGTTAACTCCATTTTCTTTTCATTATTTTACTCTTCTTTTGGGATCTTATAATAATCTAAATGATCTGTATAAAAAGTGTTAAGAGATTGGAGGGGAGACAAAGGAAGAGTGGAGCAATGACGATTAGGTGATAATGATGAATTAGGAGATTAAATCTTATTAATTAAATTTTTGTTGCTTTGTAATGATTGTTCTTTTTATCTATAAGGTGACTTTAGGTTTTGATCATAAAAGTGAAAATTTATTATCCGATGATTAGTAGTTACGGTTTAATTTTTAATTTTTCAAGCAAAAATTAAATAAAAGTAAGAATCAATATGATGGTAAAATTAAATATATTATAATTTGGACACCATGAATTTCAATTTTGTTGGTGTGGTCCAATTGTGTTGCACCTTAGAAGAAAACCATGAGATCCCAAATTCTCTTTTGACCTCGATCAAGGAAATGTTCGATAACGTCTAGCATGATCGAAAACTAAGAGTTAGGCTTGGGGTAGAAAACGACCTAATATAAACTTCATTCACCTCTTGACCCTCCATCATCGTCCTCAACCACAAGCGAAGCCCTTGAATAGCCCGCTAAACCCATCTAACAGGTTCTATCCTTATTGACCATATGACCTTATTTAGACCATTGCAACACAATACACTTATGTAGAGACATAGTGTCTAAAAAGTGAAATATATTATTTATTATATTTCAATTACAATATTATTGCGTCATTTCAAAATAGTGACTAATTTGACCATCGGAAGACCTATTAGGGGACAAGACCAAACTCATTTTTTTTCCTTACCTGAGAAATGCTAAGACAATCTTGAGTCAAGGCACTATGCATGCAATAAGCGAGCAAATTACAAATTAAGTGGTGATCGACATTTCAATCTCATTGCAATGTGACCTTAAAAGACAAATAATATAACTCTTTAGATGAAAATTTTAATTTTAATTTTTTTTAGATTGTGTTTAAATATAGAGATTTTATCCTTAAGCTTTAATTTATATGTGTACAATCCCAATTTTGATTGGTATCACTATATTACCTTAAAATTTTGATAATTTAATTTAATTTATATTTCTAATTTAATCCAAAAATTTTAAGAATCTCGATCTTAGTCTAGTCCAACGAAAACCAAATAAAAACCCCCACATCTAACAAGCAATTCATACAAGTTAAAATTTAATTAAAGGAGCGAGATGACTACAACACAAAATACTCGATTAGTGCATTGCAAAGAGAACAAAGAACTATTTTAAACCTCTTTAAAGAGTATTAGTTCTTGATGCTTAAGTTAATAATTATTGAAATCTCAAAATTAAGTTACAATAATAATAACTAAATAAAAGATTGTGATCGCATTTCGTTGCAATTATAGTATATGTTCTTTTATGCTCCAACAATCTTGGCTTTGAATATTGTTTACCTATTGTTTAGTTGGTTAAAGGAGATAATGTTATTGGAACGACACAACCTTGGGGACTCTCTATTATTAGAAATATAAGTTCAACACCCTCGTCCCACCATCGTGCATGGTGATGGACTCCAGTCTCATATTATGATTAAGGTCTACTTACCGGTATATCATATTAAATATCACAAAATTTTGATGTTTTTTATAATTTAATCACAAAATTTTAAAATATTTTACAATATAATCACTAAAGTGATATTTAGACAATTTTTGGCCAAAATTACTGATGTGGCGATGGCCACATCGTCGCCACCTCAGCGCCATATCATCGCCATGTCAGCAATTTTAGCTATGAACCATCAAAAAATTATTTTAGTGATCACATTACAAAACTTTTTAAAATTTTGTTATTATTTTGCAAGGAATTGAAGTTTAGTGATCAAATTAAAAAGGACGCCAAAATTTTGTGATATTTGGTGTGATTTACCCTCTACTTACAAATGGGTTTTAGTTTAAAAATATTTAATCCCTTGACGAGCTAGAGTAACTAGAGAGATCGATGTCCCTACCAATTGAGTCACCACCTTGAGAATACTAAATTTTTATGTGCTTAATTGTATAAAAGTTTTCTAAAAAGTTTCATTAAAAACAACATAGTGGAGCTTAATTTTTATGTGCTTAATTGGCTAAATCTATATTTTTGCTCCTATATTTTTACATTTTTTTAGGTGATTTCTCAAATTTTTTATTATTTTAATTACATCCATATACTTATATTTTTGAGTTAATTTAATCCACGTACTTTGATTTTTTTTTTCGTATGACAATCTAAATTTTGTTATCTCAATTACATCATTGTACTTGCAATCTTTTAGTCAAATTCTCATGTACTTTACCTACATTTAGGATTTAGAATGGTGTTAAGTGTTCTTACATTTCTATTGTTTTGAGTCAATTTAACCTAATATAGGGATTAAATTGACTTAAAAATACAAATATAATAGTGTAATCAGAACTATGAAAAATTTGAATTACCATATAAAAAAATTAAAAATTACGTAACAACATAGATATAAGAACATAATCAAAATAACACAAATTTCAAGTGATCACACGAAAGTAGCATAAAAGTACAATGACAAAAATATGACTTTGACTTATATTCGCTTTAGTAAATTTGGAATTCTAATAATAAAAATTAAATTATTATAATCTTTTAGGATAACACTTAATAATTCTTTATTTTCCTATTTAATAGAATAATATTATATATTTACATTGTAAACAATCTCAAATTCACGTGGCATGTCCACTATGGCCACCAAGCCATCCTTCTTGAGATTTTATGATTTTCTTTTCTTCTTTTTTTCATTGGATTTTCTGTATTATTTTATTAGTTTTTTCCATTGGATTTTATTTTACTAGTTTTAATAATTAAATTAATTATTATTATTAATTTATTAAAATAAATTTAGATTACGACATGAACATGCTATATAGAGTAGAGATTGTCCGCTCTCACAAGCATAACTCAGTGATTGAGGACGAATACAAGTTATTCTCAAAAAGATCTTAAATTGTAAATTACTATATAGTTAATTGAAGATCCCGTTTTCAAGCTTTAACTCTGAATTTCATAATTTAATTCCCCTATAAAAATTTTAGGGTTGAGCTGTGGGTAGGGGTGTGCAAAAATTCGGATTAACCGATTTAACCGAACCGAACCGACCGAACCGATCAATTCGGTTCGGTTAATCTTAATAATCGGTTCGATTTCGGTTACCAATTTAACAAAAAATCGGATAGTTGGTTCGGTTCGGTTATTGGGTCAAAATAACCAAACCCAAATAACCGAACCGCTTACTCGTTCTTAGCCCCGAACACACACCCCCGCGGCTCCCCCCAAACCCAAGTTCATTGTTCAGGCCCTGCACACCGAATAACCTGAGAGTCGCCCCCCTCCCCCACCCGTTGAAGGCGACAACATCGAACCCTAAGTCCCTAACCGGCTAACCCTCACCTTGTCGTTGTCGTCGAACCCAAACGCCCTTGTCGTCGGCTTCTCCGCCCCTTCCCAGCACCCAACCGCTCTGCGCTAGATAGCTCTCGAGTCACCCCCTACCCGTCGAAGGTGAGAGCAAATCGAACCCTAACCGGCTAATCCTTACCTCGTCGTTGCCGTCGAACCCAAACGCCCTCGTCGTCAGCTTCTCCCCCCAACACCCAGCCCCTCTGCGCTAGCTGCCAGCCGCCAGATAGCTCTCGAGTCACCCCCCACCCGTCGAAGGCGAGAGCAAACCGAACCCTAACCGACTACCCCTCACCTTGCCTTCGTCGTCGCCCCTTCATCCCTTCTTTCTCAAGAGACCGAGAGTGAGTGATTTCGAAACCCTAACCCTAACTTGTTTCAGATTCAGGTTTTCATCTGTCGTTTGTTCATTTGTTAATTTGTTCCGGATTTAGTTTGTTCATTTGTTCATTTGTTTCAGATTCAATTTTGTTCACGTCTTTCAACAGGGGAGGCAATTGCGATGTGCTTACAGCACTATATCTTGGTATTGGGGACTACTGTGATGATCCCTACATTTCTTGTTCCTTTGATGGGTGGAATTGATGTCAATCGGTTAGTCCTCCTCTAAGTCCTCTTGGTGTAGAATTTATGTTTTTAAATCGTTCTCAAAACACCAGTTTTGCTTCATTTTCTGTCATTCAATCTTCTTTTTCTGTCATTCATTTTCTGTCTTATTCTGAATGAATGTTAATTACTTGGATGCTGGTAATCAAGGTTGAATGAATGAATGTTAATTATTTGCCATTCAGTTTTCGTTAGATCAGTTTTTGTGTAGGTTCGGTTTGATTTTTTTGGGAGGTTTTCGGTTCGGTTAGCCCAAATTTAGAATCGGTTAGTTCGGTTTCGGTTAATTCGGTTAGTGTAGATTTTCGGTTCGGTGCGGTTCGGTTATATGCTTAAGGTCGGTTCAGTTCGGTTAGTTAAAATCGGACGATTCGGTTCGATTATAACCGAATGCACACCCCTAGCTGTGGAGGTTGTGAAAGACTTTTACCTTTTTGCTCCCAAAGGGATTGTCTACAGCATCACTCTATTTAATATTAAGAAAATCGTTTGTGTACGTATCATTCTGGTCACGTAACGTAACGTAACGTAACTGCGCAGTGTTCGTGGACTTCTTCAAACATGATCTTAGCTCCAACCCACGTTTGAAGATTCCTGTGTGTTGATGCCAAAGATGGTAAGATTTGGACTTATCAAATGTGATTTGATTTTGGTCTTAAAGTGATTAATATCAAAACTTAGGCACGCAACTCAATCATTTGCTTGTTTATAGCCACAATAACCCTAATTGTGAAACTCTGTTTTACTTCCCTCCCATCGATTTTGATATCATTATCGATTAGTATGCATCATTTTGATAATAAAAAAGAAGTAAAACAAATATCGTTCTAGGGTCAATACGAGACCATAACATTTTTTAAAGTTAAATTTCCCGTCATAGTGTTGGTGATTCATCACTCGTTCAAAAATTTGAATTATTGCAAAGTTATGAGATTGAATCTGTTTTTATGGACTCGTTAATAATTCATATATATTTGAGAAGTTAGATTCTTCGTAATTCATGTCTTTTCACTTGAGTTGAAAGCATGTCCATCCGTAAATTTTAGAGAGAACGAAATGATTAATTCCGATTGAAATTTGTGCATTCATCAAGGACCCTTGAGCTTTTCACACTAAAAAAGAAAATATTTTTTAAGTTTTTAAAATTAAGTAAAATATAAAATTTTGAATGATACATATATATATATATATGATTCTACAACTTAAAACGTGGATCTAAACTTCAACGTTGAATTATCTTCTGATACATCGATGCTTCCACGGCGTTTCAATTCAATCATCCATCTCTGAACATCAAACTCAGATTCTAATCAAAGACATCGCTCTCTCAAGATGCTTGGCCTTGAGGCTAACATACTCCTTCACTGTCAGCGACCGGTAGAGCGGCGACTGAAGCTTGGAGAATGGCGCAACAACGGAGTCGGCCTGGGGGCCGTAGAAGTAGGCCACGGAGAGCCGGTGGCACGTCTGGTTCACGGCGGCGCGGTGGTAGACGGTGGGGAACTTCGCGTTGGAGAAGATGTGGAGGAGGTCGCCAACGTTGACGGTGAGTGCTCCGGCCACCGGAGACACGGGGACCCAGCCAACTCCTTCTCTGAAGATTTGGAGGCCCTTTGTGTCGCGGGTTTGGTTGAGGATGGTGAGGAGCAGCGTGTCGGTGTGCGGGGCTAATCCGATCGCCCTGGTCGGGTCCGGACATGAAGGGTAAGAGTTGAGTTGAAGGGCGCTGGCGTCGGAGTTTTGGACCATGGCTGCCCATTGCTTCTCCTCTTCGTACACGTCCAAGGACTTGAGGATTATGAGGAGGAGCTTGTGGGCTAGGGTTTTCATTGCCTTCTGGTACTCCTCCATTACCTCACTTTATGCATAATGACAACATATTAAAGCTTTATATATATACATATATATTTTTTATTACATGCATGATATTAGTTACATGAATTCTAACTCCTCTTTCACTTACTCCTGTCGACTTATATCACATATTGTACCTAGCTTTCAAATTCAAAGTCGAGGGTCAATGGTAAGGAAAAACAAAAAGTTTGGTAAGACTTGTATTCAAACCACTTTTTTCTTAATTTGACTTCCATACTCATTTTCTTTTCCCAATCTCGCCTTAGAGAGAGAGAGAGAGAAATTGAACATTTAATCCCATTTTTAAGATGCGAAAAAGAGCTCTAATTAATTACTTAATTAGTGGCTTGGAAATTGCTTGAGAGGAAGTAATTAAGCAGCAGGCATAAAGACAGGTTGAGAGAAGCAAAAAAGGAGAGATGTTGGAGGTTAAGGGGTTGTTTGTTTGCTTCAAACTGAAATCTAATCACTTTCCTAATAACTAGGAGCTGGAATTTCATTTCTCAGTAGCCCTTGTATGTCAGAATATGTTGCCCAAAGTTTACTCCCAAACAAGGCCTAAAGTGGATCCTAAGCATGCACCTTTACAATTACCAGATGCTTGCCTACGTGTGCATGAAAGTGCATGAACTTACCAAAAGCGTTTGTAGTCATGTGGCCAAAGAACCCTAGCGTGATCAACCGGAGAACCCATGATGGTGAAGCCTTCATGCCACATGAACTTTGAAAAGAAAGGCGAAATCCGAGCCATGCCATAGCCTGTGGATCCATCCGGTGAGCGCAAGACCTTTATCTTCTGCCCAGCCGGGAGGGCAAAGAGACGCCGAGCCTTGGACTCAACGTCCTCCAGAAGATCCGAGGGAAGTCCATGGTTGGTGACTTGAAATATCCCCCATGCTCGGCATGCATCGCCGACCAATTCCTCCACATTGGAGTCCAAGAGATCGATGACCGGGATCTGCAAATCCTCGCCGATGGGGACTCCACACGGCAAGTCGCGATCGGATTGAGACCATACATGCGAGTTAGGGAGCTTTTGGACGGAGTGGAAGTCGAGGGGGATGATGTGGTGAAGTTGGAGAGGACTGTCCCCATAAGCCTCCGAAAGAGTACTACCCATCACGAACAAGAAGTAGACACTATGAATATTGTGTTATGGTACAACATATATAAATTATGAGAGAAAGCCAAAGCATATCCCAAAAGATTAGAAAATGCATGTGGGAATAATGGGTGGCTATTTGGAAGTAGTCTTGTCTCCAAGTGATCATTAATTTGGACTCTTTTGTGCCCTTTGGATGATACGTACACACACACACACACACACACACATATATATATATACCTAGCTAGAAGAAGAAGAAGAAATCCACAAAAGCATTCAAAAGAACTTTGATTAGGGGACTGGACTCTATTTTCTACCTTTGCTTTTCTCCACATTGGACTAGTTTTCAATGCAAATACACGTACAATAACAGCAACAGTACTCTGTGTCATCATGATAATAAACTTCAAAGGTTCCCCCGACAATAAAAATGTTACATATATAGCGACCTCTTTTGGGAAGGTATATGCTTACTTGGTTCATGTGGTTTGTGGATTATTATGTCTTATCTTAATTTACCTAATATCATATACATACGGCCAAAAAGTAATAAGGGAGCATCGAAACCAATATAATATAATCCACCAAACTCCTCACTTTGTAATGGCCGACGATGATAAATTTCGTATATTATAATAATACACAATATATCTTATTCTTAATTATTTCATACACATATTAATGATGCGTTATAAGATTAGGGAATGGCACAATACAAAACCTGAGTTTGAAAATCAAACTTTGTGCCCCGCTGAATGCCAAAAGGAATGTAAATTGTTGAAAATTAAGAACCAATCAAATGGCCGCATGCATTGACTGAAGAACCTGATGGATGGATGACATTTAACAGGAGGGGAGAAAAATTCCATCAGGGCGGATGTTGGTCCCTTTGTCCAAAAACTCACCAAACCTCGTGGAAAAACCACACCATGGGGCTATATACATATATATATATATATATGTATGTATGTATCAGTAGCCAAATTAACCATGATTTGGCTTCTTCTAGATAGCTGAGGCAGCATGGATATACAGTCAGTCGGCAGGTTGAATAATAACAAAAGAAGCTTAAGTTGGCTGCTTTGCCATTTCTCTTGTCCTATATGTCTGCATATTTAATTAGCTGGTCATCAATCAATGACCCAAAAAAAAAAAAAAAAACCTTTTTGAATGAAAAAGAACAGCCAGGTGGCATACTGTTAGTTGAATGAAAAACTCTTCCTTTTTTTTTTTAAAGGACACACACCAATTTAATTTTAGGATAATGCTACAGGAAGAAAAGGGTGTACAACTTCAAATTTTTGCAATATTTTGACACCAAAATATTGTGAGAATTTAGCATATTTTTTAATACCCCAAATGTGTTTGAATTAATTTTTCATCTTTGCTTTCCAAAACCACCCTCTCTTTTCCCCACTCTCTCTCTCTCTCTCTCAAAAGTATCATCTCTCAAACCCACTTTATTTCCCCCACTCCTTCTCTCAAACCCACCCCCATTGGTTACAACGTTCGCCATCGCCCCACCTTTGCCCCACCACCTCGAGGAGCACCGTTATGGCCCCTTCATCCAATCGAGCACGGTCGTCGCCCCTCCCGTGCGCCGCGAGCACCATCTGTCGTCACCCCTTCTTCTGCCAGTCGCACCGCCTCGCCCCCACCATCGACCACAGACCTCCGTCGTCCCCTCTTCACACCACCACTCGGACTGCCATCGCCCCCTCGCCAGCCGCTCACACCGCCTTTGTAACACCCCGCCTTCCAGGGCATTAGTATATGTTAGGATTTTTTTTTTTTTTTATTTACATCGAGCATAAACCGATAATAAATCCTCAACATAACATTTATTTAATCACTCCCAAATATAACAAAGGAATGAAACATTTATTTTACATAAGCGGAAGCAAGATCAGAACCTTAAAAACATAACTTATGCGGGTACATACATACTGTTCACCCGACATAGCATTAGAAACAACATAAAACTCTAAACGATACATCCGAATAAAATATATAATTCTAGTCCCACATGGGACCCTCAAAATTTCCACCACGATCATGCCTCGACCACTTCTTTGCCCTTCCGGCCGCTTGCCTCACCTGGAACGTGGAATATTCCAGGGACACAGTCCAATATTAGAAGATGAAATCTTCTAAGTGAGGGTTAGATAAACATGTATGAATGATGCATGATGCACTTATATGAACAATATATACCCATAATGTAACTTCCCAGGCATCCCCAGCCCGGCTAGGAATCCTAGGCAAATCCCGAACCTCTGCGGAATAGGCCTAACGTTATTCCCTCAACGCCCTAGGGGAATTACGGCTACACTCTGAGGGTATCATCCCAACCCCATGCACAAGATCAATATGACAAATAAATATCGTGTTGTGCATACATCACGCTTTTCCATGCAACAGTATATGAATGAAAATGATCATATCATAAGAAAATATCATCCATGAAAAGGAAATTATATCATATAAGGGCTAATAGGACAAAACCACTCACCTTTTCTGATTTTTGGGTTACCTCGAAAAACGTGAAACTCGTCTCGATTTGCGTGCCAATCTCGATTTTCGCACCAAATGTCTCACCACACTTCCCAAAGCACCCTAGGCAAGATATTTATTTATTTAATCAATAAAACCTATTTTTCCTCAATTTTCTTGCCTTTTTCTCTATTTTTCTTTTATTTTTCCTTACTAATATTCCAAATTAAATACCTACACTTAATTTTTTTCAAATATTTTTATATAGAAAATTCTAAAATAATTTTCCAAGACATTTAAAAAAAATTGCACAAAAAACCAAGCTTGCACGCGCCCACACGCGCTGGCGCGTGTTAGGGCGAGTGAGACTGGCGCGTGGGGCCCACGCGCCGGTCGTCTTCTCCGGTGAAGGCCTCGCCGGAAAATTACAAAACCGATGCCAATTGAAAGCTTATGAAGAATCGATCCTAGGGGTACCTGATTGGGCTCCAAAAGAGGTCCGGAAGCCGTCCAACGAAGCGATTGAAGACTCGGCCAGGCGGTCCGCCTAGGGTTCCGGCGAGCTTCGATTTCCCCTTCAAATCGCAACCAAAACGCCTGAAAATCTCCAGAAATGGCCTTCAAGCTATGGGCAACAAAAGCCCTCTATCCTTTCCTCTCAATTTGTTCGAAAAACGGACCGATTTGAAGCTCCAAATTTGAAAACTTTCGGCCACTTCGTCCGCTATTTATAGGCAATCGTTGGGCTACCAAATGGCCTTGGGCAGCTTGCCCATTGCCTTAACCTTCTTCCCCTCCCCCGGATCGACCCAAAACCATCGTCACCCGACCAAAACATCGGGTTGCAGGTCGCGACATCGCGACCTGCATTCTGGTCGGATTTTGTTTCCAAAATCCGACCAACTCGAGGCCCAACGATGGCACTCGAGTGATCCTTGGCCTTCCCCGACCATCCCTCGTGAATGCCCATGGCTCATTTTGGCCGGTCGGCGACCGTGCGTGGCCTGGTCGATTTTCATGGCTGCCATTTTTGATTTTTTACAGTTTTGCCTCATCAGATTTGGTTTTCACGATTTGGCCCATTTCCTCACAACCCCTAGACTTTTGGTAATTACCATTAGGTCCCTTAATCTTTGTTCTTTCAACTTCTTCTTTGCAACTTTTTCAAAAAATGACATTTTGACCCCCCTCGGGCAACTTTGAAAAATTACACTTTGGCCCGTTTCTTCGTTTTGGCTCTAAATGTACTTGTTTCTTCCTGAAACTTTCGAAGGGTTGTTCTACTCGACAAACCGAAGCTTCCCTTAGCTTCCGTTATCATTTCGGGAGTCTCCTACGAAGATTCGGTTTTATAGCCTAAATGGCAGCTGCATTTTTGCTGTACCGAAAACCGTTCTCAATTCCATTTCTTTCAGTCCTTAAAATCACGCCTTGGTATGCTCGTTAAAGGCGTCCCTATTTCCTTAATCATTTAAGCTTCAGGGTACTCCCTTCGACTGATTCGGTAAATTTTTCAGGCTTTTCTGATACCGAATTTCCCCGAATTTTTGATTTTCTTTCAAATTAATAACCCAAAGTTCTTGGGTATTATATTCTCCCCTCCTTAAAGAAATTTCGTCCTCGAAATTTTCGTATTCTTACCTACTAAGACATCAGTACTGGACTAATAATCTCGCAAAAACAACGACTTTTATCTCTTAATCGAGCTTTATCATTTATGCATTTCTAAACACATCAATTGCATCTCTAACATATGTAAGGTCTATCGGGTATATTGGGTTTTTGAACAGAATATCCCGTTGTAGCTCTTTACCATCGGCCACATACATCAAAAATAACCATTAATATCACAAGTACAAACGTACTATTCGCAATCATCTCTTCATTTCACAATATTTTTGACAACCTTACATAGAAAATTACAAACATTTGCTACATTCATTCTATTTCCTCGAACAACAGAGGATATTTTTCCCTAATCGTATCCTCGAGTTCCCACGTAGCTTCTTCCTCAGTGTGATTTCTCCATTGGATCTTTACCAGCGGTATAACTTTATTCCTCAAGATTTGGTCACGCCGATCTAAGATTTGCTCGGGCGACTCTGGATAAGTCAAATCGTCTCTTAGCTCAATTGCTTCCACCCGAATTTCTTGGGTCGGGTCCTGAATATGCCTTCGAAGCTGAGACACATGGAAGACATCATGGATGTTGGACAAGCTAATAGGAAGTTCTAGACGATAAGCTAATGGTCCGACTCGTTCTTTAACAAGATAAGGTCCAATAAATCGAGGTCTCAATTTACCTTTCTTCTTTCCTCGAGTTGCTAAGTGTTGAGGCGATACTTTTAGGTACACAAGATCTCCTATCTCGAATTCCAAATCTCGCCTCTTTTTGTCCGCATAAGACTTTTGACGACTCTGTGCGGCTCGGATTCTCTCTTGGATCTTTCGAATCTTTTCTGTAGTCTGCTGAACCAACTCTGGTCCCAGTATTTGTCTCTCTCCTACCTCAGTCCAACAGATAGGTGATCGACATTTTCTTCCATATAAAGCCTCATAGGGTGCCATTCCTATACTGCTATGGTAGCTGTTATTATAAGCAAACTCTACTAAGGGTAAATGCTCTTCCCAGTTACCCTCAAAATCTAAGGCACATGACCTCAGCATATCCTCTAACGTTTGAATGGTCCTTTCAGACTGTCCATCTGTCTGCGGATGATAAGCCGTACTAAGGTTCAATTGCGTCCCCATACACTCCTGCAAGCTTCCCCAAAATCTTGAGGTAAACCTCGGATCTCGATCGGAGACTATGCTTACTGGCGTACCATGAAGCCTAATTATTTCACTAATATATTGCTCCGCAAATTTTCGTACCGGCTTATCCATCCTTGTAGGCAAGAAGTGGGCTGACTTCGTTAGCCTATCTACGATAACCCAAATTGCATCGTTGCCTTTCTGACCCTTGGGAAACCCTGTCACAAAATCCATCGTGACATGCTCCCATTTCCATTCTGGAATATCTAAGGGTCTCATAAGTCCAGCTGGCCTCTGGTGCTCGATTTTTACCCTCTGGCATGTATCACATTGTGCCACTTTCCTTGCCACACTCATCTTCATTCCCGGCCACCAATAGATCTCTCGGAGGTCCCGATACATTTTTGTAGCTCCTGGGTGTACTGTATAGCGAGTTCTGTGAGCTTCATTCAAAATTCTTTGCCTCAAATCCTTTGAGTTTGGCACGTAAATCCTTCCCTGAAACCTCAGTATGCCATCATGCATTTCAAAATCAGATCTTTTAGGCTGGCCATGCTCGTCCACCCATAGACATAACCGTTTGTCATCCACACATGCCTCTCGTACTTCGTTCATCAAATCTAGTTGAACTACCATGCCAGCGATAAGAACGGACGATTCCTTGGGCACTACACTCACCGTTAGATGGCTAAAAGCCTCTAACATTTGCCACTCACAAGCCATCATTCCGGCCATAGAGATAGGCACATTCCTACTCAGTGCGTCAGCCACCACATTGGCACGCCCTGGGTGATATCGTATGGTGCAGTCGTAGTCCTTCAGAAACTCCATCCATCGTCGCTGCCTAAGGTTCAACTCCTTTTGTGAAAACACGTACTGTAGGCTCTTGTGGTCTGTGAACACCTCAAAGGTTTCACCATATAAATAATGTCTCCATAGCTTCAGAGCATATATCACAGCCGCCAATTCCAGATCATGAGTCGGGTAATTTACTTCATGCCTTCTCAACTGTCGTGATCCATACGCGATCACTCTGTCGTGTTGCATTAACACACATCCCAAACCTATTTTAGAGGCATCCGTATACACAACGAATCCCCCGGGCCCACCCGGCGTTGCTAAAACAGGTGCCGTGGTTAATCTATCTTTAAGTTCTTGGAAACTTTCTTCACATTTGGCAGTCCATTCGAACTTGACATCTTTTCGAATGAGCTTTGTCATCGACGCAGCTATCTTCGAAAATCCCTCCACGAATCTTCGATAGTAGCCTGCCAATCCCAAGAAGCTCCGTACCTCAGTCACATTTGTTGGTTGCTTCCATCGCTGAACAGCCTCAATTTTTGTCGGATCTACCGAGATTCCTTCCTCAGAGATTACATGTCCAAGAAACGCAACTTGAGGTAGCCAAAACTCGCACTTCGAGAACTTGGCGTACAATTGATGTTTCCTGAGAGTTCCTAGTACCAACCTTAGGTGTTCTTCATGATCGCTCTCATTTGAGGAATATATCAATATATCGTCTATGAAAACTATCACAAACTGATCTAAATAGGGTCTGAACACCCTATTCATGAGATCCATAAATGCCGCTGGAGCATTCGTTAACCCAAAAGGCATCACGAAATACTCGAAATGGCCATACCTTGACCGAAAAGCGGTTTTCGAAATATCTTCCGGCTTAATCCTTAACTGGTAGTATCCAGACCTTAAGTCAATCTTTGAAAATATTTTCGCTCCTTTCAATTGGTCGAACAACTCATCGATCCTTGGAAGTGGATATTTATTCTTTATCGTGACCTTGTTCAACTGACGATAGTCAGTACACATCCTTAAACTTCCATCCTTCTTCTTTACGAATAGCACAGGCGCACCCCACGGCGACGTGCTTGGTCTAATGAATCCTTTATCAGTAAGTTCTTGCAACTGACTCCTCAACTCTCTCATTTCAGCCGGAGCCATTCGATATGGAGGAATCGATATCGGTTTGGTTCCTGGCACCAGTTCAATTGAGAACTCAATCTCCCGAGGTGGCGGTAGTCCTGGTAGGTCTTCTGGAAACACATCTTCGTAATCTCGTACTATCCGCACCTCCTTGATCTTTGGTATTTCTTTTTCTTCCAAATGTGCGTAGGCTATATATCCACGAGCTCCTCGATTCATTAACTTCTCTGCCGTAACGACTGAAACTATGTTTCCATTTTTGGGGTCTCCCTGTCCCCGAAATTTGACCCATTCCCCTTCGGGTTTCTTTATGGTCATTATCTTTCTTCGACAATCTATATTGGCGTCATATCTGGATAAGAAATCCATTCCTAAGATTACGTCGAAATCGTACACCTCTAGCAAAATTAGATTGACTTTAAATTGAGCATTACTTAAACTAATTTCGCATTCTTCTACCACTTTAGAAGACATTTCACTCTTACCCATGGGCGTCGAAATTATCATCGAAAATTCCATAGGTTTAGTCTCTACCCCCAAATTTCCAGCCAAAGCATAAGACATAAATGAATGCGTTGACCCAGGGTCTATCAATGCATGAACAGGGGTATCCAATATGAAGAGCGTACCTTGAACGACTGTTGGATTGGTCCCCACATCTTCCTTGGTGAGGTTGTAGACACGTCCCTGACGAGTCCCACGAGCCTCGTCTATCTTTTCTGCTGGTCCAGTAGCTTGTCCAAGTTTTGGCCTTTTCGGGCAGTTACTCGAGTAGTACCCAGGTTGATTACACTGAAAGCACACTACCCTTGACAGATCTTTTGTTGGCATTGGAGGCGTCTCTTTTCTTTTGCGGCAATCCCTGCTGATATGCCCTTGCTTTCCACAGAAGTAGCAGACAGTCGTTCCTGCTAAGCACTTTCTTCCTGGATGGTTCTTTTTGCACTTAAAACAAGGCTTGCCACTTTGAGGATTTTTGTTTCCCGTTTTCTGTTCTGGATCCCTTTTTATCTCCACTGACCTGATCTGTTTCACCTGCAGAAGGTTTCTCTCTGTTGTTAAAGCTTTACTCAAAGCTTCTTCGTACGATTCAATTGACCAGGTGCTCAGAGCCTGCAACAAATCCACTTTGAGTCCTGACATGAACTTCTGAGCCTTCTGCCATTCATCGGCATCGTACATCGGCACATACTTAATGAGCTGATTAAACTTAGTGTCGTATTGAGATACCGACATTTCTTCAGTTTGCTTCAGATTTGCAAACTCCCAGCTCTTCTCTTGCCTCCAGCTAAGAGGGAAGTATTTCTCATTGAAGGCTTTCTTAAAGGCCTCCCAGACTGACGTTGGAGTCTCATCAGTTTCGGATCCATGCCTCGAGCGGGTCCTTTGCAACGCTCGTTCTGCAGTCTGCCACCATTTTCCAGCTTCTTCTTCTAGCATGAAAGTGGCACAGTTTAACTTATCCTCATCGTTAAACTGGAGATGTCGAAACAACTTTTCTGTCTGCTCCAACCAATACTCAGCCATACTAGGGTCATCATTGGTTTTCCCCTTAAATATTGGTGGTCGTTGACGTCGGTATTGTTCCAGCACTTTCTCGGTAGGTCTGGCTGGTTCTCCTCTCGTCGTATGGGTTAAGAGGTTCCCTATAACCCTCTCAATACGATCCAAACGTCCTTCAGGCACTGTTGACTCTGTCATTGGTTCATCTGTCCTGATGCTGCCACTGTAGCGGCGATTACCACTACTTCTTACGTCTTCTATTCCCCGATTGGGGCTGACAGGAGTCATATTTCCTTGTTGTCTTGTTGTTACCATCTGAAAAGGCAAGGCAAAACAAAATCTTATTCCACGAGAATTTCTTTCAACAGGAAACTTCTTTTTATATATATAACATGATATATAACATCGTTTTATGGGAAACGTAAAGCACACATCTAAAACATCAGTAAGCGAAGTAAATCGTCCACGATTCTTTTTATGGGTTGGCTGGCTTCCAGACCCAAACATCATCGCTTATAGTATCGTCATCAGACTCGACCTCGGGTCCTTCGAGGTTATCGTGCTCGGTCACTCCTTCTTCTTCTTCATCATCGTCCGAGCTAAGGTAGCCGGCGGCCATCATATCGGCTACCACCATGTCCTCCCAATCTCCTTCGGACTCGGACGATTCGTCTTCCTCAGGATCTTCATCTCCCTCGAGTTCACCTTCATCTTCGAGCATGTTGAGGGCATGATCACGGAACTGCTGGCAGAAGAAGTACAAAGATGCATAGTTGCCTTGGAGGTAAAGTCCCTCAGCCAAGTCTCTCCATACTCCTTCCATATGATTTATAAGGAAGTTTACTTGAGCGGTCATTAGGGTTGGCCGAACAAAACTGCTTGGCGGCACATCTCTTAATATCCCTTCGAGAAGGTCCAAGCGTCCGAAGACATCCACCACTATAGGCTCGTTATCTGCCCAACGACTGATCCAATGCGTTACCCAGAACTGCTCAAGATAATCGTTTTCCATGCTGCATCAAGAAACCAGTTAGATTTTCTACTATTCACCGAGAACAGTAGCCATTCAGTGTTCCGTACAGAAATAGTGCACCAGGTAAGTTCCCAGGAAAGAGTGGTGGGTCACAATGGACACACTTAAGTACCAAATCTTTCCTTAGCCAGAACTAGCCTAGACATGCACATCCCAGTACATCACACTTAAGTCATTTAAGTCATAATCTCTATATCATCGATCTCCTAATCTATAGATAAGGATTTCTAAGTCTAAGTTATCTAATCATCAAGTTCGAAAATTCCTAAAGATCTAACCTGATTCTCCAAATAAAAATTTGGCTCTGATACCAACTGTAACACCCCGCCTTCCAGGGCATTAGTATATGTTAGGATTTTTTTTTTTTTTTATTTACATCGAGCATAAACCGATAATAAATCCTCAACATAACATTTATTTAATCACTCCCAAATATAACAAAGGAATGAAACATTTATTTTACATAAGCGGAAGCAAGATCAGAACCTTAAAAACATAACTTATGCGGGTACATACATACTGTTCACCCGACATAGCATTAGAAACAACATAAAACTCTAAACGATACATCCGAATAAAATATATAATTCTAGTCCCACATGGGACCCTCAAAATTTCCACCACGATCATGCCTCGACCACTTCTTTGCCCTTCCGGCCGCTTGCCTCACCTGGAACGTGGAATATTCCAGGGACACAGTCCAATATTAGAAGATGAAATCTTCTAAGTGAGGGTTAGATAAACATGTATGAATGATGCATGATGCACTTATATGAACAATATATACCCATAATGTAACTTCCCAGGCATCCCCAGCCCGGCTAGGAATCCTAGGCAAATCCCGAACCTCTGCGGAATAGGCCTAACGTTATTCCCTCAACGCCCTAGGGGAATTACGGCTACACTCTGAGGGTATCATCCCAACCCCATGCACAAGATCAATATGACAAATAAATATCGTGTTGTGCATACATCACGCTTTTCCATGCAACAGTATATGAATGAAAATGATCATATCATAAGAAAATATCATCCATGAAAAGGAAATTATATCATATAAGGGCTAATAGGACAAAACCACTCACCTTTTCTGATTTTTGGGTTACCTCGAAAAACGTGAAACTCGTCTCGATTTGCGTGCCAATCTCGATTTTCGCACCAAATGTCTCACCACACTTCCCAAAGCACCCTAGGCAAGATATTTATTTATTTAATCAATAAAACCTATTTTTCCTCAATTTTCTTGCCTTTTTCTCTATTTTTCTTTTATTTTTCCTTACTAATATTCCAAATTAAATACCTACACTTAATTTTTTTCAAATATTTTTATATAGAAAATTCTAAAATAATTTTCCAAGACATTTAAAAAAAATTGCACAAAAAACCAAGCTTGCACGCGCCCACACGCGCTGGCGCGTGTTAGGGCGAGTGAGACTGGCGCGTGGGGCCCACGCGCCGGTCGTCTTCTCCGGTGAAGGCCTCGCCGGAAAATTACAAAACCGATGCCAATTGAAAGCTTATGAAGAATCGATCCTAGGGGTACCTGATTGGGCTCCAAAAGAGGTCCGGAAGCCGTCCAACGAAGCGATTGAAGACTCGGCCAGGCGGTCCGCCTAGGGTTCCGGCGAGCTTCGATTTCCCCTTCAAATCGCAACCAAAACGCCTGAAAATCTCCAGAAATGGCCTTCAAGCTATGGGCAACAAAAGCCCTCTATCCTTTCCTCTCAATTTGTTCGAAAAACGGACCGATTTGAAGCTCCAAATTTGAAAACTTTCGGCCACTTCGTCCGCTATTTATAGGCAATCGTTGGGCTACCAAATGGCCTTGGGCAGCTTGCCCATTGCCTTAACCTTCTTCCCCTCCCCCGGATCGACCCAAAACCATCGTCACCCGACCAAAACATCGGGTTGCAGGTCGCGACATCGCGACCTGCATTCTGGTCGGATTTTGTTTCCAAAATCCGACCAACTCGAGGCCCAACGATGGCACTCGAGTGATCCTTGGCCTTCCCCGACCATCCCTCGTGAATGCCCATGGCTCATTTTGGCCGGTCGGCGACCGTGCGTGGCCTGGTCGATTTTCATGGCTGCCATTTTTGATTTTTTACAGTTTTGCCTCATCAGATTTGGTTTTCACGATTTGGCCCATTTCCTCACAACCCCTAGACTTTTGGTAATTACCATTAGGTCCCTTAATCTTTGTTCTTTCAACTTCTTCTTTGCAACTTTTTCAAAAAATGACATTTTGACCCCCCTCGGGCAACTTTGAAAAATTACACTTTGGCCCGTTTCTTCGTTTTGGCTCTAAATGTACTTGTTTCTTCCTGAAACTTTCGAAGGGTTGTTCTACTCGACAAACCGAAGCTTCCCTTAGCTTCCGTTATCATTTCGGGAGTCTCCTACGAAGATTCGGTTTTATAGCCTAAATGGCAGCTGCATTTTTGCTGTACCGAAAACCGTTCTCAATTCCATTTCTTTCAGTCCTTAAAATCACGCCTTGGTATGCTCGTTAAAGGCGTCCCTATTTCCTTAATCATTTAAGCTTCAGGGTACTCCCTTCGACTGATTCGGTAAATTTTTCAGGCTTTTCTGATACCGAATTTCCCCGAATTTTTGATTTTCTTTCAAATTAATAACCCAAAGTTCTTGGGTATTATAGCCTTGCCCCCACTCGCTGTCGCCCCTCTCTCCATCGCGAGCAATCGCCTGCACCCACCACACCGCTACTCAGACGGCCACCCGTTGCTGCAGTCTGCCCCCACATATATTTATGGAAAATGCTATTTGTACAGAAGCATCTTTTACAAAATGCTTACAGGGATGATATATCGTGATATTTTGACATCAAAATATCGCGATATTTCGCGATATATTGGTCCATGTTCATCCCCTTCTCCCTTTCCCCCCTTTCCTCGCCGCTGCAACCTCATCTGTCGCCGTTCTTCACCTCCGCCTACTCTCGCCGCCGCCTCTCCTCGCCGCTGCTGCCACTGGGGCCGACGGTGTGAGAGAGAGACAGAGGGAGAGAGAGATGCTATTGGGCATTTGGGTCATTAATTGCAGGGGCAAAATAGATATTTTGATTGCCCTGTAAGTATTTCTGTAACATATGTTCTGTACAAATAGCATGACTCTATATTTATATATATTTATATATATTTTTTTTTGCTTTAGTTCTTCTATCTTCTTAGTGATTTTTTTGATGTGCTGATGATAATTTAGATGTGAAAATGAAAAATTAAGAATAGATTATTTTATTTGATTGTGGGAGGAGTTTGGGTTTGTGAGTTATAGATTCTGGAGGATAGATTGTTTTGTGTATGAAGTTGGCACTACAAGACAAACTGATAATGTGTGCAGGTGTCTATATATGGTTTTGTTTACATCTTCACAGGCTGTTAGTCTTAGTTCATACATCATAAGTCCTTGCCATTTCTATGGAGGCGACAGAGTTTCAGAGTTGTGATTTATATTTTGTTGAAATTTCTTTTGAAAACAGCAACGAACTAGTCAAATAATAATTCTTGGATCAAGTCAACAAAATCCCTGATTTTTATTGGCATGTGGACAAGCTATCAAATTCAAGGGTGTCAAGACAAATGAAAGAATGAACTAAATATTTAAGATTATTGGGCCAAAAGAACTCAGCTTTTCTGGTGTGTTACATCACATTTATAGACTATGAAGTATCAAGTATGAAACAAAGTTTGAAACTCAATCTATTTAGAAAATTTTAGTAACGAATTTGAGTTGGGTAAACGACTTATTTGGAACACAATAGTAAGTAAAGGTAACATCTAAGGACAACCTTTTTTTGATCCTCACAAAGTGAAGCTTCCTTCTTCCTGTATCTTGGATTATTGTAATTGTGTGGTATCTAGCTAGTCGTGCTCTTGATTTTAGTAGAAGAGGTAAATCGTAGATAAAAATTTTATCTCATTGCATAAGACAAGAAATCGAATCTCTACGATTTACTGATGCGAATCCTAACTTATCGTGGCCCAACCACTTAACTTGTACCCTGAGAGGATTCTTCTCCCTGTATCTTACTCCTTAGGGATGTTGTAAAAATTTTTGCATGCCTGCATTAGCTCAAGGTGAGCTGAATGTGGAAAACAACTAAAGTTGATTATAGTTGAGAACATAGGCATTATTGAAGCAAGAAGATGTGAAAAGTGTTAGATCTCTTTTTGGGATCATGTTAGCACAAAGATTAGAATGATTTCTTTGGATTAGGGGGATTGGAATTGGAAAATCTCAGCATGAAAAATTAATTATATTACATAAATTTCACAATATAAAATTAATTACATAAATTTAAATTTTTTAAGTACTAAATTTACACTCAAATAACAATTTTTTCATTTTTATAATTACAAAAACCAAAATCATCACCTGTTCTTAATTTTTCTATTTTCACAGCTAAATTATCATCATTACCGCATAAAAAAATAATAGAAGAAAATAGAAAAATTAAAGGCTAAAGCAGGAAAAAAAGATATAAATATATAAATGTATGTGCGGGGGAGACCTGGTGGGGGCGACGGCCTGCCGTCGATGGGGAGTGGTTGTCAGAGCGGCGGTGTGGTGGGTGCAGGCGATTGCTCGTGGCGAAGGGAGGGGCGATTGCAATAGGGGGGTGACCATGGTGCAGTGTGGCTGGCGGGGGGGCGATGGTGGTGCGAACGGTGGTGTGAGGGGGGGCGACAGTGGTCTATGGCCTATAATGGGGGCGAGGCGATGCTCGTCGCAATGGCGGGGCGACAATAGATCGTGCTCGACTGGATGGGGGCCGACGACGATGCTCGTCCCAATGGCAAGGCAAGGATGGGGGCGATGGCGGATGCTGCAACCCACGGGGGAGGGTTTGAGAGAGAATGGTTTTAAGAAAGTGAGAGTGAAAAAAAAAGTGAGAGGTGAGAATGAAAGACAGAGTGAGAAGTTAAGGGTAAAGTTGTATTTTACACTGAGAGTTAATATGGTAATTTTATTGGAGTTGTCAAATTTTTTGTATGCTTTTTGTACGTATAGCATTATCCTTAATTTTATATGTTTTTTTAGTGTATATACATGATTTGTGAATTATTATGTACGGCTAAGATAAAAATTTACCTATTTCATATTAGAAAAATAGTTATTGTGAATTCTTATATATTTTTGTAAAGGGTTAATTGAAAATAATTTCATTTTATAATTTTATCTAATTTTTTTAATTTTGACTATTAGGTTCAAATTAATTCAATTAAGAGTAATTTTATCCAACATGCAAAATCAATTTTGAGGGAATGTATTCGTGCTAACTCAGTATGCCAAGCGTTGCATAATAATAATATTTGTAAAACTCACATATACACATAAATAAAAAATATATATATAACTTGTTTCACATAATTTGTTTAGTTTTTTTTTTCTTTTTACTAGTACATATTTTTTACTTATATATATATATATATATATATGCGGATTCCATAAATATCATTATTATATGACACCCAACATGACAAATCAATATGAACACTCTTTTTAAATTAATTTTACACATTAGATAAAATTGTACTTAATTGAGATAATTTAAACCTAATTATTAAAATTGAAAATTAAGTTTAAAGAATGAAAAAATTAATTTGGTTACCACAAAAACTTAACGGGTTATCATTAAATCTCTTTTGACAATTTGATTCAGTTTAAGTCCCTAAATTTGAATATGAGATTTAGTATTAACTAGAAGTTGCTCTTGTACCTTGGGAATTTAAATGTTTATATCTATTAGGAGGCCTTGTATATTTCAACTTATAATTTTTTAACTTATTTTTATAATAATTATCTTTTTGAATTTATCTAGAGATTTTTTTATTATTTTTAAAATCAATTCTAGGAAAAAAATTTGAAATTGACTCATAGTTTGTTGGACCGGCCTAAGCGTGCAAACATGTTCATCACAAACCAAAACCCAGGGCTTAACCTCTCTAACAAATACAAATGATTGTACCCTCGGACAAAAAGGCAAAATCGAATCCATGATCTTGCAATATCTCAAGCTCTCAAACGTATGTGACGGACCGTCTATGCTAACTCGAGGGATTTGTAAAGGGTTTTGTTATATAATTTTAAATCTTTTTTAGAAAAAATTAGGGCCAGTTCTTTTAGTTGTTTTCAACTTGTTTTGAGTTTTCAATTTTTCTAAACACTAAAAATGCTTCTTTTTTTTTTCAAAAACGTATTTTTGAAAAAAAAATTATAAAAAAAAAACCCAAAATAACATTGGGTGTTTTCAGCCAAAATTAACTGAAAACACCCAAAATGATGAAAACAGGGAAAACACCCAACACCCCGCGCCACCCCAATCTCGCACAGACCCACATCTCTCTTCTCTCTCTTATCTTCTCTCCATTTTCCTCTCTTCTCTTTTGGCCGTCAACAGCCAACACCATTGCCACCGCCCCTCGACTAGTTGCTAGTTTTGTTTACTTTTTCCTCTCTTCTCTAGCTAGTTTTTTGATATGTTGGTCGATGGACCATTGGGTGTCTGGTGATTGTCTCTGATCTCCATAAACCACCAGCCATGATGGCCAATGGCGACTGGTAGTACGTATACAGACAGGTGGGTCGAACGTTTAAACTTAGATCGAATGAGATTTGGGCGTTAGATCTTGTTGGTTTTTGAGTATGTTGGTCGATGGGCCCTTGGGTGTCGGGTGGTTGCCTCTGATCGCCGTAAAACACTGGCCACGGTGGTCAGTGGCGATTGGCAGTGCTGTTTTAAGTTTGTGGCCAAAAATTAAATATTAGATCTACGTAAATCCAATCGTTAAATTTAGCTCATTTTTGTTTATGTTAATCCCCTTGGCTTAGAGTTTCTAATGGTAGGTTTTGATCGTGTGAATCTCCAGCCGACAATGGTTGTCGGCGACAAAGCCAGCGCTAGAGAAGAAGAAAAAAGAAAAAAAAAAGAAAGGAATGATAAAAAAAAGAAGAGGAAAAAAAATAAAAGAGGAGAAAAAAGGAATTAAAAAATTTATTATTAAAATTTGAAAATAAAATTATATATTTATTTAAAATTTTAAAAAATAGTATATCTATATTATAATTAAAAATATAAGATAACATATATTATATTATTAAGTGTATAATTTAATATAAATTATTGTTAAGAAATATGTTAGTAATTTATTAATTAAATTTATTATTTTATTTTAATAATAGAATTTCATTAAAAAGAGTTAATTTTATTATTTAATAATTAAATACATTGAACAAAATATCATAATAACAAAAAAGAAATAATTTTTCAAAATTTTAAAGTAAACACATTTTCTAATTTTCTATTTTGAGAAATAATTTTTCAAAATGACAAAAAGAATATGTTTTCAAAAATCTCAAAATAGATACTCAAAATATAAAATTAAAAATAAATTTAAAATTTAAAACTGAAATACGAAGAGAATACCAACTTAAGTACTTACTACTGTATAACTTCCAACATTTTTAAATATTAAATTATTTATTAGTCTATAAAATAAATTTAAAAAGAATTTTCAGGGGCTGGACGGGCCTGGCCTCAGACCTATAATCACTGGGCCGGGCCGGGCCTAGCCCGGCTGCTAGCATTCAAAATAATATTTAATTTACCCATCTCATTTCATTTCAAGGAGAGAAAGACAGAGAGACAGACAGAGAGAGAACAACTTTACTTGGGGGTTCAATTAGCAAAAGGAGAGTTACAACGAAGGCTCTTATTACATGTCTAAGGGAACCACCATGTTTCTCGCCGTATCCAAACACTAGAAATTAAACCCTTGATTCAAACAAAAAGACACTAAAACAAGCAGCATACATATATAATGATAGAACAGAAGAAGGATGGATGGAAAGCAAGGCTTCAGAATCAATGCAGATCGAGGGCATGATGAATATATATGAATAAGATTGAGGCAATCTAGCAGCTTCCATTGTAAGTGAATGTGAGAGAGATGCATGAATGATCACTTCATCTCAACATGGCCAGGCCCCTTCATGGGTGGCACCTCAATGTCATTGTAGGTGGAGTACCTCGAGTTCTCGAGCTTGTCACCCTGGCCCCAGATGGCGTAGGCCTCCTCCCCATGTGCAGCCTCGTCCCCAATCTCCATGTCCTCATCAGACATCCTCAGAGGCACAACCAGTTGCACCAGAAGGCATATCAAGCTCGTGGAGATGACATTCACTAGGATCACATAGGCGATGCCGATGAGCTGAACCGCTAATTGCCTGAATCCGGTGCGGGTTGCTCCCATGTGGAAGCCGTAGAACAACCCAACGTACTGGCCGTAGCTAGAGAAGAAAAAGTAGCTGAGCTTCGGGTGCGCAAACAGGCCAGTGAGTATTCCCCCGAGGCTGCCTGCTATCGCGTGCGTGTGGAAGACAGCCATCGTGTCATCGACCTTCTGGAGGAGCTCCGACTTCTTGTGCACCACCATCATGGTGTACCACGGCAACGAACCCGAGAAAACTCCCATTAGTATGGCTGCCCATCCTTGCACAACCCCTAAACGTACGTACCATCCAAGTAAGTTTCATTCAAGCAATTATGTAATGTTTCATCCTGTCATGGTCTTGGTCTTACTAATGTATGTATATGCTAATTAGTATATAGCTGCTTCTATATACCATGATGCTAATTAATTATATAAATTTTAGCATACAAATCTCATCTACAGTACAGGCATATATATAAAGACTTTGCTAGCTAGTCGTCGAGTTATATGGATGAAATGTTTAGGTAGAATAACATACCGGCTGCAGGGGTGATGCAGACTAGGCCGGTGATCATGCCTTGCACTGCACCGATCACAGAAGCTTTGCGAAAGAAGATGATATCGAGGATGATCCAGGTTAGCAAGCTGGTAGCGGCGCAGACATGCGTGTTCAACACTGCCAAGGAGGCATCGATGTTGGCTGCAAAGGGGTCTCCCCCATTGAACCCCGTCCACCCCATCCACAGCAGCCCTGCTCCTGCCAACATCAAGATGATGTTGTTTGGGGGAAACCTCTCCCTGTCCTTAGTAAGCCGAGGACCCACCTGCATTAGTGCAACCAAGACCGATCCAGATCCATCACCCACTCGGTTCTGATCCATTTATGTTTAGAAATGAAGAAATTAAAAGTCTCTCTACTGATGATTGATTCGATACGAAACGTACCCAATAGGCTGCTGTGAAGCCAGCAACTCCAGAAGACAAATGGATGACATAACCACCCGAGTAATCGATGATTCCCATCTTGTAGAGAAAGCCGCTGGGGCACCAGATGCCGTAAGCTACAAAAGTATACGAAAACGTTAGCCACAAAGGCACAAAGAGCATCCAGGCATGGAAGTTCATCCGCCCCAGCAGTGCTCCCGCGATCAGAATCAAGGTGATGGCTGCGAACACGAACTGGAAAAACACCATTGTCGCGTTAGGGAAGTTGCCGACGAACGCCTTCTCAAGGAGGTACTTCTGGTCCAGAGCCACACTGGCCTTGCCCCAGAAGGGAATGAGTTTCTCCCCAAAGGACATCTTATAGCCCCACCCCACCCAGCAAACTAGCACGCAGGCAAAGGCATAGAGCGCCATGAAAGCCGAGTTCACCGCCCATTTCTTCTTCACCGCCCCTCCATACAGGATGATCAGCCCCGGCACGCTCTGCAGCCCCACCAGGGTTGCCGCCATCAGCTGCCACGCATTATCTCCCTTGTTCATCCATTCCGGGTTCACATCGTCTGGCCTCAAGTTCGGTGGCAGGAACGTGTAGTTAGCCCCCGTCGTCATCTTCTTCTTCTTCTTCTTCTTCTTCTTCTTCTTCTTCTTCTTCTTCTATGGCGGTCGTGGTGCAGTGGTGGTTCTGTGTCATGGCTAGCAGCTACTGCTGCAGAGTTTATATAGCTTGGAATGAAGAGATTGGTTGATTCTCACGATATAAGCTGTCACCATGACAGGATCTTAATTGTCATTACGAAGATGAAAACTACTTCTTTGTTCGCATGTTGTTTTCTTGTTCTTGCCTTGGTCTCTTCGCTGAGGCGTGCTTTCAACCTGACAGAATCCATTAACAAACAACTTCTGGACGATGTTAACAATGGAATTTTGAACTTAATTTCTCAATTGCAAGCTTTAAGATAGGGTAATATCCAAGGCTGCATTCTGGAGATTACTGAAATCTTAGTTTGTATTAGCATCTTGGTTGCCTAGCTAATTACATGTGTTTTCGTCTTTATTATGCCCCATAATTGCGCGAAAAAGTCTGCTAATTCTAGCCTAATCTTCACCAAGAACAAACGCATTATTCACGTTGAATCACACATTAAGGAATGGCATCATTGATGAGTTGAGTCAAGAAAGAGAGACGGGTACCCAAATTAATTAATTAAATGGGAATTAATACGATTCTTGTTTACTAGTATTGGTTGCTGGATTATAAAACATTATTAGCAAGCTTGTATATTAAGACAGTAACAGAGAATAAAATTAAGATTTGGCTTCTTTCAGGATCGGATTTATTTAGACACTCTAATTTTTATTTTTTTTTAATTTTACAACTAAACAAACCCTGATTTTTGAAGTTTAAAAAACCAATAACATTCATTTTTAGAAAATTTAAAAACATTTTTTGGGTTTTTTTCATTTTTTTAATAGAAGATTCAATAAAAACACTGAAGTTAAAAAATTTAAAAATGTTTCAGGCCCCAAAGCCGATGGAAGGATTCATATAAAATATGAATCAAAATTATTTATAATTACAAAAAAGTTTATCATAACCACGTTATTTTGACAACATTTCTGTATAAATTGCATCTTTTGGATAATTCTTCAAAACCCAAAAAGAATTTAATTAATTTATTGACTCCAACTAAAATTGCATGGTGCATGTATGAAGCTGTTACTGTTTCACAAAGCTTGACGGTTTGTTGAAGTCAAGATACATTTTCCAGATTTACAAGAATTTCGCTGCTGCTGCAGCAGCATCATAAAGGCAGTGGCATTTTTTAAAAAATGAGAAAAAATTCTATTTGTCCGAGATTCCTGATTGATTAGGATAACAATCTCGGATCCACTACTCTACCACCATTGTTCCTCAAATTAATGCTATTAAGATAAATTGAAGATTTAAGATTAAAAGGGTCCAAATTCTTGAGATCGGTCACATTTTATGTCAAAAATATTAATATTGCTTCTTACCACGGCCAATCAAATCCCCTTAAGAGGCCTTCTAAGTTCTAAATTAAGACAAGAACAGCCAATGGGGACATCAACTACTTCGAATCTTGGAAAATGAATCTGATTGAGAAATGCCAGCAAGAAACTAACTCATGCTAAAGAAAAGCTTTCCGTTTTGTGAATTAATTGGAGGTGGTTTGACTCAAAAGCATATGGGAAGCAAGTTCTGAATCTGGACGTGATGCTAACTGCTTCTAATCAACTCTCTACTAGTAGAAGAAAAAAGAAAGACAAGAGCAAGAAAGGTCCAAGCCAAGCCACGCCACAGGTTTCTCAGGGGCTACAACAGATTTACTGCATGTTCAGACATTCTACTTACACCTCGCGCTTCTCTTCGATCCTGGTTTCCACAGCTTGAACTGGGTTTTTTCCATCTTTCACTATCGCACTTCCTTGACCACCTGCAACACGAACCCTGTTATAAATATCACACTGAATCGCTTTCGAAAAGCATGGGCTTTGGAACAAGCATTTCTATTTGGACAGAATAAAATCATCGAAGATGTACACTCCTGTACCGAAGCATATCCCAGTAGCAACTCACGGGATTACAATCGTTAAAAATACAAAATACATGGTGACATGACGGTCTAACGCACATTAGAAGGTTCAAAGCACACCATGATAAAAGGCGTCACTAGTGCACGACACTCCTAGCTTTGCGAGAGTCGGGGGAGAGTTCTATTTGTATCCAACCTTTCCCTTTGGTTTTTGCAGAGAGGCTGTTTCTACAATTCATACCTGTGACCTTCCGATCATACAAAAGGACAACTTACCATTATTGATAAGTGAAAGTTAATGATGTTTCCGAAATCTACAAGTGGTATTTGTCTGACCTATGTCAAACAATAATAATTTTAGGACTTTTTTATAATTCCTAATAAAGCTAACCGCTTTGTGAGGGTTAGAGGAGGGTCGGTTTTGTATCTAATCTTACCCTTGCTCCACAAAGAAGTTATTTCACAACTTGAACTAGTCACTTTCCAGTCACAAAGAAGAAACCTTATCGATGTGCCAAATGCTAAGATAATCTAAAATAGACAGGCTCAGTTTCAACTTACATGCTCAAACAGACGTGAAAAAAAAGGGACAGAAGAAAAGGAACCGTGAATTTTAGTTTTGAAGTGCAAGTTAAATCACCTGGGGGCACTGAGATTTGATCACCAGAACCAAACCCATGACCAGCGGTCCCTGTGATGGATAACCTCCTCCGAAATTCCCGGGATGATGCAAAATTACTGGCCATGCCAGTTTCGTTGTCCCCACCAGGCATGGAGCTTTCCCCAACTGGTGCAGCTGATTTTGGTGCATAGGTTGTAGACCAAGATCCTCCATTTGATCCAGCTAATGCCATTATCAAATCTGCCTGAAATACACATGGAAGGCAAACTGAAATACTCAAGGTACCAAAGAAGGTACAAGTTGTGAACGTATTCTGAAAATGTCAAGCAACTAAACAATTTCATCAGGTATTGGAAGCAGCTAGTTCAGTTCTCAAATAAGTATAAAAAGTAGTAAAAAAAAGGAGTGTGGCCGATGTACATCCTACTTACAGAAGTGATTAGGAGGAGCAACGAATGTCTATAAATCAACATTCAAATTTATTCAATTCAAGTAACTGTATACATTGTCAGAAATAATGAATCACGCCTAAGGGCTAAAACCAAATCTTCCTGGGTACATGTCCAGTAATAGTTCCAAAAACTATGTTCTAGTTCAGGAACTAGATATAATCAGAACATATTTGATAAACGGGTTCCAAAAAAATGTTTTCAGATAATTTCAAAATACTCCAATTTTAGAAAATAGCAAAAAGTACATCTTCGTTGGTTCAAAAAATTGTAATCAAACGAATTAAAAACTACATAAAAACATTAAAGCTTTCACAGTTTCCACAATTTTTAACTTCAAAAATACAGGGACAAAAACATAAGAAAACCACAACTAAACTTGCCCTTATTGTCTCCATCATCATTTTTCTATTGGCTATGGTACAACAGAAGACACAATCACAATGGATAAGCCCTAGAAAGCTCCAACAGTTTTCTCTTTCTTGCCAAGATTCTGCCTTTAATTGTCAACCATCTAAAGAATTGCATCAAATGGGCCCTTTTCAGCCAGAACTTTAAATGGCTACTTAGAACGGAGATAAGAGCCCCCCACTTTCTCTCTCAATTGCAATATCTATCTTCGAGTTAATAGCTGTTACAATCAGAATACTACAACAACAATAAGGCAGCCACTAACACAAGTATGTATATCAATTTAAGCCAAGAAACCCGAGTGTTATTTTTTTCCTATACTATGAAGTTTATGTAATTTCACTTTGGAGACACATCAACCTGATGTCAGGTCTAAACCTAATTTAAAACAATAAAAGCTCAATACTATACCAATAAGTTGAGTGCAGTTAAAAGCTCTATAATATACCAAAAAGTTCTTTTTTTTAATTTTTTTTTCTTTGTTGTTTTATGCTTAACAGGACAGAATTAAAGATTTCCCAAAATTTTGATCCAATTGCACCCAATAAGGTGAATTACAGCCCCTTTGATTAGTGGTGTTGTGCTTATGTTTTTGCTAAATTTTGGGTCAATTTTGAAATAAATAACACAGAGATCATCAATTTTTGGTTAAGTCTCATTTTGGTACTAGGAATAATTTTTTAATCTTTTACAAAAAAAAAATAATTTTTGAATCAATAAAAATACATCCTTATTATTTTCTATTATTATCTGAAATAAAATTTGTAGAATATTAATTTATCAAATGCATTCTTCAAAGTTATCCCATTTTAATGGAAAAAATTGTGTCCCCGAATTCGCACAACACAGCCAGAAAAGAAATGAGAAGAGACAATCAAAAACAGAACAGAAATCCAAAGCTGCTAGAATCGTGCCAAGATTGAAGAATGAGAAGAGAAAAAATGTGAAAAAAGCAAGAATATGGGCACCGATAGATACAAGCTGCCTGAGGAATTGAAGCAGCAAGCCTGAAAGGTGGTGCTTTTGATGTAAGAGAAGGGCCTCTTGAAAGTGCTGAATCTCTAACGCTTTCCTCCTCTCCCTTCTCATATCACCATGTTTGCCAGTAGATATGCAAATATTATACACACACACACATATATATATATATAGAGAGAGAGAGGGATTGAAAATGTGAGAAGCTCAGTAAGCAGATACATCAACGGAAACAAACAACCATCGGCCTCTATTCTTAAATGAGGAGACGTATATAGGTACACCTGCTTTGGCAATTCAAGAGCTAGTGTATTTCTGATCATTTTAACCCTTCTCTAGGTACATGTAGCCCCCCTTCTACCATGCAACGGAACCATAGATCAACACTGGAGAAAATGATGTTCAAATGAGAGAAAAATAAAACATGTAAAAGAAGAAGATTGAGAGAGAGAAAGAGTAGGAACAATCACACAGGGCAGAATCTATATCCAGCTGCCATGAAAATGAACATAGCCTTTCAAAAACCCTAACCTTTTCATAATATACCAATAAGTTGAGCACAGTTAGTGTTATTTCTTGATGAGTTTCTTCACATAAGAGCTTCCAAAAATAAATACTCATTGATCCAAAAAATATGCATGACATGGCCAATCAGCCAAACTACAGAGGTGAAACAGATTGACAAGCCAGCCTCAGAAAAAAAGCTGTGATGCTTAAATGAAACCATAGAAAATAAGAAGGGAACAATCTAATTCTTAAGTACGGCTTTATGCAAAAGACCCTTCTTTCCCTGATTTGGTGCCTGCAAAATCCTTCTCTTCTTTGAAGTCAAACTAACCATCCTCTGCACTCAACTAGTTCCTCCATCTTGATGATATCATCAAACAAGATAGTTCTCAAGCAAAACATCGAAATTTTTAATTGACCAAATAGGCACCCAGTTGATTTTTCGGGGTCTTAAAATGGTTCTAGCAAGGAGATCACATATAAAAGCACACACATATATTAGAATGTCTTGGACAAGCAAATTGGGTAAATCCAAGAGCCTCTGCCATATGGTAGGTGCATAAATGAGGCAGGGGAAGTCCACTACCAACAAGACACATAAACCCCTTGACAACTTGGATATGTAACATCAGATGACCTTATTTTAAGTGCATGTAAAGTAACACAGTTTCTTAACAAGAGAAAGAGAAAAGAATGGAAGAGATTGCATAACAAACCTACCATATATGCCCACAAATCCAAAGGGGTGCAACTGGAACCCCAACTGGGCAAGTAATTAACTTCCTTGACCAATACATAAGCATCCAATTCTGCCCGTGGGCTTAGTAATCACTTTGATGCTTTTCGTGTTGAAGATATTAGCCCTTATCACAGCTGGTCCCAAGCCCCCATGACCCCAATAAAGGAGAATGCTTCATTATGTAACTGACAACCAATATAAAAACTGTCGAACTTTTGACATGAATTCTAGACAGAGATGGGAGAGCTAAAGTTCATGTAGTTTCACCCACCTAATGGGATTAAGGCTTGTGATGATGATGACGATGATGGTGGTACATAAAAATTGTGCAACGGGCAAACTGAAAACATGAGAAACTGAAGCACAAGTTAACTCTATGGCACAAGAAATGACCTCAAGCAAAGGCATTGATGAGCATTCAAATAAAAAGTAAGACAGGAGGAAGCACCAAGCTACAAAATCAATTTGAATATCACTGTGCAATTTAATACTATAACACAACCACCCTGTCCCTGGATCTTCCTATCTGGACCAACAATAAAGCTAAGGAGTTGGACTTCAAGATGACTTGTGCAACACCAATATAAAACTGCAAGGGAGAAGAGTATTTCCAGAAAACACACGTAAAAGACCACTTTCCCTCATATATGAGTGAAAGCTTGAACCAGTCCTACATTGTGAAGATACATTACAAGAGGCATGCCCACTTATCGCACCCTAGGGAAATTATGGCCATCACAAAGAGATGAAGATTTAAGAAGGTAAAATAATAGCATAATCTACACCAAATTATTGACTATGTTGTACATCTTTCAGGAGTCTAATAAGAGAAGCATTCCTAAGTCCTCCATGGCCATGCTAATCTAGAGCAAGAAGAAATGAAACTAGAGTAATGGAAAAAGACTCATGATTGTTAGTTTAGGAAAGGAGACAACAAAACCTCGACAATACAAAAAGAAAATTGTTTTTTATTAAAAAAAATAAGGAAGAAAAGTACTTCAAAGGAACAGTCAAGTTCTCCTGTGTAACTTAGACAACAAAAAAGAAGAGCACAAGATGAGGATAATAATCCCAAAGTACATAAACATCCATGGAATCACAGATAAACAGAAGGGTGATAATTAACAGCAATTCAAACAACTGTACAGACAACATGATTTCTTATTGAAAAAGAAGGGGCGAAAACACACATTTTGTTGTAAAAACAAACCTATGTGGCATAGCCTAGATGAAGGTGTTTAAATAGATGAGCAGAAAGTCTTAAAAGGATAAAATGAAAACAAAGCTGTTATGAGAATCCACTAGATTATGAGTAGGCTTACTAATTCACACATAATGAAAACCACATCCGAATCTCATCTTCATAAAGGATGATGGGTAACAAGCCCAATTATAGTTTTTTCAACTGCGCAATAATAGGAATAGGAGGCAAACTCAACACAGTAGAACCATGATTAATAAGGCAAAGCGCCCAAGCAGAACCTCCCACAGATGATGACTTTGAGGAGAATGCCAGCACCTTCATACTAATGGCAGTTCAAGTTGCATGACCCAGACTATAATTGCACTTAGCAGTGTTCAGAGTCATGTCAACAATGAAATGGACTAAACTATAAGAAGTGGTTTCTTAAAACATTGATCAAGACCAAAATAAGGCAGAAGGAAGCTTGACTGAGCAAAGACATTAAGGACTGAAGATGCTTCTTTAATAGCCCAGTTGAATAGGAGGGTATAGATTTTTGTAAAAGGACTTTTTGTCTTGTAGATGCATTTTTTTGCAAACTCTATTTAGAGAAAGGGGTTTCAAGTTCTTAGGAAGAGTTGTACAAGCAAGCTCTCATGTATGATTCAAGAGCCGTGCCCCAGTACAGAGGCTTAGGTCATAAATTGGCTTAAAACTTACTCGGATCTCGGCTGCCACAACGGCTCAGTCTTCTTTGAGTGGTATCTACCGGGTCCTATCCGGCTTGAAACTTAATATTTCCTTACAAATCTCAATGGATACTTGGCATTTCCTTACAAATCCTAATAGGTTCTATAAGCAACAAACAGTTGATGCCTCGCATAAGCTAGTGTTAAGCAATAAGTCAGCTCAACCATCATGACGTATTTTTTGCATGCCTTCTTTTTTTTTTTCTGAGAGTTGCACACCATTTTTACATCCTAGTATTTGTGATCTATACTGTTCGAGCTAGATGACACACTGCATTACAAAAAGCAAGAGTAGTTCTGTTTGAGGTTTATGGCTTAAATAATGGTACAGCCAGGAAATGTCTCCGCATAACCAAAATCATGCTTCTCCTTATAGATAGGACTGATGTAAAAGTCAATCTCAAGGTGTTGTACATCAGAACTGACCAAACCAAATTGCTCCAGAAGTATGTAAAGAACTCCAGGCCTAAAATATGAGAAGAAGTCAGCAAAGCTGGTCTATCTTGTATGTTCTCCCATTAGTCAATTCAGTACCAAAACCCGCTAAGTCATCAATAAGGAAGCAACATAAGCATATGTCATTTAGTAAAATATATTACTAATTAACTTCCAAAAGAAACTACACATTATACATACATTAAGCATAATGCCTCTGTTACTCAAAATTTAGTTTGGAAGGAGGGGGGGGGGAGGGGTGTTGAAGAAACAAATCAAACAGACCTTGTTTGGATGCACATCATCAAACGCATGGGCTTGACCACCATAAAATATAGTCATCTGGCGACTGTTAGATGTCATTCCATGTCGACTGCAAGAGAATTGATTTAAATGTGAGCATTAGAAGTCTATTTTCCAACATAAAGGTTGAATGTGACAGAGCATTAATAACAAACTATATCAAGTTTACCTTGGAGGAGTTGAAGAATCTGGCTCGGAATTATGAGAGCTGGACTTGTGCTTGCTGCTACTCAGAAGCACCCCGGATGGGTTTCTATCAGAGACTCCACTACTGGCATTAATGGAGCTCAAAATTCCAGACCCTTTAATTCCAGTGCGAGACCCTTCATCAGCAGCTGCTTGAGATATAACAGAAGGAACTGCATTGGCATCCTTGAATCTGTTTGAAGGAATTTGACACCCAAAAGGAGCAATCTGTCCTGCACGTGGAGGAAACTGCACCGCAGCACCAACATTTAAGGGAATAGCCCGCTCCCATTTTGAGACACTAGCATCAGTCCTACTACCAGCAGGTGGCTGTAACATAAAAGACATTGGATTTGGCCTCACTGGATGCATACCAGAGAACAATGCCTCATCATGGGAACGTCGAGGCCGCTCTCCCCCTACATTTCGGAGTATCTGCATTTGAAGACAGTTGCCAATATTAGAAGGCTTAACTAATACTACATATATGGATTTCTCTTGTACAGCAAAAACTAAACCAAATATGAGAGGTAAATCCGCAAATTACCTTCATTGAGTTCAAGCCATCAAGTGAGTCTGGGACCAGTTGTGATAACCCATCTCTGGCCGAGCCCATAAAACCAGAATCTGAATTACTCCGCTTATTTCCTGCAAATCTATTATTTATCTCTGTCCCAGTGAGATCACTCCTAGGGCCATAGAATGGAACCCCGACAAAATGATTTGCTACCTGTCTTTCTACCATAGTGTGATGAGAACAAGAATCAAACTTCAAGTTAAATCAGTATAAGCCCTAGTAATATCATAAACACTGGCAATCTAGAAAAAGAATTCCACAAGTATGTTCTAATCATAACCTCATGTTTAGTCATGTTTGTCCATCGGAAACACTAATGAATTAGGTATATGAAAACCAATGAATTCCAGAAGTAGAGAACATATAATAGAGAATAACATCAATCACTTATATAAATACCTACTAAAATATACTTAAATGTGACGGAAATAATCAAATTAAGGAAGAAAATTTAAGAGAGAGACAATAAGAGCTTCTAACCCCCATTGATGACCTCGGCTAAACTACTCCATAAAAAAGATTACCACTCCACAAGGAGGGAAACAAGAAGTAGAAAAATATATACAACTAAAAACCCATTAAACTATAGACAAAAAGACAGTTTTGTTCATCATAAGAAGAATATCGAACTACCTAGTACCAGACAGTGAGAACAAATTTCAAACAGGTAATGTGCTTCGTACCAGAACCCAGATCAGAAGTGGCTGAGATGGGTCCACGGCCACCACCAGAAGAAGCGCCGATAGAGGAGGAGGCCGACGGAGACGCGTCCGTCAGCCTAGCGTCACCGCCGGCAGCCGGCTTCACAGCCGCCGGCGACGAATCGGAGGCGCAGCTCCTACCCAAAAAGTCATGAAAAACGGTTGTCTTCACTTCATCGGCACTGTTTTTGACATTGCTCTTACTCTGAGCCATCATCAGCAGCTACACCGTCGTCTGGCCTGCTCACCATTTTACTGCATAGCTGCTGCTAGAGAGAGAAAAGCTGCGAGCTTCAGAGAGAGAGAGAGAGAACCAAAAGACTGCACGATTTTCAGAAAAAGATACAAGAATCAGACAGACTCTTTCTCCTTTTCTTTTTACTACTCGTCTTTCAAGTGAATGAAGTTGAAATGGAGCATTAAAAAGCAAAAGTTTTTCCCAGTTTCTCTCTCATACAATCCATGGCTCTCTCTCTCTCTGTCTCTATACATATATACATATATATTTACTCGTAGATCAGACATCTGTCTGAGTATGTATGTTGGGTCTGTTCTCCCTTCCCTGGCATAATGGCATTTCTGAGAGGGAGACTAAGAGAGAGAGAGAGAGTGATAAGATACAACGTGGGGTTCGGGTTAAAGTACTATGAAGTTTTTCGACTGTTGTTCTTTCCTTTGTAGGACATCCACTGTCTTTTACCAATTGCTCTCTGAACATTGAACTTCTTTCTTTTTCCTACTCAGCCCAACATTGACTTGTTTTCCATTCGTCCTTACCCTTTGATTTCTAATGCCTCTCCCTTCGGATCTGTCATTCTCCCACAAACCAAGACAAAACATGAAAACAAAATTTACCCTTCCACTTGTGGAGCTAAAACTTAACTTCTCCTAGAATTAAACAACCACATTCATAGTTAAATATTTTAATAATAATGAAAGTAAAATGACTATTTCACCCCTTGGTGTCAACATAAGAACTTCCACTTCCCCCATCCTAATCTAACCTTTTTCTAATTCATCAATTTTTCAAATTAATTTTTGTTTTACATCAAAATGATCCATTCATGTACTAAAAATTGATAAACTAACAAAAAGATCACTATTTCTATAATTTGAAAATGGCCAAATCCATATTTTTGTCTATGTACTTTTATATTTTTTTTCGTATGTCTACTTGAACTTTTCTTTATTATTTCTAAACTTACATTTTAGAATCAATTTAATTTGTATATTTTGATATTTTTTTTGTGTAGTATCTCAAACTTTTCATTATTTTACATTCATGAACCTGTATTTTTTATTCAATTTAACCATACACTTTAACAAACAAACAAAAAAAAAAGATTAAATTGCTCTTCTCACTTTACTTTTATTTTTATGCATTAAAATATAAAAAATAAATTAACTCAAAAATACAAGTACATGAATATAATCAAATCAACGAAAAATTTGAGTTACCAAACTCAAAATACAAGGGTTAAATAAATTGACTAAAAAATACTAGTTAAAATAACGAAAAATTTGAATAATCACACAAATTCATTTATCTATACTTTCATATCTCAAAGTATATGTACTTGAATCGCATATCTCAAAGAGAATTTTTGAAATTGGGTATTTTTGCATTCGAAAATTTCAAATGTGTTAATATCACCATCTATGATACTTTTATTCCACACAATTTCCATCTTATTTTTAACAAAAACAAAGACGTTTCAAAAACAATATCACAACTTGGACAATACATCTTACATTGGTCAGGGGCATATTTGCAAGAGATGAAAATAAAAACGGAATACGGTGATTTAATCGAAAAATTGGGGTGGAAAATGAGATATTATCATAAAGGTGGAGGGGGTGGAGAAATATGAACTGGGTTGCAGTGACATGTCAAAAGCATGACTATGAATGAAAGTATTCTAAATTCTCGCTTAGCGTGGGGGAAAGAGGGGGACACGTGGAGTGTGGGTTTTCGTTGGTATCCGCAGTGGATAGTGGGGTGGAATTTCACCTCATAGATTCTCATTCTCTCTCTCTCTCTCTCTCACAGAGTATACATTTTTAAATAATTGACATTTTTAGACCGGAAGAATATTAGTAAATTATGATAAGGTAACCCTATAATTGTAAATATTGCACTAGATGAGATATTAAATTTATCGGTATCATATAACAATAACATCACGTCACTATAATAAATTAATAAATAATTTTTTTAACCAGAATATTATAATTTAGCTTAATTCGGTATACCTCAATACTAGTCACTTTATTTTTTATTTTTAAAACAATATAATTCAGTATGATACCTCAATACTAGTCATTTTATTTGTTGGAACCAAATTAAGAATTAATTTAATCTCATTCACGTGACAAAATCAAAATTTTAAGATATTAGAATAATAATAATATCAAAGGAGGAAAATGATTGAGAACGTTGTTTTAGCATTTTTAAAATATTTTTATTTTCAAAATATTAAAAAAAATTAACTATTTTTGTAATTTTAAAAATATTTTCAAACTATTTTATAATATTTAAAAAATATTAAAAACACATTTGCATTCACAAAGAAATTACCTAGTTAAGACAATTTTTTTTTTTTGGGTCTCTAATTCAAAAATATTAATTTTTTTCAAAATTTATTTAAATGTATTATGAAATTTATATTTATTTTTAAATTATATAATATAATTTTCTATATTAAAAACTATATTTTTTACTTACACATTTATTTGCATTTTTATTTTTTATTTTTTTAAAAAAAATATTATTTCGCCATATTCATATCATCCTCAAAGCCTCTAGCCAGATTCTTTTTAATTTTTTTTTTTATCTCTTTTGTTGAAGTCTTCTTTTCAGATTTTAATTATTTTCACAGATCTTAACATTGATTACATCAAATTGAGTATAAAGATGAATAAATAATGAATGGGTGCCACTAATGAAATATATGATTCCATTTCATTATGCTAAGCATTCATAAGCCACATCAATTGAGTGCATATGTTGACTGCATCCACAGTCCACACAGCCCCTGCAATCATTTCAAAGTATCATCACTACTCTATCATTTTTAAATATTATCCCTTCTCTAAACCCTAACCCTGCAATCATTTTCAAACATCATCACTGCTCCATATTGTACTACTTTTTATTTTCAACATTTGCCATAAGAACCACACAAAGTCACTTATAAAGGAGATATTTTCACTTATATATATATATGTGAGTACATATAGTATTTAAATGTATTAATTACTTTAAGATACAGTGTAAAATACCTTAAAATTGACCCAATGACCTAAATGAAACCTCCTTTTCACTAACAAGTGGACAATACATAGCAGAAAGAATAGGAGAAATGAGGAAGCAAGAGAATGTCTGACTGGATCTTATATAAAACCAAAAATAAACAAATAAATGAATCCTAAGTTGGGAGAGGCAAGAAGCAACAAATGATCAGCTGGAATTATTGCCAGCAAATCTACAAAGATCTCAAATGGATTTAATTGTTTATGTTATATCTTTGTATTATAAGCTGCATACCATGCCCTATGGATGTCTTATCCATCTTCACCAGACCCACACACTTGAATATTTTTATAAACAATTCCCAATGATTTTGTTCCAGTCATCTGATTAAGACCATCAGATTCCAAATTGTCTTTTTAACTAATGAAAACAGAAAAACTGGTTTACATCAAGCAACTCACTAGATAGGAAATGGGAATCCTTTTCAACATCATTTCTAAAATGCTTTTCATCACTAAAATCCAGCCTATTGTATGAGATTTTTTATTTTGCGAGTTAAAATGAGTCTTAATATTGTTATTAAAAATAATATATCCTCAGAAACATGTGTTACAGTTATAAGTAATTCTACAATAAAACAAAATATATCAATCTAATTATATTTTCCCTATGAAATTCCTATTCATGTAATATTAGTTGTGAGCAATACAAAGGCACATGCATGAACCTTTACAGAAAAGCTATATCTTGCCTTTAAAAATCAGGGAGGTGATAGAATGGGTTTGAATGTGACAATGGAGCCCCACTAATAATGATTCTCAAAATCAAGTAACAGTGGACATCAAGAGCACATAATTGCCCCTCCCAGATCTCTCCTGTGAACATCATGTGGACCCTAGTTAGGTTTTGGCGAAGGATCTCTAACCTAAGAAATTTCCTCCTCATTGACCTACACCATAATATTCCCCTTTCAGCACATGACCTGTTCTGTATCAAATAATTACATGCATGCAAATATAAATTCATCCTCACATAGCTATCATAATAAAAAATGTCATGAGGAAGCTTCCAGTTTTGATTTTGTAGGCTTTTTTCTTATGTTCCTTTTTCATTAATATTTTACTAGTTTTAGTTGTAGCTGATGAGATTGTTCCTTTATAAATCTCTATTTTTGAGTTGTGAAAATAATTTTTTGTAAAATAAAAGTAAAATTATACATAAAAAGGATCATAAAACGAGAAATCTCATATACTAAAAGCGTTTTTCTACGTTATTTCACTCATATTTAATTTTCTTTTATGAGTTTTTAGTTTTAATCTTTTGAAGTTCTTCATAACACTCAAAACTTCAGAATTGTTAAAGCTCTAAATAATGTATTTTTTGAAGTCATCTCAAGTAAGATAATCCAAGCTAATCTGACAGTGGTGCAGGCTCAGGCAATTTTTGATTCTTTATATGTTTACCTGCATTACATATAAGCTTACATTGAATTAAACTTTAATCTAGTTCAAAATATTCAAAGTGTATCAAAAGCTTAGCTTGTTTAAATCACAAATTAATCCCAAACAAGTTTAGGCCGGTCAAAGACATGTCCAGGCTTAGTTGATTTTACAGCCTCAAGATTTAGGCTATTTTTTGTTCTTTTTTTTTCTCAAATGCATAGTGGTGCTTACAGACAAATTCTATGTGGAATACAGGACTTGGCAACAAGGGCTGCCTTCAAAAAGGTATTACCAATTGCCTCCTAAGGAAATATAAGGCATCTGAAAGTTGAAGGTTACTTGTATGCGATCACTGCAGGATTGTTCTTGAAAAGTTGTCTTCTTTAATACGTACAATGTTCAGAAACTAAAGGGCCATCATCAAATGGAAAAAAAAACAAACTAAAAAGAGACAAGCTAGTAATAAATTCTATTAAATGAAATGAAACAGTAGAAATGCAAGAAAATGTCCATCAAACAGTGTTCAGAAATTTTCTGACGCAAGCGAGACATGCAAAAACATGATAACGTAATAGGCAGGAGACTACCTCAGATCAGGAGCTGTTTACCTCTTCACAGAGCCCTGTAAAGATGAGAAAGAAATGTTGGTGAATTCAAAGACAAACTGCTCCAAAACATGAAAAGTACAAATCATTCCAAGACGAAACAAACGGAATTTCAACTTCTAAAAACCATTGACACTGTTCTACAGCAGTCCTGAAACTATCGTACCCACCTCATTGACATGTGTATGGTTAACAAAGGATCATATTACCCCAAGGTCCTACAAATCTGCCTCAATATTTCAGCAAAACAAAGGAGAGTGTGCCTCAATCCAATAACTGACAGTACAACTTGAATTTTGACAAAAATTTGAGTTCTCTAAACAGAATCTCAATAGACCTAATGGTTCTTTGTTGATCATGGTTAGCTATAAGAAAGCATGCTTATCACATCCTTCTGGAACCTGCGTTCCATGACAGCAAGAAAAGTTAACTCATTGGATAAATTTGCTAATGATTGTTGGACGTTGACTCCAAAGATCTTCTACCATTGCATAAGAGTTCAGTCGAAAGAAAAAGGTCCAAAGACAGAAGAACGGACAAGAAACCAATCATTGCGTGCAAGCTTTGTGAAGGTTGATGATCGACGATACCAGCTATTTTAGCACACATACAAACACAGACATATCAGCTGTAAACAATTTACAAGATTTCTAACAATTCAACTATTGATGAAAGGATGGACAATTTTGAAATCAGCATCTAAATCTTCTATGCAGGTGAAGCAGCTGTTCATAATGATAAGAGAAGTGCCTGATGAAAAATGAGTTAAGTTAAAATATGAGGGCGAGCCTCATTAGCAATGTTAAAGTTGTTTTTTTTTTTTTTTGTGACTAGAAAGTTAGAGGTTCAACTTGTGAAAACAGCTTCTTGGGGAAAAAAAAAAGTAAGGTTAGACTGCGTACAAATATAACCCTCCCCCAACCCTCACAAAGGGGGGAGTCTCATACACTAAGAACACCCAGGTTGGCCCTCTCTGCAGCATTCACAAATTTTGGGCTGAAGCAGCTCTCATATAAATGGCCCGACCAGCTTTGGGACTCATCTGCAGACTTTGTCACAGATTCCTGATAAAAGTTATCAGGCAACCACAATATTCCAATTCTCTTGTTTATATGACCTGCAAGTAAGCAACAATAAGAGACAGTGAGAAGAAAGAAAGAAAAACAAACAAATTGATAAAGAATATATTTAATACCTAAATTCCTACGCATACTTCTCCCAGCAAATCAGGGATATCTTTTTATATATGGAATTATGGTTATCAAGATCTTAGAAGCAAGGCTCTTCAAAATAACACTGGCAAGGAGTACACCATTCTCAAATGACTATCCTACCAGGATAATTTTATTAACACTAGAACTATCAGGTCCAGGTGAACATCAGTTTCATAAAAATTGTTCCTAGATTCCCCGACTAGTAATTCATAAATCAGAGACATGTTTTAAATCTCTTAGATAATTTTATTAACACTAGAACTATCAGGTCCAGGTGAACATCAGTTTCATAAAAATTGTTCCTAGATTCCCCGACTAGTAATTCATAAATCAGAGACATGTTTTAAATCTCTTAGTATCCAAGTCATAATTTTTTTGGAATAATTAGCCAAAAAAAGAGGTATAGACAGATCCAAAAAGATTTTAGGAGAGATATTAAAGTTTGATATGAAATATATGGGCCTAAATGAAGATATGACAAAAGACAGAAATACATGGAAGTCTAGAATTCATGTAGCCGACCCCACATAGTGGGATAAAGGCCGGATATGTTGTTGTTTTTTGTTAAGTAAAAAAAGACCCCTTGTTTCAATCGTAGAAATAAAAAGATGAGAATGGTTCCCTTCATCAAAGAATCAAACTTTCTACCCCTTCGAAAGCCCTTCCATTCAATCACGCCAAATATCCACTAAAAACAAAGAGTGGTAGCCTGTGCAGAGCTCTAACAAATGCTGTGGGCAACCCTGACCATGATAGTACAAAAAGATCAAACACTAAGACCAGCAAAACAAACTATACACTAAAAAAAGAAAAAGAATAAACTTTATCCCTCTTGGCTAATTGATTCCCCATTTTCCTTGCATGTGAATAACCAATTCAGAACTACAATCTTCCACTTTATCAGATCATCAGAACTGAGAATGGACCTATGTAGTCCCAATGAAAAAGGCCACATTGAGAGAGCCCCCTCTACAAGGCTTTTCAAGGAATATTAGCCCCCCGGGTTACATAGAGCATCAAAGAATGTTAAAAGACGAAAGAATCCTGCTCCAAATAGTCACTCTGCCAACTTGTCCCCTCAATAATCAACAACAGTGATAGTTAAGCAAACCCACAAATGCCACCACTGAGTCAATTTCTCGTCCCTAGCCATTACATCTGAACTACAAGAACCACACAATTCATTAGAGGAAAGGAAAAACTACCTCCTAAACCCTAAACCCACAATCTCTGCACGTACGTTGTACAAGCAACCCATCAAACAGCACGTGCATGCTCTGGCACCCAAAGATTTCTCTATGTACATATTAGCAATCCCAAGATATGATTAAAAAAAATAGTTTAGTAGGACTGATAAAAGCATAAATAACTTCTTATGCACATTTGAATTATTTTATTCCACAATGAACACACCAAACACACACAAATCTCAGCTTGAAATTGTTTATTGAGAAAAAGAATTATACCACACTATCATTTTTTTGATAAATAACAAAATTTTCTTTAAAGTAAAATATAACTGAATGCTTGATTCTATATAAATGCCTTTCAAGTGAAAGGGCAAACAGAGGTTCTAAATTAAATATCTTTTGCTTTCCGACTATGTTTTCTTGATACAATAGAATAGCAATTTCTAAAGAAAACAGTGGCAAAAACTACAGAAAGCCTGTAATTGCTCAGTTGTTGCATATTGTCTAAATATTCAGAGACCATGCCATATAGCTTATGACAGCCGCATTATTCAACAAAAATATTTGAAAGAAAAAATAATTCATTAATTTCACTGATTAGATTCCAGGGCTGTGGTCTGAAGAAGTGGAAACATTCTCGTTTTTTTATAAGCTATATAGCTCTTAATATACCAGTCCGCAAGCAATTGGAAAAAAAGACTCCCTTCAACAATAGCAAGTGCCTCAATAAACAGATACTGATCCTCCCCAAAAATTCCTTTCTCTCCTCTCTCTATATAAAAGTTTCAAAAGCACAACTGTTTGAATGTCGTGTATTCAGTATTAAGACTTCAAAATATCATCATAAATTTACATTATAATTACATAACACAAATGCTCGTATGAAAAGATACACATGAAAGCAAGTTCTTCCAGAGCTCAGTTCAGCATCTTGACAGTATTCCAGAGACTGAACCATCTTTTTGAGTGTCATCTCCTCCATACATGAGTCTACTGGCTGACATAATCAGAAGCACTTATCATTACCTTTATGCATATTACACCAATGCAAGGAAATTAGGACAAATCAACTTCATTAATTAGGACAAATGCAAGAAAATGGTCTAGCAGCAATACTAAAAATGTCATTCATATCAGAATCAGAACAGAGCAGCACATTACACCAATCCAACAGGAAACCTGCTGGGCCACCAATCTGGCTCGAGTAAATGGATTGTCGCATTAAGACACTGGCTAGGTGTTTGAATCAGAATATAGTCACCATCAGTAACCAGAGACTTCCTCAAAATTCTAGTGAAGTGAGGCTAAAGGGATTGGACCCTGCCCCTAGGCTTGGTAGACAGGTCATCAGGCCACTAAACCACAAACTTGGTGACCGTTATTTCTGTTAAGAATTATATATAAAGGGTCAAGGAACTATATCATAAATAAATAGATTATATTTACAGCTTCGAACAAGGTTCAAAATGCCGTCAGTCTGTCACATCCATAGTAGTAGCCAAGCAGTCACCTCCAAAGTAGTCACACCAAGGATGATTGACATTCTATGATAATAACATAATTAATGGAAATAACACCATGTTGCATAACAAAAACTCCAACATGGACACTGGTAGACGAGCATTGATACTTACAGAAGTCAAAGCCATTGTGTTCCAGAGTTTCCTTGTGTTGACCCATGTTCTTTGTAAAATATCCAGGTGGTCCATGGCATAACATACATCAATAGAAGTATACAAGCAGTCACCTCCAAAGTACTCGCACCAAGGATGACTGACATTCTATGCTAACAACATAATTAATGGAAATAGCACCATTTTGCATAACAAAAACTCCAAGACAGTTACTGGTAAACTGAACATGACACTTACAACAGTCCAAGTCATTGTGGCCCAGAATTTTGTGCTGACCCATTCTATGCAAAATATCTAGGTGGTCCATGGCATAATGTGCATGACAAAAGATTCTTTTGCCAACACTTAAATATAAAGATTTGGCTCTTAGATTTTCAAAATCCACAATTTCAGCCCGAGTTAACTCTTCTATTGATATATTCTATCTACTGGTACGAATCCTCTGTCCCATAACAGCATTCTTTGACTGATTTCTATGCTTAACAAGTCTTTGTGAATCCTTGCATGCCTTTAAAGTATCAGATATTGCTTTGGCTTTCTGTATTATAGCTGTTCTCCTTGCATGAAATGCATCTTTATCTCTGACACATACATTTGGCAGCTCCACCAAGTGAGGTACAGCAGATATCATATTGTACAGTTTTCGGGCTATTTCTTTCATTCCTTGTTTCTTTAGTTCATCAATCACTGTTTGGCATGTAATGTAGTCAGGAAGAATTCCCCTCTGTATCATGTCCTCAAACTCTACCAGAACCTCTTCAAATCTATGCATCTTGCATAGCAAATGGATCAGCATAGTGCATTCACGCAGGCCCAAATCATATCCCCTCACTTTCATTTCTTTCAGAACTTGCTTTGCCTGCTCCAGTCTCTCTTCCTTACAAAGCAACTTCATTAAAAGATGGTAGGTGAGCTGGTCTGGGGAGTACCCAGATTCCAGCATCTTTGTATACAGGTTCAGCCCCTCCTCAACTTTCCCTAATTTTGATAAGTAACTGAAAAGGTGATTATAAGTTGTGGATGTTGGCATTATACCTCTGCTGATCATCATCTTAAGGATCTTGGCAGCCCCTTCAAGATCACCTGCCCTGCAAAACCCTTTCACTAGGGAATTGTATGTGGTAATAGTTGGACCTGATTCCAAAACCAAAAACCGTTCCATAATCCCCAATGCCTCCTTAAACCTTCCTTCCTTCCCCAATGCATTAATTATGGGATTGTATATGATTGCATTTGGTTCAAGTCCGTCTCTCCTCATCCCACCTAACAATTCAATTGCCACCTCAACACGACACATCTGACTATATCCTTCAACAAGGGCACTATATGTCACAACATTAGGCTTCAGATTCTCGTTTTTCATCTCATCCCAAAGCCTTTCCATGTGTTCAATCTGTCTTGCTCGAGACCACCCATTAAGTAGTATATTAAATACTTGAATTGGTGGGACCCAGGAAGGGTCCATTCCTCTTCTCGTATGGAAATATTCTGATGCTTCCCGAATAAGTCCTTCCTTGCAGAAGGAGTCCAACAAGATCTCAAACAAATTCAGTTCCAAATTGGAATTCTTGATCAACTCTAAACTGCATGCAAATTCAAATGTTTTGATTGCAGGTAGGGACATACCTGCAGAACCGAAACAAAATGGCAATTATGCATCTTAAGAACATATCTGGCCCAAATTACATAGCATTTAAAAATAGCACTTCTATTATTAAATAAGCAAGCACCAGTCTTATACTCGAATCCAAATTTCGAATGGCAGTTAAGAATGTTACATATGCAATACTAAATTTCAACTTGTCGCGGAAAGAAGAATACCTGCACGAGCATAACGCCTCATAAGAATGGCAAAAGTACTCAAATCAGGTCCCTCAATAGGCTTTTTAAGCCGATCAAGTATCAGCCACCGCGCAGGCTCGAACTGTCTAGCCCTAGCAAGGACCTTGATCATGGCATTGAAGATGGCCACTGAAGATCGGTACCCGGGCCGCCTCTCAGCCCAAAAGAATAGACTCAACAGCGCCTTAGGAGAAGAGCCAGAATGGTCGAAAATCCGCTGTAGCAGAGACGGTTCCGGTTCGATTCCGGTCCGGTCCAGAGCGGCTTGTAGGACCGGACCAGATGGGAAGCTGGGGTTCGCGAGGAGGTCAGAAATGGTAGTGAAGTCACCGGAGTCGATATTGGGGGTTTTAGGGTTAGGGTTTTGGGATAAAAGTGATTGGTCGGAGAAGAACCTGTTGCCCGGACCCTGTCGACAAGAACTAGGGTTAGGGTTTTTGGTGATTCGGAGGAAATTGAAGAGTCTGTTCATAAATGTATATCTACTACCTATATATATAGAGAGAGAGAGAGAGAGAGATAAAATTTGCAGTTACGGCAGTTTAACTGCTTTTTATAGAGGTTTTCGGTGATTTTCCTCTCGTTTTTCCAATTATTTTCAAGGATAAATTTAATCCTCCAATAAGAGAAAAAAAATAAATTATTTATATACTTTTAAAAATAAAACTGGGCTTTTTGTTATTTAAAAATATATTAAAAAACTATTTTATGTCTATATTTAAATTATTATTATTATATTTCTCTCTCCTTTGCTCTCTTTTTTTTTCCCTTCTCTTTCTCCTCTTCCTTGCATTTGGCATTAACTCAAAGGTGCAATTAATTCATCCATGACTTGAAAGTGCATTTGAATTTCTCTTCTCTCCATCTTTTTGAACTCTCATAAAAATATTTTTTCCAATCTTGGGATACGATTATCCTTGCACGGCTTCGTGTCCTTAATTACATAGATAAAAATAAATCATAAACTACACTTTATACATATCTAAAGAAGAAATCAAACTCACGACTCATCTTTATCTTTATCTTTACTTTACCTCTTCATTGTCTTTTATTTGATAAAAAAATTATATATTTTATTTTCTAATTTGAATCATGGTGAAATTAGATGTGACCATTCGATTCGTTCAATCATTGAACTAATCGAACTGTTCAAACTAAATGGATTAAACTTGAAATCGAACTGATTGAATAAATTATAAAATCGAAAAATCAAAAAAATTGAACCAACTTTTAAAAAATTGAAAAAATAGAGAAAACAACAACAAAGTACAAAAAATGTGTCGTTTTTTTATATTTCAATCGGTTCAATTATTTAGTTTTTTAAAAAAAATATATACAAATCGAATTGAATCGAAATAACTAAAATTATCAAAATTAAAAATCAAATCAAACCAATCTACAGTTTGAACTAAATTAAATTGATAATTTTAGCCTATTTAGTATAATTATTTAATGTTGCTCACCCCTAGGTGAAATAATTAAATGAAGTATAATTATTTTAATAAATAATTTCATTTCCCTTTAAATAGATTGAATTAAGTGGTCATTTAATTTTCTTAATTAAAATAAATAAATAAACCCTTCAATTTAAAATTATATCAATTTACTCACTATCATTAATTTTGACTAGAAAATTATCCTACAACTCATCTTGGATTAAAAAGTAAATCATTTCAAAAGCAAATGTGTGTCTCTCTCTCCCTCTCTCTCTCTCTCTCTCTCTCATACGTGCAAATGTTTATTTTTTACAATACCATTTTTCTGAAACAAAATATACCTTAGAAATAACATATCAACTTTTTTTTTATTCAAATAAAAAGAAAAGTTCAAGTAATTACTAGACATAATGTGTTTCCTCATAATCTAATAGAGTTCAACACATTAGTTATCAAAAATATTTGAAAGAAACCTATATCAAAATTCATGTGAGAATTTCGTGGACTCCTCGCTTTTAAATCCATAACTATATATTAAATTACCACTCAAGTAACTAAAAGAGACATGACTCAAAACTTAATCCTTCAAAACCCTAGTTAACACAATGAGTTAATTGAAAGGAGCTAAAACCTCAGTGATGGCATACTATTTATTTCAACTTTGAATAATTAACAATGTAACAACTAACAAGCAATAACAAGAACAACATCACTAGGCTTTAATTAAACAGCAGACTCAAATTTGAGAAATAATTGACTAACATATAGGAGAACATAATCTCATTCATTCAGAGACGAAACCCATCAATTAGATTGATCTCCACCATCTCTTTCCTTTTCCTTTGCTATTGATTTCATGAGGAGGAGAAGATAGTGTTGCATATTGCATACCCTGTTTAGAGAGGACTGCCAGTGCCAACCCTCTCACGGAATCCAACAAGTGAATTTCAAAAACATGAACATAACAGACGCTACAGCTCTGCTCATCATGCTTCATAAATCCACATACAACTGGTTGAGAAACTGACTACAGCCCTTTGAAGAACTAAAGAAATCTCCACTGCATAGTTCTAGTCGTCATTGATGCAGATGGATCCTTATTTGTGCTCAAAATATGTATTTGGAAAGCTGCATGTAATACAGAAATTGATAAGGTTAATCTTCGATCAATACTAAGACAGGTGAGTCAAATAATCCGTGTACAACCTACCAAAGCGAGTAGGAAATCTAACGTAGAAGTAACTTAAAAGACTGCCAATGAATTTCTTTGAAAAATGGATCATCCCTCTTGCTGGCTGAGAGGTTTTATAGATTTCACTTTCTAAAGCAAAAGAATTTGACTTCTTATTTTATAACTTCAAGGGTGGTCGAAACCATTTCTGTTACAAGAATCTAGCATTACGACAACTGAATTTGGCTGGATTTAATCGATAGTGAAGGATGCTAATTGGCAGTCTGACAATTCAAGCAGTCCAATGATATAAAATCCTATTAGAAGGGATTTTGATTGGTTACCGTATATGTTAAATGTTGAAATCGGCTATGTTTTGTTCATCCTCTTCATCTCCTCTGGAAGTTGAAGGATCTGATTGCAACTGCAAAGGCAGCTGCAAATAGCAAGCAGAAACCAACCACAACAGCGGCAGCAATGCCCAAGAAATCATGCCTATACCCAAACTGATCCTCGAGTAACTTCTTTACCTGCATTGTCTGAACTCCATCCGAGAGTTTCACTGTTTCTTCAATGTCCCCATATTGGGATGTCAGCAGGCCATACAAACTCCAGGCTATTGGATTTGCCCAGTAATACCATCTCCACCAAATAGGGATCCTCTGCAAAAGCAGTAGAATCATAAGTAGGTTCCACATATTATCCAACAGAGGATTATCAGAAATTTCCTCTCATATGCGGCTTTTCTTCCAAGGAAAAATGAAAGGAATTATTGATCAATTGCTGGATCACAATAAGTAAGCACCTCAAAGCAACAAAAATGACACGGGGCATTACCATGTGAGGGATCATGAATCCACTAAAAAGGTTCCACATCATATAAAATGGAGCAGCAAGTATTGCAGCGACATTGTGATTGGGTGTGACAGCAATAGTCATCATTCCGAAGAAGGTGAAGTATAACAAGGTGAAGTACATGAAGCATAAATACCACATAAACTTGAAAGGGTTCCACTGGAATGAGGCCATGAAGTAGAAAATAGAGCTGTAGATCACTGATTGTACAAACACATAAGGGAACTCGATGACAACCTGTCCAGAAGAGTTTAGAAACACTCAACTTTTGGAAATTGACAACTTAGATGAAAAACCAGAGTTGAGGTGATTCAGACCTGTGCAAGTGCAAATGGGACGGCTGAGTACATCCCTGCTACTCTTTCTCGGTATGAAACGAACCTTTCAACATAGACAACAGGTTGCACAGCAGTGGCATTTGTGATTCCAATAAATAGGACTGCCGAATACATGGATCCCATGGCATTAAATATATCCTGTTGGGTATCCCTGTGAAAAAATAAGTGTTATATGATTACCTCAACATGACAATTTTCTCTATGCTATCAAAGGCTATGCATGGAAGCAGAGACATATGATAGGCGAGTAACAGAAAGAATGATAGTAAATGAAACAACTCAAAGAAGTTTTAGTTAAGAAACCTTTTAGAACCAAATCTCCAGCATATTGTTCCAAACATCAATGATATGATAACAGTGTAGAAGAATCGGACAGCAGTGTATTGGGGATTTCTCCAGTACGAAAGGTTTTGCTTCCATAGACATGTTAGAAACTGAGAGATATATGGCAGAGAATATTTTGATGGGAAGCTTAGGTCTTTTTCATCCCTATTTGGGTTGCTTAATTCTTCAACTATTTCTTTGTTTTTCCTGAAACAGCAGAATGAAGGCATAAGAAACAAGCAAAAACTCCTCAAAATGGTAATTTCTTTCCAATAAAAATGAATAATTTACATACTGAAATAAGTGTGATCTATGATAAATGTCTGCAAAATTGATCCCTAGCCGAATTTCTTCTGCTGGAGAAGTGACCTCTAGAATCCATGTGGCAGGATTGTAACCAGGTCTGATCTTTGGGACTCCTTGAACTGCCTAGGAAAAGGGAAATATGGATTAATGGATAAAGACTCTGGAAAGGCGGACTCAAAATTAAAGAAGCACAAACCCACCTCGAAATATTGAATCAGTTTACGAGATCTGGTACCTAATGGACCAGCATAGACAAGCTTCCCTCCAGATTTCATAAGTAGAAGCTGCAATGTCAGATAAGGATGAAAAAATAAGGTGTCATAAGTGAGTGAGGGTCGGTGGCATGACATTCATAATGTCAACTGACTTCAAAAAGTTGCATTGACAATACAAGTCCATGCAAAAGAAACAATATGACAAAATTTTGTGCTGGATGCCCTTTCTGATGCAACCCTCTAGCAAGTTAATGATGAGATAAAGTTCGAAAATTATCTTCATATGAAAAAGTTTCATGAGATGGCAGTGAATAGAGATGATTGATATGTATGGTTGTGTTCCATCACATAGTTGATATTGTGAAACCAACATGTATAACATGAAGACACGACTTCAAGAAAAACCATGTTTTTTAGAGTAAAATTAAAATCCGCCTGTTGGAGAAGAAAATATAACAAATTCTCACTTTGAAAAATATGTGCTTGAAGAATTAGAGAAAAACCTCATCAAAGGATTCGAATATATCAATGCTGGGCTGATGAATAGTACAAACAATCGTCCGTCCAGTGTTGACAATATTCCTCACTGTTCTCATGACTATAGCAGCAGACCTGGCATCCAATCCTGAAGTAGGTTCATCCATGAACACAATGGAAGGGTTGGCAACAAGCTCAACGGCAATGGTCAGTCTTTTTCTTTGCTCTGTTGATAAACCATCCACACCAGGTAAACCAACTAAAGCTTTACCTAATGGAGTGAGCTCAACAAGTTCCATTACCTCATCCACAAATGTCTGCAAGGTGATACTTCAATAATTAACCTAAAATCCAAGTGCAGAAAGCTAAAAATCCAAGTGCAGGTATTCAGTAATTACCTTTTGTATTTTCAAGTCAACATGAGAAGGTAACCGCAGCCAAGCCGAAAAAATAAGTGACTCGTGAACAGTCAAGCATGGGGAATGAACATCATTCTGTTCACAATACCCAGAAACTCTAGCAAATGTTTCTTGCTTTTTGGGGTAACCAGAAATATATATGTTCCCTTCAATTATACCCCCAGTTTTTCGACCAGCTAGAACATCCATTAGAGTAGTTTTACCTGCCCCACTGACACCAACCAAAGCTGTAAGCACACCTGGCCGAAATGCTCCTGTAACATTGACTAACAACTGTAGCCTGTCTGCTATTATGCCTTGCTTCTTTAACTCCTGCAACAAAATGCTTATGGGAGTCAGATTTTTAAAGGGAAGGAGGTTTTAGCCCATAGTGACAGAGGAGTGAGAGCTAAAATACCCCAGGGACATCGACATAATAATTAAGATTTCTGAATGACATGGAAAGCGGTTGAAATGGAAGAACCATGCCTCTCTGCGTTTTAATGCCTCTTCCTGAAATAAGATGAAGAAAGAAAAAGTTTACAGATTTTTAATAACTCAAGAAAGTAATAATGACAGCAATAAAAGAAAAGGCTTTCATACAAACCAGTAAATGAGTGTGAATGAGTCAAAAATTCTTGTAGCTCAACAATTGCACGTTCCTCCTCACCCCTCTTCCCTTTGTCATGCAGGTCACTCTTACAAACAACAGCTTGATGACTTCCAAGGGCTGTACAGGACAGAGTGATTTTACTTGTTTGATGTCCATGTCAAAAGGAATTCAATCCAAGTTAAGATTTATCTAAGAAAAAGACAATTGTGGAGATGGTTCCAGAGAAAACCTCCATTTTTGTTAAAAATAAATTACATAAGAGAGTTTATAGTTGATTAGAACTCTAGCTAGGAGTACAGATATTGAGCTTAGTTTTTCCACATCACAATAAGATCACTGAATAAGAGAGATATTGTTGATAGACATCTTGAAAAGCTGACGTGACTATCATGAAATCAAGTTCAGCTCATAAAAACTTTATATGGATCGAGATGGGCATATCAACGACTTATTTGCAGAAATCAAATACGGATTATTGAAACATTATAAAGAAATGAGCAAAATTTTCCAACCTCTTTCACAATTAAAAATTGTGGCCAAGAATGGATTATCTTCTTTAAAAGGCCTTTACCAAATACAGAAACCATCTCCTAAATTGATTTTTCTCCCTATGAAACTGACTGCTGAGATATATTTCAAATGTGAGACTTACGGTTGAGGTAAGTCAAAGAAAGTGTGAAGAGGATATTTAACAATATTATATAACCAAGCAAAGCACCCATGCCAATCCAAAACCAATAGCTCTCTGGAAATAAACTTCGGGCTTCCAGTAGCATCTCACCCAAAGGCAAAGTTGTGTAGTTCTCTGATTTCTGCATACCATAAAAAGGAAGTAAAATTGAAGTACTTATTCAATTTCAACAAATTTAACTAGCCAGCAAGAGATTTTTCAAAAGGGAATTAATTAAATAAAGGCTGCTTCTAAGTTGCAAGTGCTTGTATTGCTCATCAAGCTCACTGGGGGAACTTTTTCCAATCTAAGTTTTCAGATCATTTCAAGATTCCAACCTGGCTGGTAAGTAGCTTCATTTGAGTTAGCTCATGAACAGAATTAAGATGACAAAAGGAGGAAGTATGGATTTTGAATGGATTTATGAAGTTCTAAAACAACTGATTTGCTGACACTAGAAAAATAAGATTTCTTTGTAATAAGCATTGCAACACTTATTTTCCATCCATCAATGCATAATCAAAGTAGTTTAACCCGCAGATTATAAGTATTGCTGACTCATACTGGGAAAAAAAATTAGTTATATTAGTAATAAGAAAATAATACCAAGAGCAAAATGCTGCTATAACATCTTGTTTATGTGTTTGTTACTTTGACAAGCTCAAGCTTAGTGAAAATAGCCCAAGAAAGTAAGAGCCAGTGCGTGATAAAAGGCCATATTTAAACTTAAAACCACAAAAATATGGAAAATTGCTAAATCCTATGACCATGAGCCATATCACATTATAATGGAATCTTTTAGTTCCAAAGATACAGAATTCCTCTTACATGAGTGTAAATGATGTGAGTTCCCAGATAACAGTTTTTGATAAGGAAAGCCATGGAAAAAATATCCAAATAGTTTTTTTGTTTTTTAACTTTATTATAACACTTGGCATCTAATTCTGGGCACCACCTACTGAATTGTATTTATTCAGCATGTTCAAGACGATTAGTGTCTTTTACATCAATAAGACCGGTCAGAAATGGAATAAACTTTCTACCAAGGAAAACAATAAGTTAGATTACCTTGTCCCATGAGTGCCCCAGAAATTCATTCACAGATGCTGCATTTTGAGCATACATCAAAGGGGAAACCCAATAACCCCATATCCACCAAGATGGGATGCTGTCTGCCATAATAATAAAGTTAAGTGCACAAACAAAGTAGAGCTCAATCAGAAAACAAACTGGTAAGTTCTCAGATTGACCTCTTGAAAGTACAAATCCTCCAAGAGCCATGACAACCAGCAGGGCAAATGATCCAAAGGTATTGGCAACTACCATGTTGCGGCCAAGGGAAGCCATCACACGGAAAAGAGCGATTGACATTTGGTGCAGAAAGAAGTATACCATAAACTGGCGGAGGCATCTGTAGATTATTCAGAGAATTGCTATATTAGTTGTACTTCTGAGGAGGAAGAAATAACACCAGCAGATCATGAACTTCTGCTGGGAAGATGAAAAGTGTTACCTAGTTATTTGGGGATCAAAACCAACTGCATAATATGTAGCTGCTGCCCAGATAGCAGACTCCAGAAAAGAAAATGGAATGCTCAAAATCCATGAAGGAAGAGTATAAACCCAGCATGGATAGAACTGCAAATCCCTGTGTTTATAAAGAACAGGAAGTTTTGCTATCAACATTGGTACCTCCATGAACCCATTGAAAAGAATCATGACCATTGCAAAGTAGAGTGCGCCAAGATAGATTCCTCCATCAACCAATGTATTATGATGCATTGTTGTCCGGAAAAATACTGTTGTCATGATAACAATAATAAAAAAAAGCTGCAAAACACAGCAGACTGCTCTTGTATTAGTATTTTTTAATGAATTCCATTAATATTTGTTCATTCTGCAAATAAAGAGGATGTGAATTTCAGCTGATAAGCTTGGTTTGCAACAATCAGGAATCATTATAATGGCCATACTAAATAGTATAGTATGGGCATTATAGTCTATAAGCATAATAAAAACATAATAAAAACTGTAACATTACCTGTATAAATTTAAAAATATAGACTGGTGCATTCCGTTTGATCAGCAGCATCTGCCAGGAAAAACTGATCTTCAGAAGCTCTGATCTGCTCACACCATAACTAGAAGTTGACAGAGCTGCAGGATGATTATAACGTCTATCAAAAGGAACAGCCAGATCTTGAGACAAAGCATTTCCAACCCAAAATTTATTAAAAGCTTCAGCAAACTTTGCCACGGTAATATACTGGTAATGTCTATCAGAAAACCAATACTGCTCTTGATCTTTTTCTGACAAAACCTGTTTAAAAAATAACAGCAGTAGTAAGGGAAAACTAACTCTAAGTAAAACAGATGGTACAGACTCAAATTTCACAAACATACTTCTTGCAAAAAATCTGCGGCATTTTTCCTATCTGGACACTGGAACCCCATACATGCAAAGAATCCAAGAGCAGCCTCACGAGGTCCCTGATAGACGATCTGACCCTCACTCAAAAGAATAATATCATCAAACAGCTCATAAGTCTCAGGATCTGGTTGTAGAAGGGAGACAACTGTAGTCCCATCAAGAGCATGAGTTGCATATCTAAGATATTTGATTATTTGATGGGTTGTTGAGCTATCAAGTCCAGTTGATATCTCATCCATGAAAAGCACTCTAGATGGACCAACTAGCAATTCACCTGCCACAAATATAAACTTGCATATGTTGGAATCAATGTTAACTATTCATGCCTCTAAATGAGCAAGAGTGTATCGACAAAACAAGTGGAGGCTAGTTACCAGTAGTAAGCCTCTTCTTTTGGCCCCCTGAGATTCCTTTAAGCATTTCATCCCCCACCAATGTGTCCGCACAAATATCTAACCCTAAAATCTTTGTAAAATAGTTCAGAAAGATGTAAAAGATGCAAACAAATAGTCTAATATAAATAGCCTTATAGGTAGTTGACCAATGAGGCCAAATTTTCCAAATCTTGTGTTATTTGGGGTTCAATAAAAAACTAGGAAGTTCAAATTAAAGCATTTCAAGAATTCTGAAGAAAACAAGCTCAAATGCAAGCCTTGCTAATTCTGAAGAAAACTACAAGTGGTAGTTTCCTGGATGCAGTTGCAGAAAGATTGTGCCGGAAGAGGTCTTGAAATAATGACAATATTTAGCACAACTAGAAAAGATTGCCATTTTCGATGGTATACCTTCATAATATACTCAACAACAAGACTCGTCTTCTCTTCTCCAAGTGCCAATGCCTACAGAGGAAAAAGAATTATATTCTTATCAATACCAATCCACGCTCTTTAAGAATGAGAAATTATGCACAACCACGGATAAGACAGGTACCTTGATGAATATATCAAGATCTTCATCAGGTACTATTTTTCTTTCCCTCTCTCTTTTCAGAAGCTCCAAGAGCATATCTGTGTCGGTATTTCATGTTCCCGAACAAGATTGAAGCAATAGATTACATGAGAAACATGTAAAAGAAAGCCCCGGATAAAGAAATTGAGCCTAAAACCAACATGAACTGGAGCTTACCATGCTTAAATCCAACACCTTGGCAGCGTCCTGAGAACTCGAGAGTCTCTCTAACTGTCATCTCTGCTATATGCCAGTCCTGCTGGCTGACATAAGCAGAAGTCCTTTGGGGAACAAACTCCTTTAAATCGTGTCCATTATAGGTAATTCTGCCTGACATCTTGAAAGTAATTCAACCAAATTACTGAGAAATAAATCAAATTAAAGGAAGTAAATTAATATGTTTTTCAAATTAAGTACAGTCAACTTGCAGCGACTAGCTGTGCATCCATATGCATGGAACTTCTAATCACCAATTGTTCACAAATCTCCCCACTCTACCAAAAGTCCAGCTATCACATCCATATTTTTCCATCCCTGAAGTATTCAACTTTGAAATTTCTAATTTATCTTTCCTATAAAAGACCTAAGGGCGAGTCTTGATAGCAATGGTAAGGTTGTTCCTCTATGACTAGAAGGCCATGGGTTTGAGTTGTGGACATGACTTATTTGCAAAGCAAGGGTAAGGTTCTATACAAAACTGAGCCTCATGCACTAGGGATACCCCTACTTTTTCCAATAAAAAACCCATAATAAATATTTTTGGTATACCTGCAGACCTGGTCCAGGACGTCCAGCAAGGGCCAAAAGCAATGTTGTCTTACCAGAACTTGGAGGACCTAAAAGAAGGGTCAATCTACAAAGAAGCACATTAAGTAATAGGTATTGAATTTTTCATGTTTAGAAGGGGAGAAAAGAAGTTCAAGCTTTACCTAGAAGGCCTAATAATACCATTGATGTTGTTTATAACTGATAGCTTCTTTCTTCTGTGCGGAAAAATCCTTAATTGTCCCAGAAAGGCCTTTGCAAGTTTGTTAACATGGTCAGAATGTCATGTTAAAGATGAAATTATACCTGAAAATAGTGCAAGGCCTGGAAAAACTTACTTCAGCCATGTTCAAAATGAAATTGGGAATCGTGGGCAGTGCTCTACTTCCAACATGGACATGAGCGTCCACTCTCAGGTCTTGGAATCGAACCTCAACTTTTGGGAATTGCATGTCAACTCTACAGGAAGAAAATGCAAATGCAGATAGGCAAAACGAGGTAGAGAAAAAGCTTTAGCATAAAATAGAATCACAATGAAGAAAGTAAGTATGAACTATAAAAAAAACAAACCGAAAGGCTAAGATGATAAAGTAGTCATGGCAAATATCATTTTTCAACTTCCCACACAAAGCTTATAACCAAACAGAGAAGACCAAAATACTTATGGTGATTCATAATTCAATAGAAGGGATACTCCACAAGCTTTTAAAATTAAAGATACTCGGTGAAATCTTCAAAGGATCTCTGCTCCATTAATAGGAGCAAATTGTTGTCTAAGCCACATCCTTTGGGGCAACATGTAAGTTAGGTGGAAATACTTCTCCATGGAAAGTTGCCTAGGTCCCTGACACAAGATAAATGCATACTGTTTAACTCCTAAGCCTAAAGCTCATTATAAACACATTTTGAGCATAACTAGTGTTTCACTGGCAGCACAGTAACTTGTCCTTAGAGTTTCATAGGTTGTCTAATCCATGATGTCTGACCTCTCAATTATATGCTTCCTCCAGTGTTAAGAGACCCATAAAAGAGCTAAAACAGCCTCTTTACCTTGACGTACTTGACATTAGGATAGCATCTGATGCACAGCACATCAAAGATGTTTTGCAGTTCCAGTACCAATATTGATCACTGATGCACAAACATTCAGAGCCACCTGATTTCTGCAAGAAAAGTTCTATCTACCAACATTTCAGAGGAAATGTTCTGTTCAACAATCAGGAATACTGTTTCCAAGGTGATTCTTAATAACAAATCAATGATATAGGGAGGACATAGAACAGCTCATGCAATAGTAACACAGCCCTGTGAGAAAAATTATGGGTCAGAATGGTCCATGTTTAACATCACCAAATCCAGTGATTGTAGCCAGAATTGAGATTATCATGTCCAAGATAATGATCCTAACATAATATTGCTAATTGTTATTTACACAAACATTCAAAAAATGCAAACCAGTTATAGTATAATATAATTTGGAGAATATCAAAAAGCTGGGTGATCTTTTTGAGTAATTATTTTATGCTAATGGACTGTACATATAAGAAAATTTCCAATAAATTTACTAGAACCTAACCAAAAACAACAGAAACATGGCATTCAAAATCTCTCACTTTCTTTTACACAACCTAACAGGTTCTCCAACAAATGGAAAACACCCACTGCTAAGAACTGCAATAAATGAATAACAGATATTAAAAACTAATAGAAGACTTGCAAAAACTATTTACCACTTCTTATGATCGGATTGTGCACATCGTACAGAAATTAAGATGAAGGGAAAACACAAAAAAGTTAGCATAGTTCAACCTCAATGCCTATCTCCATAATCTCATAATAATGGAATAATCCACTGAATTTGTAGTTTTGCATGCCTACCACTGTTTTTGCATGGACATAACTGGATACCCTCCTCATCAATATTCCAGATAACTGGTCACACACTCCGGGGACTCTGTTTATCTGACTGTGTAGTGTAACACACTCTAAACACATAACCTCAATAACCTATACATCATTTTACAGATTATTGGTGCGGTCAATAAACGACTAAACTAATGGGACCGGGACCTATTTATATGCGAAGACTCTAATGACGTTAGGTCTCCTGCACCTATGTATATCCCTCATTCACGATCAAATTGGTTTTATTGGAAGACTCCAATCTTACCATACTTGTATTTGAGGAGCTATCTAACACTACCAAAGGTTCGACAAAATTGAAAATACCCACAAAACAAGAACAAGTAGTGAAAACTAATAGAAGACAATAACAAATTAAACCATCCAAGATGGAACTTACGCGTTGAATCTCTGCCTGATCCTATTGAAGAACATCCCCACATCTTCATTAACAGCAGCGACCAACTTATCTAACACAAGCTTCTGCTCCTGATCTTGAAGCTTGCAAACATCCACCAGCGACACCTCCCCGGTGACGTTCCGGAAAAACGAGGTCCGAGCCTGAACGTACACCGGAGATCTCTGCAGCGCCGCCCACCGGAGAGCCTCTTCGTCCTCTTCGGCCGAGTTTTCGCCTTTTCTAGGAAACAACGCGCTGGCCGAGGGGTTCCACATTGTTGTGAAAAACGCAATTAGGACAGAAAATGTGAATAATTTGGAGAGATCTCAGAGGGATATAAAGAAATTAGGGGGAAATTTCGTAATGCGTGGCGTTGGATTGGTGCGGCCAACAACTTTGAAGGCTTGAGGTGGTTGTTGAACTCTCTGTATTAATTCGTCTCTCTCTCTCTCTCTCTCTGTGCTTTGCTGTCAGTATTAATGGCTTCGTGTAGATTACTAACTAGTCACTGTATACACTAGACAGCGAGAGAATGAGGAAAGAGAGACAGTTGAGAAAACAGCAGCTTAGGTGAGACTTCGAACGCCCGCGCGCACACACGGACACCCAGAGGGGTAGTTAAAACGGTTGGGAAACTGGTGAAAAATTTCAGACTTGAAACTTACTTCATTAACTTACCGCGTTGAAATTCTGACATTACTTGTCCAGTAGAAAGTTGCGATTCCCCTCCCGAGAAAGAAAACGCCATAATAGTGATGAGCCGGCGATCGGAGCAGTTGCAGCGGCGATGCGGCGCCGCCGGCGATAATAGTACCAGTGCGTACGATGCGAAACTGACGCTTTTTAATACCTTTTATGCAGAAAATGGGCGTGACGGCGGCAAATACATAATTAATATTTAATGCCTTTGTCTTCCCCCCCAGTATTTTTATATTTAAATTAAACTTGTTTATTATTTGTTTAAATATTATATATTTGTATTTTATACGTTGTAGTTCATATAATATATTATTATATATAACAAAATTATATAGTTAATTTTCCTTTTTATACATTTATTCGCCAATAATAAATAAGTCTAAAAATGATATATTCATTTAGATTCATTGTGTTTAAATTAAACGAACGAATTTAAATTAAACATAAATATAAAAATATATAAATGAATCAAGTCAAATGTTCTTTCTTTATGAAGTTCGACACGAGCCCAACAAGAATAAAATCTAGCTCGGCTCGTTTATATACTCATGTTTCTTAGTTTGTGTCATAATTAGGAGATAAATACTTTCTCTCTTAATATCAAATACAAGATTGATAAGTATATTCTATATAAAACTATAAAAATATTTATATTTTAAGTTGCCTAAAGACGACATGTGTCCCAAAATATTAAAATTAGGATTCAAATTTTAACTTAAATAGAAGATTTGAGTCAAATAATCAAATAGTCAAATTTTAACTTAATATAAGGCTGAATCTCTAATTATTTGAGACGCTTTATGGACTAAAATTTGAATATTTACGGTGCATAATCTTGGTTTTCCCTTGTCTCATAATTTGCCTATATAAATGGACAAATTCTAAGAGAAATATATTTTATTTTATTGTATATAATTATTTTATTTTACTTATGATATTAATACTAATACTGAATTATTGAACTCTACTTTTACAAGTACGAGCAAATTTTAGGTAAACTCGTATTTAAAACAATTATTGAATCACTCATTTTTTAACAAATTTAGTAATGATCGACTCAAACCACTGCTATAAATAAAAATAAATGATAGGCTATTAAAATTCTAAAAATATCTTTCTCTATAAATAAGATGAATAGATGGAATAAATAGAAAACAATACCAAAATTAGATCATAAAAGAGCTAACTAAAATTAGTTGTGAAATCACTTTCGGCTCATGAAATGCGTCGAAAAGTAACAATTAATGCTGCAATTTTTAGGATCTAGAAGACTTAGAAGTCTAAAACGACGTCGCCGCTGTCAATGAGACTCATAGTACAAAGTACTTTGTGGAGTAGGTCCGGCGCAGTGCACCTTAAAGGAAAGGGTCCCAGCATGCTTAGGATACCTTGAAATTACCCTTTTTTTTTAATCTAGAAAATATTATATTTATAAATAAATTTTAAAAATAACTATCATAATATAATAAATTTATTAGAATTTAAAAATAATTCATAATGATTCTGCCCAAAATTAATAATAGTTTAGAAGAGGACAAAATTCATCTCTTCCGAAGACTATAATAAAATTTCATCTTATAACTTGTAGTGCCTTATTATGTTATTCGTATCAGACAATATAATATTTATCCGATGCCAACAAATTCAAAAGAGGGTGTGGGCCCCATGGAGGGTGGTAGGATCCACAACTCCCATTACAAGCTTGCGTGAGGCAATATACTGTTGCCCGATGCAGGCAATATAATAGTGCTCATAACTTGTATTGTAAATTTTTTTTTGATTTGGGAGTTCTAAATAAAGTATAAACACGATCATTTCAATTTAGAATTCTCCAAAAATAATAGACATTATTTATAAAAATCTTAATTCTAATAGATCTCACAAAATTCCACATTTCTCTATAAATAGATGAAACATTATTCTAAATGAGGTACATTTATGATACTGATTTCAATATGACATTTAAATCTTTAGTATCTAAGTTAAATATAAGAATATTTGTGTTAGGATTGGCTTGCGTCACTTAATTGTTCTCTTATTTGCAAAATTCAAGCGGAGCGATTTGGCAATGACGTTTTTAATTAATAAATTTATTATTATGTTTGATCGACGACACTACTGTTAAATTTAAATGTAATTACTACAAATTTGATATCTATTACATTAATTTGTGATAATTATTTATGTTGTTTCTATCTTGCTAAATTATTTAAACATGAGATCACTTTGGCGCCTCCTTAGATAAATAAAAAATAAAATATTTAAATAAATATTATTAAGTGACCTTTATAGTTGTGGTGTAATTTTTTAATTTTTGTATGCAATATTTGTTAAAATTGGTAAAATAAATCTATATTAAAACAAGGTTAAAATATTTTTAAATTAAAATATAAAATGATAAAGATATGACTAAAAAATATTTTAAAATTTCTATTAGTTTATTACACTTTTTGAAATATACTGAGAATTGCACTTTTATGAGATTGATGGATATATGTCATTTTTCTTATTTGTAAATTCTCAAATAAATTTATCTTTCTCCCTCAAGATAAATTTATTTGTAAAATCTCGTATAAAAAGTCACGTGACTTGTTTTAAGTAGATTGTCAGATAAATTTAACAAATACAATAGAAAATACTTGTGTCTATAATGCTTTCTAAATTCTATATTTTTAAAAATATTAAATACATATTACTTGACTAAAATAAAAAAAAGTAAATAAAAAAATATAAAAATATAGACGTGATAATTTACACTCAATCCATTTTCATTTAATTAACATGCAAAATTAAATCAAAATGATTTAGGAGGGATAATTTTAAATCAAATATATTGAATTAATAGTCTTTACACACTAGTTATAATTAGAGAGATGACTCATATTATTAGGGGAGAGTAAAAGTTCGATTTATTCGAATTAATTGAATCAAATCGATTAATTTTTCTCAAAAATTTGGTTTTTGATTTGATTTTTTTGTTAAGATAACTAAATTGACCGAATTTTAAAACGATGTGTTTTAATATTTATAAAATGTTGTGTTTTATTTGATTTTGTGTGTTTTGTATCTGTTACTTTAACATTTTTTGTTTCTTTTGTTTTTGTTTTTTTGCATTTTTTCGATTTAATCAGTTCAATTTGGGTTTGATTTTTTGGATTATCGGTTAGTTTGATTTTTCTGATTAATTGATTGATTCGATTCGATTTAATTTTGATTATTGATTCGATTTAATCAATTAGTGAATTTTAATCAATTTAATAATTAAATCGATCGTTTCCATACTCCTACAAGCTGCACACGTAAAAAATAAAAAATAAAAAAAGTTAAAATTTATTTGATTGCGTTTGACATAAACTATTTAAAATTTAATTTTTTAGATCATTTAAAATAAAATGAATTTTAGTGTAGTGATAAGATTATTTTAAACGTCAATTACTATTTAAAGATCACGGGTACAAATTTTGAGAATAATTTATATTTTTTAAGTAAGATATGTTGAAGGTATTTTAAACAATATTTTATGAAATAAAATTTTAAAAACTGAAAAGTATAGCAATGGCTTAATTTAACTGAGGTTCCACCGTTCCAGTGATGGAGGAACTAGATTGAAAAAAAAAAAAAAGAAGTTTATAGTTATAAGATATCAAATGAAATTGTCGTTTGAATTGAGATTTTATTAAAAACAAATCAAATATTTGGAGTTTCATTTTATATGTTATACGGATAATTTGATTAGTATCATGATTGAGAATTATTTGATCAATTTTTTAAAAAGAAAATGAAATAGAATCTATTTAAATTCTGGATTACTATTTGAAATTTTAGTGAAATATTGAATTTATTACCTCGTGTTTTCTTATCATGAAAAATTATCAATTGATGTGGATAATTTATATAATAATACAAATGATAGCGTGGATGTGTACTAAATGGTAAATAATTACACATCACCTATAATAATTAATGAGTGGCACAAGATATAGGTTAAGTGGTCGGATGAACAATATGTTAATATTAATTTAGTGATTTGTGAATTTGATTTTCGCTCTTCGCAAATATCAAAAACCTAATTTGTAATTTATCTTCTCTAATTATCAAGAGCCGTGCAAAGACAATGAGCGGCACATTAAGAATGATATACATTTGGTGGTTCAAGTAAAGTTCTTAACTAATAGTTAGGGTAAATCATACCAAAAATTACTAAACTTTAGTGTATTCTTTATTTTGATCACTAAACTTTAATTATTTTCAATGTGATCACAGAAGTTTAAAAAGTTTTATAATGTGGTCACATATAAGATTTTATGACTAATGTGATAAATAATAAAAATTATTGTGCAATGATAACCAATTAAAACTTGCCACGTGTCAATATATAATAATATTATATTAAAATATGATTACAAAATATTTTTATTATTTACCACATTAGAGCCAAGTCATCCACTTCAACTACAAAGTGGCTGAAAAATTTTATATATGACCACATTGTAAAACTTTTTAAACTTTTATGATTACATTGAAAAGAATTAAAGTTTAGTGATCAAAATAAAAACACATTAAAGTTTAGTGATATTTTGTGTGATTTACCTAATAGTTATAAATAAATAGTAGTAAAAATAATAATAAATAGTGGTTTATATTTATTTGGCCCGCCTGGCCCAAAGCTTCACATCGGGGCAGTCGGCCTATCGCAGATAGGATCTCGGCCCATTTCCAGGCCCTGCTTAGTCCACATCTGTTATATTTTATTTGAATTATTTGATTAAAATTACAAATTAAGGAAAATTACTTTGTTTGAATTACGAAATTACCCTCACTAGAAGCATTTGGAGCCACAAAGAAAGTCCCAGAGCAGAGGGAGGAAGCCAGCCAGATAAAGGATGGCCTCCGTTCATCTGCACCCCCCACCACTCCGGCCGCCGGAGGTCGCCGCCGGCTACAGAAACTGCCGCAGATTCGTCACATTCACCGCCAGGAAGAGAGCCAAGCCAGTCTCCTTCGCCGCGAACTCACCGGAATCGGCCCTGGAACCTCCCCAAATCGAGCTCGAATTCATTGGGTAGGCACACGCATTAACCAAATTTGGATAGGAGTAACATCAAATGATTGTATATGTCCCATATGTGGTTTTCTGAATTCGATTTTCCTGTTCAAATGGTTTGTTTTGATGGGTGGGTGTGGATTAGCCGAAGACGGGTGGCGACGGGAAGTTTCCGGTGGACAGAGCGACGGCCGTGAGCGGAGAGAAGCTCCTGAGGAACATCATGTTAGACAACAAGATTGAGCTCTATGCCGCCTACGTAAGTATTTCTAAACAATCACAATATTAACTAGCTCGATTATTTTTAATGAAAATGCGTCATCATTTGAATAGTCACCAATATAACTAATCATTTTACAAAGAGTTCTAACTTTAGAAAAATCACCAAGTTAGCTAGTAGTTAAGTAGTTAATTAACCAATTTAACTATTATTTATGAAGAGTTGTGATTATTTAAATAATCGCTTGAGTAGTTGATATCTAATTAACCACTATTATATCTTCTTATCATAAGAGTCCACTCCTAGAATAGTGCTAGGAACTTCTATAAATAGTAAGTTAGCTTATCTGGGTGCATTAGTTTCTTCTACATTTTCTACTCTGGGCATATGTCTGTTGTTAAAGGAAATTGTTTCAGGGGAAGCTTTAGCCATCACTTCATCTGTGTTTCAACTAATAAGAAAAATGGAATTAACCCTGTGAACAGGGGAAGGTGATGAATTGTGGGGGTGGAGGAAGCTGTGGAACATGCATTGTGGAGGTATAATCTTGATTTTACTTTTGTTTTTGTGTTTTTAATCTCTAGGGTCAGCACATTTTCAAATTCAGCTGTTAATTATTTTGTTTAAGCTCTTAAACTGAATGTTGACATGAAAATGTCACCAATAATTAGTAAGACTATTGTGGACCGATGGAGTGACTTAGGGTATTGACTGGTTGAATTCCCGGCTAAATACTCGTTGACCAGAAGAATCCTGAGTTGAATGATCTGCAATCACAATGGAGAACTGCCCCAGGGTGTTCTCGGGAAGTCGGGAAGGCTATCCGATGTTTCAAGTCATTAGGAAATTATGAGAGTAAAAGGGAGACAACATAATAGTAGTAGAGAACTTAGATGGTAGAGAGAGTGTGATAGGAGATGATGTTTTATAGCTATGGAGGCCCAATGTAAGTAGGAGTTTATGCCAGTTGGTGAATAGCTCCTTATCACGTATGGCTTGGAGTCCAATTCTCAGATGATTAATCCCCATCTTTATATTTATCCCCAGATTTTGAGAGATGTTGGTTGCTATCTAGTTATTGTCGGCGTGTCCTCCTGGCTGTAGGAGACTTTTACTGTGCTCCGCTGGTCTTGTCTTGATGATGTAAGCAGCGAGGTGCCACATGTTATAGGGTCAATATTTTGGCCGCATCACTTTATATAATCCAATCATCAATAAATGTAACAAGGAAATTCTATAATGCCATTGCTTCCAAGTTCAACTAATTTTGAATGTTTGAACTAAAGGCTGATGTTCAAAAGAGTGAAACTAGACTAGGAATGGAACCAATGGAGTAGTTAGTGTGTTATCTTAATTATGTTTCTGGTTCAGATCTTAATGTTCTATAGTTTTGTGCAAAATCATTCTTCTTTTGCTGCAGATTGTCGATGGAAAAGATCTTTTAAATGAAAGGACAAATACTGAACTCCGATATCTGAAGAAGGTACATATACTCTGCTCTTGCCCTCTTTCTTTAGTAGTTTCTGTTTCATAGAATTTGGGGGCATGCCAAAATCACAGTTACCAGATTCTTGCCCATCCCCTTGAAACCGCGACCTGGATCACATGTTCCAAATTGTGATTCTTTTGCATTCTGGGATGACAAGGGAGGCAATCCGAATGCCCAATAATGGAGATCCCACATAGTGCATAAGTTTAGTTAAAACAATTAAAAACTAGGGAAGAAACTTAAAGTCAGAATAATTTTCAAATAATATTAGAGAAAAGAAAGCTTGCCAATGTCTCCATCTTGTATATTTTATTGCATTTTGAATTATATTCAAACCTAACATCATTTGCATAGGATTCCTTCATTGCATAAGTTGTACAAAAACATAGAAAATAATTAAAAACAAAACAAAACAAACCAACTTCTATAATAGCAAAGTACCAATCTACCTAATTTTGACTTGAGTATTACTATCAAACGACCACAACCTGAAATACCAAACCAATTAAGACTACCCTCTCCATTCCACAAAATTAGCATACTAATGTACCCCATACCATGGCTCGGAAAGTAGCACATTCCTGATAACTATGGTCTCTAGCTTAGGTGGTATTACCAGCTGCTTTATTAGGAGAATGCGTGTAATCCATCTCTTGGTAGAAGTGTATGGAGCAGGTCTATGGAAACATGGGGGAATTTTGTAGCCATTTGCTGTTGGCAAGTTAAAATCTTAGCACAACTAAGACTGGGAGACTAGTAAAAACTACATTTTGAGTGTACATTCTTATGGATTTCACTTTAGCCAGTATTTAGCTACTTTAATTTTAAGATCAAGTTGCATTGTACAGAAACCAGAATCATGGAGGCTGGCCTGTCAAACAATTGTTGGAAACAAAGAAAACTCTGGGAAGGTATGCTGTTGTGCAGCTTTTTATATAGTTGCATTCTTCAACTTTTCTTATAAAGATACAATATGGATGTTTTTAATTTAATTCCTCCAAATTAATACTTGTAATTTCAAATATTGATTTGGAGTAATTTTCTTTCAAATTAATTTTATTTTCTGCTTCTGGTTTTGCTTTAAACTAGAAGCTCCGAACTTTTTCTCCTTCTTCACAACAGAAAAATCGTTTTTTTTTTTTTTGGCTGTCAGTAAAAACGTTTTTTTTCTCTTTTTTCAAAAAACACTTTTTGTCATCAAACATCACAAAAAACTCAGAAACGCTCTTATTCCCCAAAAAACACTTTTGTTTTTTGGTTCTCATTGCACGGTGAACAGACCCTTAGTTTCACTAATTTTCTCTTGGTGCCACCCCCTTGAACCATGTGGAAGCATGTTTCTATAAAAACTTAATTCCTCTGGCTCTTCAACACCGACACGTCACTGGACTTTTTTCACTTTGGCTTTGATGTGCACGTGTGTAGCTACATATATTTCTATAGGATCAAAGAAGAAATAGGATGAAAAAATATATTAACGGTATTAGAGAATTTAAAGGACATAAAATGTCGTGCTTTTTGATACTTCATTGAGGACAGTTGTAATTCTAGTCTCAATTAGCATGTTGTGAAGTGTATATGCTTTTTCTTGCAATGCAAAGGGTGTCTCAGTGCACAGGTCTCCCTCCTTTGTTGGGGTTGGGAAATGATTGTTTTTATGTGCAGTATTACGCTTGCTTTGCCAAGAGAATGCTGAAAAGTGTATTCTCTTTCTTGCAAAGCAAAGGGCATCCCACATCCCAATTCCCAGGACTCCTTGCTTTGTGAGGATGGGGGAATGGTCGTTTTTGTGCACAATCTTATCCTTACTTTGGAAAGAGAATATTTTCATAACTCAAACTCGTGACATTCCAATCACAGAAGAGCAACCTTATCGTAGCTCCCAACCAAGGCTTTGCAATGCTACTCTTGGCTGCAAAACATCGAATATGAATATTTCCTCCAATGTCATGCAAAATTGTCAATTACTATATATTTGTTACATGGTGGATTGGCACAGTTGTATCTTAGTCTATTGCATGCAGGTTGTGGTTCAAAGATTGCCTCAATGGAAGAAGTGATGATACGAAGAAGCATTTGTATTGCTACCAAATTGGGAATGAGAAAAAGGGACCAAAACCAAGCAGCATATTTCAGATCTGAAACAAAGCCAAGTAACCAAATCAAAACCCCTTTCTTGGCAAGCTTTACGTGCGTATTTGTATTTTGTGTACATTACAATATGTGTGCACGCGCGCGCTGTTGATTTGTGCCAAGGATTATATGACTTGTTATTTGCTTGTATGTAGTGTTTGTTGATTATTCAAGAAAATAGATTGATAAGAATGGTTATAGAGAAATGATTGGCGAGTTAGGATTCGTGTAGATGACTATATCTAGTGAGACTAAGGCTTTATATGTTGTTATTTTTTGTCAACCTAAACTTTTGGAAAAAGTTAAAAGTTAGTACATGAAGCTTTGAAAAGTAGCAAAGAAGGGCGGATCCAGCATTTTAGAGTGGGGTGGGTTGGGCTGGGTTAGGGGTGGGCTAAATTGAATTTGGATTGAGTTTTACTTTAAAAATTTTATTTTTTTGTGGGTTGAAGCCTAGGACAACTCACATTTAAATTCGCCCCTGAAAGCAAACTTGTGAAATATCTGAATAACATTGATTTAGAGCATTGCACCTTAATTTTATTTTGAAGGATAAATTTCACCCAATCTCATATGGTTTGAGCCGTTTTTACGAACATTTTTTATGATCTACTTTTAGTATTTTAAGTCTCTATTATATACTTTTTTTAAACATATTTTGCAATAATAATTAAATTTTGACCTAATGAAAGGGGCTTGATTTAAAGATAAAAATAATGCAAAATATTAATAAAAACTATATGAGGCATCTGTAAAAATAATCCAAATCACAAGAGGTTTAGGTGGAATTTACCTTTTATGAAATGATTTGCTACATTTGTAAGGTCAATAATAGAATAAAGAGGAATTTAATAAATAAACTCTTAAATAAACTCTTAAAAAAAATTTAAAAAGTAGAAATAAATTTTTCACTATCATATACTTTACAATAGCTTTATAAAAGACGAAATATAACTCATATAATCGATTTTATTTAATAAAATTAAGATCTGGTATGTATTGTTGTACACAGATATGTGTGGGATTTAATTTTTTATTTATTGGAGTAGGGGGCATGAGATTTTAGAGAATTTGAATCCCAACCCAACCAGACAAATAGACAATTCCTAAAGGGGGGACCAGACAATGGGACTTTCCTTTGGTTGTCTTTAAAAACACTGTTTCTTCTGTCCTTTCTTGTTGGCATTCATTTCCTCACCTAAAGATTAGATGGGCAATTATTATAGAGAGTGTAACCAAGTGGTCGTGCACTGTAGTTTACCTGCCCATGTAGATTACAAAAATCCATTTTGCATCAATAAACCATGGACGAGTGGAGACTTTTGGTTTTAGGGTTTCAAATTTTTTATTTTACAACACTTCTTAATTATAGGAAAATAATAATTTTATCAATGTTACCAAGACTCGTCTGTTCATAATTTTTTTTATTTTTTTTTTATGATGGTTGGGTTGTAAATGAAGTCATGGAACTTTTTGTGTACACTAAAAATATAGTATATGTTTTTATTTTTCTTGTGATGTTTATCTAATAATAAAAAATAAAAAAAACTTTCATCTTTGGCAAGGAGTCAACCTTTGCCCTCCCTGTCTATCCACACGCCGGAGTCTCATTTATTTTCCAACTAGATTAGCTACACATTCAAGAAAGATGTTTCCAACAAAGACTCTTCTTTTTTTGTGTAAAGTTTTATGATTTATGATGCACGAAAATACTTTAAGAGTGTCATTTCGAGGTTTTTGAAATGTTTTCGGTACTTAAACATTGAAAAACACTAAAAAAATAAATTTGGATTGTTTCTATAATTCTTAAAATATTTTGAGATAATTTTGTAATATTAGAAAAATATAAAAATGCATATCCAATTTAGAAATATATTTTCATCCGTGAAGAGATTAGGAATGAAAAAAAATTGATCTCTAACTAAGTTAGAGATGTGTTTTTTTTTTAAATTTATTAAAAATATAAGTTCATAGACGATATAACTTATATTTATATTTGTTTGAATGTATTATAGAATTTATGTTTATTTTTAGATAAAATAATTATTTTTTATATTAAAAAAAATTCTTATATATATATATATTTTACCATATATCTTCTCTCTTATTTGCCACCTCCATCCTCTACTCTTCTCTCTTTATTTTTTATATGAATTAATAAATTATAAAAAAATTATATAATATCTGGATATATATTTAATATTTTTATAAATTAAATCTAAATTTAAACATAAAATATTATATTAATATATTTTTTATTAATTATATATAATTTATTAATATGTAATGATAAATATTTTATCAATTAAACATCAATTTATAATTTTTTTTATTAAAAAATATTTTTTATAATTTTTATTTATATTATTTAACAATACGTTTATTTTAATTTTTTATTAAATTTTAATAATTTATCAGTTTTTTTAAATTAAATACATAATTATATTATAAATAATACATTAAATCACATTTATTTAAATATATTATTAATTTAAACACTACTTAATTTTAAAATTTTACATAATTTTTAAATAAGGAGTCAAAACGGTAGGTAACCGAAACATGCATCCTCTTAATCTACTTTAAATGACGACTAAATTTTTAATTAAAATATTATAATCTCAACTCAATGCGTACTGAGCATTGAACGAAGCATTTGAAGCTGCAGGCTCACATCCCCATGCATAGATGCTAAAATAGGCGACGATCCAGCTCTAGAGGCTGCCTGCGACCAACGGAGACGATCGAAGAAACAAACTTTATTCTATTCTATTCCTTCGCCCCTTCCACTCCTACCCGAAGGACGCGAGCTTCCTTCTTTTAAAAATTAATAATAATATTTATAATATAGTTTAATTATTAATTAATTAAGCTTCTGGATTGACTTGTTCGGTCAACCGCATTCCCTGAAAAACTGGCCCTTCCAAGCTAACTTAAAACTATATAAAAATTGTACCCATTTTGTGGGTTTAATTTTTGTGTATGTATTTTATTATGTGGGTATTTTTTTTATTATTCTTTAAATATAACAATAAATTTATAGTATAGACAAATATTTCATGTCAAGTAATGAGTGATCTTTTTTTACTAGTGGTCTCCAAACGGGACATTTGTAAGGAAAAAGTCCAATTAAGGGTGTTGGTAAATATCTCATATAGACTCTTGATGTTTAGAACTATGATACTATCGAAATTTTATTTGATATGTTATTTTTTTCAATGTTCAATCTTAGCTCTTATTAAGTTGTTCATAAAGCTAAAATCTAAATATCAACTTTGTTCAGTGGGATTAAAGCAATAATTAAGATGAAATATTTTTAGATAGTTTCTAACTTTTAAGGAATAATGTTTTGTAAATCTAAAATATTTTTAGATAATTAATGTCGTCTGTTTGATTATATTTTTGTGTGGTTGTTGATAATTTATATTTATTCAACAAAACAGATATCAGATTTTGACTAATAATTCATTTGTCCAACCCATCTAGACTCGGGTATGGCAAGACATAGGTTTTAAAGAGAATGAGACAATGTCAATCGAAAGTTGTACATTGAATAAGACTGATCGAGTTTTCTATGATAAAAATATTTTATAAATTTAATAAAATGTATACTTATGTTTTCTAAAATTGGAGTGTTTTAATTGTTTTTGGGAACAAGTGCAATTTTATAAAATTTTTAGAATCGAAAATAAATGAAAAAAGAAAATATTTGCTAAAATCAATTCATTAGCGACAACTAATATGCCAAAATCAACGATTAAGAAAACGAAAATGGAATTAAAATTACCATTTTAAACAATTTTTTGTTTACAAGGTACTTTTCAGGATGACGTGGCAAACTCTGATTGGATGTAAGCTTTAGAGGAGCCGGCTCCATTCATATCCAAATAACCACGTGGAGCAAATTCCATATTCCTACAGCGGAAGAAGCAAAACCAGGAGTGGAGATAGCAACTTCTCAGCTTCCAGATTTCGGTAAGTTTGAACTGTACCTCCCATCCCGCTCTCGACGCTCCCACCCACTTTATATTCACAAACACCACACTCCTGCCTCTCTCTCACTCTCTCTCGATCTGTCTCTTTCTCTCTAGCTCTCTCTATCTATTGGAGGAGATTGGCATGTCCGTCGCAGGGAAACCCTAGCTCTGCTCGCCGGACAGCCGTCGAATGGCCTCGGAGCTCCAAATGCAGAGTAAGCTAAACTCTTGCTTTCCTCCGCCGGCGAACTAGCATCGCATCGCATTCATCAGCTTAATTACGTGATATATGTATATATGCAGTATCCACGGATTAGATATATGAATTTGTACACTCACACGCGGATTCATATGGATATATGAAACACGCATTTGCATTTGCGTTTGCATTTACTTTTCTGGTGCTGGCTTTATTAAATGACGCTACAGATGTATTGGTGTTATGTATATGTATATCTATTGGAATTTCGCATCACAGATCTGTCAGCTTTTTTTGTTTTTACTTATTCTTAGCATACATTTTGGATCCTTGAGCGGAAATTTTCTAGTTTTTGATCGTGATTTTGTGTTGTTGTTGTTTTTTTCTTTTCTTTTTTTGCTGCGACTTGAGTTTTTTGGTTGACTTTTGTTGGTTTGAGAAAGTCACAGTAAAAGATCTGGCTGCATTGTCAAAATGTTCGCTTATTTTATTTTTGTGGCGTACTCTTGTTTGGATTTGAGTTCTGAAAGTGGAATATGGAAGGGCGTGGATGGATTTGAACCAATCATTTCCAAAAATTGGCATCCCTATCTGATATTTGATGGTCCATATGTCTTACATCGTATTTATATTCTGGAAGAATTTTTTATGATGTTTGTGTGATTTTGGCTTTAATGGTTAGTCCCCTTGATCCAACTCATCTATTCCTTATCCCACCTTATATATTATATATAAAAATAATCTCTATATCAGTTGACTCATGGAGCATTTTCATATGAAGTGAAAATATGTGCGGCATTTACATATCAATTGAAGAAAATGGAAGAATTACTCCTTTTTTGCCAGTCTGTAGCCTGTTACTTTTGCCTTCATGAGTTAATTTATCATTCATTACTTTTCTTTTCACTCTCGGAGGCACATATACCATTTACTGGGAAAAAAGAAAGAAAAAAAGCTGCTGACTGACTTAAGAAAAATGAGTACCATGGAGAAATTTGTGGCAGTTACATAGATAATCAGTTTTTTCCTTGCTTATAGTTTTAGGTAAGAAAAGATAAATTTATGTATCTTCTCATAAAGCTGTAAACCAAAATTGTAAAAATGCCTTGCAGGACTCAGTTATTGCTGCTACAGAACTAAGAAGATAGGTGATTATTTATTTGCAGCTTAAAGCTCTTGCTAGAGGAAACTAGAGGAAAATGCAGGTGAGGAAAATTTTATTTACTCTACTTTTTTTGAATTGATTGTCTATGGGGGGGGGGTCATGTTGACATAGATGCCTCCATGGGATTAAAGTAGAACTATAGAAGAATGAAGTAAGGAATTGCATTTTAAGTTTTTAACTGTTGTTAAAAAGAGTGAGGGAAGTTATTGCCTCTAAACATGCAATATGGGCGATAAAGAAGACTAAATGTAGAGATTTTAGGGTTAAAAGATAATAAATTTGAAGACGATGTAGGTGGTATCTACTAGGATTGAAAATGAAAAAAAAAAAAAAAAAAGGAGGCTCTGTTCTTGTGTAATAATGCCCTAATGCTGCACCTTGTATGGAGTTGGGTGAAATGGACAAAATTGAGGAAACTAATAAAAAGGAACAACAAAGGTGATGCTACTGAACCTAGGAGACAGCATAGTCTCCGATTGAGTGAAAGGAACACCATGAAAAAGGTTTTAGATAGCCTAGACCATAGACTTTTCCAAGTTGAAATGTTTCATTTCTTTCAAATTAAACTAGAAAAAAATTATTGCTGGCTCTTTACCTGTTTCTAATTGCTGAAATGTCCTTTTCAGGTTCTTCACTTTTTGTTTTTTTTGTGCATCAGAGGGATGATGGAAGTGTTGGTGTGGTGAAAAGTGTTTCAGCTTAACTCTATGCACAGTGCAAATATGAATAAAGAAAATATAACTGCTAATAGATTTGCCGATCCCCCTGTTCGAATTACACGAGCACGGGCTAAAGGCCTAACCACATCAAGAGGGTTACCTCCATCAAAGCCTTCAAAGAAACAGCAGGACCAGAAGCTAATCCTTCACCAAAATTCAAAAAGATTAGCCTCAGATGAGAACAAAGCCTCCATTAGTGTTACTACTTGTCTCCAGCATAAGAAAAGGGCAGTTCTCAGGGATGGCACTAACATATTATGTGAAAAGTCACTTAACAACTGCACCAGTGCCGCCAAATTTCAGGTGCCAGTTTCTCTCTCTAAGTCTAAATGTATTCCCTACTTGAATGCTTTTAGATATTGTCTGTAGCCAAAAAGAAATGGATACTCAGTAGTTTTGCTATGTTCATTGTTTGAACATGCAAAATGGACCTTCTCAATTCTATTATCTTATACCTGAACTTATTCAGCAATAAAGTTTCTGGTTGTCAATCTTGCAAGCAGGCTAATAAAGGTAATGGGAAGAAGAATGCAAAAGTGGCACCATCTGTTTCTGTAGAAAATTCTCAGGTTGAAGAGGCTGCAGAAGCAAAAATAACTGAAGAAATATCCAGACTAGAGACTGAGGAGTCAAAACAGACTATTTTACCAGCAAAATTGAAAGAAGATGTAACAAATGGACAAAATAATTCTATTAACATGAGAGAATTTGCTGTAGCTGGCAATAGTCTTGTAAAGCAAACTGCCAGTAAGGATACTCAACAGAAAAGCCCTTTCAAGAGAGGTAAGATACTCCTTTAGATCTTCTCCATCAGGTCACAACATATGAGCTAACATAAGATGCTGTCTTGGTTGATGTGAAATGTGAATGATGTGTATCTCCATTTTGTGAGTGATTACTTCTTCTTCAACTGCTGGATTCATGTTTTGTTACAAGTTGAGCATAGACCCTCATAAGCACTATTGACCCATAATGCTACATTTGCTTAATACCTTGATAATAATTTTTTGTCCACTACATATGCCAATTACCTTGATGATTAATTTGTGTTTTCAACAATTTTTAACATTTATTTACCACGTATTTTTATGTTTTACTTATTTTATTGTTTTTTTATACCTGTTACCATCATAATTCTGTGAATAGTTGGCTGTTCAAACTTGGCTCAGCAAATTAATGTGCTTCAAAATTTGTTCAAGTTTGACTTGTTCGTTTTCTGAGGCTATCTAAAATGAGTTTCAAAATACAAAGCTTGAGTACCTTGGTTTTTGTAATATGGACAAGCCTATTGAATTCAGCTTAGAAATTATTGTATCTTAACACATGTTCAAGCTTGGCTTGTTTCCTTGACAAGCTAAAGAATTGAACAATGTTTTAGTTGCTGAGATGGAGCACCTTGGTTTTCTTGAAGTCTAAAACCAAGGGAAATAACAGGCTTTTTCAACTTTAATGTTTTACTGGAGGAACTAGTTTTCTTGATTTATATGTTGAAAATAAAAAGAAATGAATGCAAAGGTTGTAGTGTCATCTAAAAATTTTTCTTGGCTAGAAAAAATTATGAAATTTTTTTTCCTGCCATGTTCTTTTTGAAAAAATTTAATAGCCAGGAATAATGAATGTTGTTATTTTTGTGTTTTGCAGAAGGCAAATTTTGTGAAAAATTAGAAGCTTCTGATGATCTGCAGATTGCTGATGTTGATTCAAACCGTAAGGATCCTCAAATGTGCAGCCTGTATGCCCCTGACATCTATAGTAATTTACGTGTTATGGAGGTTTGTATAGCAATCAACCTGCCACTTCTTCACCTGCCTATAACTAGGAGTTGTCAGTGTTCAATGCTGATTCAGTTCTGGCTGCACATCTTGGATATGGTCAATATATATATACATATACATGAACCTACACGTAGAGCTGTCCTCTAATTGTAACTTCAAGATATTATTATACCTCTGCTATAGGACTCCATCGTCTGATAATTTTTTTAACCACCATGAATGTCTTTATTTATATGCTTACTTTTTTTTAGCGTCCTCCTTTCTCAGCTTGATCGAAGGCCTTCAGTCAATTATATGGAAACAGTGCAGCAAGATATTACTCCAAACATGCGAGGGATTCTGATTGATTGGCTTGTGGAGGTTTGTCTCATGTACTGTCACTTGGGCTTTGGTTTATACATTCTATAATATAACAGTACATGCATCTGTTAGGAAGGCATATAGTTGTTTTTTTTTTTTTTTACTCTAAGATGTTAAGTCTTAATATGTTGTTGCTGTGCAAGAATCTGTTGCTTCCATCTAAACAAACACCAGGGTCAAGGTGTACGTCATTAACTTTTTAAGCCTTTATATCATTCCCAAGTGGTCTAATCCAATGGATTCTATGTTTCCTAGTTAATGACATCTATTTAGAAGCTTAGTGCAGTTATGATACGTTCACATAATACACACACATTTCCCTTTCTAGCACTCTTTTTTTCATGTGGTACTTGCGATGGTATAATTCTGTGGATGATGATGAAGTGCATAATATCCTTGGGTTCTTTAACTAGTGAAGGATGGTGAAAATGTTTACTGATATTTTCTTTTATCTTCTCTTAAAGGTTTCTGAAGAATATAAGCTTGTCCCTGACACTCTTTACCTGACAGTCCATCTGATTGATCAATTTCTATCTCAAAATCACATTGAGAAACAAAGACTTCAACTGCTTGGTGTTACTTGCATGCTAATCGCTTCGTAAGTTCTATGATGTCATTGCGTTATTATTGTATATCGTGAAATATTATAAAAATCTCTCACAGTTCCTGAATGATAGGTACTGATTAAATTTTCTCTACACAATTATAAATATAAACTCTTTTATTACTTGAGCTCTTCTTCTCCCCCCTTCCTGGGCATCCTCCCCATGGTTGCAGGTATATGCACTAGATTGCAAGATTTATCAAGCGATGGATGAAAGTGAAGAATATCATTTGCATTGAAGTTGATGAATTTGGATAAAAAACTATTTGTGTCTACCTCACTTAAGGACATAATAACGCTTGTATTTTAATTTCAGCAAGGCCCATGATCCTATTTAAAAGCTTATGATGTTGAATTTGAAATGGTTTCTTTGAAACCAATCCTGCAAGGGCATCTAGTTTAATATGTCAGGATCTTAGTTTAGTGTGTCTTCTAACGGTATATGTCCGAATCCTGCCATTTGTTGTGTTTTTCAGTTCTGACTCCTATCTTCAGCTTGTTCTCTCAGCTATTTTTCCTAATCTGATGTCAGTAATCCATTTGATAATTTGCTTGGATCTGAGAGCCAATTTGCACCTTCTGAAATTTCTTAGCCCTAAAGCATCATGTTAATGACTAGATGCAGTTAAGGATATGGTGCTGCATCTGTAGCAAGACTACAATAATTTATCTACATAGAAATTGCTAAAAGTTCCTGCCATCTGTACTTAAAGTAACTATTATGCTCCCTTGGCTAGTCTTTCAATGATCTTGATATCAGAAAATTGTGAAAAAGATCTCTCTAATATGCGTGTGCATGTGCCTGGGTGATTCTGGCCTATGCAAAATTTACTAAAGCGGAAAGCTGGAACCATCTGTCATATTAACACTGCTTTTTCTCTTGGTAATAACTAAAAATAACCAACTTTCTGTAGTTTATGCATTCAAAAGTCTTTTGCATGGATTTTGGCTTATTTATATTTAGATGGCATTTGGATCTTCTGTACTACTGAAGGTTTTTTGCTCTTTTGTTGCACGTCATTACTTGAAGAAAATATGAAGAAATTTGTGCACCGCGTATAGAAGAGTTTTGCTTCATCACTGACAACACTTACACAAGGGAGGAGGTACGTTCTTTACTGCTCTTTGAAGCTTGGTCCTGGTAGCTTCAATTTTCAATCCGTATTATGCAAAGAAAAACTTGTGATATTTAGAATCAGGGATTGCAGTGAATAGCATATCAATTCTAAGAATCATCATCATTTAATTTTAAAGCATATTTCAACTACATCTCACTTCATTTTTCCTCTATTAATTTTTAAAATGTAAACCATCAACCATGAATTGTCAAGACTCTTCTCCATTGTCCTTTGCAATACCTAAATTCCTATCCTTTGGCTTTCCCTTTGCCTCAACATCCCTGTTATTCTTAGGGAAAATCATATAATTCCCAGGTCTGGCCATTGGCCTTCTACATACGAGAACAACCACCTCTGCTTCTACCACCCATTGGCTGAACCCTTAAATTTGCAAATCATCTTCACTTAATTTATGAATTTCAAATGCTATCCTCTAAACTTCACCAGTTCTTTCTTTTCATATCTTCAATGTATGTGGATGAATGGAGACTTCTGACTGAGGCTACTTGGCAGGTATTAAAAATGGAGAGTAAAGTGCTGAACTTTTTCGGGTTTCAATTATCTGTTCCGACCACAAAGAAGTTCCTCAGGTATCTGGCATTCCCACCATCAGCCATCTTTATCAACAACTGTTTCAACATGATTTGACTACTCCATTTGAAGCTCTTCTAAAATACACTTATTCCATCCTGATTTTCAGGAGATTCATTCAAGCAGCACAAGCTTCTTGCAAGGTATGTTCAATGGTGTTTATTGCCCCCTCCAACTTCCAACAAATTAAACTTGTAGCAATTACACTTGTCTCTTCATCCCATTTCATTGTTTTGCAGGTTCCTCGTGTTGAGCTTGAATTTTTAGCAAATTATTTAGCAGAGTTGACTCTTGTTGAGTATAGTTTTCTCAAGTTCCGTCCATCCTTAGTAGCTGCATCTGCAGTATTTTTAGCCAGATGCACAGTCGATCAGTCAGATCACCCCTGGGTCTGCATTCCTTATCCTTCTTCAGTTATCTTTATCTGTCTCCCTTACAACAACATAAAGTGACTTCTTGCAAACTTCATGCAGAATCCTACTCTAGAGCACTATACTGGTTACAAAACATCAGACCTGCAAGGCACTGTTCTTGCTTTGCAAGATTTGCAACTTAACATTAGAGGATGCTCTCTGAATGCTATCCGTGAGAAGTATAAGCAACCAAAGGTAAAAAACTGCACTGGATTATATAATAACTTGCTTTATTTATTATATAATAATTTGATGTTTCAATTCGGTCATTTTCACTTGAATTTTTGAATAGTTGAGATAAGACATAGTCGAGTTATTCAATGATAAACAACATAAACTGGGTAATTAGGAATCACGTGTAAAATTAAATAACAACAACATATCCAGCCTTTATCCCACTATGTGAGGTCGGCTACATGAATTCTAGACTTCTATGTATTTTTGTCTTTTGTCATATCTTCATTGAGGTCCATACACTTTATATTAAACTTTAATGTCTCTCTCAAAGTCTTTTTGGGTCTGTCTCTACTCTTTTTTTGACTATTGTTCCATTTCATCAACTCTCCTCACAGGAGCGTCTCTTGGTCTCCTTCTCACATGACCAAACCATCTTAGTCTAGTCTCTCTCATCTTCTTCTCTATTGGCACTACTCTTACCTTATTACGAATAACTTCATTTCTAATTTTATCTTTTCTTGTATGGCCGCACATCCATCTTAACATCCTCATCTTCGCCACGCTCGTCTTTTGCTCATGTTGGTATTTGACTGCCCAACATTCTGAGCCGTACAACAAGACTGGTCTTATACTTGTCTTATAGAATTTTCCTTTCAGTTTTAATGGGATTTTATCTTCACATAACACCCCCGATGCATTTCTCCATTTTAGTCAACCTGCCTTAATTCTATGTGTGACATCCTCGTGAATTTCTCCATCTTTTTGAATCACTGATCCCAAATATTGAAAATGATATTTTCTTTGTAAGATTTGGTCTTCCAATTTTATTATAACATCCTTCACTCTTGCATTCTTACTAAATTTGCATTCCATATATTCTGTTTTCTTTCTGCTTAATTTAAATCTTTTAGATTCTAAATTGTTTCTCCATAACTCAAGCCTAGTGTTCACTCCTTTTGTTTCATCCACCAACACTATGTCATTTGCAAATAGCATACACCATGGCACCTTTGTCTGAATATCTTTAGTGAGTTCATCCATTACTAAAGCAAATAAGTATGGACTTAGTGCAGAACCTTGATGCAATCCTATTGTAATTTTAAACGGTCCAGTATCCCCTCCGCATGTTCTGACCCTTGTCTCTACACCATGATACATGTCCTTAAGGGCTTGTATATAGGCTATTCAGACTCATTTCTTCTCTAAAACCCTCCATAATACTTCTCTAGGGACCCTATCATAAGCATTTTCTAGATCTATAAACATCATATGTAGGTCCTTCTGATGGTCCCGATACATTTCCATTAGGCGCCTCAGTAGGTATATAACTTCCATTGTTGACCTACCAGGCATGAAACCAAACTGATTTTTCGAGACTTTTGTTTCTTTTCTGAGCTTTTGCTCTATTACTCTCTCCCAGAGTTTCATGGTATAACTCATTAATTTAATTCATCTGTAATTTTCATAGTTTTGAACATCTCCTTTGTTCTTATATATAGGAACCAAAGCACTCTTCCTCCACTCATCTGGCATCTTTTTTGATTTAAGGATCGTGTTAAATAATTTCGTTAGGCAGGAGATGCCTTTTTCTCCCATGTATTTCCATGCTTCTATTGGTATATTATCCGGTCCCACCGTCTTATGATTTTTCATTTTTTTTAATGTTTGCCTTATTTCATTTGAACTTATGCGTTTATAAAATGTATAGCTCACGTTCCTTTTGGAGTTATTAAGATGTCCCACCCTAACTCTATGTGTAAAATTAAATAACTAAGAAAATTTACTGTTAAAAGTATTATTGTGTGGATTTTAGGAATTCAAGGGCCTGGCTGAGTTCATATCAAAAGCGCATTAAAATACGTTCTTATTATTTCCCAATTACTAGTGATTCTGTCTTTCTAATATGCTTGAGTTAACCAAACATGGTTTTGCACTTCGCATTTATAGATTAGACTGTTCTATTTGTTGAAGTAGCTGCAGCCGAGCTATCAATTTCTCCAACCCCTTGCTAGTTGGGCTTAAAAGTTAAAAGAAGAAAAAAAGAAATAGCATCAATTTTCAGAGATCCCATAAAAAAAGCGTCACTCCATTTAGCTGCGTGGTTATCTAACACAAATTGTTGTTGTCATGACAGTTCAAGTGTGTGACGACTTTATCTTCCCCAAAACCCGTTCAATCGCTGCTCTAAAGTTTAAAGCATAGCCTGATTAATGCACTAGAGGCAAGATATTTGTTGTAACTGCTCTTTACTTTCTCATAATTAGGGAGCATTATTGATCCAACATCTAGTTTTTTCGTTCTGTTCTTTAGCTTTTACAGTTGTTGTAACATGGTCTCCAGCTCCATTGACAACCAGACCTGTATCGTTGTAACGATGAGTTTGTAGAAGTGAGAACAATTTGAGCAGTATGTGCAGAGATACAGGCAACTGGTCATGTTTATAAACATCTGTAGTCTGTTGAAAGCCTCTCAACCTCAATTTGAGCCCTAATAGATTAAAAGATTGATTCTTCTTCCCTTGATTCCTGATCACAGTGCTTTCGTAGCCAGAAGACTTGTATTGGATAACATACTTTGAAATCTTTCCGTGTCTGAATAGCCAATGATGAAGGGCTTATTAAGATTTTATCTTCATCCTTCGTGCTAAAGGTTTATCATGTTTTCCAAACATTAATGGTATATTGGTATGCTTTCTATGTTTGCCAAAAGAAGAGTGGGGTTTGCTACCATATCAGAATTCTGGAATCACCAGAAGCAAAGTGACAAAATTCTGGTTTCCTGCTGAAAAGGGGCTGAATCTGGTTTTATTTATAGATGAAGTGTTGGTTGTCACTGTGGTACGGAATCATGCTCTATTTTTTCATTGAAGTACCATAGACGGATGATTCTTGGTCCAAATCGAACTAAGATCATCTACTCACGTTGCCCTCTTCATTCTCATTCCATTATTAAATCTTTCTCGAGCAAACCCTATAAGAGTATAATTGAGAAAGAGCAATGGAATGACAAAGAATTAAAAATTTAAAAAGGTTTTAGAGTAATGAAATTAAAAGGAATTAGGTAAGAAGAATTTTAATTTAATCCCTTTCAAAATAACATTTTTTGTGTCTCCCAAATTAAGGTATAAAATCCTTAATTTATAAAATCCTTCTTATATATCCATTATTAGAGAATAATACGTTTGTTAGTTGTTTAATAATAAAATATTTTATTCATTTTCATAATTCTTTAAAAAGAAAGATAAAAGTCTATTTTATTACTTTTCATCCCCTCTGCCAAAAAAAAAAAAAAAATACATTTTATTACCCTTGCTTTCATTTCATTGTTAGGGATGTACAATTAGCTATAATCAAACCGAAACCTAAATAGCTGAACTAACCGACTAAAATTCGTAAAAATCGAATCTAAAATTAAGTTTTTCTTTAAAATAACTAAACAAACCGAAAGTCTAACTTTATTGTTACTGTCGGCCACCTAACCAGTGGGTAATTCCAATTATTGGAATTGATTAACTGATTCTCGCAACTACGATGGTTTATATATCAAAAAAATGAGTTGATCAAACAGTTGATTTTTTGTACATCTAGAAATTAATTTTATGATAAAAAAACTTAAATCACGTTTTTGGAAAAAACGTCGTTGGCCACCATCCACGACGAATTCTGACGATCGAAACTAACCATTAAATTTGTTTTGACTTAGTGACTCACATACCTAAAAATCAAAAGAATCTATTGGTTGGATTTTAGTAAATCTAGGTTTTAATGTAAAATACCCACCTACAAAAAGTTGTCGAAAAATTTATTGAAGGTACTATCGACGTCAACGAGCGAGTATAATAATGCAAATCAGAGGGAGAAAGAGATGCTAGGTCAACATTGGAGAAAGATGAAGGGTCGAACGAATCGAAGATGAAGGCGAGGATGAAGGGCCAACACTTCGGGTTCGGCCTTTCACTCGACCAATCGGTCTTTCATCCCTAATTCTTTGGCTTCTTAGAGTCTTCGTCTTCATCTTTAAGGAAGGATGGTGGTGACAGGGGATAGAGGTGGTGAAAGGTGGTAACGACGGAGGGCAGAAGTGTTGGTGTGGATGATCAGGTCGGATGATAGAAAAAAAAAAATTTAAAAACTGATAGAAGAAAAGAAAATTAAAGTAAGAACAAATAGCAATTCAATTAATCCAATTAACCAATAAAAAAAATCAAACTACTAATTGACACCTAAATAACCAAATTTAACCGATCGATTCAATCGAGTCAATTTGATTAATTCAGCTAACCTCTCCTCTCCTCAGTCCTATTCATTGCTGACACTCCCAAACATAGCAGCGGGAAAAGTCGGCAAAAGCGACATTAAACACGTACTTTTATGCAATAATAATAATATAATACTAACAATGGGAAGCGTTGATTATTATTATCTTACGTAAAGGAAAGGATTGTGCAATAGAGAAGTACAATCATGAAGCTTTGGTTCGATTTTATGCTTCGCTTCCTCCATCTAATCTACTGTAACCTCATTGCCCGCTGGTCAGCTCTCTCTATCTCTTTCTCTGTACGGAATTTCATACAAATTCGCATCCAATTGATTGACGTTCTATCAATTGCTTCTGTCAATTTGATTCTTGGAGTTCTTTTCTGGTGTCCAACGATTTAGTTTCTGTTCCGATCAAGCTCTCGATCTTTGTTGTCGACAGTCAAAACTTTCTGATTGCTTAGGGTTTTGAATTGTCGGTCCAGTGCTGATCGGCGATTCCTTGCCTTCATGGCTCAATCTCGCCGTCTCCACTGGTCTTTCATTTCTGTGCGGGTAGTGATGATTTTTATTGCGTGTATATGCCTCGGTGGTTTCTTTTTCCCCATATCTGCCGGTATTGAGTTTATCGATCTTTCTTATTGACGTTGGTCATGAAAATATCAGGTTTTAGTGGTTTAATAATTTAATACTGGCAATTAGCTCTATCTGTTGAAATCCGTCCTCCACCGGCTCTTCTTGGCTAGAAGAAGTGGGTAGATAGAACTTGGAAGTTTGAAAGTTGAAACTCGGATTATTCATTTTCTGAGTCTAGTTGGCTGAAGATCTCGCTTTGTTTCCCATCACTATACTTCTAATCCTTGTAGATTTTATTTAGAGGAACTAATTGAAAATATTTCTATGAGTCAATTTGAGTCCTTCTGTTTCATACAAAAAAGATCGGGGCTGTGCCTCTAAAGGGAAAAAGTGAAGAATGCTGAATCTCATGATAATACATTTTGGTTCTTAAACAGAATGAGGAGCTGCAGTTTATCAACATCTCGTGGTTTCAAATATTAAGTTGGAAAGCGGGTGTTGCAAGTGTCTTAAATTGCTTACAGTGGAGAAACGGGAGGTGAAGGTGGATTTCACTTTATGCTATCCCATGTGTCCTTTGCTAACTACTTTTTTTGGCAGAATTAGATGGCCATTCTCTTACTAGGACTCCTTCGTGAAAGAAAGATTGAGAATTCCCCATTGTCAATGGAGCGAGTGGAAACCCTCAATGATCCTGAACACATTGTTAATGTAAGAAGCAGCAACGTGGCATCCTCATCTGGCCCACCCCATGACACAAATGGCTTGGAGACACTGCAACATGAAGACCAATTTTCTTTGGGTATGAGAAACCCAGTTTTTCAAACTTCTCTTTCTTCTTCCACTGAATTGAACTCAAGGAACTCATCACTCGTTAGAAGAGGGGACAGGCATGGTCGCCGTCGCAGGAGTCCATTAAATTCTGGGTTATGGATATCTATTGAATTGGTCCTAACAATTAGCCAGATTCTTGCTGCTGTCATTGTTTTGTTTTTTTCAAGACATGAACATCCACACGCCCCTTTAGGTGGGTGGATTATGGGTTATGCATCAGGATGTGTTGCAACACTTCCTCTTCTTTATTGGAGATGGCATTACCGCAACCAGACTTCAGAACAAGAGTCATCTCAGCCCCGTCAGATTTCTACTTCGAGCAGCTCTTCGGTCGTCTCTGTATCCACCGTGTCTACCCTTTCTAGTACACAGACTTTAGTGGGGGAAGGCCAGTCCACAGGTGCCGCACCAAGAGGTGCAGGTGCCCAAGGTGTGAGAATACCAAATCCAAGGTGTGTATTCTTTCCAGCAACTGGAATTTTTGCTTGCCCTTTGACATCCCTATTTCAGCTTTTATCTGTCTGGTTTATCTGTATCCATACTATTGCTTCAAACCCTTCTGTTTAGCTGATACTGTCATCCAGCTTTCTAGGTAATTGAAATTGTTTGTACATTCTTTGTTACAACTATTGGTCTTGTCTTGGCTTTAGCTGGCGAAGGGTGAATTGGTGAGCCGTGGCTGCATTTTTTGTCCATACATGACTATACAATTGAAAATGAGTTGTTTCTTATAGCTTTTAAGCTCTGTAATGGATTGTCAATACCTGAAGTACAGTTCTTGGCTAATCTATTTCATAAAACCTAGGGGCTCGGGGGGTGTAATGATCCATTGGCAACAATTTTGCTTTTATTTCTATTTGCTAGGATCAAGTGACAGAATCAGAGGCTTAGGAAGGAGAAACAGGGGAGAGCTCTTTATGGATTAATGGTGGAACATGCTCTGGAATCAATTTGCCTATGAGCTAATAGTTGTGGAGTCACTAAATAATTACCCTTTAAAAATCGTTTTGAAGGCTTAAAAAGTTAGGAATTTGAATTAAAGACGCGATCTTACCTTGATTTAGGCAACCTTAAGAACTATTCATGAAAGATTCAAGCATTTTGTCTCCCTTAAGCTATATGGGAAAATTATGGGTCAAATATCAAAATCATTTCCTTCTAGATTGAGTGCCCTAATTTTGTGACTATAGCAATTGACATATGGAAGAGATAGAGTGGATCCTAGATATCTAAACCAGGAAAAGTAGAATACAACTAACTACAAGTCTCTCAATTTATTCTCTGCCTTTAAGCACACCATAATTGCATCTTATTAACTGAGTTCAATTTCAAACCCATTATCTGAAATTTGTCAAAGCAATTTGAGTTCTGATGAAACGTGAACTTGTTTAGAACTGTCCACTGATAGACCACCGATTCACTGGACATACCAAAGGCGTCCAAGGAATAGGTGAATTAGGCTGGTGGTTGTAACAACCAACTTGTTAGAGGAGGGGTAGAATAGGAATTGCAAGGTTGTGTAACAACTTGTGTGTACGGATTCTAATACCGTTAGAGAATGAGGAATAAAAGAGAGGTGGAGGAGGTGAGGGGGGGTGAAGAATTTTCCAGAAAGCAGGAGAGATTAAGGGCCTCTCGAATTGCCCTGTTTTCTTTCTTTTCGGATGTAATTGGTTTGGAACTCTTCCTTATTGAATCAAGTCATCTTACAATTCTTAGAATTCTACCATTTTGGTATCAGAGCATTGCGATCCTAATGGTGAACTTAACGGATTGAGTCAGAGATTTAGAGAAGAGATTGGATAGCGTACAACTAGGCATGGACGCCATGAAGAGTGAATCGAATGCCATGAGAAGTGAGGTTCGATCGGTGGAAAAGAATGTTACTTCCCTGTTGGACCAGTTTGAATGGATGAGAGAGAGGTGGGAGGAGCAATAGTGAGAAAGGAAGAACAAGGAGAAGTGGGGAGAACAATCACCTGGGGGAGGTGACTCGGAGGCGACGCCTGAGGCGGGTGGGAGGCGAGTTGAAACGGAGGGGTTCGAGGGAAGCTAGCGACCAGAATCTCGCTAACGCTGGCTGGAAATGCCGCTCTTCGATGGAGATGACCCAGATAGATGGATTTTTAGGATCGAGAGATACTTCTCGGTGAACAGGTTGACTAATATGGAAAAGGTGGATATAACAGTTGTATGTTTGGAAGAACCTGCCCTCTCGTGGTTTTAGTGGGAAGAAAAACGGCAGAGAATGAGGACTTGGGAGGATTTCAAGCTGCTGTTGCGAAGTCGATTCCGACCCACTCAAGAAGGGTCGGTAGAAGAGCGTTTTTTAGCTCTTCGGCAGAGAGGGTCTGTCTCGGATTACTGTCAAAGCTTTGAGGTGTTAGCATCGCCTCTGGAGAATCTGCCAGAAGCTGTGCTAGAAGGGTACTTCATCAACGGTCTCAATTCGGAGATCAAGGCTGAGTTGAGGCCAAGGTGTTTGGAGCAAATGATGGACCTAGTGCAACGAATAGAAGAAAGGAACCTGGTGCTCTAGGGAAATGCGGCTGGATCGACTTCGAATAGAGGTCAGTCCGTTTCACTCGCTATTCCAAATTACCAGTGTGGGGGTCCTCAACCCCATGCGCAACCAGCTCCTAAATCTTTGGCAGCGAACTTTTCCTATCCATTTCGGCCCCAAAACAGTGGGAGGGTGAGTAACCAGCCTTGGAAACGGCTTAGTGAGGCCGAATGGAAGTCCAAGCGAGATAAGGGCTTGTGTTTTAGGTGTGACGAGAAGTATATGATAGGCCACAAGTGTAAGAATAAAGAGTTGCAGGTGATGATGATTTATGATGAAGAAGTAGAGGAGGAGGAACAATGGGTAGAGGAAGGAGATGCCAACCAGTGCCTCAGCCAAAAGAGGGAGGTAGTAGGGGAACTAGTCCAAGAGGGTGAGGTTATTGAGCTGTCCATGAATTATGTGGTAGGATTGACAACACCCCAAACGATGAAGATAAAAGGAGAGATAGAGCAGCAGCCAGTTGTGGTCCTAATTGATGGAGGAGCAACCCATAATTTTATTTCTGTGGAGTTGGTGCAACTGTTGGGCCTAAGTAGGGAGGAAACAACAGGTTATGGTGTGATTATGGGGACGAGAGTGGCAGTTCAAGGGGCTGGAATTTGCAAGGGGGTGAAGCTTCAACTCCAAAACTTGCAGATTGTGGAAGATTTCTTGCCCTTGGAGCTGGGAAGCTCGGATGTTATTCTGGGAATGAAGTGGCTAGCAGCGGTGGGCAAGATGAATGTGGATTGGAAGACTCTCACAATGAAGTTTCAAGTAGGAGGCATAGCTGTAACTTTGCAGGGGGATCCTAGCTTGAGTAAGACCTTGGTATCCTTAAAGGCTATGGTGAAAGCATTTAAGGAGGGAGGGGGGAAGGGATGCTGCTGGAATTAGGGACATTGGCAGCTGAAATTGAGGAAGATCAGAGGGCAATTTCAGAATTATTGAAAGGCGCATTGACAGAATTTAGAGGCGTGTTTACTGCTGCGGAAGGGCTGCCACCAAGCAAGGAAAGAGACCATGCCATAAACCTCTTTTCGGGATCATCACCGGTGAGTGTAAGACCCTATCGTTATCCTTATTTACAAAAGAATGAGATTGAGAAGTTGGTGGGTGAAATGTTGGCCGCTGGGATCATTCAACTCAGGTCCAGCCCATTTTCTAGTCCAGTATTATTGGTTAAGAAGAAGGATGGGGGGTGGCGCTTTTGTGTTGATTATAGGGCCTTGAACAAGGTAACGATTCTAAACAAATTTCCCATTCCAGTAATAGATGAGTTACTTGATGAGTTGCATGGTGCTAGGGTCTTTTCCAAACTTGACTTAAAATTTGGTTACCACCAGATTTGGGTTAGGCCTGAGGATGTCCCAAAGACAACATTCAGGACTCATGAAGGGCATTACAAGTTCCTAGTGATGCCTTTTGGATTGATGAACGCTCCGACTACATTCCAAGCGTTGATGAATGAAATTTTCAGAGATTATTTGAGGCGTTTTGTGTTGGTGTTTTTCGATGATATCTTGGTGTACAGCAGCAGTTTGGAACAACATGAATAACACCTAAGATGTGTGTTAAGGGTGTTAGCGGACAACCAATTGGTGGCCAACAACAAGAAGTGTGTGTTTGGGCAGCTGGAAATTGAGTATTTGGGCCATGTTATTTCTTATTTGGGGGTTTCAGCTGATAGCAACAAGGTGCAAGCGATGATAGATTGGCCTATTCCAACAACGGTAAAGGAATTGAGGGGTTTTTTGGGCTTACGGGGTACTATAGACGCTTTGTGAGAGACTATGGTAAGCTGGCTCGGCCTCTAACGGATAATTAAAAAAAAACTTCTTTTGGGATGTGGTTGTTGAACAGGCCTTCCAACAATTCAAGGCTAAAATGGTATCCTTACTTGACTTTGAGAAGCCTTTCATCATTGAAGTTGATGCCTCGGGGCATGGAATGGGGGCTGTTTTGATGCAAGAACAGAGGTCAATCGCTTATTTTAGCCAAGCGTTCAGTCAGTTGGGGAGGAAGAAATCAGTTTATGAAAAAGAACTCATGGCCATAGTGTTTGCGGTGCAAAAATGGAGGTACTACTTGTTAGGCAGAAATTTTTTGATTAGAACGGATCAAAAAAGCCTCAAGTACTTGATGGAGCAGCGGGAGGTAAGTCCTGAATATTTGAAATGGATGGTAAAGTTGATGGGATACTAATTTGAGATACATTATCAGGCTGGGATGGAGAATAAGGCGGCTGATGAGTTATCCAGAATCTGTCACACAGCAACTTTGATGGCTTTGATAGTGCCTAGGGTGATCCAATTGGAGCAGGTGGCAAGTGAGGTAAACGCTGATGCATAGCTGCAAAAAATTATCCAGGAGTTACAAGCTGATCCCTCCTCCCATCCTAATTTTCAGCTGGTAGACAAGCACCTCGTCTACAAGGGACGACTTTACTTACCCAAAGGATCTGCACTAATTCCGTTGATACTCTAGGAAGGGCATGATGGGAGCATGGGAGGTCATTCAGGATTTTTAAAAACTTACAAAAGGGTGGCAACAAATGTCTATTGGCCGGGTATGAAGAAGAATGTGCATCGGTATGTAAGTGAGTGTTCAACTTGTCAACAAAACAAATATATAACCTTGTCACCGGGGGGATTGTTACAACCACTACCAATTCCTAACCAGATTTGGGACGACATCGCCATGAACTTTATTGAAGGACTCCCAAAATCTAACTAAGTGGACTCGATCTTGGTCGTGGTGGATCGACTTAGCAAATATGGGCATTTTATTGGCCTTAAACATCCATTTACAGCTGGGGAGGTGGCTGGAACTTTTATCAGGGAAGTGGTAAGGCTCCATGGGGTTCCTAGGTCCATTGTGTCGGATAGAGACAAAATTTTTATGAGCAGATTTTGGGAGGAGATTTTTCGGCTATAGGGCACCAAACTCAAAAGAAGTACAACTTATCATCCACAAACGGATGGGCAAACCGAGGTCCTCAACCGGACTTTGGAAACCTACTTGAGATGTTTTGCTTCCTCCAAACCAAAGACATGGTTCACTTGGTTACCATGGGCTGAATTATGGTACAATACCTCCTATCACACAGCTACTAAATTAACTCCCTTCCAAGTGGTGTATGGGAGGGAACCGCCTCCCTTAGTGAGGTTTGAGAAGGGAACTACCCCTGTTTCGATGGTGGAGTAGCAAATGATTGAAAGGGATGTGATCCTAGATGAACTGAAGGTGCAACTTTTAAGGGCACAAGCAATAATGAAGAAGAGAGCAGATGGGGAAAGAAGGGATGTGAAGTTCCAGGTAGGAGACTTAGTATATTTGAAATTAAGACCGTATTGACAAAGGTCTTTGGCTGCTCGTGCAAATGAGAAACTAGCGGCACGCTATTATGGCCCGTTTGAGATTGAGAAGGAGGTAGGTCCTATGGCTTACCAGTTGAAACTGCCACCACATTGTCAAATCCACCCAACATTTCACGTGTCCCAACTATGGGAGGCTAAGGGTGCAATGAAAGCCATGATGGAGCTGCCCAAATAGCTTAACGAAGACCTGGAAATGGTGGTGGAACCCTTAGCGGTGCTAGGAGTGCAGTTGGGGGATGGCAGGAGCATGCAAGGAGCAGAAGCGTTGATTCAGTGGAAGGGCCTGCCACCATTGGAAGCCACTTGGGAGCCCTACTCAATGATCCAACAGCAGTTTCCATTTTTCCACCTTGAGGACAAGGTGAAAGTTGGGGGAGGGAGTATTGATAGACCACCGATTCACTGGACATACCAAAGGCGTCCAAGGAATCGGGGATAGTTTGGGAATTAGGGGAATTAGGCTGGTGGTTGTAACAGTCAGCCTGTTAGGGGAGGGGTAGAACAGGAATTGCAAGGTTGTGTAATAACCTGCATGTGCGGATTCTAATTCCGTTAGAGAATGAGGAATAAAAGAGAGGTGGAGGAGGTGAGGGGGGGGGGGGGTGAAGAATTTTCCAGAAAGTAGGAGAGATTAAGGGCCTCTCAAATTGCCCTGTTTTCTTTCTTTTCGGTTGTAATTGGTTTGGAACTTTTCCATATTGAATCAAGTCATCTTACAATTCTTAGAATTCTACCATCCACCAATAGGTGGTAGGCAAAATATTAGGCCAAGACTATGACCCAAATGTAGCAGCACCATAAAAAGAGAAGCACAGTGGCTGGAAATACAGAGTTGAAAAATGAAACTTACTAAAATCTTTAGAAAAGTTGCAAGAAGAAGAAAAGATTTCTTCAGGATCAGTAATAGCAAAATACAGCTATCAATCAACTCAAGATTGTAGCTATCAACATACAGAAAATATGCGGCAGAAAGCAAAGAGCAGAAGTAAGCATTCATATTCAAAGACCTTTATGTAATAATCTTGAGCTGCAAAGATGTGGAATTTAATCCTATCGTAGATTGTGACTTTTTTTTAGCTTTTCTGATTCTATAAGCTATCTGAGCTCCTAGACCATAGTAAAATATTCTTCAAAAATTTGCATATAAACTTTGTGATCACTTTGGATTAATGATTAACTGACAGAATTGTACCATGTTTCAAAAGGGGCATTTGAATTCATAAATCCTACAGTATTGAGATTTCTTGTTAAATTGCTTAAAATTTCAAATTAATGTAATGCTGGTGAAGAAATTACAGTGACCAAGTTCTACCATGCAGTCTCAAGGCAGTCATGGAATGTTCAATAATTCACATGCTGGTTAGAAAGTTACCTAAATGATCGGGTTTCTACTTTGCAGACTTAAGGCACTTGTGGAATACTTCAAGATGGCTTTAGATTGCTTCTTCGCTCTGTGGTTTGTGGTTGGCAATGTTTGGATTTTTGGGGGGCACTCTTCTTCCTCTGAAGCTCCCAACTTGTACAAGTATGATCAGTTGTATTATAGGAATTTTTATAATCCATACCATTATCTTTTTATCCTATGAAACTCAAACTATTTGTGCATTTTATTGTTTCCAGGTTGTGTATAGTGTTTCTCTCCATTAGCTGTATTGGCTATGCAATGCCATTTATTCTGTGTGCCACAATTTGTTGCTGCCTCCCTTGTATAATCTCTGTCCTGGGCTTCAGAGAAGATCTAACTCAAAATAGAGGGGCCACACCAGAATCAATCAATTCTTTGCCAACCTACAAGTTCAAGATTAAGAAAACAAAAAACAGCAATGGTAGAGAAACCAACTCTGGTACTGGTGATGGTGGGGTTGTTGCCGTCGGGACAGAGAAGGAACGTGCGATGTCAGGGGAAGATGCGGTATGCCCATTTCTTATCTGTCCTCAATTTCCCCTGGTCTGTAGGTCACTCTTTAATGACACATCACTTGAACTTTGTGAACCAGTTCCTTGTTCTTAAAAAAAAAAATAAACACACACACACGCACACATACACTTGGGGCCAATCATTTAAATGCTTCTTTTAAAGCTTTAACATTGTCCTTTGTACTTGTGATATAGCTTATTGTGATAGTATATCTTAGAGACTGGGGAGATTCATGCCCAGCAGGGGCCAAATTTCTTAGTTAAATGCATTGTGCTCATATTTATCTCATACAAAATCAGTAGTGAGGAAAGCAAAATAAGAAAAAGAAAAAAAGCAATATTAGTTTTGGATGAGGAAAGTGTGGGTGCTAGAACTTCATCGTGGATGAAGAGTTATTGCCTGTTCATGGATCTAACTGGCGTAAGCAAGCATCTAGTAGTTTCACGACAAGCAATTCATCATGGGCTAATTGTTTTGTAATATAGATATTGATTGGTCGGTCAAGTCACAAATGTTACATAGACTTCCTGCTTTTACTGTGTGCTCTCTTGGATTACCAGATCCTTAATACCCTCGACTTTCTAGCTTCCTAAACAGCTTGCTATTCTATCATTTTACAGGTTTGCTGCATTTGCTTGGCAAAGTATGCAAACAATGACGAGCTGAGGGAGTTGCCATGTTCTCATTTCTTCCACAAGGACTGTGTGGACAAGTGGTTGAAGATCAATTCGATGTGTCCCCTTTGCAAGGGTGATGTTGGTGAGAGCGCTGTGAGTTCGCTTTCCGGACCAAATACCACCAGCCTGCTACAGGGTGAAAGCAGGGCAGACATGGCTTAGCCTTCACATTCTGGGTTGGGTTTGACCTTAATGCTTTTGCTGATTGTCGTCCAAAGGCCAAATGTTCACTCCTTTGGCCCCTTTCAGGCGTGCGTGCCGTCTTAGAATGAAGTCTTGTAGCTGCTCCTTGGGATCCTCTGTAATATGTTGAAAATTTGTTCAATGGTAGTAGAAGGCCAATGTGCAGAGCCCTTTCAAGTTAGCTAGGAGAGCAGTTTGTTCATTTTCATATTTGTTCTCATAACATATTTTTACTTTTTAATCAAATTAAATATAATAACATAAAAATAAGGTAATTATATTTCATACAAAGGGTAAAAATTAATTAAAATAACTTGCATAAAAAATATAAAAATAATTATAAACAATATTATTTTACCTTAAAGCTATTTTACTATTAAAATAATTATCTCTATATTTTTATATTTTTTTCTATGTCGTCATTTAAATTTTTTATTGTTTCAATTATATTTGATATTTAAGTCAATTTAATTTCTATATTTTTGACATTTTCTTTTCATATGGCAATCCGAACTTTTCGTTATTTCGATTATATCATTAAACTTGTATTTTTGAGTTAATTAAATTTTTTATATTTTTGTATGAAAAAAAATGTAAAGTGAGATTACAAAATACATATCACACTCTATTTATGTCAAAATATATAATTTAAATTAATTTAAAAATATAGGTGTAGAGGTATAATTGAAACAATAAAAGTTTGACTTACCATACAATAAAAAGTTTAAATTAAGTTAAAAATATACATATATTTTTAAATTCGTGTAATTAGATAAAAAATAAAAAAAATAAAAAAAAGTTTAGCCATTAATTCCTTTTCTAAACTTGTAATCTTTCATCAGTCCACCACTTTAGTTCCAACTCCTCTCTTAAGAATTACAATTAATCGGGAATAGAATGAATGTGTACATATTGGTCTATCTACATTATTTTAATCCAAATGGGTACGAATTCGGATCCGGGTTCTGACAGTTCAAACCTTACCTTTATTCGACGAGTTTGCTTCTTCCACGGCGTCAAAGAAGCAATATTACGATCCAATGGTTCCAGAACCATCTTGACCCAATAGCGAAGTGGGGCCCGGCCCACTTTTCACAAGAACTACGGCGCCACGTGTCAAGCCAGGTCCCTCTTGCCAACCGGTTTTTCAGTCAGATTGGGCCTCTTTCTAGGGCTTATATATCTCTGTTATCAGATAATGCTTCGATCCTCCTCTCTCTCGCTCGTTCTCTCTAGCCGCCTCACTGTCCAGCTCTCTCTCTCGCAGCTCTCTTCTCCGATCAGGTAAGTTCCTTCTCACACGTGTCAGATCTGTTCGAGTTGAATGTTTCCATAGCTCTGCCAAACCGCAACACTAGGACTTCGTTTTATTTGCCTTGATTGCATCGAAGGGTTTCCATTCTTGTTGTCCTTTGTTATTCCGACGATTCTCTCTGTCGAAAGGATCGATCTTGGAGGTTGACGTTGGAATATTTGTCCGCGGTGTGGCAGAATTGTAAAATAAAACCAAGGGCCCAAAACTAGATAGCGGAAACCCTAGTTGTTTGATTTTACAAATCTTTGACGGTCGTTAGTTGATTGGGTTGGTGCTTAATTAGTTGTAGATGGATAGATTTGAGCTTGTGATGTCTCTGACAAGTGATATGGTTCATAACATTTCTGGATTTTTGTTGGAATTGTATGAGGTTCTATTTTATCATGTCCTAAGGTTTTATACATATGCATCCAGAGGGTTTTTGAAGATTGCAAATAGTGTCAAACTGGAAGGAGAATGAAGAACTTATTTACGTTGTCATGAGCTTAAAATTTTACTTTTGGTGTGATACGGATTGATTTCTCTCTGGCACCTCTCTCTCTCTCTCTCTCTCTCTCTCTATCTATCTGTCTATCTTATCTATTTTGTTTATTCTTCTTGTCTTCCGTTTATATTTTACATGATTTTGTGTTGCGAGGCTTAACTTTATCATGAATATTGCTATTGCTCATCTTTTGGTTCTTCTATACAATAATGAACACTTCTTTGGGTCCAGCTCTTTGTGCATTTTTAAAATCCCCCACACCCTCCTCAAGAGAACCTGAAGGTTTTTTAGTTGCTATTGTCTTTTCTTCTCTTTAAAAGAGCAAGATGAAAAAACTACGGAAATGGTACTTTTGTTTTACCTTATTTTAACTTAACTCTTTTTCCAATTGTTATTCAATTATTTCACGAGGTATAATTATTCTTATTATTGTTTTTCAGAGTATGTTCATCCAGAATGGTTAATAAAAAGTTAGTCATTTTAAGTAGTTGTCACGTATCAAGTACTACAAATTTTTTGTGCCACTTTTTCCGTTTAAAAGTTGGTGCCTAGTGGACCTGAAGTAGTTAATGGGTATTGCAGACTATATTTACATTAAGCTTCTATGCTATAATGGTGGGATATGATGTTTTCGCTATTATTGGTCCTTTTTTTAATAGTTGTTTCATGTTTTAGCCACAATATTAAAAAAAAAATGTTTGAGAAGATGTAGGGTTTTAAGTTTTTTATACTTACATGTCAATTGGGTTTGCTTGTCTTTCTTTATTGAGGTTGTGTAACCCTCAGGATCTTGTATGGACTACATGAAGTAACCTATATTCTTTTGAAGTCGATCTCTTTACGTGCTATTGATGTTTGTGTGCAAATTCTATTTTATGAGTGCTTCAGGTGATGTTCACCATTCAGATATTGTAGCAACATGGTATTGTGGTTTGTTAATCTAGTTCACAGTGCTAACTTTTACTCTCTCTATTGGTCTATAATAATGTAAAATTGGAGTGTAATTTGCATAGCTATGTAACTAATGTTTCAAGAATATACCTAGCAAAAACTTCAATCAAGTCCGTCTTTAAAAGTTGAATGTGATAGAGGTCATTGAAAACTTTATTTGTAAAGGAAGATTTAGTTGAGTTGACCAATTATACAAATTATCTTTCCTCTGACAATGTTAAGTTGATTCTTTCCTGCATGACTATTAACACAGAAATTAAACCACGTGGTAAGTTCTGTTGCGCTTCTATTGTGATTTTCATGCTTGTAAGGTGCATACTTTGTCCCTTTTTTACTGTGAGCTCAAAATTTTTAGCCGATGAATTAAAGTGGTTCAGCTGACTTATCATAATTGTAATATTTGTGTTGTATAAACATATAGTATAATATATTTTTCTGTGTGTACGGGCTAGGTACTGTCTTTGTAATGTGATCTATGTGAGTCTTTTTCAGAAAATTGATAAGATAACAAAACTTATATCAACAACAGTATATCAAGCCTTCTAGCTTGCCAATCAGTTTTATCTATGGCCATATTCTCTGGTAGCCCTTATAACTAACATAATAGCTAACAGTCTCCCACTAAGCATAAAAAACAAAAGAAATGAGTACAAGATCAAATCTAGAAAATCATCTGTTGTTATTCTTTTCAACCCTGTCTATCAGCGTGAGCCATTTTGGTAGCATTAAGTGGTGGTTTTATCTCTGATTAAACTTGTTGATTTGACAGAAGTAATCCAGATTTCAACTATAACTGAAATTTTGATCCCCATTTGGAGCAATGTTCTGCAACTATGAGGTTTTTGCACCCAACCCTTCCAACAAAATTCTGAATTTATGCAGAACTTGTTACTTTACGGACCTGATTTCTGCAATTGCAATTTTTACAGTTGATCGGATTAGATTGGCCCTATTCTGATATGATTTCTCTTGATTGTGGACCATTTGCTTCTTCTGATTGCTTGTGTCTAGATTTTTTTTTTAATAGGAGTGTGGAGAAGAGAAGGCCACCTGATTCAACTTTTCCTTAATTGTTTCCTCTGTTATTGGCAATTGGTAGCTTGGAGTGTTTAAACAGCTGCTTCCATTTTGTTTGTCTCCAGCTGATGGCTTGAAGTGCAAGTGCTTGTTTTGGAGGATGTGAACATCAGATGCTATAAATTATTTATGGTTTTCTTTTAGGAGATCATGCAGATGGGGGCACAAGTCAAGTGCCTGAACACTAAATGGTACTTGGCTTTTTAGCAAGTTGAAGTAGCCATTATCCTATCAAAATAAATAATTGAACTCTTATGATTAAGCGACTGTTTGTCAGATTCTCTGGGAATGGTGCTGTTCTTCGTGATTGAATGTTCCAATAATGCCCATATTTTCTTTGCATCTGAAGTGGAGATCAATGGGGGCACAATTTTTACATACCTCTGTTCTGTCTAAGAAGCTTCCAAACAATGTTTTCTGATTCTTTGTTTTTGTTTATTTTTTGTACCACACCTGCAAGGAAGTTGTTTCCAGTGCCTCTTAAAGGTTCCTGATGAGGCATCTGATGTCAGTCTGCATGGTTGCAGTTTGTTGCTGGTCTGCGGTACCCATGCCCGGTTATACCAGATTGTGTGGGGAGGGTGTAGTTCTTGGTGCTGGTACTTTTATAATTGTTAGTGGAAATATAATTTGGAGGATGCTTTATTTAGGAACTTATCTAATAAAATTTCTCTCTCAACTATTGTTTCCTAGATACAGAGGTGTTTTGTATATGCTGCTTTTCATTAAGGTCATACTCGTTGAGGAGTATTACACTTAATAAATTGACAACTAACAGAAGATGTGGAAACAACAACATATCCAGTCGTTATCCCACTATGTGGGGTTGGCTACATGAATTCTAGACTTCTATGTGGGTTACATCCCAACAGATAGTTTGTCTAGAATTCATATTTGGATCCGACTAGGTTTTACGCTGGCTGTCGGCTACCTAACGCAACCCTCTTCCTTTATCTGGGCTTGGGACCGGCAGTGGATAATATCTCTTGTCAAAGCATTCATTGTGGAATTAACACTAAGTCAATCAATAGAGAACTGAAAATTTAATATCAGTCCTTGAAATTATTTTGAAATATATGCCATCATCTTGTAATTCAGTTAGTGAACTACTTATTATAAAAACAGTTTAAGTTGGTGAACCTTGGAATCTGCCATGTCTAATAAAAAAAGTAAAATTAAGAAATTTTATAAGGGCATGCAATCAGGTGTCACGACACATTCACTACTATCTTTGTGAACTGCTCTCTTGAAAAGCTGGTGCTTAACATTGGATTTTGGATTGATACCAAACGGCTGGAGGTCTTGGTTTTTCTTGTTGAAGGAAGAAAAAATTATGCTTAACTATGTTTAAGATAAGAAAGCAAATTTGGAATCTAGAAAAGATGAAGTGATGATTTAATTTAGGGTATTGACGTTAGAGATTAATTGCGTTTGGGTAATTGAATGCTTAGGGAAGCAGCAAAAGCATAAATCTCCAAGTCATTTGCAAATTGCTAGCAATGGTTAATTGGCATATTGTTGATGGTATTTCATACAGTTAGTTGCTTCCTCATTTACTTAGCTTTCTATATTTAACTTTTATAGGTCAGAATCCCTACCCTCTCCTGTGTGTGTTTTGTTGTGCACATGCCATGACATCTACACACATTCTTAATCTTATTTGTATGCAACAAATTTCTCTCCTTTGCCTGAATTATTGCCCTCTTTGGTCTCATTTGATGGTTGGGTTTCTAATGTTTTCTTGTTGGTATTTTTGTATGTGTTGTCTTTATGTCTGGTGATAAACCAAGAAACAGTAAATTGAATGTGCTTTGTGAATTAGGCCTGATTATTATTTGGTTAAGACATACAGAGGTATATAAATTATAAGTATTCTTCCTATATCTACGAAAATGGTGTAATTATGTGCCCGAAATTTCTAGTGTTGACATCAACTAAAGCAGTGATGAGTTCTACCAAAGAGTTGATCATTTCTTGTTCCAGTATTAGTGCATTTGAATTTTTTGTGATAAGTTCAAATTTATTAAAATGATTACTCTGTTAGCTGATTTTCCTAGCTATTTTTCAGGCCATAGTTTTTTTGTTTTTTGGCAAGCTCTATAAAGAGCATAATGTTTATTCCTTGCGATTGCAGATTGTCTATATCATCTGGATTACAGCATAGATCGTGGTCTAAGCTAAGGAAATACTTGTGTTACATATTGCTCCCCTGTTGGAATTGCTCAAGTTTTATGCTTCTGTTGGAGCATGTCCAACAATATTGTGTCGCAGCCATTCCCAGTACCAGGCAAGCAGATGGATCCCATTCCCAACAAGCTAGAAGTGCCAATACCAAACATGAGACTGGATATGATAGGTGGTATGTATGATAGTGCTATGCAGCAATTTGACATATCAAACAAGCAAATGGGACTGGTGGAACCCATTTCCGGCAATGTACTGGCATTAAATGGGCCAAGGGGACATATGGAGCAGCCGGTAAGCGGCTTTGGTATGCAGCAGTTTGTGATGCCAAATCAGCAGGTAGGTGATATGGGAGCCATGTCAAATAACCTGGGTGTGCAATATATATCATTACCCAGTAAGCGAACAGCCATGGGAGAACCCATGTTTAGTAGCCCTAGGGGACAGCGGTCCTTGATGCCGAACAAGGGTGTGGCCCAAATGGAGCCCATGTCAGGAAGCCTGGGGTTTCACCAACTAATTTCAGCAAATAGAAGAAGTGTACAGGTAATTTCGCAGTCTGGCAATCTAGGTTCAGAAAACACACCTGTAGCAAATAAGAAAATGGCAAGGAATGAATCCATTCCTGGTAGATCTGGCAATAAGAAATTACAGACTCCAAAGAGTAGAACAACACAAATGGAACCGTCTCCCAAGGGTCGGACTGAGTCATTTGAATCCGTAAGGTCAAAGATGAGGGAATCATTAGCTTCTGCCTTTGCTTTGGTTACTCAGAAGCAAGGGAAAGCTTCAAATGGAGAAGATAAAGCTGAGAATGAAGTTGCAATGCCTCTGCAGCAAACACGGCAGGAGTGTCTGGTTGCTGAATCTGCTTCTGCACCTGCTAATGTTATTGACCATGTATCTGAAGATCCTTCTGAGAATTTATCCTCAAAAGAATCTTGTCCTGCAGATAAAGATAATGATGGACAAAGCACATTACAGGTACATTTTACTGATGGAAGCATGGAAAATTCTGCTCACAGTTGGAATGTTGGACAGGAAGAACAACATAATACTATCTTGCCCAATGAAGATGTTGCCTTTAGTGACAGTTTCTTTGTAAAAGATGACCTTTTACAGGGAAATGGACTCGCTTGGGCTTTTGATGTTGATGTAGGTCTGGGAGAAACAAATGAAACTCAAATTGCCAAAAAGCCAAGGTTGCTAAATGAGATGGCAGGTGGAGAAGCGATAGAGGAAGTGGTAAAATCTCCTCAAAGCTTGGCTTTTAAAATTGAGGCAGAACTTTTCAAATTATTTGGCGGTGTCAATAAGAAGTATAAAGAAAAGGGAAGGTCCCTGTTGTTTAATTTAAAAGATCGTAATAATCCAGAACTACGAGAAAGAGTTATGTCTGGTGAAATTTCCCCCGAACGTTTATGTTCAATGACTGCAGAAGAACTTGCTTCAAAGGAGCTTTCGGAGTGGCGTATGGCAAAGGCAGAAGAGATGGCACAAATGGTAGTTTTGCCTGATTCAGATGTAGACATAAGGCGTCTGGTGAAGAAAACACACAAGGGTGAATTTCAAGTGGAGGTTGAACAGGATGATGGTGTCTCAGTGGAGGTATCGGTTGGATCAAGTTCGCTTGATAGGGTTCAATCAAAGAGCAAGGGAAGAAAAGCTCACCCCTCTGCCAAAGCTGATGAAATCAAAGACAGACGAGACGTTGTAGCTGAGAAGAGTGGTTCAGAAAATCAAGATCCATCATGTAGCCTTACCATTCCAAATGATGGGACAGATTTAATGCAAGGTCTGATGGTTGATGAATTCAAGGATGCAGAATTCCTTCCTCCTATTGTCTCCCTTGATGAGTTCATGGAATCTCTTGATTCAGAACCTCCATTTGAGAATTTACCTGAGGATGGTGGGAAGAAGCCGACGGCCTCAGGCAAGGGAAGCTCAAGGGTTGGCCGTGAAGATAAGGCATCTAATCTAGCTTCTAAAGAGCCAGAGGACAGAGTCCCACAACAGTCTGATAAGATGGATGGTAAAAACACTGAATCTGAACTGAAGTTGAAATCAAGGGGAAGTCCTGTGGTAGAACCAAAACCTTCTCCTCCAACTGCTGCATCTAAAGGTGATATGGTCTGGGAAGGGGTCCTTCAGCTGAATGTATCAGCGATGGTAACAGTCACTGGATCTTATAAAAGGTGCGTTTCAAGTTTCCCTTTTTTATTTTTGGTTTTAAATTAGAGTAAGGTGCATCAAAGTTTTATCCTCGTAAGTTGTTTCATGCTTCTGTCCTCGTGTAGGTGATTTGTCTGTCTGTCATGTTCGGTTTTTTTTTCCTTAATTTCTTTTGTTCCTTTGAAACTCATTTTTACTTTTAGATTTCTTTTATGCAAATCTTGCCTGAATATTCATAATTTCAGTTACGACAGAGCCTTTATTTTTTGGTAGGGAATGAAGTTGTTTAGAATTAAAATGTAATATCATGATAGTTGTAGACTTGGAAACTCTTCCTGCTTTATGTTTATCTGGAAAACAGGTTGTAGTTTGCCTGATTATTTGATTATACAAACAAATAACTTGCGCCTGCTTATAATTATTTCTCCGTTTGGAACTTTCTGCTTCAGAGATGGATTGCGTTATTTATATTTTAATTAAAAAATTTTGTGCCGCAAACATGATATTCAGAATTGTCATGTGCTACTTAAACCATAATGTTCTCTTCACACAACGGGAAATTGATATTGATATTTGGCCCCAGATGTTGGTCTCCAGTACACCCTTGTTAACAAAATAGAGTGAGTCAGTCTTAAGTATGTGTTTACTAAGTTTTTTGGAGGACAAAATGAAGCTGAAATCCTTAATATTGCTGGTGCAGTGGTGAGAAAACATCAACAAAAGAGTGGCCAATTTCCCTTGAGATAAAAGGCAGAGTCAGACTGGATGCGTTCGAGAAATTTATTCAAGAGCTTCACATGTCTAGAAGCCGTGCAGTGATGGTATTCCTTCTCCCATTTTCTTTTGTAGTAATTGATCTCTTCTGTTGTTTGGTTGGTGCCTATCTACTCCTAAGTGGGGAAATCATGACATTTGTTTCTGTCAATGGTGTGAAACAAGTGACATGTAAGCAAACATTCTCTCTTCTGTTCATGCTTAAACAAAGCAGCATTTCCAGATTTATCCATCTGTCTCGGCTCGTGTATGTGAACTCGTACTCTTGTTCGCGCAAAAGACGCATTTAACCGAACTATTTGGAAGCTGAACCGGTCCGGTCATATAGTACAAAGAAAGACTGGTCTGGTCGCCTGCTGGCATTGCTAACCCAGACAACAAAATGGACGAGAGTGTCCTCAAAGCCCTTCTGATCGTTGTCGTTGTATATATTTTTCCCTTGATGTAGCTTCAATGAGCTGAATCTGAATACATTCTGCTCCCAAGTGATACGCCGAGAAATTAAAAAAAACAAAAAAAAAAACTGCTTGTATAAATGGAGAAGTGGTCGAACTAGACTTGTAGCCGTTAAGAACCGGTAACTTTAGCTTCGCAAGAGTTACAACAGGAAACAATCAACGTCTCACAGAACCACAGCACAGCTTTGGACATTCTAAAATATCGCAGCTTTTGCTTTAAAAAAATTTAATCTCATCCCAAAAATAGGCCAAATTAACGAATGAATTGAAAACAATTAGACCAAAAGAAAGGACATAATCAGAGGCCTCTTGTCACTAATTACATTACATTACATTACGAACTCTCTTTACTTGTTATGTTTGAACTCTCATCTTAATGCCATGTACCGACTGTTTAGCTACATAATTTTTTGCAGGTTGTTCACTTTGCTTTGAAGGAGGGATCTTCAGACGGCGACCATGCAAATCTAACCGAGGTAATTTTGCCCTCTTGCACGAGATGTGTTATTTTCCTGAAGCAAATCTAATCAAAAACTAATATCTTGTTAATCCACAGGCGGTTCATTCTTACGTTTTGGACGAGAGATTGGGCTACGCCGAGCCAGCCCCCGCAGTTGAGCTCTATTTCTGCCCTCCCCACCAAAAAACACTCGAAATGCTTAGCAAACACCTCCCCAAGGACCACACGGACCTCCTTAATTCTATAGACAATGGCCTAATTGGCATCGTTGTATTCAGAAGAGCTCATTTAAGTTCCGCTTTCTCCCCCACTTCGCACCACAAACACAGCTCCAAAAGGCACCAGCCCTTCGCTTCTAGGCGACACCAAGACAAATACTTGACTATGAATGCAGACTATACATCTTCCCCCACCCCACCTGCCAAATCTCAACCACCTGTGGAGGATGATGACAACGACGACGATATTCCTCCCGGGTTTGGCCCCGCTGCTGCCCGGGATGAGGATGACCTCCCAGAGTTCACATTCACCGGCCCCTCCAATCCCCATCCGTCCCGGGGGCGCCCGGGCGTGGGTCCTTTGAACCGAGCCTCCTTGGCTCCGAGGCCTGTAGAGAAAATTAGAGAGCTTATACACAAATATGGGCAGCCTGGGAGCAATCCCGTTCCCACTCCGGGGAATGTTGGGGCTGGACTAAGGACGTGGGACGATGATGACGATGACGATATCCCAGAGTGGCAGCCCCAGCCCCAGCCCCGGCCTCCAGTCCATGACTTCCGGCAGTCACTGCCGCATTACGCTAACCAACTTCCGGGGGTAGCAATGCCAGTGCAGACTCCGGTTAACATGGTACAAAGTAGAGGTCCGGGCTGGCAGCAGCAGGGTGGTAGGTGGGTGCAGCCGCCGGGTCCCCAGCATGCCAATTTAGTTGGCCAGACCGGCGGTAGACAGTTCGTCGGAGCTTCGCCGGTGCTGCCGGCAGGGCAGTCCGGCATGGAGTGGAGACGAAGCAGGGGTTTTTGATCTCTCTAATGTATTTGTACATAACTTAGTTTTTCCTTTCTTTTTTTTCTTTATTTTTTTCTCTAAGATATGTGCGGTTCTGTTACTATGGATCTCCTGTGGGCATGGCATCCGTTTGCTTGTAAATCTTTTAGAATCAGTTCAACGTTTTGACATCTTTATAATCTGACAATATAATTTCCACCCGTTGGGAATAATCCAATCCTTCAATTCTAGCTTATGAAAATGATAATCTAAAAAGTTGGGCCAATATTTATTATTATAATTGTGAGTGTCCTGTTGTATCTCGTGGTGCTCGTGTCGTGCCAACGCCTTTCAGCTTGACAACGTGAATCATGCCAGTCGACAGTTGATTGGCCCGACTCCCTTTTCAAGGGGTTATGTGCTTGTGACGCATAATATTTTGGTATTGTTATGATGCAATTTTTTTTTTATTCTGGTGTATTTAAATAATGTATTACTACTTGTTATGACTTTGGGACAAAGTTTGAGAAACTTATTGAATTTTTTAAATTTACTTAAATTAGTATTTGATTAGTTAAATTTAGAGTTTAATATTTAATGTTTTATAAATTAATCAGATTTGACATTATCACATGAATTTAAATAAAACCCAAAAAAACATTAATATATAAAGTGACATAATTATAAAGCAATAGATTTTCATATGATTATGGATACCATTAAAAACTATGGTGCTTTTTACAAAAAAACCTAGAGTACGTTGCTTATGCTTTAAGGTAACTAAAACTATTTTTGAAAAAAAGAAAAACCAAAATCAGTGATGAAACACATGTTACTAAATGATCAAAATTATTGTCTAGTAGACAAACATAATCAGTGAAAAAACAACACATAATATAACGAGTCTTAATTTTATGATTATGTGAAATCGATTACATAAATATCCAAGTTCTAGATCATGTGCTTGTTGGACTCGTCTCTCCGAGAAAGGTAAAAACTGGAGTATAGGTGACCCAAAACTCAATATAGGACTAATTTCAATGGTGAATTGCTGCTCCTACAAATTTACTCTCTGCGTTCAATCCTGGAGTACTACCGAACGGATAAGGGATTAGGAAGTCGTCGATGACCAATTAATCATCTAGAGCTTCCCAGGGTCGGCTTTGCTCTTAACTCTTCTGCTTCAGTCACCAGTCAGTTCATCCCGAGCCACTGTAATGAGACACAGCCGATCCTGATCTCTGTTGCTTTCTTCAATCCTGCCAGACAGTATTGACAAGACAAGAAAAAACAAAAGGGCGAGTTATGTGCTTGCCTTATTCTTCATCCAAAGAACAACTAGAGGGAGATCAGGAATTAAAGCTTGGCTCTTATGCAGTTAATCACAACCTCTAGGCCAAAACAGCTCATGTAGGGATGAGAGGGCACGAGAACACATTCAGACTTTCTATTTTCCATTTAGCAATTTTTGGTATATGAACATGTTTTCCAATTTCCTAAAAATGGGTTGTTTTTCACAGCTGAATAGCTCCTTTTGGTATCTCAAACTAGTTTTTAAAAGAAAGTTAAAAGATTACAAGCAACTGAATAATCAAACAACCTGATTGGGCAAAATCGCAAGGATGATCTTCAACAAAAAAGAAAAGATGTAAAAAACATGGATATATGCTGGATTTAAAGGGTTCTTAGCTTTTACCCATCCAGGTTAAGAAGAAATTGGGGTAAAACCATCCACCCTCCAATAACTCCATATTTGATCAGGAGACCAAAGCACCATATATACACACACGCATTTGAATTGGGGACCATGGTCATATGTAATGCTAAATCTAAGACAAATTGCCAGGGAAGTAACAAAGGAGTATGCATACCAACAACAGAAAGCTATACCTCCCTGTTCTTTGTGATCCACTGTACAGCTACTCAAGGCTGCAAGGCAATTTACTCTTGACTGGAGATGGCTTCTGCCATGCTAGCAAGAGTTCAGCCAATATATGTTTGAAGATAGACCAGAAATTGCTGGACCTGCCAGATCCTGCTGATCCAAATCTTTCATGACATATAAATGATATATAATAAAAAGAATATAAGCAAATACATATTTTGTTGCGTACCCACCATGTCAAGTAAATACATATTTTGTTGTGTACCCACCATGTCAGATCCTCCATTTGTCTTTTGTTGCACACCCATCATGTCATATAAGCAAACACATATTTTGTTGTGTACCCACCATGTCACATCCTCCATTTTTTGAAATCAGGGTTCCAACATGTCTTTCATGTTTGTGCTTCTGAAGAGAGTAAAAATAAACAACATTACTACCAAATTCTCAGAAACCAAATAAAGTACAGAAGAATTAACCAATTACAGTATGCTTCATCAAATGACATAATTTCTTTTTTCTGAATAAATATAAAATATATGGAAGAGACTAGAACCGACAAAAGGACAAAAGCCTACTTACAACAAAAAAGTTACCAACAAATCATCATCATCAACTACATCTTATCTTAACAAAGTTAGGATTAATGGCACGGCATTCATAATGTCAATTGACTCCTAAAAGTCACATTGAAAATATAAATCCACGCAAAAGAATAATGTGGCAAAATTTTTACCCTTCTTGATGCAACCCTCTAAAGAGCATGGAGACATTTCATGAGACAGTTGTAAATGAAGATGATTGATATGGTTAAAAAAAAAAAAGCAAAAAAAGAAAAAGAAGAAGAAGAAAATCAGGGATGGCCATGCTCCCTGAGCTGCTCAAAAAAGTGAAATAAAAATTGCCAGTAAATATAACAAAATAGACTGTCAAAACCCTGAAAGACTCGAGCTCCTTTGATGCCAAATGTGCCACATGCCACAAAGAAGGAAAACTTAACTCTTTACTACTGCTTTTTCTGGTGGTTTGCCTCAATCTGAAACCAATATTCTTCTGTTCCCCTGGTGCTGACGTGCCATAGAGGAAAAGGTGTAGAAAATTTGGACAAAGGAACTACAAAATGGTAAACTCAAGCAAACTATTTTGATAACATAAAAGCTAGGGCGCCTAAACAGACGATGCAAAGTTTATAAATTAAAACAAATTACTTGAATAGTTTTATATAGTGTATTAGTACTTTTTCTTCTGTAGAGCATACAACCTTAGTTCAGCTTCAAACTAGCGAGGCAATAATTCCTTGTCTATGCAATTCAATGACCTGCTTACATTGTCAACCCAATAAACCAATTAAAGCATATTTTGGATTTCCTAGCTCTTAGATGGATCCAATTTTGTTCACCCATTTAAGGAAGCAATCTTAGATTTTGTTATTTGTCTTTATAATGGATTATGCAACTCAAATGACGTGACCTGGTTCCAGAAAGACAGGCTAATGTCCAAATACTAAGTAAAAATCAGAAAAAGCATAGATTCAAGAACAATATAATTCATACCTTTAGCAAAGTGTGAAAGTTAATCTACATTGGATCTCTTTTGGAAAAAAGCTGGATTTAACTGAGAGGATCCAGTTTGGTGATAGCAGAACATGATATTAACCATCTTATGTTCTCTTGATGAATTAGCCTACGACTATTGGTCCATGATGTGTCTCCTTCTCATCATTACCAGACAACACAAGCTCCAGACGCTTTGCAATCCTACAAAACCCATTCATCCAACCTCTTGACATTTCTCGGTGTAGAATCTCTAAAGAAACTGCATTAGGTTCACACCCTTCCATCAGCATTTTCTTCAATAGCAAAATACTACCCCCAAATTTGCCTCTCTTGAGCATCGCCTCCAGTATTGTATTGTAAATCGAAATAGTTGGAGTGATGCCATTGTCAATCATTTGGTCCTGCAGCAGAAGTGCTGTTAATACCTTGCCTTCCTTGCAAAGGCCATAAATGAAGGATCCAAAGGTAAATGCATCAGGCTTTAATCTTTGGCCATACATCTCTCTTAACAACTGAACCACCAGCTGCTCATTGCCTTCTCTTATGGAAGCATGTATAAGAATGTTGTAAGTTATCATATCAGGTAAGAAGCCATTGCTTCTCAAGTATTTGAAAATCCAATGTGCTGTTTCAAGATATGAATACCTGCAAAGGCTACACATAAGCGTATTAAAAGTTACTATTGTGGGACTAGGACCATTTGACATCATAACTTCCAATAGCTTCAAACAATCTCTAAACTTCCCAACCATGCAAAAATATTGAATCAAACAAGTTGAACCAACCACATCCAACTTGATGCCTTCATACTCCATTCTGTATAAAATCCTTCGAATCATTGGTGAATTTCCCTGTTTGCAGGCTGCAGACAGAATTGTGTTGAAAGAAACCACATCAGGTCCATTTGCACCCCACTCTATATGGTCAAAGAGTTCCAGAGCATCATCAATGTTGTCATGGCAGAAGCCTTTCAAAATTGTGTTATATGATATATTATTTGGTTCTAAACCTTTTTCCATCATACTCCTCATCAAGGATAATGATTCACTTGACCTATTCTCATGAGATAGAATATTTAAGTATATATTACAAATTGCAACATCCACAGTACATCCTCTTGAAACAATGTGAAGTAAGATTTTAGTGGCAATCCCCGTATTCCCCCCTTTTAACAGCCCTCCAGCCAAAGCAGCATAAGTGAACTCATCAGGATGCAATCCCTTTTGGTCAATAATCTGGACGAACTCACCAATTTTGGCAATTCTACTTTGATGACAAAGTTCACGGAGAATTATGTTGTATGTGACTAAATCTGGATCACATCCTTCCTTCTGCATCTTATCCAAAAGACCTAAAGCCTCTTCAATCTTCCCATCATCACAGAGAAACCTTAAAACTGCAGTGTATGTTATTACGTTAGGCTTGCAGCTACCAATTTGCATTTCACTCAAACACTTAAAGGCTTCTTCCCATAACCTTTCCTTGCAAAAACCATAAACCAAAGCTGTATATGAGCACACATTGTGAGCAAGACCCTTCTTCTTCAAAGAATAAAACAAAACCAAGGCTGTGTAGCTGTGGCCAGTCTTACATAGAGCCCATAGAATTGGATTGTAAGTATACGCACCTCGGAAACAGCCCTTTTCAAGAAGAACAGAGAACACAAAGCATGCCTCAGGGATCATCCCAGATTTACTAAGACAAACAATTAACAAATTCATGGTGTCTTCAGATGGAAAATAGCCCAATCTCAACATGAACTTGAACACACTGAGTGCATCCAATAAGTATCCGGGCTCCAACGATTTTGTCAACAATTTTGACAACAATCTAAATGAAGGCACAAATCCACTTGAACACATTTCCTCTACTAAAATGAATGTATATTTGATGTTCCCATGAGAAAGCATCCCATTCAAAAGGGCATTGAAGGTCAATGCATTTGGGTATGGCCCAAACCTTTTCATCCCAATATAAACATCAACCAACTCATCCAACACCACCTGCTTCGATTTCAAACAACAATGTATCAAAGCATTATAATCATACACAGTGGGCTTCCCCGGGACACTCCTCATGAGATTCAAAGCCTTAAGAGCTTCCGATACGCAACCCGAGGCTGCATAGCCCTGCATTCTACGCTGTAATTCAACATAATATGACTCGCAGGCACAACTATCTTCAGAAAAATCCAAAACTTGAACAGCACATGACGAACAAAGAGGCATAAATTGATGCAAAACAGGAACCTTTTTAAGAATCCCACGGGAAGTACTTCCTATAGCAATTCCATATAAATTCATTGCCCAGTGACAGCATTACCTGTTCCAGCCCCGATATAACTAAACTATGTCGTTGATTTCAACGAAAACGAACAAGATAACTCGCCGTTTGGTTCCTGAGAAGACTTAGGACACTAAAATCAAACAACGAGCTTGGTGAGAAACACAGGGAAGAATTCTGTACTTCTGTGAGCTACTCTGCGAGAAGGGCAACCAGAATTAGGGCTTACTTTGGCCCCATTTATGGGAGAGAGTAACTCGCCGTTTCTAGAAAACCGGTTCCGCTTTGAGAAAAATGCCGTTTATGGGTTCTAATTTATAGATATTAATTATTTATTTTATTTAATATAAAAATATAAACAACATCATGTATTTATATATAACAAATATATTAAATAGGCCAATCAAATTTAGATGGGTGATCGTTATCTCACTAGATTTATGACCTTGATGCATTTATCAATTAATATCGGTTAGTGTTATTGTTGTATGTGAAACTTCAGACGACATCGTTTCTGGTAGGAGGTGGAGGGTAATTTTGGCAACCATTTTATAGCTCAAAAAGACAGCGTTTTGAGCTCTCAATGGAGGGCCAAAACGACAACCTCTCCGGCCGTTTCATAAGGCGTGCTGATTGCTGTCCTTTTCTTTGTCTGCCTCTTCATCTCTTCCGATCGTCGATGTTCTGATCTTTCCTTTATACGACTCAATCTCCACCGCTTGAGTCTGCTTTATATCAACTACAGTTGCCTCGAGATGATCAAGGGAGACGGCCTCCGATACTCACTGCTTCAAGGGTTTGTTCTGTTTCAATAGTTTTAGCTCTCATTTTTCTTTTAATGTTTTGTTTTTTCTTTTGTTCCGAGTGTAAGCCTCTGACCTTGAGTCTGTGGTTATGGGGCAGATTTAGATCATTGAGGGTTCCCCTTTTTTGTTTGTGTATAGTGAGTATAGAGAGCTGTTTATTGATTCTTTGTTTTGTATTCGGTGGCTGTAAAGACTTTATCCCTATAGTGCAGTGATCTCCCTTCGTCGGAGCTCAACGTGGACGTAGCCCTCTTTATAGGTGAACCACGGTAAATCTCCCTGTGTTGATATTGTTTTTCGTTTGATTTATGTTCATGAATGCTTACTGTTTTTTATCTCTGTTAAGTTTATTGTCCAGTCACTCGATTGAGGTTTATAAAGGTTGATTTAGGGTTTAAGCTTCGGCTTATCCCAACAGTTATCTTTCTTTTTTTTTGTTTTATTTAAAAATTTTGATCAAACGATTATTGACAGGTATACCGTATACTTGATGATCTCACGGATTCACAAATCAATAAATAGTTGCCACGTGTTAATTTTTAATTGATTTAATAAATATTAAATATTAAAATATATTTAAAATTTTAGCTAAAATTTATGAAATTTTATCTAAAGAATCTAGTGATTTTTAATTTTAAAATAATTTTAATAATTAATAAAAATATTACAAAATAAGATGTATTTATTAAAAAATAATATAAATATTTTCAGATTAAAAATAAAACATATTTTTATCAGATGCATAAATTTATAATATTTATTTTTAAAATTTATAATAATTCTATCTAAAATTAACAATTAATCTACTAATTACTTTCAATTATTGCTGATTTTATATAAAATTATTATGAATTTATATATATCACGTTAATTCACAAGAATTATTTATCAAACTTATTTACGAATATAATATTTTTTTATTTTTTTATTACATGTAAAACTAATGTTCAGCATTACACATAAATAAATAAGAGAAAGTATTAAAATGGCCCTAGGGCATAGCTCAGTTGGCAGTGGGCGGGTAGAGTTGCTCCCGAGAGGCAAGGATCGAGTCGGGCAAGTCACAGTGTGGGATTTCCTACTCCTCAGGGGTCCTTGTAGGCGGCTCGCACTGGTTCTCCCCGTGACCATGGCGGCTGGGTTCCTGATTTACCCCCCTCACGTGGTGTGGGACAGTTTGTGGGGGGCCCTCGAAGTGTGGGTTAACACCTTTTTTGTTTCGAGAAAGTATTAAAATGAATTGTAGAAAAAAAAAATATGGTGGGGCCCACCGGCCTGAGAATCGACAAAAGCCGATCTCACCGTAAACCGTCTCGCTTCTTCACCTTTTCTCTTCCCCCACCAAAACAGAAAGAGACAGAGTTATATATGTAAAGAGAGAGAGAGAGAGAGAGAGAGGGTGAATTACGAGCATCCTTCGAATCAAGCGATCGCGAAGAGGGTAGGGTTTCAGACGTCTCGGATCACTTCCATCCGTCCGGCTCCATTTGCACGTGAGTTCTAATTATCTCTTACACACCGCCGCTGTGATCGTCACGATCTTCGCGTTGCGTAATTCTCTCTTTCTTGTTCTGCTTCCGATCTCGCGAGTTTGGCTCTCGATCAGTTTCCAGGATCGCATGATTCTAGATCTTTTTTTATGATTTTAACTGGAATCCTAATATTCATTTGACGCGAACTAGCGCTGTAGATGAAATAAGTTTTGTTGTTTAATTTAGAGATCACTGGTATGTTTCAAGCGTATAATATGATTTGCTTCAGTTGTTTGCTTCTGTATGCGTGCGCAGATATGTTTGTTTGTCAATGGATTTCCTATGATGTATGTTTCAAGAACCAAGATGGCTTCTGGTCTGATTTAATTTACTTACTATTAATGGCGCTGTCGAGTTATGTTCAGTTGGAAAAGTATGAACAATCTACTGTCTTCTTCACTGGGATCATCTCTGGAGACGTTAAATGTGTTATATATATATATATATATTATTGTATAGGCTCTTTGTGTGCACAGTATACAATTAGATGCATAAAACTAGGAAGCAAAATGAAAATGTTGATTACACATTTGTACTACGTTTATTTTTTTTCTTTGTGTATTTGAATGTTCTGAAGTGAACTGGTGAGACCTGCAACGCTAGCTTAGACTGGCCGAGTGGCCCAAAAAAGGCCAGCTGGTTAAACCAATTTTTTTTGTTTAATCTGTTATAATTATTTTTATTTATTTAATTAATTATTTTGGAGCCTGAGTCGGTGTTTTCCCTTGCCCTTGTCCCTCTTGCTTTCCCCAGTCAATCTTCCGGTCTGATCTTCATATCATTAGTTTCCCTTTTTCTTTCCTCCCATTTCTTATATGTACAAAATTAATTACGTTTTTATTGACATACTATGAAGATCAACTTTACCAGTTTGATTCGGAAGTTGTCTAAATTGTGTGGCTTTGTCAATAAGTGAAACATTTAGTTTTTGTAGATAATGCGGGAAAATTTAGTTGTGCAAAAATTTGTCTAGAAACTGTGTCCTTGGAAGTTGACATCATGCCCGTATGGTTTTATGGATTTGTTTGGTTTTCTATGCTTTTATGTTAGTCTTGCTATCAGCAATTTATATTCATGAGTTAAAAAATGTCTTGCAATACCTTGCACAAGCCTCCAATCATTATAGTTATGGAATTAGAAATCTGAAGGTTTAACCCTACACACAGAGTTTGTATCTTCAAATATGTTATTTCGTTCAGAATTCCGAATAAAGTTTGTTAAGGTCTCAGATGAGTACATCCATGTTCGAGTGTCTTAAGTATATTTTTATGGTTTAGGTAACAGGGGTGTAGTACAGATAAAACTACTATTCAACTGTGTTTGTACTGCTGTTTACCTCATAGTATTTTTTTTTTGGAAGTACAGCAAAAATAAACATCCAAGTCAATTTTACCATGTGAGAATCCTCTTTCTTTTTCCAATATGTTTTTGGTCCTTTCTCCGAATAGGTAAAATTCCTAGCATGTAAGAGTATGTAAGCATTTATCAGAGAAGTGGAAAAATATCTGATGGTGAAAGACTTATAGAAAGCATTTAACATAGTCTTACAGTTAGATCAACAGTAGATGTCTGTAACCATAATTTCAGAAATTCAGTCCATGCAAGTATGCTTGATTTTTCTGGTTGCCTTCAGATGTGAAAACGTTCAAACACTTGCTTACTGCTAATACTTGAACACCAATATATATGTTGGAGAAAACATAGTGGATTATGTACTTATGTACTATTCTTATTTGTATAACCAAGTGCGACTGATACGCATACCTTGAAACCTTTTCATTTGAAAGCCAAACATAGAGTGATATGTACAAAAACTATATTTGGTTGTCTGGGAGCACTCAGACATCTCAGGTCACAAGTTATTTATCATTTCATCTTTTTTCTTCAATCAGGGTGAAATAAATGATAATGAATTGGGCTTCCATATTTTGGTCTTGGGCATTAATATATTATGAATGAGCTGTTTGTTCCTCTACTTGTGGGATTTGCCAAATAGATTATTGTCATGGCTTTTAAGAAAATCCAGATGCTGTGGTTGTTAGAAGAATAGACTGATGAGTCAGTGATGCAGACTCACGAACGTGAACACAAGAAAACAAAAGCTTACTCAATAAACTTGAATCAGTTCAATAATCAAGACTCTGCTTAATAACACATAAAAAAAGGATTTATATAGACTAGAAATCCTATCTATTTAGGAAACATTTCAAAGATCAAAATTGTATCCTAATTAGAATAGAAATATAATCTTTCCAAAACTATTTAGGAAAGAAATAAACTAAAATGTACTAAAACAAGTAACAAAATATATTAATTTCTATTTTTTTTTCCCTAGGATAATATATCCCTTCTTGTCCCTCATCTCATAGTTTCAGTAACATGCACCCTTTTCATCTAGAAGTTAAAAGTTATGCTTAGGCATGCCATTACTTTTATATATGCATGCAAATTATGGATATGGTTAATTTTTTTTCATGTTTTCACCATTCTTTGGAGACCAAATTCTTGTAAGCTAGTTTTGTATTGAAATATAATTCCAAGTATAAGAAGCATTTCTAGTTTTGATTTATTTTTAATCTTGTATTAAAGAGGTGCCTTTCCTGTTGTCATCAGGTTTTAAATAGTAGTGTCCTATGAACTGAGGAAATGAAGACAGGAACATCTTCCTTGAATCCATATGCTGCTTCTTATGTACCACTTTCAAAAAGAAGCACAATTGGTGAAAATAAAGTTTATAGTACTGGTGATGCGGCAATCGGGTTTGGACCTCACTCCGAAAATGCCATACAGAACCAGATGAATACCCTGAAGGGAAGCACTTTCCATGATTCTTATGGTTCATCATCTCAAAGTCCAAAAGAGGACGCAGCGAAACAGGCCATGGATGATGATTTTGACATGGATTTGGCATATCTTCAGATGACATTTCCTGGTATATCTGAAGAATCCCTTTCAGATGTCTATTTGGCAAATAAGAGAGATTTGGAAGCCACAATTGACATGTTGAGCCAACTTGAGGTGAAATTTTTTTACTTCTAAAAATTGGGGAATTGCCTACTATGCTTCATTGAATTGGTTAGGTTTTGAATATTGCATAGCATGCCATGTTATGGAGTGTCCCGCTCTTATATTTTTCTAGGAAGTGAAGTCCCTATCTATGAGGGCCTTTTTTTATGGGTGCATTGTCCTATACAACCCAGGCCATTTGATACTACTGCTGCTATTTTAATTATTTTTTTTTATTTTAAGTATTATGATGATGTAAGAAGCATTGGGGAGTCAAACCACCCTTTTGCATTTGATTTTCTGTGAAGTAAAGTAGATTGATAACAAGAAAATATTAGAAAGAACAAAGAAGCTTTTGAAGATGGAAATTGAATCCAAATGACCTGCCTTTTTCCTAGCTTTGGATGACATCAGCTTCTTTATTTGGGCTGTGATTGGTGATCTTATTTAATTTAGAAGGTCTATATGACTTGAGGCATCAACTAATATATGTAATGTTATCTATCTTAATTCTACTTTCTCAAGACAAACCCCTAACACCTGCCTGGGGAGGTAATTAGGTTCAAGTAGTTGTGGTACCACACTAATTCTAGAACTTGAACTTTTTTCGTTTCAATACAGTATTTTGTTCATACGCTTTTGCATTCTCAATTGTATAGTTTGTTCAATTTCAATCACCAGAAAATCTGATTGCTTGACCGTATAACTTGCTTCTTGGCTAAATTTTGCCAATGCATTACATATAGTCTTTTGTCAATTGACACTAGATTCAGTAGATTATTTGCTTTCTATGCTTTATTACAGAAAACTGATTTATCCTATTCATTCTAAGGCCTTTTCTTCACGACATCCGTTTTGTTTGATTTTTCCTCTTGATTGTCAGTTTGTAGATACTAGCTGCACTGGAGTTGACTGTTCATTAGCATTTAGTACAAAATTAAGGGAGCAAGGCTTTTTGTAGTCACTGGATCTAAAATATGTTAACTTGTTTGATCAGCCCACAGTTTGCAGCTTGCTTGGTGAACCTCTGTGACAAAAATGTCATTAAACTGTCAACATATTGACCAAGCTTTGTGAGTTTATTTAATTTCTTTGAATCTAAGACACCTGAATGTTCGATCATGCTTTAACCTTGCTGTTCAGCTGATTGTAGGAAAAGAGATGTAAACCTGCTTTTTTTACTAGTTTGTAAGAAAGTATCGTACAATGAATTACATAAGCAGCAATTTGCCCATTCTGATTTTATTTTTTCTCAAGTAAAACTCATTATTTGTAGGTGTGGTGTCAGAAATCTTGTTTTTTTACCAAGAACCAGTTGTCCTGTTTTTGTCCAAGTAGTAGTTGTATCAATGGTAGCAGCTTTGAAGAAGATTTTTCCTTGTTTGAAACATTACGTCAGTAATCAAGGGATTATTGGGGAAGACATGTAATGCCTGCATTGTTGAGCAGAATTCATGGTAAAAAGTGTCGGAATCATGTCCTATAAGTTACGTTTGGAAGCACCATGTGGTCTCGCTGATGATATTTTAATTCTCAGAAAGCCATTGTCATTCTGGAATACTATGAGAAGTATGGTAAATAGGCTGTTGTGGTAAAAAAAAATTTTCTTGTTACATGAGAAGCGGGCCTTGTGTTGGGTGACGGAACTGACAGCTAGAGAAGTTGGTATTGGCAGAAGGTGTTTTGCCAATAATGCATTGTTTCTTTTGCAAAAACATGTCTTTGATTTTTTACCCGCATGAGATTACCTGTTACCATCACTATATTATTTCCAAGTTGGAGCCAGTTTAACCTTCTGTCTTGCTAATTGTCTGGAAATCACCCCCTTCAGTGGAACAAAAAAATAATAATAATAAACTATTTGAACACATCAAGTCGTCGATTAGAAAAAAGTCAAAATCATATTCTTTTTTATTTTCTTTAACTTTCCATCTGGATGAATTATGCTTGATGGCAAGAGTTCATAGGCTGTAGTAAAAATATACTCATCTTGATTCATTTGGAACAGCAGATCTATCCAGGTGATACTTCCGAGAATCTTCCGGAGACCCTGGACATCGGTGACGTGTCAGAATCTGTAACTTCTGGTGAATGTGCATCTCTGAAACTGAAAAAGGTGGCTGGCGAAGATACTGGTTCGGGATCGAGTTCCTCAGAAGCCGCAGTTGTTACCTGATGGGATCTGCCAAAAATAATACTTCTTGATCGGCCTTGTCAATTCTGTGGATATGGGGTGTGAAGTTGGTTTTTCTTTTTTTCTTTTTTGGGGGTTAAATTCCCAAATGCTTGAATCAGGATATATACAGCTTATATAGTACTTGGTTGTATAGTTAGATGTTTGCCGTTATAATCTCTCAGGTACTGGCGGCGAGAGAGTTCTTGCTGGATAGGCAAACTGCCCAAAAGCTGTTGCTGGTTGTAGTTTTTGTAACCCACCCCACCCCCCTCTCCCCCGGCCATGGATGGTTTCGAAACATCATACTGATTTTTACCCAATCAACTTCGGAGATAGCGTAGCTTCGTTATTCAATCCTTCCTATTGCATCTTTGCCATTGTGATGCTTTCTGTGGCTGGGCTTTTGAAAATAATTCAGATTGGGATACCTCATGCACCAATGCTGCAACTGCCAGGTTTCCACCCAGGTTTTGCTATTTGCAGGGTAACAGAAACTGGAGAAAATATTAGATATTTTATTTTTATATTAACGTAATATCATAATTCAATAATTATTATGCCCGAATAAATTGCTATTGGTGAAGTTAAACTTTATATTGAATTCTAAATTTATGAAAAGTCCGTGTCATGTATTCGGAACTTAATTATATAATATTATATTATTAGATTGTCACATCATGCAACATGCTTTTCTCTCTTTTTCAAATACAGTGATTTTGGAGGCAGCTCCAAAGCTCGTACTTCCAGTCAGAGCCAAGTTGGGTTGGGGAAATTATTTTTGTTTCAAAAGGTGGAATCGTCCACCTTAGGCGCCCTCTTACCACCAGCCTTATATGACATGGGAGTTTAACAATGGTGATTCAGTCAGATGCAATGATTAAATTGTTCTCATCATCTCTCTCACTTTGAAAAGAAGTTACTTCTATATTGCGTTTGTGAGTTTTGATCCTTAGTCATTGTTCTAAAATTTATCATAAAAGATACTTTGTATCCTCTTCTTGACTAACTAAGTTGTTCATGCGAGCTGAAAAAATTATTTTTAAATAGATGGGGAGGGGGCAAGTGGGTACGCAGTATTAGTACCAAAAGATGGAATGAACAGCTTCACTTTTTCCAGCTACCCAACCTATATAATCAGCAGTGGGTTTGACCTTGGTATCGTAAGGCCTAAGGCTGGCAGTGGAAGGTCCGAGCAACGCACTGCTTTTTGATACCCTTGTTTATGAAGTTTGTGACATGCTTCAAACTCAAGTATACTCAAAATCATGAAAAATAGAATAACGATAGAGATCGCAAAATTGAGAGACCAGCTTAGATTTCCATAGAAGGGTAAAAATGTCTTCTTGCACCCTTGGTGGCTACTTCGTCCCTCGATTTCGCTATTTCTATCACAGTCCGAAAAGAATAGTACCCAACATTTTCAGATCGATTTTCCAAGTCATTAGAAGGCAAAAGCATACTTAAAACGGCAAGATGATCAAGCCACCCTAAGTAGATGGTAAGCCATCCATGGAATTTTGTGGTGGTTGGCCATTTTTTCTTCGACCATGGGCGAATCATGGAAACCTTTGTTGTTGGGCCATACATCAAAACTCAAGAGCAACTGGACATGATGGTAGTAAACACAAAATAAGCCATTTAAAGTTCAAATATCATCCAGAGAGACTTTCTACAACCAAAACTGTCTGATATCTCATGGATGAGCAAGAAGTAACATATTTTCTCTAATGAGCAAAAACAAACCACTGTTTTCTTCTCCTTTACTTTTTCCACAGTTGGGTATCATTGAGAAACACTAAATGTCATCTGTCGCAAAATCGGCCCATAACCTGCTGTTTATTCCGCATTGGCAAACACGAACTATCTGAGATTTTGTTCATGTCCGGGTTTGAATGGTTGGGTTCTTACCGAACTGGCTGCTGGTTGTAATGATTCTTCTCTTTCTTCTTGGCAGCAGCAAGTTTTGCACTTCTAGCCGCGGCCTCTGTGGCAGCAGCCCTGGCAGCAGAATCCAAGTCTTTATTGGCCTTTTTCTTCTTTGTAGTTATTTTTCTTAGCCGCTCTTTTACATCAATAACAGATGCATCTTCTTCAGCCTGCTCAGTTCCAGCAGTTCCCTTGGGTAAATTGGCGACATTTGAGCTGCCAGGCTGGCCTTGAAATTCCTTGACCTCCTTGGAAGATTTATCCTTCTTTTTCTTTTTCTTTGCACCTTTGGCCTCGGTAGGGCCATTGTCCTCCTTTTCAACATCTCCAGCTGCATTTACCTCTCCACCATTCTTCTCTTCAATTGAATCTGCAACATTTTAGTAAACAGGTCTCTTGGTAAGGCTCTAATATATAATTTTATAAATGAAATGATTTTTGCAAAAGGAACCTCTCATGTTTCCCATCCAAGTCAGAAACAAAAAGACACCAAAATGGATCTGTTTCAACATTTGTGTGTGTGTGTGTGTGTTCTGTTTTTTTTACCTTTTCTTTGTTGGACATATGCCAGAATCCTATTGGAGGAGAAGATCAAAGGAGTTTATCGTCATCAGATAATAGTGGGCAAAAGATTCAGCACTAGCATTTGCATGCTAATTCAAAGATGTGAAGATGGAACAAGCTATAAATTTCAACACTGAAAATGATATTCTTCCAAATGATAAGGCAGAAACACAAAAGGGGAACCTGACAACTGGCCAAGCCAAACTCAAATGCAGGCATTACCATTATTAAGCAGCAATATAAGATGTTAACATAATTACCCCACAACTCATCTGGAGCATTACCTGGTTTTGGGGAAACTCCAAGATCAGCCAAAAGGGCCTCAAGTTCAGCAAGTTCCTTTTTCTTCCTTTCCTTCTTAGAAAGCTGCCTTTCAGCCTCTTTAGGCACTGAAGCAACTTCAGGGACATTCACCACAGGCTCCGGTAGTACAGGGACCTCCTGTTCCTGGTCAGGCTCTTCCTCTACCTCGTCATCACCTTCATCAAGAATATCCTCTTCACTTTCACTTTCACTTTCACTTTCCTGAGATTAAAAATTGTCACATAGCATGTCAAACACAACACAAAATTCCATGCAAGACTAAAAGGACGAGATTGTAGGCATAGATGTAGCAAAACACAGGGAATAGTTAAAAAATGTACTCCATAACAACATTGCAGCCAATATATCAACTGACTAGAAGATCATAAATTCCAGTATCTGACTTATTCTGTCGATATATATAAAACTAGAGCTTCAGTAGAATTCTCCATAAGTGAAAACCATTTAGGAAAAAAGAAATCACATGACCAATCTTAAAATGAAAGGGCTTGATCAATAAATAATTGCCCCAGACAACTGAAAATGCAGGCCCAAAATGAGAAGGGAAATTTATAGTTCTACCAAACAGACAACAATCTGAATCTATCCTAAGACACTGGCAGATCATTATCATCTATATCCAAAGAAGAGGGTCCTTATCACCATAGTTGTTAAATCGAGATTAGAATTGAGAATCGAAATCCTTATTTTATGAATCGTGAATCGAAAATCGAATCGAATCGTAAGATTCAATATACATTCTCAATTTTAACTATAAATAATATATATTCATAGAAAATAAATAATGTGCCCACCATGATCAATTTTTTTAAATAGAAATAGATAAATAAACTTCTAAATATATTTGCTAAGTTTAAAATTATACCAAAAGGCAAAAGTATATTCATGTTGCCTTTAAATTCAAATTGCACCAAACCAAATCACTTTCAAAATAACAAGCTAGAAAAAACAAAAAAAAAAAACCTACAACTATAAAGTTACTAATAAACTCTATTGTCCAAAATCTTCACTAGTTATCAATCATCTTCATCTTGAAGTTCAAGAGCAACATCATTTTCATCATCTTCTTTGTTTTCAAAGATAGTCAAATCGAATGAATATTTGATTAAAGTGCACATGCAGACGAAGTCGCATGAATTGGATGAATCGGACGAATCATGCGATTCATGGTCGATTTGTCCAATTCATAGTTGATTCTAAGGAATTTTCGATTCACCCTATAAATTCGACTCAATTTCTATATGAATCGAGTTGAATCGTACGATTTGAATCGTGAATCGTACGATTTGAATCGTGAATCGTACAATTCTAAGGGATTTTAGATTCACTCTACAGATTTGACTCGATTTCTATATGAATCGAGTTGAATCGTACGATTCGAATCGTGAATCGTAAGATTCTAACAACAGTGCTTATCACATCAAAACTAAAGGAAATATTGCAGAGAAGCTTTTTCGTAAATGTCAGAAAATTGTCACTATCTTGAATAGTCACCACCTCCAAATATTTGATAAAAATTTTCACAGTAATTTTTTCCATCTCATCTCTCGCAAAAAAAATGATCTATTGAAAATTTAAGGACATTTCAAGTTATTCACAGTCCAACATAGGCAAGAGACATTTGGTACATAAAATTTAAAAATCCATGATAATATCACCCCCAGTCAAGGAAAAGGGCATAGTTGCCAATGGTTCAGACTCATGAAATTTACAACAATCAGGACTGATCCATTTTAGGATGTACAATTCTCGTGTGTATATCTTCTGCTTATAAGACCATTCAGTTCTTTTCCCTGTTATCCCCCTCTTTTTCCTTTTTTCTGGAACTTCCTATCAACATTACATGTATATCTTCCTGCATGAGCCCCAACACAGGTAAATTATCATAAATTGTGAGATTTATGATCATTCAAGGAGTGGAAACTCCAAGCACCTCTTCCAACTGCTGATTGCAATGTTGATTGCTAGACAGGCCATAGATCTTTGCAAACATCCATGAGAGAATCAACTTACCTATTTCTATTAACTTCCATTTGCAGATTTAGAGTAGCTTTTGTGAAAAATGAAGTCATTCAAATCTTTTGGCAACTTTTGATTTCCTTTCTTCATCCATTTCAACTTAAAAACTACCCACTTTTATTCCTCAATATTGACAAGGTGTACTGTTAATCCTTGGAAACAAACTCATGACTATAAAAAAAAAAAAAAATCACTATCAAAAGCTTAATAATTTAATATAATCAATTAGATCCTGAAGTACCCCATCAACCTCATCTGGAAATCTTACTCGACACTCCTAAAAAAGGACAAACAAACTGGCAAAGAGTCAGTCAACCTGAAAGCATGTGCATAAAATGTACAAGAACCAATTCAGAAATGCCACGCAGTGGACAAAAATTATATAAATCCTAATTAATTTTGTCCTAAAAAGCAAAAGCAAAGGTCTTCCACATATTGTTATAAATATTTTTCCCCCCAATATCAATAAAAATCCTGCAATCAACATATTAAGTTAGTTAAAAATGGCAGAAGCCTTGTGCAAAATGATGCATGTAGAGCAATAGAGGAAGGGAATGGGGTGGGGTAAGAAAAATAATAGAATTAAGAATAGAGCTAAAGCTATTAATGAAAAAGTATCATTACGGCATTAATTCTGGAGCGCAGGAACAGCCAAAAATGAAATAATTGAAGTGTTAGGAGCAGTTAGTAGTCCAACAGCAAAGACTATGATTTAAAATCAAATATGAATTTCCATAGTACTTTTCCAAGCAGCCTTGTGTTGCAAAACAACTAAATGAGTTATCCACAAAGAAATAATTCCCCATACTGAAGTGAATACCAAGTCATAACATCAAACAAAGCAGTCATGCTAAAATTACAAGTATGATCTACAAAAGGGTTGCTTCTAGGAAAGTGCTGTATAAATATATAATATCCTTCCAGATGAGATATATCACCACAACAACAAAATAGAAATATATATTATTGCAAGTATGTCCACTAAGGGCAAGCCTTGGAGCAACGATCAGTTTGCTCCTTTACAACTGGAAGGTCATAAATTTCAATTATGAAAATAACCCCCTTTGGTAGCAGAAAAAACCAAATCTTACAAAGAAAAGACTATTTTCGATATTTGGGATTAGTGATTCAAAAAGATGGAGACATTCACGAGGATGTCACACACAGAATTAAGGCAGGTTGGCTAAAATGGAGAAATGCATCGGGGGTGTTATGTAATGGTAAAGTCCCATTAAAACTGAAAGAAAAATTCTATAGGACAGCCATAAGACCAGTTTTGTTGTACGGCTCAGAATACTGGGCAGTCAAATACCAACATGAGCAAAAGACGAGCGTAGCGGAGATGAGGATGTTAAGATGGATGTGCGGCCATACAAGAAAAAATAAAATTAGAAATGAAATTATTCATAATAAGATAGGAGTAGTGCCAATAGAGGAGAAGATGAGAGAGACTAGACTAAGATGGTTTGGTCATGTGAGAAGGAGACCAAGAGATGCTCCTGTAAGGAGAGTTGATGAAATGGAACAATTAATCAAAAAAAGAGGTAGAGGCAGACCTAAGAAGACTTTGAGAGAGACATTAAAGTTTGATATGAAGTGTATGGACCTCAATGAAGATATGACAAAAGACAGAAATAAATAGAAGTCTAGAATTCATGTAGCCGACCCCACATAGTGGGATAAAGGCTAGATATGTTGTTGTTGTTGTTGGTAGCAGAAAAAAGAAAGAAAGAAAGAAGTAAATGACCTCTTTGCAAAGCAAGGATAAAGCTTCTTATAAAAATGACCATCCCCTAATCATCAGAAAGCAGGGAACCTCATGCACTTGAATGCCTTTTATTGCAAGTGTATCTACTCTTATCATACATGTAAAATTACAATGGCATAAACACTTCTCAATTAGCAACAAGTAACAAGTAATGATGAGGGTCAGCAAGGAGAAGAAGAGTAAAATAGTAACTATCCTTATAAAGGTGTAAATGAAGTTACAGCACATGCAAATTTATTGGTTGTCTTGGTTGTTAAGAATAAAATATACTGCTGATCACAAACCATAATCAGCCGTTTGCTCCACCTTCCATACCCCGAAAATAGTGGATTGCATACAGTTACTTTTGTAGCTAAATATACCTCTTTTCACAAATGAAAAACTAATTTGAATATTAAAAAATCCACCAGATATGTCATATCTTAGCCCATAATGATCTTACATTGCCAGCTTATTGTGGAATTAAACCAAGTCCTGTCCTGTTAACTCTAATTACAGAAAAGGATCTTATCTCATGAGTCATTACAGTAAACACAAGAGGCCCACATGATAATTCATAACAAATATTACAAATAAGCTGTCATGTAAGAGGAGAGAAAGCTATTTATTGTGTCTACATCATTGAAGGCAGGGAGAAAGTGTCATGTATATTGCATTCATAAAAGAAATGTAAAAAATTAGAAAAGAAGGAAAAGGTTATGAATTGGAGAAAAGTTGAAAATTAAGTTTTTTTAAGAAAAAAAGTAACCAATGGCATGTATACTTTCAATTAGCAAATATAGGGAATTTCCATCCATGTACCCAACCATAAGTCATAACTGCAGCAGACAAAAGATGACACAGGATTTTATGGGAGATAGATGAGCATCTATGCCATGTGTCATAATTTCAAACATATGTGAAGGATAAATAGGCAATTAAATTGAGCATAGGGAAAGAATTACTTGAACAAGTGCAGTTTTTGTAATTTTAAATTAAAAAAAAGACAAGAAAGAACTCTTTTTTCTATATAAATAACCATGTTGCTATATTGTGTCATAAATTAACTCATTGTATCAGCATGGCTATGCCACTCAGTAACCATTTTCTTTTCAATTTTTACCCCAATTTCCCATTAAAACCTTAGGGTTTTATCAAATCACTAGTTAGGATTATGTAACACAAATTACACACAGAAATCTGGATAAAGAAGACAATAAAAATTTAACAAGGATTGGTCTCAACATACCTATAGCCATGACTTCAATAGCAAGGATAATTCACTCAAACAATCAATGGCATATCTATTGAATGAACAAAACTACAAATCCTCTCACCATGTGGAACAAAACTGTAAACCCTCAACTCCAAACAATCTACCTTTTTTTTTTTTTGCCCAAGTCCAAACAATATACTTACTCTCTCACTTAGATAACACTAGTTATCAATTGCAGCACCCTGTCAGTGGATACATATCTTGGGTCAACCCATGGGTATAACAAAACACTGATAAACTCAAACACAACAAAATTAATTAATCATGTATAGGGATGACAAAAGACAGAAATACATGGAAGTCTAGAATTCATGTAGCCGAACCCACGTAGTGGGATAAAGGCTGGATATGTTGTTGTTGTTGTTGTTGTTATAGGGATGACAAATGATCAAGGTTGATCTGGCCTGACCTGAATTTGCCCTCTTTAGCCTTTTAATCAGGTATAAATGTTTGGGTGAAAGCAAGTATCAACTCGTTAATTTTTAGGAAACCCATTTATGATATGTGTGCCCAGGTTTTGAGAATAACCTTAATCTTTGTTTTATTTTCAAGATTACCACAGATATAAAACATCTCGTTGCCTCCATTAGGGCTAGAAACCTTCCCATTCTCTTTGAGCTAAGCCTCCCCTCAATCTTTGTTTTATTTACAAGATTACCACATATAAAAAATCTCATTGCCTCTGTTAGGGCTAGAAACCTTCCCATTCTCTTCGAGCTAAGCCTCCCCTCTACCATCTCCTTTATAACCATGGCAGTTGTTGTGACCATTGGCGGCGACTGCCTCCATCAATCATCCTCAATTTCCATCAGTCATTGTCCTCAGCTCATTGTCAATGATTCATTCCGCGATCATCACATGGACACTTGATTCTCCTTCATTTCCTTTCAAGAATCAAAGACTCAAGGAAATATAAAATTGTAAGTTCCATTGTGTTTTTGTGGACAGAAATTACAGATCTAAGACGATTAGATCTGTCCCAATACTATGGATCCAGTGTGAGCACAATTTCATTTCCCTTTTTTTTTTTTTTTTTTTTTGTGTGTGTGTATCTTAAGATATGTCCTTAGATCTTGGTTGAGTTATATTTTGTTTATATTCTTGAGATCTGCTCATTCAGTCATTCCCATATTAGGGTGGAGCATATTTTTGGTTTATTTGTTTTTAATCTTCATATCTACTTGTTCTCAGATCTGAGCTGAGAATTTTCTACTTTTATCTTACAATAGTGAATGATTTTATCTTCTTCTAAGGCATAAACATCAAAGAAAACAAAAAGAAGAAGCTAATCATTTGGTCATCTAGCTTAGGGGCTTAGCCATTGGATTCAGTTTTTTTTCCCTTCAAGTGGTTGATCAATTTGATGAAAAGCAAAAATTGAATCCAATCTTCAATTTTTTTATTGTTTCCAATCGAGACTTAAGGAACAAACTAGAGATAACAATAAACCTAATTCAGATTTGCTATAATCTTTGCTTTTCATTAAAATTATTGTTAACCTTACAGAAACCTACTTAAGCCATTTTTAACCTAACAAAGACCTACTTAAAGTCTAGATCTTCATGGAGGAAAATTCTACAAAAATAGTCAATACACTTGCCTAGGATAGAAAAAAGTGTTGGTAAAATTGCAAGTAGAAGGAAAATTATTTGAGGGATTTTGGTATCAAAAAATTAACTATGAGGTATAGCTTAGATACCTAAAACCCATTAAGTGATTTTTTTATTTTTTTATTTTTACTTGCAACTTTGCCAACACTTTTCTCTACACAAAAAGTGTGTTGAGTCTGTTGACTATTTTTGTAGAACTTTCCTTCATGAAAATCTAGACCTTATGTAGGTTTCTATTAGGTTAAAAATAGTTTTCAGTAGGTTAATGTAACACTAATAGTAAGTTTAATGAGAAGTAAATATTATAGCAAAACATTGGGTAGCTTCCGAATTATCCCTACAAACTAATATATGATACATACAACACCCAGCAATTGAAAGGGAAAATAAGCAGAAAAGAACCTTGAACATAATAAAGAAAGAATAGGAGATGAAGATTAGAAGTCTTTAACAAAAAGAATATTTAAGATACTAGATGTTAATGGGGATATACTCTGTTATAATCTATTGCATAGAATTGGATACATTTTACAGTATGGTTATATAAGAACTTTACGACTAAAATAAAATATTCTCCTCTATCGTGGTTGTCATTATTTGGCCTCATTTTTAACATATTTGATGCAATTATTTTTTGTTGTAAAGAAGGAAATCTTCATTCATATCTGAAGATATTTTTTTACATTAGTCGTGCTAGCAGAAATTTTTAGTTTCTCTTAATGAGAAATGTTGTTTTATATTGCTTATATTCTTTTTGGAGAGTATGTCATTTGAAAGAGGTTTTATTTTTATTTTTTTGGCAATATTCTTGATATTTAGAAAGGATTTTGAGGTTGAGATTTTGATACAGGAAATTGGCTTACAATTTTTTTTTATGCAGAAACTTTGATATATGATTTGCAACTTGTATTAACATACATGTTAAAACCTGATTTGTATTAGTTTATGCAGTACGCACAAAGAAAAGTAGTTCACAACAAATCAATGATACTCAATAGTTAGTTTTATTTTGTTTTATGATATTGCTTAATTACATTTTACTAGAATATGATGATTATTTGAAATTAAGGAATGTAGGTAATGATTTTTTATCATATATGGGTGATTTATATATATTTTTGGAATTACGTAGTGCTTTTTGAAATTTTTATATCTAAATGAGTAGTCGAAATGTAAAATGCTACAGTTAAATAATGTAAAGTATGATATAGTCTGGAAGACAAAATTTTAAGCGTGGCAGTCAGTGGATTTAGCGGATGAGTAGGAGTGGAAAACGGGAATGGGTTAGGTAAAATGAGGCAGGCTATAATTGTGTCTAGGAGTTAAACAGGGTAATCTTAATTGGGTCAGGTCGGGGCACGGTCTACCGCCCCAATCATGTCAAACACTTAACCCCCAACAGTACTTGTTTATTACATGGATAATAATACAAGGCGAGTTGTGTAACCCATTTAGCTAATAAATCATGTTAACACAAATTGACCCAACCCGACCTAACACAAATAACCTATTTAATCATTTACTCATTTAAAAAACTCAAAACCTACTTAGATTTAATATAACCCAACAAGCTATGCAATTAAACACAAAAACTATATAGAAATAAATAAATAAAATACAGATCTAATATAAAAATAACGTCATCAATACATTACAAACTTGATCATTCTAGAGAATATCCAACACAAGTTTCAGCTCTGGATGTCTAAATGTATGGTACAGTTTACGTGAAAACTAAAATTCAAATTATATTTCAACAGTACAAAAATTAATAAAAAAATTAACATCATCCATCGCTGTCCAACAAATCTGAATGTGATCAATTTTCTTACAGTAATGGCATTCCTCATTTTTTTAAAAATCTCTTAATGGAGATCTTGGTCTTCTATGACAGTTAATTATCCTCTTGTCGCAATTGCTCCGTCAAACTAAATTCTCCACACCTAGATCATGTTCTCTGCTTGAGATGTGCTCTCAAAATTGTTCTCATATCATCTCCAGTGTGTTTCTCCCAATTAACAGTATCTACACCAATGATTTGTGAGATCTGGACAAAGACTCTAATAGGAGAAATGCTTGCTTTTCATCTGCAAGCTTCACTTTTGCATTAAACAACTGACATGCTAGCTGATTAATGCTTTTTTTTTTCTTTTTTTTGGTCTGACAAGGCAAGATAGCTGATTAATGCATTTATATGGTCATGCAAATTACCCCACTCTTCTGTTTTGAGTATGCAAATCCATCTCCAACTTATCGCAAAATGCTATATTCAGAACCACATCTAGACCTTGTTGCATCATCTTGGATTGCACTCTGCCACAGGAAAAAATTGCTCTGCTCATCAAACAACATCTCATACTCCAACAAGCTTGACACCAACGAAAATGCCCAATTTCTACACCAATCAATTAGGTTAGAAAATATCCACACAAGATAGGCCAAATCACCATTTGAGTAGTTGGTTCCAAAATTAAGACCAAAAAAGAAGAAATGAAGTTCCAAATCATTAAATCTCTTCAATCAGAAATAGAGTTTAAAGCACAACAGTAGTGTCAATCATAGAAGTCTTCTTGATTTTTCTGCAATATGGATTAAAAAATAAGAAACTGTTGCTAAGTTACACAAGTGAGTCAGCCTTCTAATTTTGGAGGTCATGGTGACTGGTGAGGCACTGGGTCTCCAATAATTTTCAACTCTCCTTCTTCACCAGTTGGCTTCTAATCTCTTTGGTCTGGGTGTTTCTCTGTTCATCTCTCACAGGTCATGGTTGGAACAACCATCCAATCGGCAGTTGTTACATTGATCGGGTCAAAGGAGTTTCAGTTTGGAGTGTGCTCCTCTCTACTATGATCCGTACAATTGGGTCTAAAAAGGTTTGAATTTTCACTCTCTAACAATTTTCAACTCTCCTCCTTCACTAATTGGCTTCTAATCCCTTCAACATAGGTGTTCCTCTATCTAACTCTCACGGGTCATCAGCTAAAACAATCATCCAATTGGAAATTGCTACAATTGGATGGGCCAAAGGAGCTTCAATTGGGATGTTCTCCTCCTTTCTACTATGATTGATATTGTTGGGTCTGAAAAGTTCAGATTTTCTCTCCCCTTCAATCTAAGATAGTTAAGACAGCAACTTCTTCTGTATGTAGCATTGTCAACGGCGACAATTGAGGACTGTTTGGGCTTCTCCTTGTTGTCTGCGCTCATCGATAAAAAAGTCAAATCTGGACATGAGATCCTCCTCTTCTTGCTACCGTTGACTGCTTTGGAATCGTTGGGATACTTCTCTTTTGTTGACTAAATAGAATCTCATCTTCCACAGTGGAGGCAGAACAGGGGCTTGCAGTGAGTTGCCCTTAACCAGTATGCTTCGGTACAGTTGCAAGGAGGCCAAGTCTCATTTGGTTTTGGTCTCTGTTGCTTCTAGGATTATGCAACAAATCTTCTACGGTTGTCAATCAATCTCCTCTGTTGCACTGGTTGGCTGTGTCGGCAATCAAATCAGTGATGGATGGCATCCAGAACTCCTTTGATGTGGCATCTCAGCTACCAGTGACAAATGACTCGCCTCTTTTCTTTCTTTCTTTTTGGTGAAATTCCTCTCCAAAAATTTTAGCATCACAATCTATAAAACCTTGCTCTCTGATTCCATTTGTTAGGATTGAATCTCACGAATGCAGAAATCAAGAAAAATAGAACATAGAAAAGTTAACATAGTTCAATCTCGACAACCTAAGTCCACAATCACAATAATGAAGATAATCCACAATTAATGATACAACTCTCAAACTAACAAAACTGTAAACCCTCTCATGATACAGTTTTTGAACGAATACAAGTTTAAACCCTTACAACTCTGGTCTACATAACACAACTAATCTCTCACTGATATAATACTAGTTATTGAATTGTGTTGTGATACTCTCGCATTTGATATCTCTGTATAAGGGAGGCTTATTTATAGGCAACCACTCGGATTGAATCTCCTACCTATATCTTTATCTTTATTCAAAATAGGATTGAATTTTCTAGAAGACTTCCTCCCCATTTGATTAAAATTTGAGGAGATATCTAACAGCTATCAAATTATCAATTGATTGGCAAATAATAAACCAGATTATCATGAAGGACCAAGATAGTATATCAACAAAATTCCTTTGCTAAACCATACACATATAAAACCAACGGATTGAGCCAAAACAAAACCGTAATATACATACCTCCAAAGGTTCTTGTTTGTCCCTAGTCTCTTGAGATTCTGGCAAGCCCCAAGCAGACCGAGGTGGAGCAGTAGTGACATAGTAGTCGTCGTCATCCTCATCATCAACATCCGCCCACGACTTCACGGTCAGGGGTGCTGGGGCCCAGAAAACCGGCTGCTCCGATTCCTTTGCTTGGGATTTCGAAGACCCTTTACTCTTTGAAGCCCCGCGATCCTTATCAGACTTCTTCTTCTTCCTGAGAGTTTCGAGAGCTGCAAACACGTTGGTATTGTTGATCACCAACGACCCTTCGTCCCTCCTCCTGTTACCACCGCCCACCATATCTCTTCCAGTCCCCAACACGCAATTGAAACAAACAACTTGTACAAATTAATCAGAGCCTGCGGACCCAAACTAAAAAATTACACAATTTCAGGAAAACGAATCAAATCCTCATTTCCAAATCGATAAAGGTTTCAGAAACCAAAAGCCAAAAAACTCTTTGTTTGCAATTTTACTTCAAAACAAATTAAAATTACGTCGATTCACAAATAAGGCCACATATTCCATCATTCCAACATAAAAACCTCACTACGAAGCCGATAATTAGTAAAATTAAGCGATCGGGGTGATTATAAGATTCAATGCATGTCCGCTATTAAAAAGGCTAGGGTTTCTAAGAGATTGAAGGATAGGGTTTCAGCTGCACAACATACACGGAGAGAGAGTAGAGGGGCAAAATTAGGTTTCAAAGGCAGACTTCATGTGAATTCCATCGACGAGGGAGAGCTACGACTCCCAGGCTGGGAGAGAAAAAGAGGAACAAGAAATGGGACTGTAATACGGATAACGTCGAGCCAGGCTTATATAGCCGTCTCTTTGACAAGATGGGTCTTGAGCTTTTGGATTTTCGCTAATCAACCCCTGAAGTTATCCAAAATTACATCAGTGCTACCCTATTCACAAATCTTGATTTTTCCAACTAAATATGGGATTTTTGTCCAAAAAAATTATGCATCTTCAATGTTTTGATCTATTCTTGTTATTGCCAAATCTGAGTCTACTAATAGTTTGGACTTATATAATTGTAAAAATCTTTTAAGATAAATTAGACCATCCACAATTAAAATGAAAAAAATGATGAAATCCTTAACTCGCTGAAAAGTTATTTTGATACTTAGATTAATGAATGATGGAAATGAGGGATATAATAAATAAGAAAGTAAAAGATTTGTGTGTTAGAAATTATTATAATTATTTTTTTTTTTTTTGGACTTTGACGTACATTTTTTACCAATGATGCATTTGTAAAATGATGTGGTTGGTTGCCTATTAACTTATGGAGATTTATAATTGCCTTTTATTTCATAATGTATGAAGTTATGGCCATCGTAACCATGTTTAGTAAGTAATTTGAGATCACGGTGAAATCCTAGGCCAACTTTACAGAGTCCAGGTTTAAATGAAAATGTATTGCATTTTTTTAGATCCTGAAAATGTTATTATAATTAAGCTTCAGAATTCTCGAATCACAATTGCAACATAGGCACTTCCAATTAAAGTTTTCTTCTTTACTCAAAATGACTTGAAGATAATAATATGAACATTAACTTTCCATGATGTGGTTAGTAAAGACCGAAGTCAATTATTTCGAGACCTATCAAATACTTTATCAATTATGCTATATGCTTTTATTTTTTAGTTTTTTAGCTTACTTTATTTGTTATGTTCTATTTATACTATTTTTTAAAAGTTTAGTAGTAATTAAAATTTGAGACATCAACAAGGTAAAAAAATGCATGTATAAGAGGACAAAATAATTTTCAAGAATAAATTTGTACATAACTTAAGAATATTAAATACTTAGTTTAATAACAAGTGTTCAATGGATTGAGAATTAAAGATTTTTTTAATAATTAAGATTGTGTTTTCAATAATTTTTAACGCAAATTTCAGTTTTTATTTCCATTCATGCTCACATAAAAAGGGATGAAGTATGTACCTTAAAGAATAAGATTTTTCTTTTTTTTTTTTTGGTTACGATTTTCAAATTTTCTGCAACAAAAACAGTAAATAAATACCAAAGGGAGCATTGAAAGAGCAAGGAGTACTTATTAGTTATTACACCAGAAGGAAGGGAGGCTGCAACATGACAAACTCACTTCCAATGGTATTTGCATTCTCCATATACAAAAGTTTCCACACAAAATTTGGACACTACTTAGTTGGCTTCTGGCTGACTTAAGAATCAAACAAATACATTCATGGGGGGAGGGAGGGTGGGAATTAGAACGAATATAATATTGGGCTCTTGGCAAATCAAGTAAAATTACAGGACCGACCTTCGTCTCTCTCTCTCTCTTTATAATCCCATTTTACCTATGCCACAAAAAATAGGAAAACCATGAGGAAGAAAATCAGTACAAAGAAGATCTTGATCATCAGCCACCTATTGGATGAGATGCTGTTGAGATATTTGAGCAGAGCCCCTTGCGCGCCCTCCACATTTGCCAATGTGTCGTCCATGTTTTCATCGATCCTGCCAGCCACAACCAAAGACAAATCAGTTCACAAGTTCAAATCCAAAATGAATGCGACAGCCCAATCAACATAAACGCATCTCCCAGTTGAGAGAGGTTGAAATCATGATGAATCTTAAAAGCATCTTTAAGTTCTGGAAGTTTAGATGCGAAGGGCTGCATCTTGATTCTCCAATACAAGCAAGAAGTAAATACATCAAATTGAATCGTTTAAAATGAATGAGATAACATGTCAATTATAATTCTTTCTTTCTTTAATGCTAAGTTGAAATACAAGGAGAAGGCAGAACGTCAATACAATAAAACAAAAGAGAGGTGGTCAGGCACAAACAATTCGCTTCTAAGAGTGCCTAGCTTCAATGGGGTGCCTAGATCCTATATGGGCTTGTGATTCCCTATAAAGAGCGATAAGCAAACTTCCAAAAGGGCCTAATATGAACATATACAAATGCTTGGCGTTCATGGTAATTCCTATACCAATATCAACATGATTGTAGTAAATATAACTAAAGGAACAATAAAATTCCCCGATCTTTCTTTGTAGATTTTAACTGTCATTGTCTCCATCACCCTTTTCCCCTCCCAAATCTTAATTTGGCCACCAAAACCATCTAATTGAAACCAATTAAGCAAGATTTTCTTGTCTTGTGCAACTCAGTTCAAAATTACTGATTTTAAATTTTGCTAGAAATTCTTCGTCATATTTCAGTTGCTACAACAAAAATATCCATCATGCCAACTCCATCAGCATTATCCTATAGGGAGAACTATTAGATGATTACAAGTCGTCTAAAATCTTATGTTTCTTTTTTTTTTCGTCAAGTTTCTTCTTCCAACCATTAGATAATATTTAGCTTCGACTCAACATTCTGGGAAGCCTCAGGCCCTGGCAGGCTACTCAGAGCTACATTACTAGTATCAATATCATCAGTTTCATCATCACAAATATCAGTGTTAACATCATCAGTTCCATCATAATAAAAACAAGAACCTGGCAATCATGCTTTTTAGTACTACTCAAGAAATTTAACAGAACCAGTTTGGTTAGAGCTACAGCTACACAGCACTAAGGGGCCCCATAGCAAAAGCAAATAACAGTTTTAGCTGCAGATTGCAAAAAAATTATGGAAAATGAAAAATAAGAAGAGTACCTCAAGCAAAAGCCCATTGCTCTTTGACCCTAAACCTCCACATCCCCATTAAGGAAGTGGCAGGAAATCCACCATAACTAGGAATAACAAATTAACATCTTTTTATACCCATTTAAGTAAAACATTAGCTAACATAATTTCATAACCTTCAGTGAGAAACCAAACACAATATAAGGCACAATCCATCCTGGAAATCCAAGAAAATTGCCAAGCTTCATCAAAATAGGTAAATTCTCCAACCAAAGAAAGCAATGGACAGCATGTAATAGACAATGATGTAGAAGAGCTGATCTCAGCAATGATAACCAAAGTGGCAAGGGTCAATTGCCTGGAATTTACTAACTTCAGTGAACCATGTTTGTAGAGCCCAAAGATTACTAACCACCAGCTAAATGTCAGGAGACATAATTTGTCTTCAGATCTCTACTCTGCTAGAAAGCTTTGTATCGTGAAAGCAGGAAGCCAGAATTGCTTTTATGTAATGAATTTCTCTCCTGTTAAACATATCTTAACATTCACCCCCCAAACACAGACACACACAAAATAAATAAAAGAAAAGGACAAGAACAATGTATTTAAGGACAAAGAGAGTAGCTTCATTTAACTCAGTACAGTGGTTTTCATGGATACAAGGAAAGCCAAAACCCAGTGTTACAGCCCAACCATTTCCAATTTCTCTCCAATTGTTATAAGGAAAAGGAGTGGAACCCATCTTCATAAAGCATACAAGATCTAGCCATATACAATATATTACAGCACCATAAACGGTAAACTAACAAGTTAAAACTGGTAAACATGGTAGCACAGTAACAGAGATTTGTAAGCGCTGCCAAGTCCATTGAACTAAAGTTTTGCTGAAGGTTAAAATTTTCCCCAGTCGATAGTGACTGATCTAAGGTTAAATTAAATTGAGGAATGATGACATCATCATAGGTGTTTGGCATAGACAGGAGCAGAGAAAGAATTTAAACATCCAGTGTATAATGTCTCAAAGAGTAAAAGTAAAACCTTATGGCAATTTCTCCTTGCTGAGAAACCAAGGTTGCCAACTGATTGAAGATGTTACTCAGTTGAGGAATGATGACATCATCATAGGTGTTTGGCATAGACAGGAGCAGAGAAAGAATTTAAACATCCAGTGTATAATGTCTCAAAGAGTAAAAGTAAAACCTTATGGCAATTTCTCCTTGCTGAGAAACCAAGGTTGCCAACTGATTGAAGATGTTACTCAGCTCATGAATGGTTGACTCCACATTTTGAAGAGCTTCAGCCCTACTCTGCATGTAACTGTCTTGTAAAGGAGCCGACAACTGTTGCTGCTGTTGATTCTGCTGCTGTAGCAATGGACGAGTCTCATCCATTTGTTTCCCACTAGAATAATAACCAAGGCAGAGGGAATAAGGTGTTGCTAGTGCATAACTTAGCCCATCATCAAGTTTAATAGCATTAGAAAGACAAACTCAACAATAAAAATAAGTGATCAAACATAGCCTAGACATTAGAAGAACCTCTGTATAAATCCCAACATAAAACTATATTGTAAAATAAAACCAATTCAAAAGTTTTCAAGTTTTTTTTTTAGAATTTTTTTAGAAGCATAAAGAGAGAATCAAACTTCAGGTATGAGCAAATTGCCCAAATACAAATATTTTTTTTTTAAAAAAGGGTTTACTATAGATAAAGGTGGCATCGCAATGTCCTACAGCCCATTGAATTAGCCATTTACAAAATACTTCTTTGCAGTTTAGGTTTCATTTGCAGGTATATATTCATCATCAAGTTGATTTGTGGCATAGAGCACTCACTGAAACATATGGTAGATAAATCATATTTAATTCTTTTCTTAAGGGCACTTTCAACATTTGACCATCATTTGCTCAGGAAAGAAAAGTGGGAAGTTTCAAGCCTCTGAAAGAAAATAAGGACACTACAACAAGTTGTATGAAAGTGCTGATGGGCATCTTGGGCCTTACCCAGGGAATAATTGGGATGATGATGGTGAGTCATTAGCCCAGGGGGGAGGAGGAGCAGCTGATGTATTTGCGGCTGATCTTGCAGCAATTGGACGTTGACGGACAAAAGGATTTGTAGAATCCTTGGAAGCAGTAGAAGAAAACAACTGTCTCCTATTCTCATGAACTTTCAAATTCTGCTTAACAGAAGCCAATGTATTTAGTCTAAGGCATGCAATACATTAAAGATGATCCAAAAAATAATGTCAAACCAAACAGTCACATAGCCCCCCATTTCATCAACCACCCATGCAGAGAAAGCATGCATATGCAGCAAAGTACAGTCTCACCTCTGTTCGCATGGTGAGGACTTCTTTGAACTCATTAGTAGTGCTCATCAGGCGGTTCTTTAAGTCATCTACAACTGTAATTGAATGACTGCTTGTGTCACTGTTCCCACTTTCATTTCTGGAGTTGCAAAGAAACTGAAGGTCCACAACAGCTGAGTTGAGTGCAGTGATATCCTGCTTGATAACTGCAGTCAGCTCCTGAATTTCCATGGTGGGATCATCAAAAACAGATGTCCTCTTTGCCACTGTGGATAAAACAGAAAAATTAAATAGCAATTCTAAGTCATACAAATACACAAGATATTGCATAATTTGGCAGCTAACAAATAATGGCCAGGAATCAGAATGTATACATGAGGTACAGGGAGCTTTAAAAAACCTCATTTGAATTAACAATTTACCACACAGTGAATGCACTTAATGCAGGATAATCTCTACAATGTCAAAAGGGAATCAGATCGCATTGAAATCCCCTCCCGCATGTGTTCCACCTGACATGCACGCTAAAAAATCCTTCCTCAAAATCATATTGTAGTATTTTGTATATGCATGGCACCAATCCGTGTTGAGCTATTAGATCATGGATTTGCGTTTGTGTGTATCATGACTTGTATTATGACAATGCTTCATATGGTCTTGTTTTGGCAGGGCTCCATTTTGCAATAGATAGTTCTTTGTATTATCATGGCTACACACAAATAAGGCAAATAGGTCGGTCTTACAACAATAAACAATAACATAAGTGTTGGTGAGGCATTACCTGGTATGGACTACTTGCTGGCAGCATGTGTACATGAAGAATTCCCTTATTTTTATGCTGATAACTGGTTTATGCAGTGAAAGATTGATATTTGATGTGCTAGGAATTCAAATAAATATTTTCATGAATTTTAGTCCATTTTTTGGCAATTATTCCAAGGAAATTCAGCTAAGTAGTACAAGGAACAGCCTGCTGCAGCAGGTTGCAACTGAGGGTGTCCTAGGCTTACTGTATTCTAGATCAGGCCAATATTTGGGCATTGAACAGACAGGGATTGCTGCAGCCAAGAGGAGACTGACACGAGGTTTACCTAGTTACCTGTTTTGGGTTCTTCCAATGTCTATATCAGAGCAAGATAAAAAAAAAAAATTGCACCCATATCCAAGTCCTGACATGTGTCCTCTCTTTCTGCTATTCCCTCATCTTCTATTCTACCAAAATAGAACATTATCACAACCTCAATTGTTGCCCCCAAAATCCTCCCCAATTAAATTTTCAACAAGTGTACCTTTCCCCTGTGCTTAGCCTTCAATTAAAAACTAAATCCATAAAATAGCCATAGTTAAACCCGTAGTAGCCACGTTGTAGTGAAAAAGAATAATCAAGGACCCAACAACTTCCAAAATCCAACAAAATCTAGTCGATTTTTGATCTACTAACCCCAAAAACTTTCTACCAAGTAGAAAGCTTGCCAAACCCAGAACAAACAACCAATTCACTTATGGGAAAAATTTTACAATATCCAACAAATTCACTGGACTCCTAACTTGACTCCTAACCATCAATGCTGCTACAACAGATATTGATAAGCCAATTTCCAACACTGACACACTATAATAAATACATAATAAAGATGTTGATACCGTATTAACCTAAATTAAGACAGAATACTTTGATCCAAAACTGTAGTGTCAATGTCTTGACTGGGCCGTGGACCTAATTTCCATTTTTCTGAATGGTTGATAAAAAGTTTCATGACAAGTTTGGACACCGACAAGGCCTGTACTTAGTAGATCTAATATACAGGTTAATAGAGTAATTCCTCTACGGATTAAATTTATCGTGTAAAAGTTTTGGCAACCCCGCCTGGAGGGATTAAGGCATGGTATGTGGTTGTTGTTCTATGGCCGATGTTCAACCTTGTCCATTTTCCTAAGAAACATCCTTCCTTTATGTCTTTAGACAATATCCACATCAGAAATTTCAAATACGAACAGAATTATCAAAATACTTGGCGATTCATTTACTTACATTTTGCCAGTTTGGAAAGCTTCTGGGACGTCTGATGTATCCCAAACCCAATTCTGGACGCCCTCTTGTTGAACTCCGACTGAATAGCAACAGCTGCCCGCTGATCCTGTGATCGTGAACTGGAATTGCTACTGCTACTAGGCCCATTCTGCTCCGACGAAAATGACTTCTTTAACCTCTCCGCTACGCTCAGAAACTCCTGAGTCCGATCCCGAAAGGACGAATTGGCAGGTTTGACAGGCATTTTCGGAATCTAATTGAGAAATCTAAACGGCCTGATAAACACCTCCAATTGCAAAACCTGCTTGAATCCTCGAATACTGGATCTCGAACAGCGAATCAACCGCAGATCTGAACCAATTAAGCCACGCCCCCTTCTCTCTGCAGTCTTCAATTTGATCTCGCTCATACACTCGCTCTATTCTCCAAACAAAAACTGTTGCCCTCTCAATAAACCTTCAAAATTCGTGTTCGCACGGCGAAATTTACCTTCGAATTCGAATCTGCGACACCACAAGATCAGATCCTGAGCCCTAAGATCACCGCTTCAAATCTTCCTCGGAAAATCGACCTGAGACCACATAGCCCGAAGCCCTAGATCTGGCTCCAGTTCGCGGTGCCAATTAACTGGAACAGCTGGAAAGGAATTTGAGGGAAACCAGAAATGAGTCTAACTGTACCGCCCGATACCTTCTTTGCCACGATGCCCTTGTATTTGCTTTAATTCCTTCCCAATTTTATTTTTTTCCTTTTTTTCACCATTTAAAAATTTGATTTTCTTTTTTTAAATATAATTTATGATTATAAAATAGAAGAAAATATATTGAAGCAACCATCTTTTCTTCTACCTGTTGCAATGATATTTAATTGCATTTAATCTACTAAAATATACTTTATATTTATTAATTAATTTTTAGATTTTAAACAAAATTCATTAAATATTTTTTATTGAATATAAATAATTTTAAATTAATCAACATTTTTCGTTCGTGTGATATATGGATTTAAAATAGTGTTTTATTTATTTTTTTATAAATAATAATATATTGAAAAAACGTAAAGTGTTGATGATTTATGTAATAACATATCCCGAGCAACTAAAACTAAAAAAAAAAAAGTCACAAACACACTAACACAAGACTAACCTACCATCATAAATGCACAAAAAAGCATTTTCAAATTGGATCAATAATCACCAAATTTGAACACTTAGACTGTTTATTAGCCTTTTCAATCACATTCTTCTTTTTTCTTTATTTTTTCAATTGAGACTTAAATTTAACAGGAATGTATCAAAAGTTATCTGTCTTGTAAAAAGTAAAATCACCTTCCTTCTCTACGTAACCAATTTTAACCTTGTATGTGATATTTATCTCTGTCTCATCGAGATACCTCCTTTTCTTTAGGTGAATCAATTCCCTTAGATAAGGCATGTTGATATTCTCGAACAAAATATATTTTCTATTGTTGACTATGTCTCAATTAGCTTAACATTAATAGATTTAGAAGCATCTTTAGCAATCTCAATAATTAATATATGACATGATTCTCTCAATTGTATATCATTATAAAATTTAGAGTTGAAATAATATTTTTAATAAACTATATATAATTAAATTTAATAGAAAATTTAATTAAAATAAGTCAAAAGAAAAAATCAAATAGTTGCTAATAGGAAACCATTTTCGATTGGTGACCCTCTCCTTATTCTTATTATTTTATCGAGCATATTACATCATCAGTCGACAACTCTTATTATTTTTCTTTTTTTTTTTATTTTATTCCTTCCCCTTAATCTCTATTTTTCTCTTGATATTTTAAAATGATAACTTATTGAATCATATGGGTTTGTTCGAAAGAGTTCAATTTTTCTTATTATTCCAAAGAGTTCGATTCATCTTTTTCAATTTATTTATTTTTTATTCAATCTATTTTATTATTATTTCCTTATGTTCTCTCTCCATGTTGATTTTATAGAGAGTCATCATAAACGACAATACTAAAACCATTATTTCTAATGATAGTTAATATTTTGTTATGTTAATTTTTATATTTTGTAATATTTGATTATAAAAAACATTCTATAACTTATAATTATGTCATTTTGACACGTAATTAGCCTTATAGTTGACAAGGGGATGTGTTTGTAAATAAATCTATTTAGATATGTAAAATATATTGAGTTGGATTTTAAGGTGAAATCTATTTAAATAAATAATATTACAAATTTAAAATAATAATAAAAAAATGCGTTCGTTGTTGGATTGGAGTGATAATAAGTTGGGGATTGATTTGAAATCCATTTAAATCAACTAATTTGACATTTTTGTGAACAATTCAACGATGATTATTTGGTATGAAGGTAAATATTGAAATATTGAATGAAATTAAAAAGTGAATACAAAAATAAAAAAATGAACACAAATTAGCAATGTGTTTAAAATAAATAATTAAAAAAAAACTCAAACCTCTTGGGATAATGCAAATAATTTACCGCATACGTTTGAAATTTTGAGTTACTGCAAGATCGTGGAATCAAATATGTCTTCGTATGATTGTCGATAAGGTGAGTGTTACGGGTATTTTTCGAACTATCTTGGCCTATTGTGTAGATTGATGTGTGCTGGGAATGGTCCAATGATAAAGCTCAACTTCTCAAAATCTAATGAGCCCAACACCGAATCTATCTCTGCGAGGTTGCATAATTGCTAAAGTGCGAACTCTGATTACGATAGCAAGCGATCTCTTGGTGATGGCTCCAGTTCGCTGGTCAACCTGACTAGCTCACAAAAAATACCACAAAGCAGAATAACAGAATCTGATTTCTACATGTCCTTATCTGTGGAAAGCTGGCCCCCACATGGTGTAGAGCTTTTATTGCCTGTTTTATGGAGATAATAAGGGCCCATTGTCCTTCACGATGTGGCCCCACTGCTTTGAATCTTGTAAAAATTGTCAATACCCCACACTATAAATAATAGGTCAAAAGTTATTGTACAGGCATGATAAAAAATACATACTGTTACTCTATCAAAACAATCAAAGGATAATCGTGGACTAGACATCATTCCGGCGGAATCACATAAAAAACTATTGCGTACAGTTTGTTAATGGTGTTATTATTTTTTTTCCCCTCGTATTCGTGATTACTGGATCAGTATGGGCTGACAAATCTCGATCGACCATTTTCTATACATCGACAATGAGTTTATTTTATTTTTTTATGAAGGAAACTTATATTAAAAGAAAAAACTAACACCAAAAGCGTTTATATGAAAAAAATCAGGATATACCCCAATACACAATAATTGCACTAAGCTGGCAAATCCAACAAATTACAGATGAGGTTCAAAACAAAAAATATTTCAGAACTAAAATCTAAACCAAAATGTCTTATAAAAAATAGCTGAGATCCAAACATTCCAACAAAGTGAGCTAAAAATAGAGTCCACAGGAGGATCAAGGAACCTTCAAAACATATCCAACCATCACGTCCTTCTGGATCACACTCGTGAAGAAAAGCCAATGACAGAGCCACCATTAATATGTACACAAGTAAAGCTTGGACCAGAGGAGTGAACCAACTTTGATATCCAAAGTTTACTATTAATCCATGCATAAGCTGCCCTGCGCTGAAGTCCTGGGCAGCTCACAATTAAAAATAATTTTATAATATTAAAAATAATTTTATAATATTAAAAATTATTTTTTAATGTAAAAAATAATAAATTTTATTAATAATTCAATAAAAAAAATTTCAATTCACCCCAAAATTTGTGATGTATAATTTTATATCTTAAAAAATTTTTAACCTTTCCTACATAAATTTTTGGATCCGCCCTTGCTGTAGTGCAGCCAATCTCGAGATACTTATTGCACAAACACTTGGGGGGCATATCCATCCATTCATAACTCAACTCAAAGGTGAGTTCGTGATGACAAAATTATATAATTTTAAATTTAAAATTATTAAAACAAAATTTGAATAAAATTTTCTGTTATCTTTTCGATAATATATTTTTACTTTTTCTTAATTAAGACACGAGGTGAAAAAAATTAAATATGAAAAGTATTTTAAATTTTTATCCTTTTTAATGTATTTATTAAATTTATCTGATGACATTTAGAAAAAAAAGTCATGTAACTTTTTATATTAATTTTTTTAGATATATTTATTTTTTTTTAAAAAATAAGTATACTTTGGTCCTTACATATAAGAAAAAAATAACGTTTGTGTCCTCTAGTATATTTTAAAAACTTTAATAAAAATTTTAAAATATTTTTCACTCTTATTGTAAATATTTTATATATATTAATTCGAAAAATATTTTAATTTTATTTTAATATTTTTTTATGTTGAGCTTTTTATCGCACCCAGTTTAAGAAATGCTAGCTAAATAGAGTGGAAAATTCGAAGATAAAATAGAGGGCCGACACGTGTCAGAGCCACCAAGCGAGTTGACTGCGTGCCGGCGAGTAGATCTACAGACTCCTCAATGGCGCGTCACAGCTTGCACCTTTTTGAAAACATCTATGGCACAACCGTAATTTACAGAAAATGAAGGGGTAAACCAATAATCTATAATTGGAAAAGATGGAATTAACATTTTTCGTAAATATAAACCTGCTCACCAACTCGCTTAAACACCGAACTCCTCCCAAACAGCCATGGCATCTCATCCGTCCATGCCAATTAACAGGCCGATCTCCACCGTCAATTTCTAAACCAAAAGCTCGAACTTTATTCCCCGAGGTCGGGCTCCAACACAGAACCACAAATCTGAACCGTTGAAATCGAAATCTGACGGTTCAGATCGTCCTTGGTACTTTCGGACCCATTTTTTGTATTTTATCTGTTTTATTTTTCAGCAAATCTCAATCTTTAGATTCGGCAACCCCAAGAAACCCTAGCCCGTTCTCTCTCTCTTTCTCTCTCTCTCTCCGTCGCTTACGGTTAAAAAAAAAAATAAATTCAAAAAATCGAAAATCAAACCCCAAAATCGACAAACCGATTAGGGTTTCAAATCAAATGGAGTATCAGAGGTTCGAGCCCTAAATCGACGGTCTCCGCGTTTGATCTTCGCGATTGTATGGATAAATCGGCGTTTCGTGTTGTCTGGATTGAGGTATCTGTTGTTTGATTTGCCTTTTGTTGGATGTTTTCGATTTTGTTCGAGAAATGCCTTATCTGTTAGTTTATAACTGGGTTGTTGGGGTTAGAATTTAAATCGGTGGTTGTTATTTAAAGTTTTTGTTGATTGTTCACATGCGTTTGTGACTCACAGATCTGAAATTTTGGGGTAAGATTACCTATGATGGGATATGAGAATTGGGGGTTTTGGTGTATGGTGTTTGAATTGAGGGACTGTTGATGGAAAGCAGAGCGGGAAAGTCTGGTGGTGTTGAAAATCCGAGAAAAACGAGATCGCTGGATCTTGATAGTCTGTACAAATCAAGTGATTCGAGAAAAGAGGGGAATAGCCGGGGGAAGAGTGGTGGAGAGGATGATGACGATGATAGGAAGAAGAAGAGGAAGAGTAGGAAGGAGGTATCACTGAGTAGTTTTGAGCTGGCAGGCAAGAAAAGTAGGAAAAGTGCAGATGAAGTCCACACTGGTGGAACAAGTTCGGGTTCACCTGAGTCAGGAAGGTTGCAGTTGGGACTTAACCAGGAATTGGATAATAACGGTGGTTTCAACAGCATTTCACTTAATTTGAATGGTGATGGTAATCTTATCCAAATTCCAAAGCGCCGCCGGGACTTTGTGGGGCGGAAGAAATTCAAGAGTAATCAAGTTTCAAAGTCAGCAGGGCAATCCTCCAGTGGGGCTAGTGGCTCTGTTGATCAAATTGCCAAGTTAAACGGGGAGTGTAAGAAATTGGAGGCCAATGAATCTCAAGAGAGGTTGCTCAACTCTGCTGGTAAAGCCAGTTCCATGGATCAGATAGCTAAATTAAGAGGTGATCCGTCAGGCAAAGCTGTCTCTCTGAAGGTTAAGGGCGAGTTAGGGCTTGATGAATCAAAGAAAAGTAGGACTAGGATGGGAAATTCAGCTCGCCAGTGTAAAGAGGAAAATGGTCATTTGATTGTAAGCCACGGTGATTCATCTTCTAAAAAGTGTCACAGCAATCGTAGGAAAAGGAAAGACTTGGCATCAGGAGATAAAGGCATTGCAAACAAGGTGGAACCTATGGTGGATAGTGCAGTCAAGAAACATGGTGATTTCCAAGAAGAGGATGAGGAGAACTTAGAGCAGAATGCTGCAAGAATGCTCTCGTCTCGATTTGATCCAAGCTGCACTGGCTTTTCCTCAAAAAGCAAATCTCCTGGATCACCAAGTACAAATGGGTTGTCTTTCTTCATCCCTTCTAATGAGAATTTTGTTGGTCGAGGAGCTAACTCACTGGCAAGATTGGAGTCAGCATCTGTTGATACTGCCAGTAGAGTATTGCGACCGAGGAATGGGCACAGAGAGAAAGGCCTCTTGAGGAAACGACGCCATTTCTATGAGATTCTGCCCAGGGATTTGGATGCATATTGGGTATTGAACAGGAGAATCAAAGTATTCTGGCCATTGGATGAGAGTTGGTATTATGGGCTTGTCAGTGACTATGATCCTGAAAGGAAGCTACATCATATAAAGTATGATGATCGAGATGAAGAATGGATTAACCTTCAAAGTGAGAGATTCAAACTCTTGCTTCTGCCTGGTGAAGTTCCTTGCAGGACAGAGCAAAAGAGAGCTACAGTGGGAAATAAACAAGATGACAAGGAGAAAAGTGACTTGACTACTGATGATGATAGCTTTATGGGTGGCTGCACGGACTCTGAGCCCATCATCTCATGGTTGGCTCGTTCTTCTCGAAGGATCAAATCTTCTCCTCTCGGTGTTTCAAAAAGACGCAAAATATCCCATTTGTCACCAAATTTCATATCATACAAGTTGTCTACGGGGACTGATGAAGCACATGGGTCTATGGACGTGGGTCCCTCGGAGAATGATATAAAGAAACCACCTTGTAGTTCTGCACTGTCAGATAGATCTACTGATGCCTGCAGTGGGAAGAAGTTTTTGCAAGAAGGTACTAACATCTCCAAAGACTGCAAGTTTCCTGTTGTTTATTTCAGAAGGCGGTTTCGTAAGAAAGAGGAGGCATTATGTAAAGCACACATGGACAACCATGCACGTGGAAGCTTATCTGTGTCTGTTACTTCTCTTGCCTCTGTGGTTCAAGGCTCTCAAGGTTCTAGAGAATATGGTATTTCTATTGGACATGTGGAACCTGAGGGGCTATTGTGGTCACTTGATGATTCAAGCTTGTTAAGATTGAATATTCCCTTGGTAATATCTAAGCAATTTAGATATGAGCTAGTCTCTCTACCGCTCCCGTGGTATAGATTTGGATCAGAGAACTCATGGTTGCTGCGTGCACTATTATTTCTTCAGCACGGTGCTCTTATGACTACTTGGCCTATGGTTCACCTGGAGATTCTTTTTGTTGATAATAATGTTGGATTGAGGTTGCTGTTGTTTGAAGGTGGCTTGAAGCAGGCTGTGGCCTTTGTTTTTCTGGTCCTTACATTATTTGGTCAACCTATTGAACGGGGGAAGTACGTTGACACACAAATGCCAGTAACTTCAATCAGGTTTGGACTTTCGTCTGTTGAAGATCGTAGAAAGCATCATGTGTTTGCATTTTATAGCTTCTCAAAAGTGAAATACTCAAAGTGGCTGTACCTAGACCATAAGCTGCGGCGGTATTGCTTGCTCACCAGGAAACTACATCTGTCTGAGTGCACATATGATAACATCAAGACACTCGTAAGTTCTACTGGCAGTCAGTGCTCAGAATTTGAGGTATTTCCTTTGTCTGATTTTCTCTCTCTATGTGTGTGCATGTTTGATTACCTTCCTTTTTTTTTTTCCCCTTTTTGTGAACCTCTCAGCCTGAGAAAAAGGATAGAAAAGAAATGAAAAGCATTTTTAATTTTTTTGTGGTCCATGTCTGTGGACTTTGGCCTACTATTTATTTCCTAGGCAATAAAAGGTTGCAAGTTTTACTTGTTTTTGCATGGCATGCAGCAAGGTTGCTATTCAGTTTGGTTTAAGTTTACGTCCAAGTGACTAATTAAGTTGGCTTTCATTATCAACAGGTTTTACAGAAGAATTCTATGGGTACAGAGCCCATTGGTCTTCTCAGAGACTCCCATGGTGCAGCTACGAACCAGGCTTCTTCTGACTCTTACGTGAAGCATGGCATACTTATTCCATTTGCTCTTTCTTTTGGTGCTGCACCTACTTTCTTTATTAGCTTGCACCTCAAGCTGCTTATGGAAAATGTTGCTTCCATCAGTTTTGGAGATCATGATTCAACTTGTACACTTGAAAATTCTGAAAAATCCACATGTCCAGTTGCAGATGACTGCACACAAATCCAGGTTGACTCAGAGAATGTATCAGAAATGACTCCTGAGGGTAATCCAGGAAATTCTGTGATGGGAGCTGCATCTTCTGAAAGTTTGCTTTCTGCCAAATCACAGTTGGGGACTGAGATTCTCTCTGAATTCAACGATGGTGGTCATGCCCAAGATTTCCAAAATGGCTCACTAAATGTTGCTGGAACTTCTACCTGCTTCAGCAATCCTGGAGATTATGTAATGGTGCAATCACAGAAGAGGGAATGCAGTAGTGAAGAATTAGAGCAGCAGGTTGTTGCATCACCAAAGCCTGTGGTTCAAAATGGCCATACCAGTTTGGGTACATCTGATACCAGGTCTTACTCTGGTTTGAGCATTGAAATTCCACTATTGGACCAAATTGAAAGGCCTGCTGGTGGTGAAATGCCTTGTGCTCCTGAGTCTGCTGATCTTGCTTGGTATGTGCGGGACAGGTTTGTCCATGGTCCCAACCCTACTGGACCTAGAAGCATGTGGCATCGCAATAGAAATAGCTCAAGTTCTCCAATGGGAAGTATTTCTCATGGATGGCCTGATGGACAAGCAGAATATTTACGCAATGGCTTTGGCAATGGGCCAAAGAGACCACGAACGCAGGTTCAATACACATTACCTTTTGGAGGTGTTGATGTAAACTCAAAGCACAAAATTCATAACCAGAGAGGGCTTCCTTACCAACGGATTAGGAAAGCTAATGAGAAGAGGCCCTCAGATGTTTCTAGAAATGGTCACAGAAACCTGGAACTATTGGTTTGTGATGCAAACATTTTAATAACAACTGGGGATAGAGGATGGAGAGAGCATGGGGCACGTGTTGTACTGGAACTTGCAGATCATAATGAATGGAGACTTGCAGTAAAACTTTCTGGGACTACAAAGTATTCATACAAAGCTTATCAGTTTCTGCAGCCTGGTTCAACAAACCGCTACACTCATGCTATGATGTGGAAAGGAGGAAAGGATTGGGTCTTGGAGTTCCCTGATAGAAGCCAGTGGATGCTTTTCAAGGAGATGCATGAAGAGTGCTACAATCGGAACATACGTGCTGCTTCAGTTAAGAACATCCCTATTCCTGGAGTTCGCCTGGTAGAGGAAACTGATGATAGTGGAACAGAAGTTCCACTAGTTCGCAGCTCCCCTAAGTACTTTCGGCAGGTTGAGACTGATGTTGATATGGCTTTGAATCCATCATGTGTATTATATGACATGGACAGTGATGATGAGAGGTGGATTTCAGAAAATCAAGAGTGTTCACCTGGTCAAGAAAAAGAGATCTCTGAAAACTTGTTTGAGAAGACAATGGACATGTTTGAGAAACTTGCATATGCACGACAGTGTGATCACTTTACAACAGATGAAATTGAAGAGCTTATGGATGGCCTTGGGCCTATGGAAGCAATTGAAGTCATTTACCAGTATTGGCAATTGAAGAGGCAGAGGACAGGAATGCCATTAATTCGACACCTACAGGTACGTTTTAATGACTTGGTAGTTGTTATTTGGCTTGTTTTATGTTCTTGGTTCATACTTTCTTTTAGAAAAAACTAGTGGTGGGGCACACACGATATATGTGCAACTTAATAATTGAGCATACATATATATTTATTACTTATCCAATAGTAACTTAATTTATAGTGTGTTAATACCATCTTATAATTCGCCTGCCAAACATGCTGCAAACCATAGTTTACTTGAAGGGTTAAATGGAATCTATGCTAAAAAGCAATTGTGACAAAGACAAAACTATACACCATAATGATAACATTTTAAAGTACTAAAACATAAAGCACATGCAATGAGTGTGCAATTTGTTATAAATACAAACACTTAAAATATTAATTTAAATTCTTGCACTTTTTATATTTCTTTTGTTAATGAGAGTTCACAATCACGTGTGCAATTTGTTATAAAAACGAACACTTAAAATATTAATTTAAATACTTGTACTTTTTATATTTCTTTTATTAATGAGAGTTCACAATCACTGTAAAGTTTATATATCCTCATTAAAGTGTTTTACAACCATCTTAAAATAATTTGGGGGAAAAAAATAAAATTATTGATGATAATGCCCTAGGCATCTAATTCATCCATAAAGAATTTATATCTAATTTATGAACAAACTGGCATCACCCATTTTATTTTTATATTTTTTTAGTTTTTGGCAAATCAAGGGGAAACATGTGAATACTTCAAACTAAAAGACAAACAACAATAAAATAAAATAAAATGTAATAAACGAAAAAATGTAAATCACAAAAGTATTTTGCTATTTTTTCATTTTTATTTTCTTTCCATAGTGGAAAAATTAGTAAATTACCCTAATTTCCCCATTAAAGCTAAATAAATTCATCAAAAATGTTCTCCATAAGCCATTGCTCAAGGTAGCAAAAAAGCAGAGGAGAGAGAGGACTTCACTAAATAAATTCGTCAAAAATGTTGAGAGAGAGATGTGGGAGGAGGGGAATATGGGTTTGGTTGTGAGGGTGTGGTGGGCTGTCCATTTCCATTTTTCAATTTGATTTTTATAGATTTGTATGACTTTACAATTTTACCCTTTGTATAGTCAAATATTGCGAGAGACCATTATTTTATTTTCACTAACATTTAGAGAGAAAATAGGAAGGATTGGGAGTATTAGAGCCCTGGCAGAGCTTAATATTGAGGGAAACACCCATTTTTTCCTTTTTATAATAGAATAGATAGATTGGTGCTTTAGAGATGGAAAATGATCCCCTTATTCTTTTAACAGTTGTGAACTTGTGATAAATAGAGTAGCTAATGATATTTGGATTGTGCTACATAATTTCTTGTGGTAACAGTATTAATGATGCCTGGATTACACTACATAATTTTGTGCTTGGTTTTTTCTTTATTCCTTCTGTCTTCTTTATTCTTCACGAGTGCAAAAACTAATTTGGGTAATATGTTTTTGTATCAAGTTCAGGGAATCGTTATTTGAAAAACTTTCATTGCTCGGGATGAAGAGAATTTTAAATGGATTTGAAAGGAAAAATAAATTATTTTCAAAATCCATTAAGTGAGATATATTTGAATGGGATCTGAATTACTTTAAGCTACTCTAATGTCGTTATCTAAATAGCCTCCTCTTTTTATAAATTTCTTTTTCTCTAAAATTTTTACTATTATTGCACTAGGGACTTGTCATTGTCTATAGTTATTCTTTCGAATTCTTCCTCAAAATTAAAAGGGAAAACATATTGTTCTTTGTAATCCATTTAATTTTCTTTTAATAGATAACTGGTGTCCTTTTAATTCTGAGCAGGGAAAAAGGAATGTGTTTTTTTTAGTATTTTTTCTTTTCAAATCCATTTTTCAAGTGCTAGTCTTTAAGCGATAATCTCATGCTTGGGGATCTTTTTTTTCTTTTGCTTATTTTAATTGTCACAGTGTACAACTCTCAAGATGGATCATCAGGATGCTTCTAGTTAGGTTCATGCTAGGTTTAGGATGAAAAGGTCTAGAAGAATAAGATGTGAAAATTGCTTATTTGGTTGAAGGTTGTGTGCCAAAGTGTTGGAGAGCTATTGTAGTTAACTTGAATGGATAAAGGAATTAAGATGCAAATAGTAAGAGGGCATAGAAGTTTGCTTATTTGTTGAAAGAACTTGTCTAAACAAGTTATTTCTTATACAAGTTGTTGATATTTAATTTTGTTTGCTGGGATCTAATATCTTTCTACCCTTGTGGATATTTTCTGGGTTGTCATTGCTTGATTATAAAATTGTGAGGCATGTGTTATATTAAAAACTACTAAGAGAATATGTTTTTGTTGCTTTTGGAGGTAGCAATGGTAACAACAATATTTGACAATTTAAATGAAAGTAGTTCTTTGAAATGCACCAAAAAAAACTTTAAATTGATTTATGTTGATAGCACCTTAGAAAGCAAATTGTTTATGCTTGGCTTTTTTTGTTTGGTTGATTTGGAAGCTTCCGAAGAGAGTTAGAGGTACAGAGCAGTGTGGTAAAAAAATTGGGCGTAATGGTGTCAGGGTCCTGAGCCTGACTTGTGATTTTCTTGAAGATAGAATTGGGAGAATAGGAGAAATAGAGGAAATTTGGGAAGGATCAGACAGAATAAGGGAGAATATCAGAGAGAAAGATATGGAGATAGACAGGAGATAGGGAGAATTAGAGAGAACCCGAGAGAGAAAAGGAGAGAATTTCAGAGAGAAGAGATTAACTTTTCAATTAATCAAAAGCATAATCTAGGTCAAGAGTTGTACAGCGGCTACAGCCTTGTATAGAGGCTATTCCACTACTGTAACAGAGCAGTTTCCACTCCTCCACTAGAGGTAACTGCTCCTAAACTATCCCACAACTGTAAATAAAGCAATAACTAACCTATTACACAGACTAATACAATCTGTAAAAATAAAAAATTAAAACTTAATAGCCTAGATCGTGACAAATGGAAATCTATATCTTTGGCCTGTCTAACAGTTAGGCATTAACTCTGGCCTTGACAACTTAAGCTCTTTGTTTTCTTGTGACCTCCAAGCTAAAACTCCAGTCTCCAGTTAACCTGATATATTCAATTAAAAACTTGATATCTTTTTTCTGTTTTGTTTTCTTTCATAATGAAAAAAATAAGAGTATACTACAGATGTTGATCAACAGATAAACAAAAATGCCCATGTCTTCTATGCATCTATCAACCAGTTAATAACATCTGAAAGTTGATTCACAGATGTTTCACAGCCAGTAGAGAATGAGCAAAAAGGTAGAGAAGTTTCCACCCCATTTAAAGACCTATTTCTCTCCAACCAAATAGAACATATGAAACCATTAGGAATCAACCATAAAGACTTCTTACAATTACTGCCGTGGTAGGTTTTCAAGTTTAGGGTTGTAAGAGGTAAGAAGAGAGGTTTTAAGACTTGTAGAATGGGAGAAGGAGATGAACTCAGGTTGGTTTTAATTGTTGCTGTTTGCTAGACTTCCAGAATTTGCTATATGGAGGGACTGAATAGTGTCTAGATTTCAGAGCTCTAATGCTCAGGGTTATCTTTTTATTTATGCCCAAAATAGATACTTTAAAGACAAAAAAATTTAAAAAATGTTGATGGCTTACATGAATTACCTAGATATAGTGTGTGGTTGGATTTGTACAAAGAGAAAACACTTGGTTGGATTCAAGTTCAACCTTAATTTAATCCATTTGTGATTTTTTATTCTTTCTACCTGTTCCTACATTTGGATTGCTGTTGAAATTGTTACAGCTTCCATGCTTATCATAGAAAGAAAAACAAAATTGTTACAGCTGCAATACTTATCATAAGACGGTAGAGTAAGCCTGAAGTATCTTAGCATCTTGTCTAGTTCGGTTTATAGATGGTGAAAACAAGTTAGTTGAACTTACTTTGGTGCTGTTTGTTCTTTATATTGGAGGGTCTGATACTTCATGACATTGCTCTGGCTCTATTTGTGGCTCAATGAGCTGGTTATAGTATAGTAGCTTCACACTTGTATCAGTGCATAAGAAAGCAAGTGATTATAAGATCTGTAAGCCAAATACATGGTTTCATGCATGGACAATGCAAATTAGCAAATTTGCATGGAGAGAGTGGTTTATGGGCACAATTGGGAACCATGTAACAGGTAAAACCAAGGTGGCAAGGTCAACTTTGGGTTTGTGAAACATGTCCATGGGCAATGTCAAAACTCCTTGTCAGGGAAACCCACTTTATTTTGTTCAACTTCAAAACCTTGGACTAAAATTACTTGTAAGAGACGCTTGTTATATTCTTTCCTTGTTCCCTTATGGTTGTGAAAGTAAGTTCAAAGGTAAATTGACCTACTAAGTTTAAATATCCTCTGGATGCTCGAGTAATGGCTCATATAGGAGTGTTGTACTTTTAGGTCTCCAAATTGTCCTAATGCAGTTCCAACCTATGTTCTTGAGTTGCATATTGGTAAAATAAAATAATTGTCACAAATCTAGCCAAAAAACAACTGTCATAGACATTGATGCTGTGAACGTCTCCTGGAGTCAGTCAAGGCAAGGTGTTCTGCTTTATTGACCTGCCTCTTGTTTATTTGAGCAAGCCAGTGAGGGAATTGTGAGGAGTTTATAGAATGCTTGGCTTGGGATACTTGGAAGGTATCTGATGATTGTATATTGGTCAGACTTATGCTTGTTTTATATCTTCGCAAGTATTAAAACTGTTTTTTCTTTAGTTGGTTGTGTTGCATATTGGTAAAACAAAATAATTCTGTCACAAATTTAGCTAAAAAAAAAAAAATGGCATAGACATTGATGCTTCAGACACGTCCTGAAGTCAGGCAAGGCACGGTGTTCTGCTTTCTTGACCTGCCTCTTGTTGATTTGAGGAAGCCAGTGAGAGAATTGTAAATAGGAGTTTATAGAAGGCTTGGCTGGGGGTGCTCTGCAAGGTATCTGATGATTGCATTTTGGTCAGACTATGTATGCTTGTTGCATATTAAAACTGTTTATTCTTTAGTTGGTTGACCTTGCTGGTTTATACAGGGTTTGCAACCGTCATGGTGGTGCTTTTTGGTATATATTTGTTTGATAAATATGTATATAGGTATTAAAGCTGTTTTCACTGCATATTCAGGTGTGGTGCTATTGCATTTTATGTGTAAGGTTGACTTCACTCCTCTTCAGAAAGTTGCTTTACAATTTTGTACATTACCTACATACTAGATCCTATTTTGGGTAGCAGGTTTACTGTACTGCTTTATTTTGCCAGTGTATTTTATATTTCCCTTGTATGCATTGGCAATCAGCAGCTATTAGACCAATTAATTTACTTTTGTTTACGTGGATAAATAGACACACTTCCAAAACCTGTTAAGTCACTGTTGTTTACATGGATGCATGCTTTCTTTTGCCTTGTTATTAGTTTCTTGAAGATGCTTCCCTACCCTAAATAGAAATGGATTATACTTGGCCTTATTCCTGCACACTCTATCTTGAGCATTTATATTTTATTGTATTAAATGTTCAAGAATATTTAATCATTGCAGATAGTTATTTTCTTTTTGTATGTGTAGCCATGTGTGTGTTAATTTTTTGGTGCAGTTTTCAATTTTCATTTATCAATAATGCATCTAAAACCAAGCTATGGAATGAACCTTGTTCTAATAGTTTGAGAATTTCAAATTGATTAGTTGGCCTAGAAACTCCTATTGTAATCAAATCAAGTGCATTTCTTTTGTCCTTTCTATGTAGTGTGTGTTATATGTCTGCTCCTTTCAGTTGTCGATTGGATTTGGGGGAACTGCTGCTTTGCTTTAGTCTTCTCAGTGACTTGAGTATTATTATTTAGCATTTGTTTCTAACTTTTTGTGCTTTGACAGCCTCCACTATGGGAAAGGTATGAGCTGCAACTGAAAGAGTGGGAGCAGAAAATGGCCAAAGCCAACAGTGCCATCTTCAATGGTTGCCATGAGAAGGCTCTACCACTGGATAAACCACCCATGTTTGCTTTCTGTTTGAAACCCCGTGGTTTGGAAGTGCCAAACAAGGGGTCAAAACAAAGGTCTCAGCGGAGATTTCCAACTTCTGGGCACAACCATACTGTCCTGGGTGACCAGGATGGTAGTCATGCTTTTGGTAAGCTTCTCTTGTGCTTGGCTTCTGCAATTAATAATCAAGTACTTTCCTTCAGTTATAAAGTCATCGTTATTCTGTTTCTTTGTACCAGGGCGAAGATTAAATGGTTTTTCTTTTGGAGATGAAAAGGTTCTGCACGGAACTAGCTATGATTCTTCAGAGGCTTCCCCATTATTTCAGGCATCAGCAAGGGTGTTTTCACCTCGAGAGGCCAGTGGCTCTGGACATTTCTCATTGAGCAATGATTGGTCGGAATGGAATCATCACCCAAAACTTCATAGGAACAAGTCAAAGAAGATTGGAGCATTTTTATCCCCAAATAATGCACAAACAGTGGCTTTATACAATCAGAGATCTGTAGGCAAGAGAAATGGTGTTCATTGGTGGAATATGGGCTTGCCCGAGTGGCCATCTCAGAAGCACTACCAATCAGAAGGATCTCTGAGGCATGGCATTGAACAGTTGGATTCTTCAGATCTTGATGAATTCAGGTTGCGAGATGCATCTGGTGCAGCTCAGCATGCACTTAACATGGCTAAGCTCAAGAGGGAAAAAGCTCAGAGATTGGTTTATAGAGCAGATCTGGCAATTCACAAGGCTGTGGTCACACTCATGACTGCAGAGGCAATCAAAGCTGCTTTTGAGAACTCAAAAGAGTAATGGGTGGGATGAGCAGATGAAATGAGATGGGGACAGTGGCATTAACTAGACGTTTCAGCTGCTAGTTCTGCAGCCTGAGTCATATAGATTTTGAGTTGACATTGTTTTGCAGCTAGAGTGGCTCTGGTTTTTCTTTTGTCAACAGTGGCGGCCTTTTTGTGAAACTGTCTATCTTCTGTAGATTCCCAAGTGAACTTCTAACATGATGGCTGCAAGCAGTCATAGGAGCAGAAACTGTTGCTTCTGCCATTCATGATGATTCTCCAACACATTGCGTTTATCAAGGCAGTTTAGGTACATAACATCGCATCCTGTGCTCTCAGTTCTTTTTCCAAGCGGCGGAATTCTCAGCTTAATTCAACCAAGGTAGCACTGCTTCTGGTAAGGGGTGTGGAATTTTGGTGGCCGATCAATGTACAGATTTTTTTTTTTCCTTTTCTTGTTTCTTCACTTAAGCTTTTCCAGTTGTTTCTTTTTATCTCTAAACCTCAGTTTTAAGTGTTCAACATTGAAGGAGCAATTGGCCAAATAATAGAATACACCCCATGGGCTTGAAGTACAGAATCATATGTGAATTGGATCTTTGGAGCAGTTGCACTGTGTCCTTAGGAAAAAGGAGAGGAATAGAATGCTGTAAGTAAATTAATCCGTAAAATTTCATCAGCTGGATTATCTGGAGATTAGGTCTTGTTAGCTTCTCAAGCTCTGAATTGGCTGAAATATATGTATAGGCATATGTTAATGTATACGAAGGTTATTCCTTCTTAATCTGTGCTCTTTGTGTGACATATACTTAAGTTTGAGTGTAGTAAATGGCATAACAGGGGCTGGTATAACAGGAATATGGTATATTGGCTAGTAATTGTGATACTTGCATGAAAATTTCTTGCCTAGCTGAGTGGAAACGTAGAGAATGAATTTGAAATTACTCTTAATTCCATGATTTCTGCATATGGAGATCTGGAAATGCAGGTCTGACAATCAGAATGTCCAGTGGTCATATATTACTCATTTTACTTGTACTGCCATGGGGCTGCCTTGTTGCTTAATGCATAGCTTCAGACTTAGTTGTGTTATATACATCTATATTGAGTGGGAAATGATATTTATTAGTTTTTTTTTACAGAAAAATGTTATTAGAAGGATGCAATGTTGAAATTTATGCAATAAAAAATTGTTGGGATAGCATCCTTAAATGGGTCGGTATGGTAGTAGAAGAGTATAGTTGTTCATGTGAGACCAGGGCTTAAATGTCTATAGGGGAGCCTTGATGTAAGTTTTGAGAAAGAAGTGAGACATTATGGGTTGATATGTTGCTGTTGATGGGTAAATGGGTTAGTTTGATGCTTCTGATTCTGAGTTGTGAATGGGATCTAATGTTCTCAGTACAGAGATGATTGGTCTTTAGGAACTTGTGGGATAAGTGCTTGGTTAAATATCTAATGTGGATTTTATTATTGTCTAAAATGGGAGCTGTTGCATGGTAGCACAACAGTGGGTGCACAAATGGACTTGACTGAATGGTGAATAATGCCAATGCCAGTGCCAGTGCATTTGAATGTGAAATGGAATCTGGAAATTGGAAGAGACGCCAAGGGCAATTTAGGGATTCCATAGGAACATTAAACTCTGTGGTTGGATTTGGCTCGTGGGACCCAGTTTGTTTTATGTTTCGTTACTTGATTTTGCTTAAGATTATTATTAATTATACAAAAGGTAGAACAGGGTTAATTATTATCAGTTTAGAATGGCTAGATATGTTGTAAGGAGATTATTTTAATATGTCGAATTTGATTTATTTAATCACAAAAAAAATAATTTTACCGTTATTATATGGCTCCTCTTAAATGAAAAAAATAAATTTTATTGTATATGGATTTTTTTATTTTCTAAAAAAACATTAAATATATTGACAAGGGATTTAACTGACTTAAAATGTTTGGAAACAGATTTTAAAAATACCTGTTATTTTAGAACATTTTGGTATACTGATTTAGAAAATTAATTTTTTTAGTACAAAATATATTGAAAAATATTAAATGTAATTAATTTTGAAATTTAAAATTTATGGTATACACCATTATTATTGCAAGTAACTGTAATTTTGTAGTTCAAATCTGAATAAAAAATTAAAAACTCTATATCTAATGTTCTCAGCAGTATTTAGATATGTCATAATTTTGCTATGTATTTTTATGTTTTTTTTTTTTGTGATTACTTAAAATTTTTATTATTTCGATTACACTTATATATTTATATTTTTAACTCAATTTAATCGTTATATTTTAATCTTTTTTCTTGTGTTAATTTGAATTTTTTGTTATTTTAATTATAAATTTTATTTATATTTTCGAATCAATTTAATCTCTATATTTGAAGTGTAAAAAAATTTTAGATTAACTCATTTTAGGTTATTTTTTATTTACACATTAAAGTAAAAAAGTTATATTAATTTGAAAATGTAAGTATATGAGTGTAATTGAAATAATAAAAATTTTAAGTTGTCACACGAAAAAAATTAAAGTATAAACGTTAAATTGATTTAAAACTAAAAATTTTGAATTGTAATTTAAACAATTAAAAATTTGAATAATTATAAAAAAAAATATAAAAATATATGGACAAAAATATAGATTTGCTCATGTGACAATGGTGACAATAGCAAGGGGAAAGTATATCAAATTAATGGTAAAATACATTACCTAAAGATTACAAATTTTATGATATTGGGTATTTGAAAATTTTCATTCATTTAGAGTGAACATAATCTAAAATTTTATTGAACGGATGACTATAGATGGAAAAAAATTCTATATAAACACGACCAATGACTTAAGCTCTTTTACCTCATATATATTAATTAATATTTATTTATTTATTTTATTTAATATATTATTACTACATCATATATATAAGGTGTATAAAAAGTATATGCAGGTAATTTATCTAATTCAAGACTAATTACTCGTTAATATACATGGGTTAGAGATTTAATTTAATAATATTAAAAATCAATATTCCTTAATAGGAGTACTCTAAATAATTGTAAAATTTAATTGGAATTTTAAGAAAATAATAAATAATATATATTTATTTAAATTAAATAAATACAAGATAAATATCTCAATATAAATATTGACAGACGATTAGATATATTATCTCATGTGCCATAAATATTGTAATTTGTAATTATGTTTATTTCTAATATTCCTTACATTTCAAAAATTATACTATGATCCAAATATTGTATTGTTGCATTGTTAGAATTACGTTACATGAAATATTTCAAAATATTTTATATATTTATATGAATTTTTTAAGACCTGTTTAGTGTAATTATTAAAATGTAGGAGGCAGAGTCCCAAATTTGGTGGAACTCAAGGGACTGTAACTTAAATATCTAAACGTTTAAAATAGAAACAGGTAGCCCAACCGTCAAAACCGGCAGATTTCCCTCTCCTTCTCTCGCTTCCTGGCACCCCTCTCTCTCTCAAATGACGGTCTCTCAGATTATCTTCTCTCTCCAAAATTTTCATCGCTTGAGCCTTACGCGTAGATACACGCATATTCCACCAGGTCTCGGCATTGCGTTCAAGTAATAATCGTTCTTCATTTATCGTACTTTCATATGTACGATTTGATTGTGTGTTGATTGTAATTAGATCTGGGGACATGAGCCATGGCGGGGAGACTGTCGAGCCGAATGAAGGAAGAAGAGCGAATTGAAAGGATCATCCGCGATCTCTTGAAGCTTCCCGAGAATCGGCGGTGTATCAATTGTAACAGCTTGGTACGGAGTTGCTTGGTTCCATAATAAATATATTTATATATATAATTTTTTGTTCCAATTTCCATCAACTATGATTGGAACGAGAAATGTGGATGGGTAAAAAATGGCAAAAGAATTGTGAATGCTGAGCTTCTTGTATAACCGTGATGATACGTGACTTTCAGAGTGTGTTTAATTCATGTACTGTAGAGTGGCTGCTTCTTCTCTGGTTTGATGTATTATGAGAGTGAAAACTCAAGTAACATGTTTAACGGTGTTTGGTGTTGGAGCAAGTTTTAAGAGAGCCTGTTGGGTTTTAGCTTGGTCTTGTGTCATCGACTTACAAAAACTGCCTAAAACAAGTGAAGGAAAAACTTCCTCTTGATGCGGTCCTTGCATATCTTTAGAGTTTTTATGCTGATACCATAACATTCTGCTTTTTTCCATTTTTATCACGCTTGAGTTGGCAGGAAGGGTGATATTAATTGCCTCTTTAATTAACTTAAACCAACCAGACATTCTATTTAGTATGTGGGACTTCTGGATGGGAGCCAACAAAATTTGGACTCAAGAGTTGGATAGTGTAGAAAGAGAAGCCGTTTAGAGAGTTGTATAGTTGCAAAATTATATTTAGTTGAAGAAAAATTCTATGAAAACTAGCTAAGGGCTGCTATTTCAAAATTGAGCACAACTAAAATGATGATGTTGATTTGAGTGAATAGCACTAAAAGAATGGAAACAAGAAATAGATGCATTGTTGAGAAGTTGGGAGTCGGAACAGTGGGTGATTGATTGGAGAGTCACTTGAGATGGTATAAGCATAGATGGTGACGGCGTGGACCTACTAATAAGAAGTGAACTGGTCTATTTTGATGCCACAAAAAGGAAAAAAAGGGAGGTAAGAAGGATACAGTTTTAAGGGGCACTAAAGAAGAGCATTGTTTCATTGAACTTATACAGGGCATGGCCAGAAATAGAGCTAACAGGAGAAAAGAGTTATATGTACTGAGCCAAGCTACGGGGATAAAAGTTTGTTGAGTCAAGTTGGATAGTTTCCTTTGAAGCAACTAATTGGATTTTATATTGGGGGGTTTTTGATCATTGAAGTAGATTAAGCTGATAACTTTTTGAAGTATTAGCAGATTATCCATTATACTCTATTTCTTTCCGAACTATGCCTTTTTTTTATTATTCTTTATTTGTCAATGCTGACAGCTGATAAGGGATCAAGACTAAGAAAGGCCACAGCACCCTAGATTTTCCAAGTTCTATGTTCAATATATTCTAAATTCTGTTAGCTTTACTTCTTTCCTACTACTTTATCTTTTTATGAGAGAAAGTTAAATGAAGAAGCAGGGGAAGAAGTTACCCTTCTAGACCTATGCAGGTCACAAGATTCACAAGATAAGACTGGACTTTTCTACAAAGGATGCTCCCACCAGAAGGTTTGACCTCAACTTTAGTTTTACGCTGAAGATGATCGTCAAGCTAAGAATCACAATGGAAATAAGATTTCGTGTGCCACTATTCAAACTTGTAAAAGTTGATACTAGATTAGCCCTCATGCTCATGATGCAACGGTAAATCACGATGAGGATAATAAGAACATTGGAGGTTCGAATTCTTTTGGTGTCTTGAAAGGTAAAATTATTGTTAGAAGGCAACATTTCCTGAAAGGTAATAGGAATGTTAGAAAACAAGTCGCCTACGTGAAGGCAGGGTCATGGTGCGCCCTATAGGCTCTCCAGAGGTTTCATTCGAATGACGTAAAGATGAAGTCCATGGGAAGGGTAGCCGTTTCTCGAAAGTTCACTCCAAGTGTATATAGACTGTGACCGCATCCGGATTTACCTGAAAGACGAATTAGGGAGAAAGCCGCTCACCCCAGAATTATTTGGGCGAAACTTGAATACCTGAGTCATAAAAAAAAAATTTAGTAATAGACTTGGTTGGGAAATAAGTGCACTGCACAAGAAATCGCCTTTCCTGTGCCATTTCCATGAAGGGCTGCCAAACTTCTGTCATTTCTAACAATTCATGAAGCACTTCACTTTTTTTCTGATGCACTACTGGATGTTCATTTTTTATGTTAATTACTTAATTTAATTTTTGACAAGTCTAGTGGCTATTCTTTCTTCTTCTTGTTTTCCTAGACAACTATACAGAGCGATCTTTATTTATTTGCTTTTCCTGGGATGTCCTTCCCAAACATTATTCATGTATTTGAAATGTGATGTATCAAAAAATTGGTACAACTTTTATTTAGTAGGTTAATAAATGAAATTTACCACATTGAAGGGTATCCCTAGTACTAAAAGTCTTTTAATTTGTTGTTAAGCTATAGCTAACGTATGTTCTTTAAGCAGGGGCCGCAATATGTGTGCACGACTTTCTGGACATTTGTTTGCACCACCTGTAGCGGTGTGCAGTAAGTGTCGACACAAGCTCTTATTTATGCAGTTCCTAAACGTTTTCCATTTATGTGATGCATGTTCTGATTTACATGGCTTTGTTGGGAATCCACTTGATGTTGTTTTTAGTGTCACGTCACATCTTTGGTCTTTACCTGGGTAGAAACTTTTTGGCTTGATCAATTATTCTCTTATAACAGTCGAGAATTCACCCACCGAGTAAAATCAGTGTCAATGGCTAAATTTAATGCAGAGGAAGTCAGTGCCCTTCAAGCTGGGGGAAATGAGGTGTGCGACCCACCTACTATGGCCCTTTTTTTATGTAACTTTCCTTTTCGGTCGCTATTTATTCCTCTTTTCTTTCTGTTGATGGAACCTTTCTTCTTATGATATGTGCACCGTTCACGTAGAGAGCACGACAAATTTATTTCAAAGAGTGGGATCCACAACGAAATCCACTTCCAGATGGAAGGTGAATGTGTCTTTAATTTTTTTTCCATTGGGTACTCCAAAAAATGACATCTTCTTCTTTTTGTCCTTTTCAATTCAGTAACCAAAATAGACTACGGGATTTTATTAAGAATGTCTATGCGGATAGAAAATTTACTGGTGAAAGGAGTGTGAGCAAGCTTGCAATGGTGAGAGCAGTAAGTGCCTTAGCATCATTTTTTGCTGAACTGCAGTATTACTTTCACATAGAATATGTTCCGACTTTATATTGATCTGTTTAATGTTGAAAAACCTGCAATGCATAATATTGTTTCTCATCCATCTCAATTTCCATTTCCTATTGTATCTTCTCATTGATATGTCCATCTTGGAAATAAACACTCTTCTTTGTCTGCTACAGGGTGCCAAGGAGAGCTCCACAGGCAGGTCTTCTTTTGAGAGATTAAATCCTGGAGCATGGAATGATGATAGAAGTTCAAGACGTTACATTGATGATGAAAGAAGTCCTCGATACAAACCAGATAATTTAAGGAGTAGCAGTCACAGGAGCCGCCCTGTTAACTTTGAGATAGTTGATGATAGGTTTCGAGATGATGACTTTGGAAGTGGCAGGCGATCTGAAACTCGCAGGCCTTCTACTGCAGGGTCAAGGACAGGGAGCGGGTCGCCAGTTACTCAACAAAAAAGGGAGAAGACCAGCACTCTAGTATTGCGCCCAGCTAGGGATATTTTGGGTGAGAATGCTCTGTCTCTGCAGGTAGGTGAATCTCCCAAAGCTAATGAGAGGAGGAATAATGAGTGCTCTGCTCGTGGTCAGGTGATATTTTTTACTGAATTATGCAATGAGCGCATTTTGTTTTCTTGTGATGTTTGATTGTTTTCCTTATATTATCTTTGAGTGTAATTTTTCAAGCTATCCTCTTTTCATGATGCTTGATAAGTATATATCAATTTGCAACTTTCACTTGTCATACTGATGTAGCCTGTGAAACTTAGAAGTCCATGCCATCTGGAACTATTGATGTTGGCCTTTGATGATCTCACTGTACAGGTTCAAGAGGCCAAGGCATAAAAAATCCAATAGTTCCCGCAAATAATGTTAACATCTCCTTTGTGCTTCCCATTTGAGATGATTGTTTCTGCTGAAACTTGTCATAAGACCTTCATCTTCAATGGGTTGCTATCTATTTTTGTGGCAATTTTGTCATTGAAACGTTGTGGTTGCTTTTGAAATGATCGTCCACTCCCAGGAGCATTGTTGATGCTCATGAGTCTCTCCACTTGCTTATAGATGTGTAAAAGCTTTACCTGTGTGCTACTAGCCATACAATGTTGTCAGTATCTAAACTCTATATGGCCTCATTACTTTCTTAGTAATTACCAAAATCAACACCAAGACAGAAAATTGAAATAAATTTACCAGAACCAAATGATTTCACTAGAGTAATATGCTTTTGTTCTACCTCAGGCACTGATAATATTTCTTACGCAAATATGAAGACGATTTTTCCCTATTTTGAGCTCGAAAATATTTCAAAAAATGGTATTATCTGTGCAAAACTAGGTGAAATTATCACAATGCATAAGGAATTCCCTTATGCGAAACCTGATGGTGCATGCGCAACTCTAGCACCCACTAAACTACATTAATCAGTTTCATAAAGAAAATAAGTGCTAATTGGAAACCCGTTCGTCCCTGCAGACCTTTGAATTGCCAAAACTGCATGCTGTTGTGTACACATACAATTTTAGCACCCTCTCAATTCTCAACTATGTTAGCCAGTTCCATCAAGAAAATAAGTCCTCATTGAAAACTAAATTTCCGTAAGAGCTTTGAATTTTGCTAAAAAAAGTGAATGTGGTTGCTTCCAAACACATTTCCATCTCATGGAAATGTGTTTGCCATCTTGACAAATCATGTGGCAGTTACTGTAAAGAAGATGAAGGATCATCCTATTTTCTCCTTCCAGAAGGCAACAAATGCCATTTCTGCTTAGTTCAAATTGGGCTTGTGGTTACTTAACTGTTGGTGATGAACTTCATGAACTTCACTGATTTTGTTGGAACTCACTTTCTTTAATCTATTTTTTGTTTTCCTTTTTGGTAATTCTATGAAGATAAATGCATCCTGCATCTTAATCTTTAGATCTTTTTCATTGCAGAAAACAGTAGTTTCTACTGATCCAGGTTCTATTTATGAAAAATCACCGGAACAGAAGGGAGTAAACTCATCTTGCTTGATTGATTTTGGAACTGATCCTGAACCTCCCAATCCTGCAGCAGAGCAACAACTACAACAAACAGCTCTGTCAACTGATGGTGGCAATGGGGCCTCCGTTCAGTCTTCATCAAATGCTTCAAACCTAAATTCTTTGGAATTCATGTTATTTGGATTATCAACTCCTGCTGCTGGACCAGTAGATATAACATATGAAGCACCAGGAAAAGCTAATGCTCCATTAGCTGCAGCTGTAGTGTCATCTAATATTGAGGGTGCTACTTTAACTGCATCAACAGCCAATCCACCACCAGCTGTCAGCAGTGCAACTTCAATTGTTGAAATGGCACCAATTCAGCCTAATTGTAGCAACAATTCCTCGGCCACAGTTAGTGATGGACTGCAATTGGCAATTGTACCACAAGTTGAATCTGATTTATCTGCCTCTGGTGATAGCGGTTTTGCCACTCAACAGCCTACTCCATCAGTTGGATATGATCAGGTTAAAACAGTTTTCATTGAAGTTCATAGTTTCATAAATTGGTTGTTCTTAGTTGAATATGGAGCTCGTTTTAGATACTGTATCACAGCCATAATTTCATAATAGAAACTGTGTTAAATTGGTTAATATATGGAATATTGAAGATGAAATGGCTGCAATAGATGACGTAAGCAGTTTGCTTCTTATCTACAGTCCTGGACTTTGTCACTGGCACCAATTGCTTATGGTTCTTCAAATGCTTCCGCTGAAGAATCTTCTCAGGCTAGCTCTAAAATGTCTGAAGCCACCACCAGTGGAATTGGGTCACAAGAACTTCCAGCGGAAACAAACTCTAGTGAGAGGAAGGAACTTCCGGTGGTAATTTCTATTTGTCTCATTCTGCTATCAGTTTCTATACGTTCTTCCCCTAAATCTGTGGTTGATATGAATCAAATTATATAGGACATTTTCACTTCAAGCTATTCACCGTTTTCAGCAACAGTTCCAAGTTGGCAAATTCCTGCCCCTTACAGAGTGGGATTTAACATGCAACACCATCCTGCTGCTATGGTATCTTACCTACAGGATGTCTATGTCAAATAAGTTGAATGCAAACTCCAACAAACTTATGGTAGTTTCTCACATTAGATATTTAATGTAGCCTGCCCCAGCTTTTCCCAGTTCAGGAAAGTCCAGGAATCCATTTGATCTTAACGATCAAGGCCCAGAAGCTCAAGTTCAAGCTCAAGCTCCAGCGGTACATGCATTCGGTCTTATTCTTTTGTAATTTGGTTCTGTATCTGCCAGAATATCAACAAAAACTAATGAATGGAGACAAAGAGACAAAAATAGGGTACTGTTAAAGTTGTGAAATCATTTAATAACTAGTAATGGCTGACAAAAAATTCCTGCATGCATGTTCCTGAATTTGTAGTTCTTTCCATCTGCTAGAGTATAAGAATTCTTCTGATACTTTACATTGATGCTTTGAATCCTGGAACATTGCAGAAGTTGGATGAAGAAAGTGATTTTTGTTTGTATAGTACAAAGCTTCTGACTTGCACAGACATGTACCTGTCCTGCTAAGGCTTCACCTTGGTTAATAATCACAAGCCCTGATCCCATTAGGTGGGGAAGTTACATGAATTCTAAATCTCCAACCACCTCAATTTGTGTAGAATCCATGATGCTCAATCTAACAAGTTTTAGGTTGGGTGCCAGTACCTAACGCGACCCTCCTCCTTTATCTGGGGTTTGGCACCAACTGTAAATAGGAGGGACATCTTCAACACTAAAAGTGTTGAGGGAATCACCCAATCCATAGGCATAGTTTGGCTTCACATTGGTTATGAACTAAAAATCACATTTGAGCCGTAACTAATGTTAGAAATATTTTTCCCGTGTAGTTTCCTTCCATGTGGCCTCTACAAGGACCACTACCAAATTTCTCGGCTCCTGCCACTTCACCATTCACATCCAGTACCTATTCCGCCCAGTTGATGCAGCATCAGGTAATGCCTTACACATCTATGGCATATCCAAATATGCCTTCTTATGGAATCCCTCCTACCCCAGGTACAAATCACCCCCCCATCACTTTTTATTTGTTTCAACTTCCATTCATTTGAAATTTTCTTCTATATTTCTTCTTATGCTGGATTCAATAGTTTCAGGGGCAATGGTAGGGCAACAATTACCCAGTAATATGCCATTAGCCAGGTAATTCCCTGCTTGGCTATCTTTTGACATATTTTCACTTGTAGTTGTAGTCAGTAGACATTATAACATCACACAATAGGGATATATATTGGTGTGAAGTGTCTTGCCCCAGGAAGCTACAATTCTTTATGTTTTCACCAGTTAATCAATTTTGGGACTTTGGTTTTTTCTTAAGATGAAACTCCCTCTCTTGCACATATAAATGGTTAAGAGGTGATAAAAACTGTCTTGAAAACCGATTGATTGAATCTCCAATCATTGTCATCGTGCTCTTAATCCCTTGTTCTGAAAGTGAAGGAAATAGTTATCACTTTATTGATTCGTTCCCTCCCTTTCTCCATCCAAACAAAATAAAGCTACATTACTCTCATTTATGTTCTAGTTTTCCCAAACAAGGGGAGAGTAACACCCTTTACATTACTTTCCTTACCCTTTTTTTCCCTCTCATTATGTACTGTTCCACCCCATACCCCACCCCTTTCCAAAACAAACCACTGATTTCATTTACACTCCTCTCAGAATCTTGGCAAGACACAAAATGATTAAATCCTTCTGTTCTATCCAGTAGAGTTAACAAAATGGAGTTTATCATGCAAATGATGATCTTGATATGGTACATAGCATTGTGCCACTTCTCTGCCATCTGTGTATATTCATGCTCTCTCTCTCTCTCTCTCTCTCTCTCTCTCTTCATGAGAAGTTATCTACTAATTAAACATGAAATCTTTTTTCTTCCAAAATGATTAAACCCCAGCCTAAATTCCAGGCAACAAGAAGCTGATACTTCCAGCAAAGTTGAAGATGCTTTCGCCTCCTTGAACCCAATTCAGCAGCACAGCAGCAGTAGATACTCAACGCCAACCCCTCCAAATTCTTTCCCATCAGCTGGAGGAAATCCGTTTGGATAATTAACTGCCAGATCAATGCAAATCATAATTAATCTTCCATACTTGGGGCACCCCTCACCCTCATAGCAGCCTGCACATTGCACACTCTCAAGGATGAATCTTAGAGAGCCCTCCCAATAAATTGGTCGATCTCCTAGATCTTTCTGGCACACAAAATGGATTGTTAAGGAGCATGCTGGGTACCCATGTCGGCCACCTCTCAACACCACCTTGTTTTCTGCAAAAAGTTTTGTTATAGACGAGATTAATGTTTCTCAAGAAAGATTGTTTCTTAGGAACTGTATATTTTGTTTTGTCCTTTGGCAACTGTTGGAAATACCCAATAAGAATAAAACTATATACAAAACGATTTTCCTCTACACTGGTGAGCCACAAAGACAAAGTCTCCTGCGGTTTTCTTTTTTTTTTTAATTAATATCATTTGTATACTACAATACTACGCTAATAGGAACTTTAACTCCATATGGTTGGAGTTATTTTACTGAACCTCTCAATGGCTCAAGACAAAAATATTATAAAAAAGATAATTTACTTAGGATAATGTGAATTAGGCCTAATAATAAATGTACGTTATTTGTAATATTTAAATTATTTTATTAATTGATTAAATAGTTTAGAATATGATATGATACATTTATTATTAATTAATAAAACTATTTAGATATTAAATAAGGTGCATTTCCTCCTAATTAGCCAGTGTCTTTGGCATAATGATTGATATCATCCTTAAAAAATAAATTAATTTATAAAACAAAATTATTATTTAAATATTTAGTTCTCATACCATTTACTATAAATTTAACAAACTGTTTCACGATCGTAGTATAGTTGGTATCCGAGTAGCAGTTGCAGCTAAAGATATAGATTTGAATTATGACAGTCGCAGTATGAGAGTTTTATCCTCATGTGAAAATGACTCCTTATGAACACTATATACTATATTTCTTACCTAAAAAATCGTCATGTAACATGATTTATCTTTCGTGGAATAGTGGAATAATGTGTGTGTGTGTGTGGGGGGGGGGGGGGGGTGGAATACTGTGTGGGAAAATTCACCTTTTGCAGCCAACGAGTTGAAGAAGTGGCAGAGGGCTGCAGCAGTAATTGAACTCACCAGACACCAGCCTACTTCTCCGGCTAAGACGTGTGGGGGCCTAAAGGTGAGAAAATTCACCTTTTGCAGCCAACGAGTTGAAGAAGTGGCAGAGGGCTGCAGTAATTGAACTCACCAGACACCAGCCTACTTCTCCGGCTAATGTCAGAGATCGTCCCATTTCAGAAGTTTCCTTTTTAACGGTAATAAATAGTTAAAGCTTTCAAAAAATGTAACCACCCGTTGCAGTAGCTGGGCTGCTAAATGACTAGTCCTTTCCTATTTAAGATCATAGGTTTAAATTAATAAAATAATATTTTTAATTTTTAGAGTTGCCCTTTTACTTGTTCAATACGCCAACCATGATTCCATCCATATTATTGGTTGATATCAAGTTCCCCCTGTACTTGTCCAGGAGGACCACTCTTCCGACGGGTTTTTCATCAAGCCCATTTTATGTTTAACCCAAGACTTATGGTGCACGAAAATGGCCTCTAATCCCCATTTTTTCATTTTTAAAATATTTTTTATTTTTATTTTAGATCTTATTTATGCTTAATGTCCATTTCTATATTTTTATTTCATATTAAAAATATTTTCTATTTTTATTTCGTATTAAAAATATTTTCTATTTTTATTTTTGTGTAATATAGTTCGGGACAATACCTTATATCTCGTACATGGGTGTCATTTTAGCATTGACGAGATATAAGTACCCCCAACTGAATTTTTAAGTATCTTTCTCGACTGTTTACTTTTCATATACACCTTGGTATTATTTACTTCTTTGTTTATCTATCTTACCTATTTCTTCATGCAGTATATATGTTTATTTATAACATCATAAAAATCTTATTTGACTTAAGTATTAAAGAGTTCATGTAGAAAGAATTTTTATATGTCTTTTATCAACATTCAATTTTAACTGATTATGATTCTTTAAGGCCGCAGTTAATGAGTAAGTTCAAGATGCAAGGAGGAAGAACAAAATAGGAAAAACACAAAGAATTTTCATGTGATTCGACCAGAACAATACCTACTCCACGACTAAACCCTGATTATTCTTTTAGGGTGACAGTGTCTAATTATTCTTTTTGTTCTTTTGCCCTTTTTTCAATGGTACTCCTTATCTTTATTTATCATGAGGGATCTTTACAATTTGCATAAGATATAAAAATATAAAGATGATATAATGGAGGGACTAACAGTCTTTATCATTTGCATAAAATTGGGAGTGAGATCGTTATTACAAGGGGTATGGTTCACCTCAGATAAAGTAAGTGGGTCACTACCTCTAGCTGTTCAGTAATTTTGTTGTCTATGTAAGTTAAAGGATTTAAACCAGCGAGTTGAACGATTGGGCCAACGAACTAGGAGGTTTATTGAAAGCTCGTTGAATAAATCATTGGGAACTCGCTAGAAGCCTTGCCTGGAGTTCACTAGGAGCTTGCTTGGTTCCGCAGTATGACTTCAAATTTCAACAGTATATGAGTTTACTTTGATGAGCTAGCTTGGACCTCCTAAACTTCAAGCGATTAGTCCAACCCACTAGATTGAGTCTAACCCATAAAGAATGATACAAGAAATACATACATCTCTTTATTTTTCCTTGTAAACACTCACTCAAACAGTAGATTTACTCCTTTGGACAATGAATTTAAAAAAAATGTTTATTATTAAATTATTTTACCATCTTTTATATATATATATATATATATAGGTGGTGGAGCCATCCTAGTCATCCTTTTGACTTAGGCGGAGGGAACAACAAAATACATTAAAATTTGCCGGTATCATCATTTGTTAGCACATTGAATTAATAATGAATAAAACTACCTTAAATTTGAATAGGACAATGATATTATAGCAGTATTGGGCGGCCGAATGCCCATGTTCATTGGCCAAAATGCTTAAAAATATCATTATTTTGATCTTTTAATGAACAAAAAAAAAAGATATTAATAAACAACAATAATATTATGTTGTTTATTGACAAGCAACATAATATTTGTCCATCAATAAAGGTGGTGCAGGCGTCATGCACATGAAACCCATCTCTGCACATGGACTCCACGTGCATGAGATCTACGTCCCCTTACTAGCGGGTAAATACTATGTTACTCGTCAGTGAGTAACATAACATCACTGTAATAAACAGTCATATTTTTAATACATTTTTTTTATAAATCAAGTTAATTAGATTAGAACTGTATTCTCAATAATGAGGTTGGAATGCATGAAATAATAATATTGAACACTTATTTAAATCATAAATTGTCACATCATTTAGCGTCTCACTTTACATTGCAATGTAAACCCCATTGTACAAATCTGCAACAGAGAGCCAACCATCCATTCTCGTGAAAAATCAAGCATTAATGTGCGAATTGCAGTTGAAGCACAGCACCCAAAGTCCCTTGCTCTTTGGAATGGATTGGATGCAAGGTAAAAATTAATTATATGTATATATAAACATATATGTATATATGAATCATGAAGGTATATGTATATGAAGTATGGGCACATATGAGTGGAATTTATACATATAATTTTATTTTTTATTTTTTTAATATATATATAAATTTTATTTATATATTCTTTTATGATAAATGACTTATATCAGCAATGATATATGCTTTCTAAATTAATTTAAGATGTTAAATAAAATTACATATAATTTATTCAATTAGGATACAATTATTAAGATTAAAATATTTGTTACAAACAAACAAAGATAACAAAATCTCCAAACACAACCACAACGTCAAAATCCCTCTGATGAACTCACACAGACTGAAAAATAAAAGCAACCAAGATTGACAGTATGTAAAATAAACCAGAAACAGGAGGCGCAAGATTTTATAGTGGTTCACCCAAAACTAGGGCTACGTCCATTTGAGCTCTGGTGAGAAGAGCTCGCTTTCACTAAAATAGATTCAATCTGATTACATAAAAACAACAACAAAAACAACCCTGATTTCTAAAACAATAAGCCATTAAATCACTTACAGATTAAGAGCTTACCTTACACCAAAAACAAAATTAGGAAAGACGCTATACAGAAGACGACTATACATCATTTACAGAGAGAGAACGAGAGAGAGCATAAACAGATGAAACCCTAAGAAATGACCGACCCTCTGCCCGACCCCCCCTCAATCAAAACTCGTCTTCAAATGCGTTCTGATCTCGACAATCTCGAGGCGAGATATAGCTAGAATGAATGGCTTGGATCGCCTCAGCAAAAAGAGAGAACCAATGGTCTGGATCTGATCGTGCAAAAGCAGCAGCAGACAAAACGACAAAAGGCCAAGAGATATCACAAACGGGCTGGCCCAAGTTGGCCGCCTCTCGAGGCCATCCAATGGGCGCCCAAAAGGGCAGCCCAGGTTGCCGCAAGAGGCCCCCCAAACTTGGGCTTCATTTAATGTTTCACAAAATATAACAAACTCCACCTTGAAACATCAAATAACTAAGTAATCAGATATGAAAAATATAAGTAAAGCATGCTACAATTCTCACCTTCATAGCTCTTGATGACCAGAAAATTACCCATCATCAATATGCAACAATTTTAAGCAATGCTTAAATTTAGTTGCAGTTAATACCTTGGTACCCATGTCTGCTGGATTGTTGGCTGAAGATATTTTCTGAATTCCCACAGTTCTGTTGGCTATCAGTTCTCTTACATAATGATACTTCACATCAACATGTTTGGTCCTATCATGATATACTGGATTTTTAGACAAGTGGATGGCACTTTGGCTATCCGAGAAAACCTTCACTTTGCTTTGAAGCAAGTGAATTTCCTTTAGTATGCCTTGAAGCCATATGGCTTCTTTAAAGGCATCTGTTACAGCCACATACTCTGTCTCAGTGGAGGACAGAGCTACAAGGGGCTATAACTGAGACTTCCAGCTTATACAATTTTCACCTAAGGTAAAATAGTAAGCAGTGGTGGATTTTTTGGAGTCTCTATCTCCAGCAAAATCAGAGTCAACATAACCAACTAGATTTAAATTGTCAAATCTTTTCTTAAAATTTAATCCAATACATGCAGTACAATTTATGTACCTAAGCAAATGTTTCAGTGCATCCCAATGAGTTTTACCAGGGTTAGACATATATCGACTGAGTAATGAAATTAAATATGCAAGGTCAGGCCTAGTGCTTATCATTGAGTACATAATTGTTCCAATTACATTTGCATAGGGGACATTTTCCATTTCAATTAATTCAGAGTTGGATGTGGGACATTGTAATTTTGATAATATAAAATGTCATGCCAAGGGAACTATGACAATTTTACAATTTTCCATTCCAAATTTGTGAACAGCTTTCACCAAATAATCATGCTGATGTATCTTAAGGCTATTGTTGCTTCTATTTCTTTCAATTTTCATTCCTAGTATTTTCTTAGCATGACCTAAGTCTTTCATGTCAAAAACTGAGTTTAACTTAGATTTTAACTCATTAATCTTTGACTTAGATTTACTAATGAGAAGGATATCATCTACATAAAGCAGTAGATAAACAGGAATTTCTGTAAGCATGAAATAGAAGTAATTGTCATATTCACTTCTAATAAACCCGGCCCCTAGAACAAAATTATCAAATTTTTTGTACCATTGCCTTGGGGCATGTTTTAAGCCATACAAAGATTTTTTCAGCAAACAAACATGATCAGGTTTTTCAGACACAACATAACCATTTGGCTGAACCATGTAAATGTGTTCATCTAGGTCTCCATGTAAAAATGCAGTTTTAACATCCAATTGTTCAAGTTCTAAGTCAAATTGAAGTACTACTGCAAGCATCATGCGAATAGTCTTAAATTTGACCACATGAGAAAAAATTTCAGTGTAATCTATCCCTTCCCTTTGTGTGAACCCCTTAGCTACTAGTCTTGCTTTATATCTAATGGGGTCATCAAGAGATATACCTTCCTTTAATTTGAACAGCCACTTACATTGGATCAATTTCTGGTTTTCTGGACAAGGGACAAGTTCCCAAGTTCCATTTGTCATCAGAGAGGTCATTTCCTCATCCATGGCTTCTTGTCATTTTTTACTTTCTTTTGAGCTGACAGCCTCCTCATAGGAGGTAGACTCACTGCTCCTCATTTCAACACTTGCCACTAGGGCACAAAACACCAAATCTGAGAAAGCATACCTTGCAGGAGGTCTAATAGACCTCCTGCTTCTATCTCGAGCAAGTTGATAATTTTCCAGATTATGTTGAGGGGTGTCAAATTGCTCTACCTCAATTTCTGTTTCATCATCTTGTTCCTCATGATCAGATTCATGATCAGAGGTCTGGTCTTGGTTTGATGTAGGGTCTCCTTCAGATTGAAAGACTGGTATAGGTGGAGCATTTGAAGGATTGTTTTCTATAACTTGATGCTCCACCTCAATTTGGGTATCTTCTGAAGTAGTGGAATAATCATCAGTTTTAGTTAATTTGCAAGGGAAAACTGATTCATTAAATATAACATCTCGGCTGATGATAATTTTTACACCCTTAAATTGTCTTTCCCATAGCCTATATCCTTTAGTTCCTTCCTGATACCCAACAAAGACATACTTAGTGGATCTAGGTTCCAATTTACCTTCTGACTGATGAGCATAGGCTTCACAGCCAAAGGTTCTTAAGTAATTGAAGTTTAATTTTCTTCCAATCCACTTTTCTTCAGGACATTTTAAAAGAGATAGTAATTGAAGTAATTGAAGTTTAATTGAAGTTACAAACAAACAGAGATAGCAAAATCTCCAAACACAACCACAACGTCAAAATCCCTCTGATGAACTCACACAGACTGAAAAATAAAAGCAACCAAGATTGACAGTATGTAAAATAAACTAGAAACAGGAGGCGCAAGATTTTATAGTGGTTCACCCAAAACTAGGGCTACGTCCACTTGAGTTTTGGTGAGAAGAACTCGCTTTCACTAAAATAGATTCAATCTGATTACATAAAAACAACAACAAAAACAACCCTGATTTCTAAAACAATAAGCCACTAAATCACTTGCAGATTAAGAGCTTACCTTACACCAAAAACAAAATCAGGAAAGACGCTATACAGAAGACGACTATACAGCATTTACAGAGAGAGAACGAGAGAGAGCATAAACAGATGAAACCCTAAGAAATGACTGACCCTTTGCCCGACCCCCCCCAATCAAAACTCGTCTTCAAATGCGTTCTGATCTCGGCAATCTCGAGGCGAGATATAGCTAGAATGAATGGCTTGGATCGCCTCAGCAAAAAGAGAGAACCAATGGTTTGGATCTGATCGTGCAAAAACAGCAGCAGACAAAACAACAAAAGGCCAAGAGATATCACAAACGGGCTGGCCCAAGTTGGCTGCCTCTCGAGGCCATCCAATGGGCGCCCAAAAGGGCAGCCCAGGTTGCCGCAAGAGGCCCCCCAAACTTGGGCTTCATTTAATGTTTCACAAAATATAACAATATTTGAATAAATTTATGAAAAGATTTGAGATTTTTTTTTTGTTACTTTCCCTATTTTTATTATTACTCACTTTACACTACCCTCTCAACATATATATATATTGGCTTTATCACTATATTTTTATATTTTTTTATGTGATTATTTAAATTTTTTATTATTTTAATTACATTCTTATACCTATATTTTCAAATTAATTTAATCCTTATATTTTGACATTTTTTATATCACAATCTAAACTTTTCGTTGTTTTGATTACCCTCTATACCTGTATTTTTAAGTCAATTTAATGTTTATATTTTGATGTGTAAAAAAAAAAAAAGAGTTAAAATTGATTTATCTTACTTTATTTTTTTATACATTAAAATATAAGAATTAAATTGACTCGGAAATACAATAATATTGATATAATCAAAATAACAAAAAATTTATATTATCACACAAAAAAATAAACTATAGGAGTTAAATTATCTTAAAAATACAACTTTATGGGAGTAATTAAAAGAATACAAAATTTAAATGATCATATAAAAAAAGTAAAAATATAGGCGCAAAAATATGAGTTTCATCTCTATATGTATATTTGACTACACAATGTAACATAATTTTTGAATTTGAATTTTTTATTTAATTTTATTTTTATAACTTATATTATATTGAAGAGCTTTTCTCTTTTGTTAAATATTTGTTCTTTAGTATAAAATTATATTATTTTAAAAAACTTTAATATAATAAGGATAATTTTGAAAATATTATCTTTGGGTGAATTATTTTTTTTTTATGCTTTTATACATAAGCTATCTCAATTTACTCAAATTTACAATCAAACTCTTGTAATTTAGCCTCATTTTTATCTTATTTTTTGGTGTTTATTTGCAATGTAAATTATTTTTCAAAAATTAATTATATGTATATATAAATACATATATGTTACGTGTATTTCCGGGACTACTCTTTATGGGCTAAAATTTAGCCTCATTCGACCCAACAGGCCGACCCAATCGCCTAAAATTCAGTAGGCCCCAAGCTGAGTTCGTCAGAGCAAAGTCACACATCGCGAGACCAAACAGGCTTTAAACAAGCTCCCAACGATACTTCTAACAAGCTCTCGATGACGCTTACGATGATGGCGAGCTCCCAACAACGCTTCCAACTTGCTAGCCTAACTGATCAGCTCACTTAATAAAAAAATCACAGAGTAACCAGAGAACAGTTGTTGACTAAGGGTTATTCTAGTTGGGCCATCTAGCCCCAACCTAGCCCTACCCCCTTGGCCCATGGCGGTCCCATCCTGGCCCTATATTCGCTTGCAATAACATCATTGCAGCCACTTCTTGATTTCTGCGTACCTAGCTCAGATCTCATTCTCATTAATAGTAGATCTCATTCCCATTAATGTGAGTCTCATTAGCGCCATGTCCCCATCTAGGCGCCCCCACTGGCGCTGGATATTCAGTCCCATCACCTACAGACATACGACGCATCCATGAGGACATTCCTTCCTCTTATATATCAGTCAGCTCCCTTCAGAGCAATGGTATGCCTTTTCTGCTAACTTACCGATACGCTGCATTTTTCCTACTCCCTTATTCACTTGAACGCACGGAGTACTTGTAGGGGGCCAACTGGCCGAAGGAATGCAGACCGAATTATACAACACTCCTTGGTGTATTTTTTTCTTTTTCTCATTCCTTATTCATTTCATCAGTGCAGACTAACAAATCACGAGCAACTAATTCCAAATATCAGCAATATATATATATATATGAATCATGATTTGATTTTTCATATTAGCATTGTTTAGTATAAATTAAACAACGTCATTTAGGAGATCACAACTCTATGCATATATATATTTGTGTATAATATATGCATTTTGTATACATATATTTATGTGTTTGTACGTGGATCTGTGTGTATGTGCATGAAAGAGTGTATATATGTATTTATTTATAAATAGATATATGTAAATATATTTATGCTTTAATTAAACATACAAAAATGTTTAATCTAATATTAAACCTAAAGAAGATCATTAGTAGCTTCTTATCCATTAACTCATTGTTTGTTAAAATCAATAAGATAAGGTTATATTAAGATAAAATTAAAATACTTTCTGAATCAAGATATAAAATAATTAAGATAAGATTAAATTTTATCAAATTATTTATTAAGTTTTTTAGAATGCTGACACATACATTATTTTTTTTTATTTGTAAATCACGATAAATTTACTTGAAGAGAAGAGATAAATTTATCTTGAAAAATTTAGAAAAAAAAGTCACGTAACTTATTTTTAAAGAATTAGTAGATAAATTTAATAAATATAATAAAAAATACTTTTATTTAAAATATTTTTATATCACTTTTTTTATATATATCTTAATTAACAAATACTACCTAATTAAGTTAATTTTTTGGATTCAGTCTCGGACAGTTTGAAGTTTGACAAACCCTTTTCATTTGGGACACTGCCGACTTAGCTGAAAAGTGATTAATTTAATAAAAATTAAACCAAAATATCAACTTAAAAAACAGAAGAGTAAAAAATAAAGTTCAATGATGGAAGCGGAGTACTGAAATTCAGAAGTAAACGAGGCTCCCAACTTCCCCCCACCCTCAGACGGTAAACTGTTCCTCTTTCCGTACCAGCGTTACCCATTAATGAGCCCCCAATTTAGGTTCTTTCTGCCTATAAATTAATCCTCTCCTCTTTGTACACCCATTCCAGTCCCAATTCACAGCTAGCACAAAGCAACCCCCACGAAGTAAATTTAACCGGCTGAACCAGTCGCCGGCGGCGGCGAGGATGATGATGATGAGTGGCAGCAAGACCTGGGGAGTGGCGGTGGCCGTGGCGGTGGTGGTGGGGTGGTGGCTGGTGGTGGCTCCGCCTCCGGGGGCCTCAGCCCAACAAGGGACCTACGCTTGCTGGGGTGGCTGTTACAACCAGTGTGTGCTTGAATATGGGCTGAACCCTACTCAGAGGGTGCCTTGCTACTTGGGTTGCTTGGGGCGGTGCGCCACCAGCTTCCCCTCAGATCTCAAATACTACTGCCAGATTGGCTGTTCTGTGCAGCAGTGCATCGGATACAGCTACGGTATGATCTCAGTACTCATCCTTTTCTCATCCATGCAACTTCAGTTCCAGCTAAAATGTGATCGCAGAGTTTCTTTAAGTTTGAAAGTCTAGTTTGAGCTATTAGACCATCGAATCTACTAATTTAAACTAACAAACTCTGTCACAAAATATGAATATATATATATAGTTATTTGACACTCATATACGTACTTTTAGTGAATCTCATACATTAATTAATGTATTATATTAGTGCTTAAATATTTCTAAAAATATCATAATTAAGTGTGAAAACAGTATATCTGTTGTGTGCATTGGGAAGTACTGCCATTTTAAGTAAAGGTGGCCCCCCCTGAGATTTATTAGGCTCATTTTTATGGACCAGCTGTTAGCGCCCTGTAAAGCATTGCATTATTGAGATTTTACTATATATATATCGAGTTTAAATGTTGTGTATTATATGAAATTAATTGGGTTTGCTTTGAATCAATATTGCAGATGGGGCAAACATGGAGAGGTGCTTGGAGAACTGTGCAGGCAACATATGTGGCCTCAATGCTTGAAGTAGTATTTTGTGTTAGTCTCTTAGGCAATAAGCTATTGGGTATCTGTGCTTTGCTTTGATTGGGTTGTGGAAATGAAAAATCTAAGGCCTTGAGGCCTTAGGTGGAGGGAATGATGATATTATTATGTAATGGACGTAATGAATGCATTGGTTGGTCTGTTCACAGTTTTGAGATAGCGCCTGACGCAAAGAATGGTCTATTGTATTGCCTTCAAATCCTTCAGATATTGACCTCAGTAACGGGCCATGGCCAACGTTGATAGATGGCCTTAGTTAATGCCATTCATCAGTCACATTTTTATATGTCAATAACATAGAAGATGACGTTAAAAGTAAGAATAAATATATCTTTTTTTTATGAGGGGTATTTATTATATTTTATTTTTAATAATTTTAAAAATATTAATTAATTAAATTATTTAAATCTAAAATATAGAATATAATAAATCTATATATTTTTAAAAATATTACTTTCCTGAAGATAATGGTTACCGTTACTCTGCTATAAAATATAAAAAGAATGAGTTACAAAAAAAGTGTCGTGGTGAATCTGATTGAATTACGAATATTTGTTTGATAAATTCATCTAATTTCAATTTGATAATTATTTTTAAATATAATTAATTAGAATACTATTTAGTGCTTATTAGTAAGATAGTCTGTTTAGGTAGCATTTGTTAAAATTAACAAAATAAAGTTATAATACTTTTTGAATTAAGATATTAAATTATCAAAATAAGGTTATGAAATTTATTTTCATATATTTGTTATGTGCATTTTGCTTGCATTTTTCATATATGCAAATTTGGTCTTTCATATTACTGACATTTAAATGAAATTTAAATGTGTGTATATAATTTGTTGTTTTCAATACGGGCCCTGATCTGTTGGGCCGAGATATGTTATGAAGCAAGCCCAATTTTCATATGGCCCATTGATCGGGTTTAATTATATGCATATTTTTATTTAATTTTTATCTTAACTTTGTGTTATTTTTCTATAAAAAATGTGTATTTATATGAATTTTATATTATTTTAATCTTTTTGTAAGAATATAAAAAATGAAATAAATTTAAAGATTTGAGCATAAAATAAATAAATAAAAAAAGAAAACAAAAATAATTAATATATATTATAAATAATTAATATTATAATATAAATAAAATTAATAACATATTAAATATTATATTATCTATTATATTATATATATTATATTATACTATATTATATATTATATTATTTATATATATCAGTGTTCTAAAACTCGGGCTGGGCGGCCGCCAGCCGCCGCGCTTTTGGGGGAGGCGGCCCATTTAGGCGGCCCCCCGACTAGGCGGTTCCAGGCGCGCCTAGGTGGTCGAGGCAGCCGCCTAGGCCTCCGCCCCCCACACTTTTCTTCAGTTAAGCCGCGCGTAGATCGTTTTTAGGGTTTTCGTTTTCAGATTTCCCCCCTCCTCTCTCTCTCGCCTCTCGTTGTCTCATCTTGGTGCGTCGCCGGTTGCTCCTCTCCTCGCCGTCGCCTGACCCGCCGCCGCTGCTCACTGGAACGACAACCTGTCTGGTCGCCTCTCTCACCGCACCACCTCTCTCACCGAGCAACATCTCTGGTCGCCTCTCTTACTGGTCGCCTTTCTCACCGGCCACCGCACCGCCTCTCTCACCGGCCACCGACGACGTCCCTCGCCGCCGACCGCCTCTCCTCTGTGTTCTGCCACCGCCGAGCCCCTTTCTCTCTCAGTCCGCCGCCTTCAAGCTTCCTATTAGTATGTTTCTACTTGGAATATGTTAAGCTGTTAGCATTAGCAATGTTAAGTTCATGTGTTAGGCTGTTAAGTGTTAGCTTTGATTTTCAGATTTGTGTTAGGTTGTTAGCGATTTTTAGATTTGATTTTTAGATTTTATCTTCCACATGATTTTGATTTTCAGTTTCAGATTTGTGTTAGGCTATTAGCAATGTTAAGTTCCTGTGTTAGGTTGTTAGCTTTGATTTTCAGATTTGTGTTAGGCTGTTAGCAATGATTTTCAGATTTGATTTTCAGATTTTGTCTTCCACATGATTTTCATATTTGATTTTGTTCAGTTTAAGTGATGTTTGGAACGGGGAGTACGGAAACATCGTTCACTACCGCCTCAATTCTTAAAAGGAAGTCAAATGATGTGGGGTGAGAGTATGGGATGCTAATTGATCCCAAGAATATGGACAAAGTCAAATGCAAGTTATGCAGTAAGGTGATGTCTGGCGGTGTTTACCGAGTTAAAGAACACATTGGCCACATTTCTGGAAATGTGTCTGCATGTCCAAAAGCTTCTCCAGATAATAGAGCCAAATGCAAGAATGCAATTGAGGAGGCAAGGAATAAAAAGAAGAATAAGAAAAAGGAAGAAGATTTGATGAGATCAACAGTCAATATTTCTGAAAAGGGAGAAGGGGATGGCGATGATGAATTGCAAGAATTAGGGAGTAATAACCCACCCCGCACACTTGGCCCTATGGATAAATTTGCAAGCTCCATCAGCCCTGAAGCTGGTTCAAGTGTAAAAATGACACAAAGACAACAAAATATCAATGAAGCACTTTTTAAAGAGAGGACACAGACAGTCCGTAAATATTGTGCTAGGTGGATCTATGAGCACGGTATTCCTTTCAATGCCATTGATAATGACAGTTTCAAGTTGTTTGTTAAGGCAGTTGGTCAATTTGGGCCAGGCTTTAATCCTCCTAGTCAATACTAGTTGAGGGAAACGTTGCTAAAGGGGGAAGTTGACAGGATGAAAGGTTTGTTAAAGAAGCATGAAGAAGAGTGGGCAAGAAATGGGTGCTCCATTATGACAGATGCTTGGAGTGATAGAAAAAGAAGGAGCATCATGAACTTATGTGTTAATTCTAATGCAGGTACTGCTTTCCTTTCTTCTAAAGAATCTTCAGAGGAGGCGTATACAAGTGAACTCATTTTTGAGTATGTGGACAAATGCATTGAGCAAGTTGGGCCACAAAATGTTGTCCAAGTGGTAACTGACAATGCTGCCAACAATATGGGAGCGGCAAAGTTATTGAAGGTGAAGAGACCCAATATCTTTTGGACATCATGTGCTACTCACACCATCAATTTAATGCTTGAAAGCATTGGAAAACTGCCAAGGTACAAAAAAATCATTGATCAAGCCAAGAGTTTGACAATCTTTATTTATGCACATCATAAGACCTTATCCTTAATGAGGTCATTTACAAAGAAGAGGGATATAGTGAGACCGGGTGTCACTAGATTTGCTTCTTCTTTCCTTACTCTACAAAGTTTAATGGAAAAAAAGAGCCAATTGAGGGCAATGTTTACTAGCTCTGAGTGGGAGGAGTGCAAGTGGTCAAAGACTGTTAAAGGGAAAGCAGCCTATGCAACTGTGTTAAGCATTGCTTTCTGGAATGGTGTGACTATATGTCTTAAGGTTTTTGCACCTTTGGTGAAGGTCCTTCGAATTGTTGATGCAGATAAGAAGCCTTCTATGGGCTTTTTATATGGAGAGATTAATCAGGAAAAAAAGGATATTAAGGAGGCCCTAAACAATCTTGAAAAGAACTATTTGCCTATTATGGAAATTATTGATCCAAGAGTGAAAGATAGACTAGATAGTCCATTGCATTTTGCGGCTTACCTTTTGAATCCATATTATTTGTTCAAAGATATGGATATGCAATTTGATAATGAACTGATGGATGGGTTTTTTAATGCTGTGGAGATGGTTTTTTATGGTGATGATCGCATGCAAGGGCATATTTTAAATATTGAGTTGCCAAAATATACTTGTAAAGAAGGAATTTTTGGAAAGTCATGGGCAATTCAAGGGTGTGCAACAAATGATGATAATTATAACCCAGGTATAAAATTCCTTCCTTTAATCCTAAGGATTTTTTTTTTTTTTAGTTTCTATCGTATTTTAGTTTAGTGTATAAATTTCAAATTTGTTTAACCTATGTAGTTAAATGGTGGATGACTTATGGAAATCAAACACCAAACTTGCAACAAATGACGAGAAGGATCCTCTCGTTAACTAGTAGTTCATCCGGTTGTGAAAGAAATTGGAGTACTTTTGAAGGGGTTAGTGCATATTTTAAAGTGTTTTCAATATTTTAATTAATTAGTTATCTATCATTTATATTGAATTATTGATATTGCTTTCATTTTCTTCATGTAGATACATACGAAGAAAAGAAATAGACTAGATGTTAATCGATTGAACAATCTAGTCTTTGTCCAATTTAATGCAAAACTGATGAACAAGCAAAAAAGGGAGAAGGAGATGAATGTTGATGTGCTACTTGCTAGTGATGCTAGTAATGCACAAGGATGGATCATTGATGGAGAAGATGATGAAGAAATTGAGCCTGGTATGGGGCTCACTTGGGAAATGGTTGGTGAAGCTTCTGGAGCAGACGACATGCTTCAACCTCGAAGAAGTTCTAGGATGAGAGAACTTCATGAAGATGATTTTCAATCAGAAGAAGAAGATGAACAAGAGCATCATGAATTTGATTTTGAGTCTGATGAAGATCGTATGCTAGAAGAATATGGAGAGGAAGAAGAAGAAATCCACTAAGATAACTAGATATTACTTAGATTCTTCATATATGTTTTAATGTTTATGTTGTATTATTGTTGTTTTTGTCATCTTGACCTCAGTACTAATCTACAACAGTTTGTTTTTAAAGTTTTTTAATGTTTAAATTCATTATTTCACTTATTATTCCAACTTTGGTTTACTTGATATCAAATTGCATCAAAAATTTAAAAAAAAAAAACACTATTTTCCAAGTCGCCGCCTAAGCCCCGCCTAGGCGCCCTAGGCGCTAGGCCCTAGTCGGGCGCCCGACTAGCGCCTAGCGCCTTTTAGAACACTGATATATATTATAATTAGTGAATGCCGTGAATGTGCAAGGAGGGTTCCATGCACATTGAATATATATTATTATTATAATATATAAGGGGTGAAGAAATTGGAAACAACAAGGGCTTTTGGGCAGCGGCCATTAAAGGAAATCAAGGAAGGCAGAGGAGAACGGCGGATGGAATTGAAGGAATCTAGAGACCAGAACGGCGCAGGAAATTGAAAGAATTTGAGGCTTCTAGCCGGCGCAATCAAGAAGGAATAAAAGAGAAGCAGCCGCACATCTAAAATCCAGATCTGAAACAGATCTGGGCTAGGGAATTGCTTCCTTCCTTCTTTTTAGTTTTTCTCTTTTATTTTTCTTTAATTGTTTAAGATTTCAATTATGCAGCAACTCTTGGTTAATATTGAGAATATTTTATTTATTATGAGTGGCTAAATAATTGTCTAGGGTTTTTAAAGAATCCTATGCATTGAAACTTTATTGGTTACTCAATTTTTGGTTGTGATTGTTACATCAACTATGTTTATTTTGTTCTAAACTTAATGCTTGTAATTGCTTGATCACCAATTACATGATTTGAGATTTCTTATGATGCTAGACATAGATAAATAAGAAATAGACTTTGGACAAAATAACATATATTAATTGAGGAAGACATTCACTTGATTACATATGCAATTTGTGATTATATTTGTAATGAATATTTTCATATAAGGAGCACTTATTCTTAATGTGTTCTCTAATTCTAATTCACACAGACATATAGTAAGTTAGGTTAGTTGAATAAACTTGTTAGACCTAGACATAGGCTAACAAATAAATTAGAGTACTTGTAATACCCTAAGTTTTATAAATAAATTTAATTAAGTTAAATGATTTATTAGGTGTATGTGATTAATTTAGTTAATTAAATTCACCTAAAGTATGTTTATGAAAAATATAAATGAATAAATATATAAATATGATTTAAGATTAATAGGATTAAATAAAATTATAATATGATTTAAGATTAAATGAAAGTATAATTTTAGGTAAGTATATATGCAGGTTGTGCGATATATATATATATATATATGTAATAAAAAAAAGTGAAAATCGGAATTCAGAAGCAGTGCGCGGCCAGAGCATGGCCGCGCCTGCAAGTTGATCCTTGGGGGCAAAGGTGGAGTTTTAAATGCTGAAATGACCGGGGTATGGCTTCTGGGACGCGTGACCGTCGATGGGGAAGCAAAGCACGTCAAAAATGGGCTATAAATAGCCAAGTTCGCGCTGCCCAATCCATCCAAAAATTTCAAGGCTTAGATCAGTCGATTGGGAGTGATTTTGTGAGATTGGAGAGTAGGGTTCTGATCTTCAAGTCGTGGGCATCGTTTCTGGAGAATTTGGAGGCCAACGGAGCAAAGGAGAAGGCGAATCGAAGTTTCGCAGAAAAACGCGCGACTCGCCGGAGCCGAGGGGTATTCGGCCGATTCGAGGTAAGTTCGATCCTATTTTTTTTTTGTAATTTTTGTACCAATGTGTTCCTAATGTCGAGATCTAGAGATTAGGAGTAGAAAAATCGAGTTTAGAGGTCAAATCGCCGGCCGACGACGAAGCTCTCGCCGGAGAAGAAGAACCAGTCGGGTGCGTGAGCTGCACGCGCTCGCGAGTGGGAAGAAGGCGCGTGCAGCTCACGCGCTTGACAGAAAAAAAAAAAAAAGAGTAAAATTTTGAATTGTTTTTATTAAATTTGAAATGTTGTTTATGATATATTGGTGAAGCAATTTTCTGAAAATGCCAAAATTATTAATTATTTAAGTAGATTTTTCTATTATGGAAATAAATAAAAAATAGGATTTTAATTCAAAAAATTTCAAGAAAATTTCAGAATTTTAGAAGTATTATTTAAGAAATATTAGTGAAAATAAATTGAATAAAATGAAAGATTAGGGAATTATTATGTAATTTAAGTAGATTTCTCTATTATGGAAATAGAGGGAAAATAGGATTTTAATTCTAAAAATTTCAAGAAAATTTCAGAATGTTATAAGTATTATTTAAGAAATATTAGTGAAGAGAAATTCAATAAATTGAAAGATTAGGTAATTATTATGTAATAATTACATATTTAGCTATTATGAAATAAGGGAAAGAATAGGAATTTAAGTTAGAAAATTCCAAGAAAATTCCAGAATACTAGGAATATTATTAAGAGATTAAATTTTTATGAAGCTTAGATAATTATTATGTATTTTGAAGAGATAAAGCTTAGGAATAAAAAAAAAATGGAAGAAATTATGAAAAATTAGCAAATGGTATTCTAAAAAAAATAAATCTATGTTGTAGGGGTCCTTGTGAGCAAGGAGATTAAGGGATAGTCGCTTGGCACGTAGTTCGAGACAAATTAGCTGTAAGTATGCTGCCTGAATTTAATACAGTTATAAATGTAAATGCTTTTATCATATTGGCATGCTATGATATGAAATCATCACGTAGATTGCATCAATAGCATGACTATGAAATGCATACATGCACAATGATACTGTTGACCACATGCATATGAGGCCGTATGGAGTACGAATTGACACCGCTGGCCTATCAAGGGTGCACCCATACACCCTGGCTTCGAAGAGGTGGCCGCTAAAATGGTAGGCAGCACGAGGGGTGTAGTTGACACCTACGATGAAAAACATTGCATACACTCATAGCATTGCATTTGGTACTCTTACTTAGATGATTCATCATCTAACATGGGTTCGCCCCTGGAACATTCAACGTTCCAGCCGGGACTTGCAGAGATGATTCAGCGATTAGTGATGTGTAGTGACACGAGACATCAAGATGTAAGTAAATGTACCATGTTGTAATAGGATTAGCTTAAGGATTATATATACTGTTCTATCATCAAACGCTTTATGTATTAACTTGTATTAAATTATGCATTACTATGAGCAGGTTCGATTCAACTTCCGCTTTACATTTATTTTCTAGCCTAGATATCTCATCTGACACTAGATATAGTCTTAGGGAATTTTAAATAATGTAAAAAAAAAAAAAGGCTAAATTTCCTAAGGCATAACATGCCCTAGAAGGCGGGCTGTTACAGTACTCCATTGACATAATTTGTAATCTCATCAACCAAAAATTGAGGTAATTTAATAAAGTGGATTTGGTAGGTGAATTTAGAAAACCCTATGTCTTAATCAATTAATTTTTAATTTTTAGTTAATTGTTAGTCATTTATTAATTAATTTTTTTAATTAATCAATTGTCCAAATATAGTTAATTGTGAATAATTTTAGTATTTAAAAGATTAGTAACCAATCTTCGTGGGAATGATATCTTATTCATCACTTAACTTGTTTTGACCGCGTATACTTGTGTGTTATTTGTGGGATATATAAAATCACGAACACCCATGTGTGTTATGTTTTGGCTTAGCTCGGTTCGTCGTTGGTATATAAGGGCTCATTGATGCCCTAATTGACGTATCGCATTCTCATTTTTGAAATCCTATTTTCAGTGCTTGAAGAGAGACATTTTCTTGTGAATCCTTCTCTCGATCGATCAATTTGATTATGTGGTAAGATCACTCTGTAAGGTAATTGTATTGTGTAATTTCTGTTGTTTTAATTGCCTGAGGCATGTGAGATTAGAAGAAATTGAAATAACAGATACACGACTTGATCTTGAGATTGGTTGAATAGATTTTGCACTTGTTCTTGAATATTTGTATTATGTTTCAGTTATGTATTTGCAATATTGTTTATTCTTGTTGTGATCTTGTAATTCGATTATAATCTTGAAAAATATAGTAGATTGACTAGGGGTGATATGCCTCTACTGTGAGTAAGATATTTTTCATATCCGAACATGTAAATTTTGTGTTCTTGTATTCTTTAAATTTTTATTTTATCTTTTATGATTTACGCTTGATCTTGTGGTTTGGGCGAGACTTAGGTTGAAATCAACACTATCAGATTGTTTGTTAAATTTTTTAGCATGCACTGAGTATTATACTTTTTCTTTCTATATGTTTATTAAAATACATATGATAAGCACTAAAATAATGATTTTTTAACAAAATATCCCTATTCCAAAAAAAAAATTACTAAAAAAAAATCAATACTTAATACTAATATTTAAACACAAAAATTTCCTATTCACACAAAAGAAAAAATTCAAAAAACGCATTACAATAGTAGCTTGGCGTGAAAGCAAAATAGGTGTTGGCGGAGACAAAGAAGGTGCCGACAAAGGTGACAACAATAGACAAAGTAGACTACGGTGGAGATGATGACCAAAAAGAAGTAGGTTGCGGTGGATACAATGACGGTTGTGGACAATACAAAAATTAGGAAAAAAAACAAGAAAAAAAATAAAATGAGCAATAAATAAGATGAAAGAAAAGAAGATGAAAAAGAAATAAAAGAAAATGAACATGTGAAATAAAAAGAGACGGGTGAAAATTTTATAAAAGAAGCATATGGGTAATTTCCTACTTATAAAATCTTAAATAAATTTATTTGAAGATAGAAAAAGATAAATTTATCTCTGTAATTTCAAATAAAAAGTTACGTGACTTTATTTTAATAGGTTGGCATATAAATATAATAAAAATTATTTTTATTTGAAAAACTTTCAATATCTCATTTTTTTTAACCTTATATCTTGATTAATAGACAATCCTAACTAAATGCACATTTGATGTCCTTAAAACCTTTTTTTTTTGGGCCAAATACACTCCTGACTAAGAGTCCAAATGCAATCCTAACTTACAGTCCATTAATAATAAGGTGACGGTGGACCGATTCATAAAGTATGAGAATATATCTGAGTCAAAAAAAGTTTATGAATACGCTCTTAAAGTTTTTTTTTAGCTCAAATATATTTATGTATTTTAAAAATTAGACTGATTTGGCCTTATTTCTAATAAACTGGAAGTTATCATTAGTCATAGAGTGAAAGTGAATTGATTCCTAAAATACATAAATGTATTTTTAAAAAACAGGTTGAAAACATAATTGAACTTTTGTTCTTTTAAATAACACGCATTTTATTTTCTTTTTATATCAAATAACTCGTAATTATTATTTTTTATATGTACGATAGATAAATTTTTGATATTAAAAATAACTTACAAACCATGTATGTTAAGGTAACATTTATTAAAATGAGTAAAATAAAATTATATTAAGATAAAGTTATAATATTTTTTGCACCAAGATATGAAATGCTCGATATAAGATCAAAAAAATATTTTAAGATTTTTATCATATTATTTGTTAAATTTGTTGGAATGCATTAGGAGATATATATGTCATTTTTTTTTACCTGTAACGTTTAAGATAAATTTATTTGTAGGGGAGAGAGATAAATTTATCTAAATAATTTTAGATAAAAAATCACGTGACTTATTTTTTAAGGGTTATCAGATAAATTTAACAAATATAATAAAAAATACATTTGTTGAAAATGCTTTCCATACTCTATTTTTTTAACTGATATATTAATTAACAAATATTACTTAAGTAAGTTAATTAAAGATTGACATACTCATATGTGAAGAATGTACCCGATTAACCAAAAAATTAATTCCCAAAAATTATTTGAGATCCTTTTACTTTTTCAAATATATATAGACTATGATGCGCGTAAATGTTTTAGGGGTGTTATTTCGACATTTCAAAAGAGAAAAAAATATTAAAAAAATATTTTTTAACCGTTTTTATAAATTTAGAAATATTTGATTGGCCTTTTTGTAATATCAAAAAAATATTAAAAATACATTTTTGTTCGTGAAAAAATTACGAGATAGAAAAAATTCTGTGTCTAACTAGATTACATTTCTAATTCAAAATTTTTAATTTTTTTCAGAATTCATTTTCTCCAAGTTTACAAAAAATTATTTTTAGATTGAATAATTAAAAATAACTACTTTTGAGATTGAATAATTATTTTTTATATTTATAAAAAAATTTATATATATATTTTTTATTCATGGCTTTTTATTTCTTACATTTTTTTTAAAAAATATCATTATCACACAAACGGTGAATTTGAACTGAAATTCAAATACAACAAAATATTTAATTGTGTTCTTTTTTGTTTTTTAATTTTCAATTTTAAGTTTTGAATTCATTTTTAATTTTCTGTTTTAATAGGTTATTTTTAAAAAATTGAAAACGCATTCTCTTTGTTATTTTAAAAAATTATTCTTCAAAACAGAAAATTAGAAAATAATTTTTTTTTAAATTTTAAAAATAATTTTTTAATAATATTTTATTTAATAAATTTGATATTTTAGTAAATTAGAAATATTTAATGTTAATCTATTATTAAAAATATATATATATATATTTTAAAGTAAATAAATTTTATAATATTTTTTTTATTATGATAATAAAATATAAATAATTAAATATGTTTTGAGTTAAGAGTTTGTTTTAGACGGAAATAATTAAAATAATTTTTTATTATTTTAAATATTTTTATTTTTATAAATAATAAAGAGACTATATTTTATTATTTTAACAAATTAAAAATAAAAAATAAAAAATAAAAAATGAGAAGGAGAACGTAACCTTAATTTTTTTTATTTTTGTATCAATCACTTTTATTATAATGCAGAAATTTTATTTTACGTCGGCTTTGGTTGCTCCTCCGATTATTTTCAGTTAAGTTTTGAAAACCCTAGAATGTCATAAAGGGCAAGCTTCTTCAATCTCCCCAATCCCTCTCGGCGGCCGAACCCTACAACCTTACGCCGCCACGGTTTTCTTCCCTTTCTCTATTGGTATTTTGCCGTTTCCCGGACCAAATTCGAGGTCGGATTATGGCGTCGAGCAACAACCAGACGGTGTTGCAGTTTGTTTCTTCGTCGTCGACGGCAGCGAGCCTGTCGGCGAAGGTCCATCCTCTGGTGATCTTCAACATCTGCGACTGCTACGTCCGCCGTCCTGACCAGGCGGAGCGCGTCGTCGGCACTCTTCTTGGCTCCGTCCTTCCAGACGGCACCGTCGACATTCGCAACTCTTACGCTGTTCCGCACAACGAATCCTCTGATCAGGTTTGTTTCTTTAATTAAAAAAAAGATGAAAATAGTAAAAACGCACCAAAGCTACGATTGTTTCTATGGCTGATACTGTGGAAAACCTGGCTAATTTGTGAGATCGTACTAGATTGAACTCTCACGGTGGGCATGTATGGCAATTGACTAAAATCATGAACTCGTAACTCGCTCCAAGTAAATAGCTGGGGGTGCTGTGTAACGCCTGTACAGAAGTACTTGCCAGACAAAATAAAATTAATCCAAAAATTCGTTTTTCTGTTTTAATGCAGCCGGTAAACAGATGAAACTTTCAGTTACTTTGATTCAGTGTTATTATTGGAATTAGATGATGTTGAGCTGTCCTACTGCATTAGACAATAACTAATTGTGATATTCTCATGTAATTAGAGCTGTTCAAATTTGCATTCTGGAGAGAGCATGAAATTCACCTGTTGTGAGATTTCAGTTGTTTTTTCTTGGTGTGAAACTGGGGGTTCTAGAGGAGGAGACCGGTGTGCCTGCAGTAATCGTAGTTTCCATCGTGCATTGTATAGTAAACATAGTGATCTTTTAACAATGATGACTTCTGTTAGTGATGAAAAATCTGAATTCAGCAAAGTCCCCAACTGAAAAGTTCATGTAAGGAAATAATTTGAGGCCACAGGCCACATTTTCTTGTCCATATAAACTTAAAATTTATGGTGAATATATCAAGCATAGGAAAGGACCCCAAGTAATCTAATGTGCAAATAAATTTAGGTCCATTAACATGACAACAGGGTGGAGCATGATAGATTTTGTCATGGGGTTAGTCAAAGAGTTAATGTATAAGTACAACTATATGCATTCATACATATTAATACAGGCTTAGTCAAGTTAAAATGCTTAAAGTAAAAACTAAACAGAAAATGTATGTACCTCTTTATTTTACAAGACTATTGCATTTTTTTTTTCTTGGTATTAGATATTGGGGGTGGGTGGGGGCATCCTTACAGAAACTAGAAATAAATTTTTAATGCCATGTGAAAATTCATAGTTTATACGAAAAAAATTTGAAACATGGTGACGGTCTGCCCCTGTATAACAGTGGTGATTAGCATTGGCAGGATCAGTGTTATTAAAGGCACACCTTGGGCGCCTGGAATGCTTCCAGGCGGGCACTACCAGCAAGGCGCACCTTGGGCTTAGGCGTGCTTGGACTTTTTAACTGCTTTTTAGGGTTTTCATTTTATTGTTTAGGATTTATATTTATTGCTTCAACTACAAATTTGACAATGAGTAAAAGGGCTACTATTTCAAATGCTCCAATTGAATTTGAACTTGATGAAGATGGAGAGGGAGATGATGTGGAAAAAGAGGATATTAGAGATGATGCTTCTAATGATGAAAATATCGAAGTGTTTGATCTTAATGATGAGGATGATTTTTAGATTATTTAAAATGTATAATTAGTTAATCTTAATTAAGATTTAAGACCCATAAATTGTTTAAGATTTAATTTAAGTTGAGTTGACTTAAAGACTTTTAAATTGCATCTTTTGGCATTTTTATTGTTCTTTTCATTAATATATGTTGAATTTTTTAATTTTTCTTGATAACATGTTTGTGAATATGTTATTAGGAGTTAAGACTTATTTTATACCTTATTCTTCAATGAAAATATATATTTTTCAATTTTTTTAGTTAGCATGTGTCTAGTTCCTTCAGGTGCGCTCCCCGTCTTGCACCTTAGACTCCAATACCCTTTTGCGCCTTAGTGCACCTTGGGCCTTTAATAACACTGGGCAAGATAATAAATTTTATGAATTTGCGCTAGGCTATTTACTTTAGATTGTATTTTGTTATATGATTTCTGAAATTTTTATTGCACATTTGATGTTGTTAGAGTATCTCACAGCCCTCTACTCTATTCTCTCAACCCAAATAGCTTCCTAACTTACTCAAGATTGAACTGATATTAGAGAACATAAAAGAAACAACACAACCACAGTAAAAACAGCAAGATTTATCCTGGTTCGGTCTTGAAATCCAAGACCTACATCCAGACTGCTTAGGAGCCACTGAAATCCGCTATCTTGAAGTCAACCAAGGATGATAACAACGAGAACTTAATCCCTCCCGCCCATATACACTGAAAGCTATAGGGAAAATGAGGAAACAAAGCTAATAACCAGCTATTCCCAACCTCTCGCACTCAATCCCGACTCAAGACAGAAACCTGAAACAGAACGTCTCAATTTCTGGCACACTAAGACTCTCTCCCTTACCCAAAACTGACCTATTCACGACCCCTATTTATAGGATATAGGGGTGGCGGAGTACATGGGATAAATCCAACTAACCGCCTAACAGAATAACTAAACATACAGCTGGCAGATTTCTTCTAGAAACAATCCTTCTAGAAGAACAACTAAAAAACTAACGATAATACAGGAATAAGAAATAGGCAGCAAACAGAAAACATGTTTTACATTTTGTCTAATCTAATACAAATGTTACAACAGATGTCTATGGATAAATTATTATTATTATTTTTTGGCTAAAAAAAAGAGAGTAAGAGTAGATGCATAAAAACAATTGTGTATTGTCATTCAAGTTGAACCCCACCCTCACTTTGTAGAGTGTGAATGGAGATCAATTTTCATTGCCATGATTTTCTGACCCCACATTATCACTCAATTAACCAATGTTTCTCTAAACTATTAAGTAGATTGATAGGAAGTCAGAAGTCCGCTTCTAGAACTCAAAATGTGCAGGTTGTTCTTGTGGGCAAAATCATCCAAAGATGATGCTCCTTTCCAGCCTCTAAAGTATCAGACTTGGTCAAAAGCATTTTGCCTAAGCAAAAAAGAAAAATAAACTTGAATTTTCCACTATAAAATTTTAACTATTTTCCCGGAATACTTGTATGCAATTAAGATCTTTTTGAAAATTTTAACTTTCTTGTCATAATTTACTATTTCTTTTTGAAGTTATAAACTATCTCATTTTTCTTGAATCATGGCCAGGGCATTACCATCTGATAATTCCAGTTTATTTAATAGACAAAGAATGGGGCTTTTCTTGTGTGCCAAACACTTCCTTTACACAATTGCATGTCTTTGGGTTCCTAGTGTTTTTCCCCTTAATTATTGGTGTATTAAAAGTTTGATTAGATTGTATGATCTTCATTGCTTTTTCCCTTCTTTTCTCTTACTCATTTGCTGCCAACTTTTCAATGATTGTAGGTTGCACTGGATATTGAGTATCATCACAGTATGTTGCAATCCCATCAGAAGGTGAACCCGAAGGAAGTGATTGTAGGATGGTAATTTTCACCTTACTACCACTTGTTTCTCAACATGTTCAAGAAACCCTTAGACTGGATGTCCTGTTATATTTCCTCTGATTTCAACAAATTCACATTTTTTGTGCTAGTATATTGTTGCTTGCTTGCTTTTCTTATGCAGTTGGGTATGAACTAGTTTAGTTAACGTGCCTAGCTGTTATATGTTGGCTTTTGCCAAAATGGTCAATGCAATTAAAAGACTTCAGCATTTTAATGAATACATTACTAACTTGTTTAGCCTAATTGGTGAAAGAGAGGCTAGTAATTTTCTTTTACTATATGGTGGTGTTTGTTTTCTTGGTAACATGATTATTTTTAACTTCATTAGATTTTATATTCTGTGTACTTTTGTGAATAAAAGTTGTTGATGAGCTTATTTGATGGTATTGTTAATCATTTACCAACTGTTTGTGCTATGATGCAAGGTTTTCATGTGAGTCTTGTCTGATTTGCAATATTTGTTGTTAGGTTTGTTCCAATTTGCTTATTTTTATTATACTTGGTTATTGGGATGCAATGTAAGATTATACTTATGTTCTACTAAGTGTCAGTGGCAGATTATATGGTGTGAGTTGGATGCTTTTATTGTTACACAAACAGTTGGTTTTTGATACCATTAATTATTTGTTCTATGTAGTTGACTCATCTTCCGTTTATAGTTATGGTTAATGGGGAAGAATTACACAAATAATTTGCTGTCATTCTTTGTCATGACCCAAGTAGTAACTAAAGGGCAATATAGTAATAGTATTATAATAATAGTTAGGAGATATTTTAGAAGCACATGGGGTGCATGTGCTAGGCTGCTATTGAGCTTGTAATGCCTATATAAGGCTACTGCTATTGGTTTGTTAGTATGCTGAAATTGATATTGATTTTGAATCACTATGTTCTCTCTCTCTCTCTCTCTCTCTCGTTCAGCACTATTCCATTCCTTCTTTCCCAAATTCTCTGCAATCTCCCCCTTCATTTCTTCTCAGTTTCTTCCCCAATTCCTCTTCTAACCTATCACGAACCCTAGGTTCGTGACATTCTTTACTTTATACTGACTCTAAAAGGATTCAGCTTTATAAATATTGCTGAGTAGCTTAGTTTGTGGTGAAGTATCTACTTAAATCAGCTAGTAGTTGAGAAAAAGATGATGGGACTGATAACTTGCTGTAAAATAGGTGACTTAGTGATAAGGTCAAAGCCTCAAGCAAAATGGGAAAAAACATCCAACAAAGAAAATGCGGGGTTACTTCTATTTACAAGTTCTTGAAAAGAACATCTTGCTGAAGAATTTAAGAAAAAACTGTAGTAGTTTAAATTTTTATTCAAACAAAAAAGAAAAAAGGGAAAAAATGTTCATTTTGTTACTCGAATAATTTAGGTGGGATGCTTGAAGTGGGGAAGTGTCCCAATATTTCATATGATCTTAAAATCCCTTTAAATATAAAAGGAAAGTTGTATTGGACAACCATAAAACCATATTTATTTATGGGTCAAAATATCAGATTGTTAAGTACCAATATGTTCAAAATATGAACTTAACTGAGATAAAGATGTGATGATTTTTGTTACACCTAAAAGAACCAAACAAAATTTGGTAGTTGACAATATTTTGATGTTGAGGATAGCATATAAAGCCCTGCACACAAGAGGCTACCAGAAATTCCCTCATGCTATATAACTCTTTCCTCCTCCACTAACCATCTCATGTGTGGGACAGGAATTCACTATCGCTATAGAACTCTTTCCTATTTCAAAAACGACCTCATGCAGCTATCTTTCAGCGATCATAATGTGTGTGTTTATGTCAACAGAAGCCGCAACTGTCACGCAGAATCAATTGTGATTGTCATCTATCACCAAGATTGCTGGGATTGCTCCTTCAACATACCTTGCCTCCCTGTGCAGTTGATGTTGAACAGATGATTTATTGTTGCAACACAGTGGGACCGGACCATACTTAACCTTTGTATTTTTTACTTTGAATGAGTGCCCATGCTTGAACATGTGGCTTGGAAATTAACATGGTTTATAGGATCTCTGTTTCTTCTCCTCCCCCCCCCCCCCCAACCCAAGCCAAATCTTATTATAGATATGTAATCTTGACACCGCTCGACAGTTTTGGTTTCTAACTTGTCTTTTGAATTTCGAAAAAATTAATGAAGATGGAAAACAATTGGAGCATAATGGATTAAATATTATCTGTGGCTGGGCTTTTTTGAAAGTTGCTTGTTGATAGATCTTTAAACACCCATTTGTTTTGTTTGCAGTAGTTGCTTTTTGGGTCGTAATGATACAACTTTCCTTCTTAGGGATCTATTTGCAGGTCTATTTTTTCTAATAATGATACAAAGGTTGCTAGTTGTTATATTAAATGGGAACACTAAGAATCAATTTGCCAGGATGTTTTGAATAAAATATTTCCTGATCCGGCTTTTCAATTGTGCAGGTTTTCAACTGGCTTTGGTGTCACAGGCGGGAGCGCATTGATCCATGAATTCTATTCCAGAGAAGTTCAAAACCCTGTTCACCTAACTGTTGATACAGGATTCCGGAATGGAGAAGCTAGCATAAAAGCTTTTGTCTCTGTTAGCTTGTCACTTGGAGATCTCCAACTTGCCGCACAATTTCAAGAAATTCCTTTGGATCTACGCATGATTGAAGCTGAGAGGGTTGGCTGTATGTATTTACCACAATTCTCTGGTTTCCTAGTTAAATCTTCATAACATTGAAAATAATGCATTCACACACGCACTGTATATAATGCACAAATAGATGTTCAACCTTTATAAGTGGAGTTCATTTACAGGAGCCTTTTCATGATTTAAAACACTTATAAATTTTTTTAAAGAGAATAAAACTCAAACCAAACTTTTTCCAATTCCAAACCTTTGACATTATTTGACTGTTAAAAAGAATCTAAAACACTTGGTTGATGAGGCATATGAAGATAGGAAAATTATTTAACATGGTAAAAAAAAAAAAAAAACCACTTTACAATTTTGAAGAAAACAAAATAAACCATTTTTATGGTCTCTTTATAAAAGATGAACTGCACAAACAGTGGTTTCAAATAGTTGTGGTTTTACAGTGCTAGTTTGTTTGTCAACATCAAAATTATGTGCTTGTAGCATTTTCAGAACCCACTTCTGATTTGAGACCACAATCCTTTTTCTTCCAAATTCTTCTGCCTTAGCTGTTAACTTGGTATATTTAAATTATCTTTGATAATTGAATGATGAAATTCAGTTCTTTCCTAGTGCTTCTTCTATTCTAATGATTTTCTACGAGTTGTAGTATGGCTTCCTGGCATGTTTGCTATTATTAACTCCCAGCTGCTGGGTTGTTATCTATCAAAACATGTCCATGAAGTCTTCATACAAAGTTGTTTAAAGCAAGATACATCACTAGCTGGATGGATTTATACGTGATGCAAATTCTGACTGGAAAAGTATTATCATTGCAGTTGACATCCTTAAGACAACAATGGTCGACAAACTACCAAATGATTTGGAAGGAATGGAAGCATCTATGCAGCGGTTACTAGCTCTGATTGATGATGTCTACAAATATGTCGATGATGTTGTGGTAAGAATTTAGGTTATGTCCTCTCTCCCCCTTGTGTTTTTTTACCTGATTCAATATCTTTTCTTTTTTCAGGAAGGCCGTATTCTGCCAGATAATAGCATTGGGAGATTCATATCAGATACCGTAGCTTCCATTCCCAAAATATCACCACCTGCTTTTGATAAGCTCGTGGATGATAGTTTACAGGTAAGAATGCGCTAATTACATCACTGGCATTGTCTGTTGGCACATGCTCTGATGCATCTCTGATTGCTTGTGCAATTATGATCTGTAATACAATAGGTCTGAAAATCTCTTCCTTGACACCCTAGAGTCCTCTAAAATGACTCTGGTCTATGACTACAATATTTTGAGGATGATTAGAATCCTTCGATGAAGTTACTTTGCATCTTAAGCTGTATTGACGTCAACCTTGAAGCAAAATGGAAATGAGAATGAAAATGAAAGTGATTTTCATTTCATAGAAGACTCATAGAAATTCCTATTTCTCCCCCCCCCCCCCCCCCCGCGCGGTCATTTTCAGCCTGATCGGACGAAGCGATGAATTATGTTCTCTCTCTTTCAATTCTCATCTTTATCTGAAAGCTAACAAAGTGACAAAGTCTGCATAGTTGTTGATCGGATTCTTGTACACGTTATTTAGAGGTGCCTTTTTATCTTACTAAACCAAATTTTCATTTTACAGGACCAGTTGCTGTTACTTTATTTGTCAAGTATCACAAGGACACAACTAAGCCTAGCAGAGAAGCTGAACACAGCTGCTCAAATCCTGTAACTGGCCGGCTACACTTCCAGTCTCTTCCCATTCCGAAGATTTTTCCAGACACTGCTTCTTTTTAAGTTAACTGGCGCTGTGATGATTGGCCTACTTGTGAATTTGGGGCATAATCTGATTCTGAGGAAATATTTGTATTACCTTTTTATGATATTCAGCATTGGATTGATGTTTGCTGATTAACCATCAAGATTACATGTAGAAGCAGTAATTGTTTTGTTATGATCTCTGGTATTTGAGGTTGAGGTTAAGTTCTGCGGACTTGTTCTGGTTTCTAAGAGGCCTTGAAACAAATTAGGATGGATGGAGGTTCAAATTTTTTATGAGTGTTATTGTTGGTTTTCCCCCTCATCATCTTCTCTTTTATCTCCAATTTCTGGAGGATTAATCATCTTGTGATGCTGTAAACACATCTAAAGTATGACATCAGTGCAAGAATGATTTAAGGTTGGATAATACAACTCAATTTGGTGGATCCTTTTGTTTCTAGATGATTAGCAGTGTTTAAACCCATTTTCCCTTATTCTGTTGTCTTCAGATACAGAAAAAGGGTTGCCTGAGGGAATGGATAACTAATGTAAATATTGCAGTGTGTTCGATATTTACTTTAGACAGAGATTGAAAACGTTTTAATCTATACAATAATTAAAATTTAAGATTATTACATTTATTTTGGTTAAAGAAGTTTGATTATTGTTTATAGTGTCACCATTGTTACATTAAGAATAATATTAGAAATAATTATTAATAATAGTATTATCAGTCGTGTGTTACATCTTTATTAAAAAAAATGTTAGATAAAGAAGACAATAACACATTATCTTTTTAATCTCTTCAAATGAAGAGGCATTACACAACTAATGATACCGTTGTCATTTATGATTCTTAACATTATTCTTATATTAAATTAGCCATAAAGTTATTTATTACTTCATTTATTATTGGACAAGTTATTATTAATTTTTTTGAATTTTACCTTTATTAATTATGAAAATGCTAAAGTTATTTTTAAATTATTAATGTTTAGAGTTTAGGCAGGTTCTGAATGCTTCGTTTATTATTAGTGCTGTATAAATTTTTGAATTTTATCCTTATTTTTTGATGTTTTTTGAATTTTTCTTAGTGTTCAAATAGCATTTTTGTATTAATTATACAATGAAATTTAATTTTTATTAAATATAAATTTAAAATTTTATAGTGTGATGACAATTATATAAGAATTAATAGTTACGGATGAAGTGACTTTTCATTTTAAAATTAATTTTTTTATTTTTAAAAAATTCATCAAAAAATGATAAAATTTAAGAAAAGATAAATTGCATTCAGACTTTCCCCATTAACTATCTCACTTAAACCCTAATTAAGTTAAATTAAATTAATTAGATCATAAGTAGAAGGAGAAGAAGATGAATGAAGTCGGTAAAAAAGAAGAAGATGCAATAACTAATATTTTCTTTATTTTTTCATCTCTTTCTTGTGATTGTTGGTGCTGGCAACCATTAGTCGAATAAAAGGTTTTGACCTATTCTTTGGCATTTTCTTTGTTAATTTTTTTGTATTTTGTTTGGTTAAATTTAATTTTAATTTAATTAGGGTTTAAGCGATGGAGTTGGTAATAAAGTCTGTCAACTTACCATCTTTTTTTTTATCTTTTGATGACTTTTTGTAAAATTAATAAATTTACTTTTGGGATAAAAAGTTGCTCTGTTAATTTAAATTTAAAAATATTATGTAATTGCTACTGTTATAAAAATTAAATTATATATTTAATAAAATTTAAAATTTATTATATAATTGAGACAAGGACAAAGTTTAAATTTTTTAAAATAATTTGACCTCAATCTCTAAGTAGTTATAACAAAGATAAGCATATGAGACTCTAAGAAGGAAAAAAAAAGGATAATTTTTTTGTCTTATGAAAAATAATTTCTCTTATCATCTCTTTTTATCTTTAAAATCTCATCACGTGATTAGATAAATATATTTTTCATATTAACTATTAGAGATTAAATATTTTTAGTATATAAGTTCATAATTTATAAATTATATATCAGGTGTGTTTGATTACACACTTTTATTTTTAATAAAAATGACCAATTTCTATCCAAATTATAGCTTTTGTAGTGTTTGAGTAACCAATTTTTTCATAAAAAATAATTTCTCACTTTGACTCACGTGATTCTCGTTTTTCACTTTTACTGGGATTCATTTTTCAAATGGACTAGAATAGATTTTCTAGTCCAAAGAGAGATATAGTGATCGACAGAGAAGAAGAAAAGTGGCCAGCGATCGCAAAGAAGAAGAGAAGTGTTGGATTAGATAAATATACTTTTCACATTAACTATTAGAAATTAAATTTTTTTAGAATATAAATTCACAATTTAAGAATTATATATTGAGTATACATGCAATTATTGTCTTTGTTCCCTTATGAGAAGAAAAACAGGCAAAAAGTAACAAATCAAATAGAGGACAAAATAAATTTCATATATTAGGCTAACAAAGAAATTGTTTTCTTAAACTTATCAAAAAGAGGGAAAAAAATAAAAGAGGAAACCTAGCCAGCTAGAAGAAACAATTCTTGAGAATGGAAGGTACTGCTGATTACTCGTCTCTATACTTACATATATAGCTTAAGCTAAGCTATATCTTCCATTTTATTAATCTCTCCGAACACTATCCATTCATTGCAGTCGAAACAAAATCAATGGAGACTCTCCTACTTAGGGTCTTGACAATCTAATGTCGTCTCCTTCATCATCTCCTTGATTCATTCGGATATTCTTTGAATTTGCTCCTCTGCTCTCACTTCCTCAATTTGCTTTTCAAAGCTAATTTTTTGAATCAATCGGAAGTTGGCGGCGGCGGCGGCGGCGGCTGTACACATGGGTTTACTGGCGGCGGCGGATTTACGTTGGGCGGCGGCTTTGGGTGTGGTGGTGGGGCATAAATCGGCGGCGGGGGCGGGGGTGACAAGAGCGGGGTCGGTGGAGGTGGTGACTTGAGGCGGGGTGGAGTCGGCGGCGGCGGCGGCGGCGGTGGTGGTGGTGGGTTTTGAGTGCAATTGCCATGTGGCGGCGGCGGTAGCGGCGGCGCACATTTGAAAGCTTTACAGTCGATTTTCCGAGCCAAGAACACCTTACACTGCAACTTAGATCTTTGATTCTTTCTCCTGGCCAAACAATTCCTCGAATTATCAAAACCATTCAAATTCAAACATTCCAACGCTTCACTCTCAAAGAAATTATAATCGTAGCCGAAATTCTCCAACCCCGGAATCGAACAAATTTCCTCGGAAACTTTCCCGGAAAACATATTATGAGAAACATCCAAATGCCGCAGACCCATCATCTCCCCAACACTCTCCGGTAAACACCCCATTATCCGATTAAAGCTCACGTCAAAAACCGTCACATTCTTTAAAAACCCAATCTCCGGCGGCAAACAAGAACTGAATTCATTGTTCTTGAGGACAATCTCATTCAAAGTTCTCGCCATTTTCCCTATACCCGCCGGAACACAGCCGGAAAACCGATTGTTCGACAAGACCAAGACCGAAGCTTTCGAGTTCCCAATATTTTCCGGCAATCGAGATGTAAAACGATTATCATTTAGAAATATCGCGTCCAACTCTTTGTCGAACAGTTTGTTCGGAAGCTTACCTTCGAACTCGTTGAACCGAAGATCGAGGTAGTGGAGCTCGGGAAGATTAAGAACATGGGAAGGAAAGTCGCCGGCGAATCGGTTGTTACTCAGATCTAGCTCGAATAAGAGTTTCATGTTCATGAAACTGGGAGGGATTTTGCCGCAGAATCGGTTGGAATTCAGGTGGAGCAAAGCGACATCGTAGAGCAGGCCGAGTTCGTCCGGGAGGTGGCCGGCGAGGTCGGCGTGGTTGAGGTCGACGCCGGAGACGGTGGTCTGGGACGGCGTGTCCGGAGCCGGCCAGCAGAAAACGCCGGTGTAGTTGCAGACCCCGGAGCCGACCCAGTTGGCCGTGACATTCTTGGGGTCGGAGATTATGGAATTTTTCCAAGCTTGTAGCGCAATGTAAGCGTTTTTGAGCCTCGGGTTTTGGAAAACTAGAGATGGGTCGATTGTTAGAGAACTGGGCTGAATTTTCCAGAGGCCGCCATTGTTGAGTTGAGTGATTTCTTGAGCTATGGAGGCGCCATTGATGGAAGTGATGAAGGTGGTGAAGAAGAAGATGGAGATTAATGGTGCAAGTGCGTGCATTCTCAAGTCTCAGACCAATGGGAGAGCATAGCCACAATTGGGTAAAACTGATTCACTTTGGACTTGAAATAATACAAGAATTATTTCACAATATATGGGATTGAAACTCTCACGTTTAACTTAATACTATAATAATCATTAAACAAAAAGAGTGGAGAAAGAATTGCTGATTGGAGAGAGTAGTTTTCTTTCAAAATTTATATACACATGTTTAGTGGGCATTCCAAAGGGCAAAAAAATTGGATTTTGTTTGGACAGAGAGAAAGCGAGGGAAAATTGGGTAGGAAAAGGGGCAGCTAATTGGCGCCTGGATCTGAGGTTTCTCGTTATTGATTGCAATTTTATGATAGAATATTATTGAAATTTTAATGGGTATTTGAGCTCATGCTGCTAAGATTTCTGAGTTACAGTTTTAGGACCCAACAAACTGATGAAAGAGTCGTCTCCACTCTTTTACAGTTTACTCAATCAAAGCCATGACTTGGTACTTCCACTATTAATTAGCTTCTAGATTTTAAAATACAATAACAAATTAAGAATAGCAAGGCTTAATCAACTAAAATTAGTAAGAGAGGCAATGGGTTTTCTTTGGACTTGTACCTCCTCTCTTCATCCCATTTTCCTTTCCAATTTTCATCAAATAATAGATTTACCTTAATGGGTATGTGTTAAAATACCATTAGTTCGATTAATTTATATAAAAATTATTGTGTATTTTCAATTCCATTTTTTCTCATCATTTTCTTTTAGTAAGTAAGATGCACTAAAAAACAAATATATATATATATATTTAGATAGAATCTTGTTATATCAATTTTAATGGTGTTTTGATGATAAACATTATCTATACAAAAATTAGTAAATAAACTTGAAACATTCAATTTTGATCTTATACTTCAAAGTAAAATGTCAAAATTGTCAATTGAATGATTTTATTTATCGACTGATTGTTATATTATCTTTTTGATAAAGTTTTTCAAAAATCTGTCGATCGGTCTTTGCATAATGAATACAGATCTCTAAAATTGTCGATCGATTCTTGAAACAATTGACTGTACAAAATACATACTCTCTTAATTGTCTGCTATCAATTATTTCTATAAATTTTACGGTCGAAAATTTCATTAAACTGCCTATTGATTTTACCACACTGTCAATTGGCCTAACAAAAAATTTAAAAATCTGTCAATCAATTGTTAAGTCAGTCGATCGTTTTTGTCATAAAAAATTAAACGGTTAATTGTATTTAATTTTTGCAGGTCAAGTTAACTCAATTAGATTTTTTTTACTCTAAGCTAGATTTTTCAAATGAACGACCAAACCTATAAATATGAGAATATTTGAAACTCAAAGAGTGAAGTTTACTATTAACCTTTCAAGTTTCACATTATATATTCTCAAAAAACATTGTGCTTCAATCTTTCATCGTCATTCTCTGTCAAAACTATTTTTTTTTTCATTGTAAATTATTTTCAAAGCGTTTTACCAACTAGATAACTAGATTTATGAGAGAGCGATTGATGTGCTTTTGAGAGTTATTATTTTCATTATCCCTCTTGTATTATATACTTTCTATCGAGTTATACTAAAATAACTAGTTTGTATACTAGTTGGGGGTATATCACACCAAATATCACAAAACTTTGGCGTTCTTTTTAATTTGGTTACTAAATTTCAATTCCTTACAAAGTGATAACAAAATTTTAAAATGTGTTGCAATGTAATCACTAAAGTAATTTTTTTATGGTTCCTAACCTAAATTGCTGAATTGGCAACGTAGTGATGATGTGGCCATTGCCACGTCAACAATTTTGGCGAGAAATTGTTCAAAAATCACTTTAGTGACCATATTACAAAACATTTTAAAATTTTGTTATTACTTTACAAGAAATTGAAGTTTAGTGATCAAATTGAAAAGGACGCCAAAATTTTGTGATCTTTAATATGATTTACCCTACTAGTTGGTGCAATAGGTTGTGATTTGCATTTATAAGATTTGAAAAATTTAATAAATATTTGTCTAATTTTATTATCAATGCATGCATATATATAATACAAAAAGTTTGAGACTTTGATAGAAAACAACTTTTCGATGTTTTCAACATAATAAAAAAATTAAAAATTAATTTTTTTATTTCTAATTCTAATTAGAAAATTAGAATTCAAAATTTTATTTTAAATAAATTTTTATTCAAAATTTTTTACTTATACGTGCATGGCACAAGCTACATTTCCAATTGATCAACAAGGGGATTGGTTAGACCCTTGTAATATTAATTATTAAAACCCTAAGTTCAAAATGTTCCATGAATATCCTTATTATAATTTAATATTAAGAAGTTTCATATCGATCGATTTTGAATTTTTTTTTTCTTGAGAATCAATAATTGAGCTTTTATTTTTTTGCTTTTTCATGATAAATTTTTCGTTTTACTTATAATTAACACCATACGAGAGTCTACAGTTAAATTATCTCCTAAATTACTATCTATATTAACACTTGTATATCCTTATTTGTTATCATAAAAATCAAGAATTAACACATCTCCTACTATATATATAATCATCCCCTTTTATTTCCTTGTCTACAAATTGAATTAGTTTAGGTTTTGCACCAATTCTTGGATAGATATTTAAATTTATTGGCACAAAATTAAAGATTACATCAGTTATAAGCATACATTAATTTTCTCAAACTGTGCACATGTGATTGGGTACATTTTCAGCAACTTGTGAGCACACCTATAATAAAAACAAAGCATCGAGGTTTAGCATGAGAAAGATACTCGAATGCACTAAAAAGGATAAAAATTTCACTAGAGTTTAAAGAGTGATAATGATAGTCCTAACAAATCCTTTCATCAATCCTTAATTTAATTTGTTTACAAGGCCCACAACTTTGGCTTTGTCTCTTGACCCTATTAAAACTAGCGAAATCTTCAACAATGGTGCTGTAGTATTGAAGAAAAGTTGATGAGTGGTCCAATTAAGATGGAGTCCGTACAAATAAGGTACGCTGTTTGGCATTAGATTTGCGTTTTTGGTTCTCCAAGTCAATTGAAAAGAAGTTTTTTTTTGTCAATCTAAACAGATTTTAATTGGGTCAAAGTAGATAGTTTTTGTATATATACTGATTTTTAATGAAAATTATAAGTTGAATCTATTAATTATTTAGTCTATGGGGTTTGATTTTGTTTGGTAATCCATTTTGTTTGGAAATTTGGTGTTATTGTTGATTAAATATTTTCTATTTTTTTCCAAAATGTCATTTCACTTCTTAATCTCAATTAAATTTTCATATGTTAGTTATCATAGCTTTCCTATTTTCTAAATTTTAGAAACAAAACAATGTGTTATGCCTTCAAAAAAATAAATGCAAGGGTGATTATATTGTTATTTAGCTTTTAAAGTCAAAATTCTATTACCTTCAACTAAAAGTGATATATATATAGTCTAATATATAATATTCTCATATTCTCTCTTTAATCACACTTTTTTAAATAATATTTATTTATGGTTTTTAAAAGTAATATATAATCATTTATTTTTATAATAAAAAAGTAATTGGTTTTTTATTTTTTTACATTTTCCATGTTATGAAATTGCTTCAATTTCAGGAAATAAAATTAATGTTCTATTATTTGCTATGCATGTATAATAAAATTAATTTTATATTACTTGCACGTGAACAGTATGTGCCATCTTATAATATAAATAATTATTTTTACTATCACAAAATCATATAAAATACTCTCTTTTACATAGAAAAAATTTCATTCTCGTTCCCCCTTCGAATCTCCCTTTGTTTATGAGTTTTCTTTTCTCTTTAACCTACAACTAGGGTTTCTTCTCCTTTCATTGTAAAATTCTCCTTCGCTAATTATGACCTTATCCACTAGGCCCGTAACTTTAGTTCTATCTCCAGACTCCATTACAAATACTTATGTTTTAAGTAATTATGAATAATTTGGTTTAGATGTAAACATATATTAAATCTTGTTTAATAAAATTCAAAATCTTTAACTGCGAGATAAATAACAAATGTACACTGAATTGAGTCGAACCAATCTACAATTATTGTCTCTACCATTTTCATCTTGACATTACTTAACTTCTAATATTATTATTTTATTGACAAAATCTTCATACTTTTCAAAAAAAAATTTCAAAACAAGCAATTTTTACAAACACCCAATTCCCCTCCCTCTCTTGCATATATAATACCATACCATTGTATTATTCTAATAAATCTAGGTCGAATAAGACAAAAGCTAAGGGATAATTGCATAAACTATTTAATCGCTCAAACAAATCTGTCATCTTCCAACTTGGACAATAAGTCTCAAAAAATTCTATCAACTCTCACTATTTATAAATTATAAATTAACTAGTTTTGATTCAAACCCTTTAAAATAATATTGAATTGAGACATCAGAAGAGGTATAATCTCATGGATGATCTTTTGACATTTAACTTCTCGATCTTATTGATTTATTAATGTCAAGTGTTTCGAGTTAATTATAAAACTTCACAAAATGGTGTAAAAAATTAAGTTAACAGATAAAATGAATTAATTATTTTTTTAAAAATAAATCTTAAATATTATATCACATTCTTAAATTTTGTATTAATAATTAATGATTAAAATACATTAAAAAGCTCGAACAAACAAAATGGACGACGTAACGTAACTTGCCCTCATCGACGCCTTATCATCATTTCTTAAGATTATGGGAACTTGGTTACGTGGCAGATTAAATGCCGCGTTAGATATATTTGTCAAATTCAATCTAATCCATCCACGTCGGCAGACCCGAAATTCCAACCTTCGAGGTGCATCTCCGGACACGTGTCCTAACATCTGCGTTGCGTGATTTTACGGGTTGTCTGTCTCTTTCCTTCCGACCTCGTGAGCTGTGTCCAACTCAGATCTCCACCCTCCATATCCTTGTCATCTGTCACGCGCAATGCTAATGTACGCTCGTCCTCATGCTAACTCCCCTGGTCCCTTCCCTCCCCAGTGCGCACGTCTAAAATTTGAATTTAAAATTGACTTAATAAAGAAGCAAAATTGAATAATTTAATTAATTTAAAATTCAAATTGGACCGTGATTACAAAATTTACAAAAATTCCATCAACTTTTATAACGTATGGCAGAACAAAGTATTAAGGTTTATAAAATTTATTTTTATTCAAATCATGAGAAAACAGATCTGAAGAAATAGAAATTAGTAAAAATAAATAGTTTTAGGAAAAAAATATATATATTAATTAAACCCAGCTACGTTAAATTTTGAATAATCTAAGTCAAATTTAGGATATAGGCAAACTCATAGCGCATTCGTCGGAGATATTTTGCTGGGACGGAGGGCATTTGAGTAAATTCACGTACATTCAATCGATCAGACGGTCAATCAATTGGATAGTTTCGGACGTCGGTTTCGAAGGCCTTTTCCAAACCACGGATTCACCGTCTTGGAAGTCTCGGGAGAGTCGAAGCTTCCAAGGTACTATAAAAGCCCCTCCCATTCGAAGCTCATCGCAATCGGATCACGTGTCGCTCGCTCTCTGAAGGCTAGGTTTATCTCTGCTTTTGTTCTTTGAAATTGTGCGCAGACTGGGGATCGGACGGCGAGAATTTTGATCGGAGATTCGATCAGTCGGCGACGAATTTAAAGTTCGTTATTTGTGAATTGGAAATCTTTCTGGCTGGTTTACTTTGTTTCCTCGTTGTTTTCGTGTGGCATTTGTTCTTGGATGAAACGGCAACCTTGTTTTCTGACTTCTGCTTGAATTTAGGTAGGGATCTCACCGAAATGATTAAATTTTTGGTTATCTGAATGATTAAGATCGCTTGGTTGCCAAGAAGGCTTTAGAATGGAAAGTTAGAGCCGTTATTTTGAATTGTCGTTTATTTTCCTTTCTATTTAGATTTTTAGCGACTGGCTTTTTTGCAATTGGTTGTGAAAGAGCATGAGAAGAGAGGATAGAGTGGATGGAGGGCCACTAGCAATTTCCAATTCCTAGTTCTAGCTAGGACAGGGGCCTCTTTGTTTGAAATTTTCATTTTAGGTTATTTGTTTGGGTTTCTATTTCTTTGTCGTGTATTTTCATATTGGTTATTTCCATTTTCTAGTTTTTCTGTTTGTTTGTATGTGCGGGGGCTGGCGTTAGCTTGACTTTGTGAGGTTGTTGCTCGCTAACGAAATTATTATGCCATTCATGAAATTGTTACGTGTGTTGTGCACGATCTAAAAGTCAAAAGTACGGTTGATTGTGTGAAGTTTTCACTACTTTCTTCTTAATGATTCTTGTTGTTACTTATTTGTTGTGTTCTTCATGGGGTAAATCACACCAAAGGTCACCAAACTTTGGTGTCTTTTTCAGTTTGATCACTAAATTTTAATTCCTTGCAAAGTGATCACAAAATTTTAAAATGTTTTACAATGTGGTAACTAAAATGATTTTTGAATAATTTTTTGTCAAAATTGCTGATGTGGCAATAGCCACATCATCGCCATGTTAGCGCCACATTATCGTCACGTCAGCAATTTTGGCCACGTCAGCGTCACATCATCGTCACGTCAGCAATTTTGATCAGAAATTGTTCAAAAATCACTTTAGTGACTATATTGCAAAATATTTTAAAGTTTTGTGATCACTTTGCAAGGAATTGAAGTTTAGTGATCAAATTGAAAAAGAGGCTAAAGTTTTGTGATTTTTAGTGTGATTTACCCGTTCTTCATGTCACTGCCTCTGTTTTTCTCTTTTTCTCTTTTTTTTGTTACTTCTGATCTGTTTGCTGTTTGTTGGTTTGACATAGGGCTTGCTGTCTTTGTTTAAGCATGCTATTTATGACAGCCTTCTTGTTTTCTTTCTTTAATTGTGAGAGTTGAAGCTGAGAGAACGATTTTAATTTCAACTACTTTTACTTCGGCCGTCCTTTTTGTGACGTATGTACTGTTGCCATCTGTACCTGGTGCAACTATTGTTTGGTTTCCTGTCAGTTTGGTTTCGAGTTGAGTGCCTATTTTACCATTCTGGACGATATTTCATGGGTTGCTATGGGTTCATCTCCATTAATTTCCCGGAATTATAAGGAGAATGGGAGACATTATGTAGATGCAATAATGCACCTCGATAATTTGACTAGCTGGGTGAGGGCCTGATCTTTTGTGGGGAGAATTTTTGTTATTAGGAATAACTGTAGGGTTTTAAAACGAGAGACATGAAGCATTCAAATCGCGTATGGGGTTTAGACTGAAGAGTTTAATTTTAACTTCGTCATGAGGTATATGTACCTACCTATTCATAGGGCACAAGTACAACCCTTTTTTATTTGCTAACTCGGTTATTCTTACTATGTTTTAAGCTATAGAAGATTAGTCATGGAGTTGCAGGTGCAACAAGCAGAGATTAATTCAATCTTTATGATTAAAGACATAGGATCAGCGGTCATCCAGATTTGATTGCTCAGGGTACCCCTAGGGTCCCTGATTTATCCTATTGATTTGGGATGCTTGATTGTGTTCTATGGTACATTGGCTATTTAGTCGCAGGTAAAATTATTCATTCCTTACAGGTCGGTTGAGGAAACGTTTGCTCCTTGCTTCTGTAAGGAGCTAAAATGTAAAAAGATGAGAAACCTGGTTTTTCCTTGATCCGATTCTGGCATTACAGTATCATTTCCTTTATCTACTTCCCCAGTTAATTTTAACCGTATTAAATAAGGGCCATGTGCTTGGGGACAATCAATCATGAGTCATTAATCGGTCATGGTGGTAAAAGTCTGAATTCTAGGAGTCAAACAGCATGTTAAGCATACTTTTTCATTTCCCCCATGTTTTTGCTATCCAAAGTTCTTGCTTCATTAAAGTCTTCTGACACAGAAGTTCAGCTCGGTGTTGGAAAGAGAACTCCTTTGATCCTTTGAAGAATTTCATCTTGCAAATTGGGAAAACATAGATAGTATAGGAAGTTTTTACTTTCAGCCAAGCAGGCTCTAAAGTTAATACTTAATACTCTTAGATTGCTGGGAGTGACTAACACTTAAATGAGCTAGATTTGAATTGAAGAGAAGCCCATGGAGAGCTTGGATGGTAATAGAAGTTGTTTGGGTAAGTTTCACTTATTGAAGGGGATACTGGAGTCACTGCAGATTCACAGACCAAGGTAGGCTTGTCCCTGTAAACAATCAGCTAAACTCCCCTCTGCAATCTCACACACAGTTCTCCTGAATTTATTATTAATTTCAGAACCCGTTTTTTGACCTATTGCTTTTCGATAGGTTGGTCTATCCATTGATGGTGTCCAACTTAGATGGCTATGAACTTCTTGAAGGATCAATCATGCGATGGTTACTATGCAGACCTGAAGGCTTTGGCGTACCTCAGTGGCTGCATTTTTTAGTTTTATATTTGGATTCTTACAGATGCACTTGCTATGATGAATGCTTCTCTTGGAGTTTGCTGATTGGAGCTATCAACCTTAGTTGGATTATGTTGTTGCTGATTTGAATTGGTCTTCCGTAATAGACGAGAAAGCAACATTCTCGTGGGTTGTTTACCTGCTTGGTGGGCAACTTAGTTATGCCTTTTAGGCCTTAGCATTCTAGCTTAACTTTCCCTAAATGCAGGTACTTTAGGCTCATAACAAGCTGCTTGCTAGTCTTTAGTATATACATCAAAAGACTAAATGACAGATTTAGCAGTCAGCCATTCAAAGGCTCTGAACTTTGAGCCTGATAACCTCCAGCATGCCACCAGTGAAGAACAGGCTGAGTTGCAATCCCTGAATCCAAATGGAGTGTGTGTGCCCATTGAAGAACCACAATATGATGTGAAACCCACCACTGGTGCAGAGCTGCTTGATAAAGGATACATGCAGTATGGGTATGGTTCTTGTTCTTCTCATTTTTAATGCAGGTTCCTCGTATTTATTTATTTACAACAAAGCTTTATTCCTCCTTTGACAGGTGCCCTCATTACCGAAGAAGATGCCGTATTAGAGCTCCATGTTGCAATGAGATATTTGATTGTCGTCATTGTCATAATGAGGCAAAGGTTAGCTTTATGCTAGTTCGCATTCATAAATTTATTTTTGTTATATGTGTGTTTTAGGTAATAAGGGCCTTGTAGAAGATATGACCATAGATAGAAATGATCAAGCAGCAAGTATTCATGTAGCCTACCCCACCTAGTGGGATTAAGGCATGATGAGTTGTTATTATGTGTGTGCTTTAGGTGGTTGTAGAAGGCCCCAGGGCTAGAGCATGTCACCATATAGACAAATATGCAACTGGTGGTGTGGAATTTAGGAAGTAAAGATTGCTTAAATAATCTACTGAAGATGCATGCACTATAAATTATAATTATGAGCAATCACATGATATCATAAAAAAACTGATATGGTGTCAATCAGTCTTGTGAATTTGGTTCCATTATTCTCACATGACAAGATACTAACACACTTTAGGTTATTACGGTTAGATGTGTCAGATCATTGAATTTTTGTTCACTTCATAAGAAGTCGGCTTTATAGACTCTGTTCTGTATCATATTCTGCCAGTTGCAACATTATTTTCAGACTGATACATGCTTAACCATGGCTGTTATCAGAGTATCGGATTTAATGGATAAGGATCTTCTGTGCCTATGCTATCTAAAGCCCTTAGCCAGGCTGTTAATATACTATAATACTTGTTGGCGATTCATTTTAGGTTTATTTGATTATTATTTTGTTTATCCAGCTAACCAATTTTGAGTTGAGGAGCTTGATAAGAGTGTACTACCAGAGATACTTGTTTTTGTTACCAATTATATACACCTTACAGATCAGATCAATGTGGTGCCGTTTCATAGTTTGCCTTTGGACAGTAGATGTTCAATAGCATTTCATACTCTAATGATGTATTCATAAATTGGTTGCAGAACAATATCAATGTTGATCAGAAACATAGGCATGACATTCCACGCCATAGAGTCCAACAGGTAGGCCCTTGTACATATCACACCTGCTTTTCCTTCCTATATGATGCCTGCCACACTGCTTCTCTGTGGCTGGTTCCTTGTATTTCTTTTATAGTTTCTAACAATATAACACCTCAGACTCTTTACTTCTTTTTTTCAGGTCATATGTTCTCTCTGTGGCACTGAACAGGAGGTGAGTTGAGTTTGGGTTTGTTCCCACTTTGTTCTTGTCATTACGATAGAATGGAAGCTGACTTTTGAACTTGGAATGTTATATAGATTTGTTGGTTGCAGATCTTCCATCAATTCATATACTCGTGTACTTGAAATTTTTGTTCTTTCATGGATTTGATGGGGAAAAAATTGAACTTTGAGACACATTAAAATTAGAAACCAGGGGAAAAAAAAACTGAAATTGGCCAATTAATAATGCCTGTTTGTGTCTTATTTGTATCTTGCAGCTAGATTCTTAAGTGTAACCTTTTCTGGTGGCTTCTGTTTAAACAGGTTCGGCAAATTTGCATCAATTGTGGTGTTTGTATGGGAAGCTACTTCTGTGAGACCTGCAAGCTGTTTGATGATGATGTGAGTGGATATTTTTCTTCTTATCTCTATTGATCTTTCCTTTATTTAAGACTCTTTAGAGGGATCATTTATGGCAAAGTAGAACCATCATGCATCTTTGGACAGGGAATTATGATTTTGCAGTGTGTCATTTGTCCATGTGTGTTGGGGGGAATAATGGGACAAACTTTGCACTACAGAGTGGGACATTGTTGCTGTAGAACTTGCAGTCTTGAGTTTTGAGTTTATGGTTTGTGCTGATCTGTCTTATTTTGTCATTTACAGACATCGAAGAAGCAATATCATTGCAATGGCTGTGGTATTTGCAGGTATAACTATTCTCTCTTCTCAGTTTGTTGTGTTTTTCAGCATCTAAGTTCGCTGTTGTGTAGTCTAAAAATGAGAGAAGAGAAATGGAAAGAGTCACGGCACAACCTTGAGTGATCCGCTCTTGGAAGTTTGATTTTATTGGTGGGTTGTGAAAAGAAAAGATCCTTGAGTGATCCTCTCTTGGAAGTTTGATTTTATTGGTGGATGGTGAAAAGAAAAGATAACTTTGCAACGCATCTCCTTTTAACATTAAATTCTTTTGGGAAGTTAATTGCGTAGGATTAGAAGACTGGAAATGAGGAGATTGTTCTGTAGCATGGGAAACAAATACATGAACTTTGCAGATTATTTGTGATTCTTCTCTTAAAAGTAATTCTTTTGAGTAACAATCTCTGCATTAGCATTACATTACATTACTCTCCTTTCTATCTTGATTGGTAGTTGCTTTTATTGCAGAATTGGTGGGCAGGAGAATTTCTTCCATTGCAACAAGTGTCGTAAGTCATGATAACATTTTGATCTGTACTCTTTATGGTGATATGTTTTTTGGATTATACGAATATATGTTATATTCTAATTGAGTCGGCCAATTTATTGGGGGTGTGCCATTCAGGATGTTGCTACACGGTTCTTCTGAAGAATAGCCATCCTTGTGTTGAAGGAGCAATGCACCATGACTGCCCTGTTTGCTTTGAGGTATATGAAATTGTCATTTGATTGGATTCTTCCTGTTCTCCAATGATTTCAGTGGCTTATTCAGATGCATTTCCACGAACATATGCTAATGAAAGCCAATCGCTGCAGTACTTGTTTGAATCTAGAAATGATGTAAATGTCATGCGATGTGGGCATACAATTCACAAAAGCTGCTTGAAGGAGATGCAGGAACATTACCAGTGAGTGTCTTAAGGAAATCCATTGTTGCTTTACTTACAGTTTTAATTTATTTTTGGAATTCTTTGATACTAATTAGGAGGCTCTGATTCTTTTGAGTAGGTATGCATGTCCTCTTTGCTCCAAATCGGTCTGTGACATGTCTAAAGCTTGGGAGAAATTTGACATGGAGATTGCAGCTACGCCCATGCCTGAGCCTTACCAAAATATGATGGTCTCTCTCTCTCTCTCTCTCTCTCTCTCCCTCTCCCTCTCTCTCTCTCTCTGCGTGCGTAGAAAAGAAGCTGGACATGTTTGGTTATTGACAATACCGTAATCTCCACAATTTTATTCTTTGAACCAGTTCATTCATCTGATACTAATTTATCTAGTTTTGGAACAAAGGCGCAGTCTTTCAAAACCATCAGGAGCTGCAACGTAATCCACTAGAACCTCTTAACAAGATCACTGATTGGCTGCTTACAGGTCTGGATCCTTTGCAATGACTGTGGAACCACGTCTGAGGTGCAGTTTCATGTGGTAGCTCAGAAATGCCCCAACTGCAGATCCTACAACACCCGCCAAACAAGAGGGCGATGAAGAGCTAGGATGGCGACACAGCTGGCCAACTCTCACTTGAGCATACTACTGACTTTTGGGCTGCATTCAAAGCCTCATCCTCTGATCCATGGAAAATGAAAGATGCAGAACCATCTCGACCCGGCAGCTTCGTGCAGTACCGGGCTGCCCTCGTGGAATTTTGTTTTTCTGTGTTCTACTCTTTTTTGTTCGCATCTTTAATAATCTCATCTAGCTGCCAATATTGTTATTTGATAAACGCTTTATTTCCAAACCCATTGTTCCCCCTTTTTGTGAGGATAAGAAGTCAGCAATAGTGAAATAGAGTTTGAAGGCAGCAATGGTGAATTTGGATATTGAATTTGTGGGGTCAATCTTAATTTAGAATTGGATTCAAGTTAAAATTACATATAAAGTCTAGTCTTCATTATGTTAAATGTTTTTCAAGTTCTTTTAGATTTCCTTTACCTCTTGCTGGTGTCTTGTTCAAGTTGGGTTGAAGGAAAGCTCCCCCAATAACAATCTTTAAGCTGGAAGAAACAAAAACTCAACATGCAAATGCTTTTATTGTGTATAAAAGAGAGATCCATTCGTCAAAAGACTTGGGAGTCTGGAGGCTAACAAGGAAAGAAATGAGGGAGCCATAGACTCATGGAGCTTGGCCACTACCCTTTCCAATTGAACAGTTAAAACAAGTCTTTGACATATTGTATCCTGTCAGGATTATGAAACCAAAAACAGCCAACTGCAACACACTACCCACTAAGACCATGAAAGATGAGATACAATCAGCAGGAGCAATGTACGCAATGGTCATCCATGGCTGCTAAAAGATGCACACGCACAGCTCTGGGTAAACAGATGACCAGGGATATTGTCTATCTCCCGGACAATTTCATCGATCATGGGCTCACTGGTAGGGGAAAGCAACCGGCAACCGGCAAGAGCAGCATTCTCTTCCTCTATGTAGCGATGAACATGGTGGTTCGAGAAAGTTCCTCAGCAGGGTTTGATTTTGGGGAGTTTTGGGGACAAGCATCGGTGGTTTCTTCCTCCATTGCCTCCTCGATCATTATCTCCCGAGACCGGCAATCCCAACTGCAAAACGCTTTCTCACCCCTGCAAGATGTGAAAAGGTAAGAATGTGATCAGAAAGGCTGATTCGGGTGCATATAGAGAGGGATGAAAAATCCGTTAGAACCGGCTGAGGCAGACCTGTACATGTAGATATCTTCACCGTCCAGTTTCTTCTTGCAAGAGTAACAGAACTTCAAGAAGTCACTGGAGGGGTACGAAGTACGGATTTCGGAGGAGTTAGCTGCCATTGCCAGAGGCCATTGAATTTGAATCTTCTCACAAGAATTAGACAAATTATTGTTGTGACATTCCAAAATGCAGTCACCAAAAATATGGGTTGTTGTGGGGTTGGGGCCATATGTTTTTACACAAGTATAATCCTCAGAGAGCTCGATCTCGCTTGCTGAGAGGGGCCGGGTAAGGTCGCAGGAAGACCCCATGGAAATATTAAGAGGGTTCAGCATTGCAGCTGATGAATTGCCTAAATCTTGGCTTCCTTCTCTCAGTTGAGGGGGTGAAGCCAATGGGTTGGTTCCATTTCTAGAACTAGAATTAAAATTCCCAGAACTCGAATTGGTACCCCGATTTATTAAGTGTGATCCAGACCTTCCAGAATCCAGTGAACAAGACAAGATCTTTCCAAATGTTTTGGGCTCCACTTTTGTTTGTCTAGCCATTTGAAGATTGGATGGTTTGATCTGGGCAGAGGAAGAAACTCCGAAACTCTTTGGCAGCGACTTAGGAGCCTCAAAAGAATCAATGTGGTTTCGAAAATTAGGGGTTTTAATCCTCATCTGCGACCCAAAAATAATACTCTTACTCTGCGATGACCGGATTATTTTCCCAGACTCTTTTGCATCATCATCCTCAAGAGAATCTATAATGCTCAACCCCACTTTACTGCAATCCCAGCTCTTCGGGTTACCCTCGTGGGACAATATTGGGGACCTAGAAGGGTTGGTTAAGGTTGAAAAGACCATAAAATCTAATGGAGAAGTAGGGCTTCTAACTGAATCAGACTCTGAAGCCTTAGGACTCAACCCCACAAACAGGCCAGGGACAGTGAAAAAAGAACTAGTTTTGTGTTTCTGCCTCAAAACCTCATACTGAATATTAGACTCATGAAAGGCATCAGCCATTGGATAACCAAGGTTTTGATCCTTCTGATGTGATCTACTCCTCTTCCTCAACATTATCAACCCTTTTCAGAATCACCAATAAAAGCCCCAATCTGTACAAGTATTTAAAAAAGAAAAAGATCAATCTTTAGCTTCAATAGCATGTGAATATGCCAAGGAAATATGCAAGAACATTAGAACAAAGAGCTACATTGTACAGATAAATAGTAAATATAAAAGAAGATCCATGTACAGGTCGAAAACAGAAATAAATTGCTTTAAATTAAATAGAACTATAAGGTAAGCTTCAGAACAGTGATCATCAAGATTATCAGACCCCAGATGAGAAGCCTCCCCGAGGCTCCAATGCATAAAGATCACATGCAGAGATTGTCAAAATCAAATGCAAATGCAAACAAATTTCCTAGTAATTTGATCTTTGATTTCTCCACTACTGCTTAAATCCCAAATGAGAGAAACCCTTGATCTTCTGATTAGAACATGTACACGAGCATGGTATAACCCAAAGATGTAGATACAGAGATGGGGAAACTCCATTAAAATCCAGAAAGCTCCCAGAGAAGAGAAAAGTTATTGCATTTGAAGACGAAACAAAAGCAAGCTTGATGCCAAATACATGTCACTCGGTCCCAAGAATCCCCAAAGAGATGGACTATGAAAGTGCAGCATAGATAGGGTTTTCAGTGGAATAAGGAATGAAATCTGAGTGTGTGTGTGTGTGTGAGAGAGAGAGAGAGAGATGGGAGGAAAGCCCACCTGGTTTTTTCCTCTGGAAATCTTCAGAGGTGATGTTAGAGATGAGAATAGGGAACATTCAAATGTAGTAAAAATGTGTACATGTCTTGACAAGACAACCTCCACCCCCCCCCCCCCCCTCTCTCTGAAATTGTGTAAGACTTGCGCTGCACTCCTCTCTCCCTCCCTCCCTCTCTCTCTCTCTCTCTCCCCCTTAGCTGCATCAAAATCAGAGAACCAGTGAGCTTCTCAAATACTCTCTTTCTCCCCGTCACTTAAGTTTTTACGTGTAGCATACGGTGTTTATTTCCTGCACAATACGTACGTCTTCTTCTCTAAATCGCACCACACTTCTCTACTTGGGAGAAAATTGTTATATTTATATCTAGTCTTACATTTTATAATTATTTTACAAATACCTTATTTTCACAAAACAATTTATGGATGGGAGACCCATCAAATAAAATTAGGATTCAATATTATTTTTATACGTAGGGAGAGTACACGTATGGAGATGGGTGTATAATTTAATGGTCTTATTTAGAAAGAAAGAAAATGGAGCAGTCCTTCCTTTTCAGTTCCTGCTTTAGCCCTTTTGGGGGTGATGATTCATCACAAAACGACAAAGCTGTACGCGTCTGTAAGAGACAGAGAGAGAGAGAGAGGGGCCAAACGGCCTTAATGTTAACGGCGTCTAATCTTAGTGAGTTTCCCAGTCTATCCCTAATTGTCCTTTTATTGGCTTTTGGAAAATTTATTCTTCTTTATACATCACTCTAAAACGTCAAGCTTTCAAAAGACTAACAAAAAAATAAAATAAAACACTTTATATAGTCATATCTAAGTAACGAAATTAAGATTTAGATTCAATTTGGGCTATATATATTTTTATTTTTTATGTAATTATTTAATTTTTTTATTATTTCAGTTACATTAATATTTTTAAATTCATTTAACTATTATATTTTAACTTTTTTCACATAAAAATTCAAATTTTTCATTATTTCAATTTCACTCATATATATATATATTTTAATCAATTTAATTTATATATTTTAATGTATAAAAAAATAGATTAAATTGATTCATATCACATTATCTCTTTTTTTATACGTCAAAATATATTATTTAAATTGAATTAAAAAAATAAATACAAATATGTAATTGAAATAACAAAAAGTTTATTACATGAAAAAAAATGTCAAAGTACAGAAACTAAATGAACTAAAAAATGCACATCTATAATGTAATTAAAATAATAAAAAAATTGAATAATTGCACTAAAAAATGTAAAAATACCTTGACAAAAATATGATTTGGCCTTCAATTTTAATTCTTACATCTTATTTTTAAATTATGCATTATACAATATATATTATTATATATTTCAACAAATTTAAATAAAAATACTGGTTAGGTCTAACAATTCTTTAACTTTATTCATTTCTAGAAATCTCTTCTTTTTTTTTTCCCTCTTTTTGATGGAGGGGTCTCTCTCTCATTATGCTTTCAACCATAGCACATGCCATGTTCATTTCTCCTCCTTTGGCCTTAAAAGGAGTTCAATAACAATAATAATAGTGAAAGGTTGAAGGCTACAACTACAAGAGCTTTGTTTTGTGGGGTAGGTTTCTTGTGTGAGTAAAGGGTAACACTACCTTTTCAAATAATGTTTTTTTTGTCCATTAAAAATGCTACAATACTATAATACAAGTACAATCGACAAGCTTTATTCATCTTTATAAACAATTATATTTGAATTATTAATTTAACATGCACGGTTGGTGAATATATAATTGATAGAAATCTCTTATCATAGTGTCATATTTTTTAATTCGTACAAGTAAATATATTAGTTATTTAAAATATTTTTATAATTAAAATTTATAATTATTATCTTTAAATATAATCGATAAAAAAGTCTTTATAAATGATTCAAATTATCTCAGACATAATAAAATTTATCTTTTTATTTGACAAAAATTATAAAAATGCCCTCAAATTTTGCCATTTTTGATTTAGTGATACCCTCAACTAGAGATGGCAAACGGACCGGCCTGGCTGGCCACCAAGTAGCCCACGGGCTAAGCAGGTCGGGCCAAATCGACCCGCTTAAAAACGGGCCAGCAGATTGCTGGCCCTAGCCCGGCCCTACAAGGGCCCGCGGGCGAGAGCGAGGGCGAAAGCGAGGGGTGCGGGCCAGGGCAAGACGAGGGCGAGGGCAAGGTAAGGGCGAGGGCGACAGAAGGCGAGGGCTAGACAGAGGGTGAGGGCGAGGGTGACACAATACGAGGGTGAGACAGAAGGTGAGGGTGAAGGCGAGACAGAAGGCGAGAGACGAGACTGAGAGCGAGGGGCGCGGGCGACAGAGGGCTGTTTTGTGGTTGGGGGGGTGTGGCCGATAACGGGCCAAGTGGGCCAACCCGGCCCGCCACCATTTGGCCCGGCCTTAAATGGGCTAGCAAAATGCTGGCCCTAGCCCGATGCCAGGCCGGGCCCCAACGAGCCAGCCCGTCGGGCCAAACCCATTTTGCCATCTCTACCCTCGACTTAGACTTTGACCTATTATATTTTCTACAGATTTAATTTTGCAACAATTAGATAATTAAAGAGTAAAATAAATTAAAATTTGAGTTAAAAATGCCACATAGGCCCAGAGCTTAAAGCATTTACGCTTTAAGCCCTTTTTATTTTTTTATTTTTTTTCCAAAGAAATGGAAATGCTTGGCGTGGGATAAGTAAAGTAACTAGGATACAAGAGGGTGAGTCCAAGTAATGAATAGAAACAAAAGAGTAGTGGAAGTAGCAAAATCTAGTTCCACGTCCAGAAATTTGAACCATCCAAACTGTTCCTCCGATGCCAGACACAGATAAAACAACGTACATTGCTCAGACCATTACAAAATTATATTTCTAGTATCCAATGCCAATTTTCTATTTTTTTAATGGCGCATGTTACTTCACAAGTAACGAAAAATTCCCATCTCTTATAGATTATAACCAAAATCATAGTACAAAACTTTTTTTTTTCGAAAACTGTTTAATGTGAACTGTGTTTATTAATATTAGGTGACTAATTCCCTCATAATCATAACACACCTGGTAAAAGTAAATTAGGTTTGGAATCTGACGTCGTACTTGGAAAGAGTTTGTTTTTTATTATTTAATACTGTTTTTTATTAAAATTAATTATTGTTTCGAAAACAGTTTTGTGTATTTTCGATAATTATATATATAATTCTTTCTGTTAACAAATTATTTTTCACTTAATAATATTTTGACTCAATTCTTTTATTTTTTTCTTTTTATTCACATTTTGGAAGACGAAATTATTGAGTTGTTTTTTTTTATTTCTTATTTGATATTGAACCGTACTAATCTTATTGGGTCCAATCTAACTATAAGACCATAGTTTGGTATTGGGCCCACTCATCAATATCAGCTCGGCAATATCTCTCATTCTATCAACGTCGTACCTAGATCACCCACACTTATGATAGGTTTCAACTGTCCTAAATCCTCAGCTCCTTACAATAATTGACGAAATGTAATGGATTCTCCCATTTTCTCCTATATAAGTCAGTCGGCCATCGATCAAGGCATGTTTTTTTTTAGTCTACATAAATTATATTATTTTGAACTCTTACTTACTTGAGCGTCAGAGTATTTACAGGTATCAATCACCCCCTGTTATACAAATTGTCGTTACCTCGAGCTTTCCGTTCAATTATTGTCTTTTGGGTTAGAAGGAACATATATTATTGTTATTCTCACTTATTTCTTCTTTTTGTTTGTTGTTATCAATTAAAAACCGCAAAATGACTTAAATCTGGAGGATCCATCTCGTTTTGATTGAGGTGAGGTCAACGAAGATTAATTGGGGTCGGGGTTAGTTTGAATATAAAATTAAATAAGTATAAAAATTCAATTTCAATTTGTTGTCGGCCTATAATTAAAAAAAAAGGCGAGTTTTCGGACCAATTGGGAGGTATAGGTATACAGATTATTTGAATATATTTATTAACATAAATGTGAAAGTGAAATTAATACTTAATTGATTATTTATTTATATCTCTAGACCCACTGAGGTTTAGATTATTATACGAGAAAATTTAAAAAAAAAATGATCAGTACATTTCTCATTAGTAGAAAAGAGCATTATGAAAATCATGTATTAAAAAAATCATTAAAGGGGCTTTTCGATATTAACAAAGTTTTACTATGAAGAATACTTTTTTAATAATAAATATTAAAAATACAATTATATATAGTATATACCAAACTTGTATAGGTGTATTTTTAGTAAAAATGTTTAAATTTAGTTACGTGGGTCAAGATCAGGCCTTGTGCACCCTATTGCAGTACGGAACATGATATGGGGAAATGGAAATGAAAAATATTTTGTATGTAAAATGTAAATTGAGAAATTGTATTTTTTTAAAAAAATAAAAAATAAAAATATAGGATAAAGTGAATCAGTAAAGGTAATTCAAATTGAATTATATGATTTAACAATCAACAAATGAAACTTTTAAATCCATTTTATTGCAGTCCATCAATTTGGTTTAGCCCTTTCGATTTGAGGGTCAAATTCATACGAAATCTAATGCTCATACATAAAATCTAATAATCCATTTCATAAAACTTATTAATAGAGTATACATCTTGCTTAAAAATAAAAATTAACTTCATTCATAAGATTTCAAACTCATAATCTCTAAACAATTGTCTATACTATTAATAACTCAATAATAGAGACGCACTGGTCTCAATTATTTTATGGATGTATGCATGGAGAAGTGTTGGAATGGACTAGCTTATCTTTATTTGTTGAAGATTCCTTTTTCCTTACCTGAAGGCGAAGCATCCTCTTCTGAGTGGTAGATGAACCCAATAAATGCAATGTATTTTGACTCTCTTTGATCCGTTTCCAAAATAATATATATTCTATTAATTAAGACGATTCTCTATTTGGTGTTATTTCTTATTGAAAGTTTTGATTTTAACTTTATTATAATTTAATTTTTTTCTTTAAAATTTATGTCGAATTCTATTAAATAATAAAAATATGTCATTTAGATTGAAGATGAATCTGCAGTCTAGATAAATAACATTACTCATTAAATAATTATTATGTCGTTAATATATAGAATAAAAAAATTAAAATAAAAAAACAACGGGGTGACATAAATTTTTTGAGAAATTAAAAGAAAAGCAACTTAGAAGAAAACTAAACTATTTTTGAAAAAGAAAAAAGAACCCAACGATCAATTTTCCCATTGCTGGGTCGCTAGGAGTAGTTAGCGATGATGGTTATTGGCAATTGCCTTTTTTATTGTTCTTTATTTTATATATTTGTTACATCATAATTATTTGATGAAATTTTAACATGAAACTAAGTTATAATAAAATTAAAAATTTAATTATAATAAAATTGACACCACTTTTATCATTACACCAAAATTTCATTATATTTAAATTTTACTTAGAAAAATATATTTAAAATATTTCATAACCAGGACTATAAAAAAAAGTGTAGTGTAGACTAAAAATAATTTTATTTTATATTTATTTATAATTACAACTTTTTGACAGGTCTGGAGGTCCGTGGGCTGTTATGGGCTCTAAGCACGGCCCGCGACAATTGATTTCTGTTATTGGGCCAAGCGGTCCACAACGCACGTTTTGACACCTATAAATTATTTGAAGTATTTAAAATCACCACAAATCGAATCAAGCGCGCCTCATTTCTCTCTCCCTCTATAATGGTAATGGAACCTTCGAATGCTGCAATGGCGTCTTCACGGTCTCCCTCCGAAGGCCAACGCCTTCCATCTCCCGAAGTTGAATCTCAGCTCTCCTCTCTCGTCTTCGGTTCTCTCTCTCTCTCTCTCTCTCTCTCAACACACTAACCTCAGGGTGGAATTTGTATTCTTCCTTTCTCTATTGATTGACGTGGATATTCGCGCCCTAATCAGTTCAATTTGGACTCTAGAACACTATGTTCTGTAAATCTGCAATTATTCTTTGTTTTAGCCGCTTAGAGCTCGCTCGAATTTGTCGACATTTATGATTCACCGTGATTACTTCTCCTTGTTTCTCTTTTCGAATAAAATACTTAAGATTGTTATGTTTCGTTATTATGCATTGCTGATGTGCAAGTTCTTTTACTAATCCGCGTTGTTAGTAATTTGTATTAAACATGTAATCGAAGTGGTTTTGTTTTAGAAAGTTGAGTGAACTGTGCGAGATCTGTAGGATCACACTTGATAAGAAGTGCACAGAATATTGTATGAGATAAGAACTGAATGGTTAACTTGTTCAGTAGGACATTCTTATCTCATTCAATACTCTGTGGACTTTAGTTGTCTCGAAGTAGTGATAGGTTGGTTTCCGTAGTAGAAAGTTTGACATGTGGTTGTCCTAAATCACTATTATATCCAAGAACATATATTTTCAAATGTTTTATCTGCTATCTAACATTTCTAGTATACTGGTCATGCTAATAGTTTCTGTTCAATTATGTTGGTTTTAGAATTTTTAAATTTACAAATTCTACGAGGATTAAGTAAGTCTTTTAGTTTTCTTTTAATTTTACTTCTGCTGGTGTAAAACTATCTTCATACTCTTAATGACTGCAGATCTCTCGCAGCAGGTGCAAGGAGCAGTGGAGAACATGCTTAAGATGATTAAGTGAGTTGATAAGCGGTGCTTACTTTAGGAAAAACAATTGTTTCCTAGCCTTAATGCAATAACCAATGGAAAGAAAGGATGAATTTATTTCTTGGGATGCTATACCTAAAATGATAATGGCTCACTCCATCCATTGTCTTTTCCTCTCCTTCTCCTCATCTCTGCTGATAACACTGCTATTATCTGAGAGATCAGAGGTTAAGTGCTTACTTCAAAATTTCTTCATTTTGTTCAGCACATCTTCTGGTTCATTACCAATAGTATCTTCTCCCTCTTTCGTTCATTAACATCTTATTTTTCATTCTTCTTTCAATTTGAATTGCTTATAATCCTTCTCTCTCTCTCTCTCTCTCACACACACACACACACATACAAAACCTCTCTGTTCGTGTCTCACTGTTCCTTTGTTGTTTTAATTGTAGTAATCCTCAGAACAATGTTTGAAGCAACAGTATATTGTATACACTCATTTTGAGACTATATATATATTTTGCTCACTAAATACATTTTGAGTCTATATTTGTTCATGCCAATGTTTATTTTCATTATTACTTCCTTTGATGATATCTCCACAGCGAAATTGATGAAAACTCCAGTGGAATTATGGAAGAGATAGCAAAGCTCAAAGACGATTCTATTGAGAGGAAGAGAATTTTGGAGGAACAGAAGGAAAATTTTCAGAAAGCAGCATTCACCATTTTAGAAATGCTCAACAAGGAGCTTGGATAAAAGTGGTAATAAGCTGTACATTTTCCTTCAATAGACTTCTTTGTGATTAGATATAAAATTTTCATGAGGTTCTTGAAGCAAGCTGGAGGTTCTTTATGGAGTCTACGCCATGTTATGAAATAAATCCATTATGTAGCCATTTTTATAAATCTTTTTCCATTTTATATTAGTTGTGCATATCGTAGTCTCACATAACGCAATTCAATGCATTTGGCAGATATACATTTGAATTATATTTGATTCAAAAGATGAATAAGCGGTCATTCTCTCTTATGGCCCTCAAGTCTTCCACTTCAGAGCCATCTTCCATGAGAACCGTGCTTCCTCTTTTGCCAAACTTCTTTTCTGCAAATAAAGAAAAATGAGAACAAGGCATTCTGTTCCTCACTTATCTTGCAGATCTTGGCACCATGCTTCCACTTAATGTTCATTTGCATACATTCCCTAGTGAGGAAAATTTGACATGTATATTTTGGCTAAAAATGAAGCAAAAGAAGCTGTCAATGAAGCAAGATTATAAGCTTACAAAAAATTTTAGAATCTACTTGACACAAAAGATAGAGAAAGAGTATATATGAGTTGGCTTAAGAAAGAGAAAGAAAAAACAAGGATTTGAGCTAAATGAAGTGTTATGTTGTTGTCTCAAGTATAGGATAAAGTCATTCCTAGAAGATTAGTGAAGGCAGTGCACATAAGTGGCTATTGAAGGTTTAGATAGGAAATTATATCCCATGTGAAATTAGTGAAAGTAATGGGGTTAAACTATAATTATCTATAGTCTTCATTGGGATGTCCGCCCTATTCTATAAATAGAGGGAAAGGGGTAGCCGGGTGTGTGCGAGTTATTCTCATTCTATTGTAACGAGTGCATATTCATTCTGAGAGGAAGGCTAGTGAGCAAGATAGCTTTGTAATCTTGGGGAATGAGTGTTGGATATACTCGGGAATAGGGGAAATTGTTCATGCTATTGTACTGATCATTCTTGGTAATAAAGAAGGCTGCTCTTGGTGGGTGTTTGGATTGCTGGATGTAGGGTTGCAACCATTGCAGTTCGAACCAGGATAATCTGCTTGTCTCTTGTGGTTTGATTTACATTTATGTTCTGTTCTTTATCTGTTTTTCAATTTTGATAGTGATTGATTTATATTCTGTTTCAATCCGGGAGAGTATTAGAGAATTGGGAGAGGATTCTGTTGTCTAAATAAATTGCCTAAACCAGTGTATATATTTCAACATGAGGGGCATAAAAGATGAAGACAAAAGGTATTGGTAAAATGAGAAGGTGATCAAGGAGATATGGAAGGAGTATTTCTTGAAACCATTCAATTAATATCATTGTGACATTTTGATAATTCCAAAAAGATAGAAAATATATATTTGTCTGGAAGGAGTGAAACAAGTCATGAAAAAGATGAAGAATGATAAAGTAATTGAAGAAGATAAAAGGCATATTTTATTATTAATGAAACTAGTCAATGTGATTCTTAAATTGAAAAGGATGCTTGATGAATGGAGAAAGGGTGCCTATTTACAAGAACAAAGGAAATGTTCAAAGTTATAGAAATTATAAAGGGATCAAGTTAATGAGCTACAATTTGAAACTTGAGAGAGGGCAATTGAGCAAAGGTTAAGGAGAGAAACCAAGGTGTCTGAAAATGAATTTGGATTCATTTTTGGTAGGTCAACATTTGAAGCTATTTACTTGTTGAGGTTCCAAATGGAAAGGTCTAGAGATAAACGAAAAGATTTACATATGTCTTTATAGATTTAACAAAAGCTTATGATAGAGTCTCTAGAGTCTTATAGAGGGTTTTAGAGAATAAGGAAGTTTGAGTTGTTTATATATAGTTCATTAAAGATATATATATATATATATATCATGGAGTAGGGACTTGTGGAAGAAATACTAAGGCTTTTCAGTTACAATTGGATTGCATCAAGGATCCCCATTGAGCCTTTGTCTCTTTTCTTTAGTGACAGATGAATTCACTAAGCAATCCAAGAACTGGCTAACAATCCCCACCTAGTGGGATTAAGGCTTGTGATAATGATGATGATCTTAAAGTCAGCTGGAGGTTCTTTATCATGGACTCTATAGCACGTTATGAAGTCTAACTCCATCATATATGCATATCTGTATAGCTATTTTATAAAACTTACTCCATTTTATATTATTCATGCATATCACAGTCTTAATGTTGTAGCAACTCAGTGTACTTGGTAAATATTTATTTGGATTATATTTGACTGGAAAGATGAATCAATGGCCATTCTCTCTTATGGCACTCCAGTCTTCTGCTTGAGAGCCATTTTTCTTGAGAATCATACTTCCTCTTTCACCAAACTTCTTTTGTACAAATACGGAAAAATGAGAGCAAGGTTGGAAATATTGTATCAATATTCTGTTCATCTTTTATCTAGCACTTGTTATTTTTTATCACTTATTGTATGATGTTTGTCTCAAGTAACAATAAAAAAAAATTGGGATTTTGTATTTCAATGTCAATTCACTAAGAGTACTATTGTAATTTTGTGAAGTTGCTTACCTGCTAAACTCAAAAGATCTTCTAGAGAGCCAGGAAGATGGATGATTTTTCCCATTTTATCACCATCTGCTGTTTTCTCATCTGGATGATGCCCATGTATTATGATCCTTAGGGGAAGTGGACATGATGATGGAGTACTAGCTGTTCCTGTGAAATGATGGCATGAGTCTTCAAACAAGAAGTTGACAATTACTTTAATCTTTTGATTAAGCAGAATCTATATTTCTGAACTTGACAAATTATTATAAATTTTTTGCATGAGTATGAGATATAGCTTTCACAGGATGTAACTTATGATGGCACCATCTTCGCTAGCCATTGAAGTCAGCCTGGCTGCAGGCAATAATAATAGTTGATTGGATTGAGTGTTGCTTACACTCTGCACTCCTACCTACCCTCAGTCCTCCAAAAAGAAGAACCCAGAACCATTTTTATGTACAAAAAACCATAATGTAGGATTTAATAAATTAGACTACCTGCTATCCAGTCATTGATTAAACTTGATGAAATATTTAATTACTCCAAGAATCGCCTGTAGTTGTACTAGTTGCAACATGTTTACCAGGAAGATAATAGTCTGTAGTCCAAATTGGATGGAGCTAAATTCATTTATTGGAGACTTGTTTGTTTAACAGCAAAGCACCAACTTAGCAATCATCCAAGGAAGATAGTTGTTTTCAGTTCTAGCTTATAGTTTTTTACATGGTATTACGTAGCTGTTGAGGGTAACTTGATAATGAGCATTTTGACACTCTTTAGCAAAGTTTGCATTTCGATATTAAGTTCAATTGTTACAAGATATTTCATTACCTTACATGCAAGTGGCGCAATGATTCCATTAGCAGGAGGGAAGTGGGAGGTTGAGGTTGAGCTTACTAACCTTTTGTATTTGCATCTCTACCATAATCTGGTGTTTCATCATGTTGTGGCCCCTCAATAGATGCTATTTGCTGCAATAGAACATTAACAAATAATTAGTTTTAGTAATAGCTGCAGTTTCTGGGCTCAGATCTGTGTTACCATGAATGGATTATGCAATTGCAAATTAAAATGATGGGAGGACTAAATATTTCCCCGAATTTTCAAGAGTTACAATCTGAAAAGAGTGATAGAAAGCTTATTTCTTCTAAAAGGATAATTGACAACTTTATACGAATTTTGGTACAATTCTTTTATTTTTTTTTTCTAAGGGATGACTTTAAATCTTAATCTGCTGATACCTGGATGCTTTAACTTTGCATTTTTTGCTTTAAGATGTTTATACAGAGCATTCAACATACTTTCATGTCCTCTTTTCTTCTCACCCCCAATATGATGGCTAAAATGATTTCCTCTGATAAAGGAAGTATTCTAAATGCATCAAACATGAATGCGTCTCATTTTTACAGATGCAATGGCTTTTATTTTATCTGGCTAAAAATTTGTGGTTCATGATTTTTTGAAATTTGTGAGTTTCCTTGAAGTTTAACACTGTTTTTGTGCTTCACAAGATTAGGAAAAGCATAACCTTGTTATTCTCTTAGTAACATTTTGCATGTTCACAAGCAAATTTTACCCTAGGAAGTGAAACTTTACCATCATTATATGAATAGAAACACAAGTTTTCCTTCCTGTACTTGTTACCATCTACATTAATAGCATGCTTCCACCAGTTTTTATACTGCTTTATATCTTAGTGGAATATCTTGAACTGGCAGTATATGAATCTCGGGTTCCCTTACTTAGTTAGCAGTTGACTAGTTGTTGTTCAGTTCCTTCTTGAGCTTTTGTACATTGCAATAGTAACAGCTACTTTGTTAAGGATGTTGTACACGTTGTCAGTTGTATAAAAAATCCAAGTTCGTACTTAGTGTTTTCTTTTTGATTGTTTTAGGTTGTATCTTTACTACAAACATGGAACTCAATAAAAATGAATGTTTTATGGTGTGTATCTCTAAGGCATGGGTGAACAAAGTTTTCCATTTATTAAGGACATGAACTTTATGCAAGTCTAAATCAAAGGTAGGAATTACCTCTGAATTGAAGTCATCCAACAGTTCTGTCACAGATGGTATTTCTTCCAGCATTTCTTTCTTTAAGCCCTTCAGATACTGATGAAGAAATGCAGGAACCATAAAATGCTTATAAAATTCAAAGTTGATAAGAATCATGTGATAGAGGTGCTTTCTTGATCTTCTTTTGCACATGGGACCATAGAATGCTCATAATGGAAACACTTTTTATTTAAAATTCAATTGCTGTTGTCAATTCTGTTAAAAATTTGTGGTTTTTCATTTGTTAAGTCAAGGTGGTTAACAAATTGCATCAAGTTCATGCAAACCAGGTTGCTATGATAATTGCAAAAATGTTTTTTAGATTATTTTCTAGTTCCTTGGCCAATATGTGAAGTATCTAGGGAAACATTGTGGACATGTAGTTTTAATCATTAATTTCTTGTGTTATACGTAATGTACCATTTTAGAACCTCAGTAGTGTCATAAGATCCTGACCTGAATAAGGTTTGAGATGATTGCCTTTCCATCTGCTTTGTGTGGCTGCACATTTTCCTTGAAATTGTGATGACTAATCCGAATGACTTGTGAAAGCCTCCTAGTTCTCACTGTAAAAGGTTGTGGGATATTGAAAAGTACCCCTATTTCTCCTGCCATATCTCCAGCCCCTAATTTTGACAAGAACTGGAAATACCATTTGAACACTTTTAGCATTACATGAACTCTTTCAATATTTAGTTTTGTGATTTCGATGTAGAAAAGTTTGGATCACTTTTTTTAACTTCCCCTTATCAGCTAAGCTTACATTTGAAAAAATTGAAGTTGATCATTATACTCTGGGACAAACTTACATTTATAGAGTTCAACTCATAGGTTCTACTGGAGATTAGCAGCATGATATTATCTTATGCATGAAGCAATGAACTGAGCGAATATTGATTCATTGGATCTTTGTCTAATTGACATACTTTCTGCATTTATTTTTCTCTCAATCGGGTGTAGTTTCGTACATTCATCTCTTTATTTTTGGATAACCATTCAATAATTCAATTAGAGTTTCTTCATAATAGTATTAAATTGTGCTTTGCTGAATGTGCTCAACCTTCTTAGAATAGTTTTGAGCACTATTTTGAATCTGGTTAGTAATTTGTTAATGCAGGTTGTTGTGGAACTGAAAGGATCAGTAATCATTTTACTTTGGCCAAACATATATCCTGGAGAGACATTCCACGCTTGTGCTTCTCACAACCATGTTACATAATATGCCTGTTGGGATTCATTTTAGAAGATTGATAGTTCTGTTGGTTGAAATTTCCTTCAAAAAATCTTATATGACCATCTTTTTTCTTACTTGAATGGGTTCTTTTCATAGTGTGTTTCTATATATTAGGAGTTTTAAACTTGATATTAGTAATACTTTGACTTGAATGTTGCATCATTTTAGAAGATTTCTGCTCTTCTATCATAATAGCTATTCTACTCAACATATCTGAAATAAAACCACAGTTTTAGTTCAAATTTGGTTGCTGTTTTCTTTTCTTCAGATGGCTATTTTCTTCTGGGCAAGAAATTGTGTATGCGTGAGTCTATGTGGGTTGATAAATTGTTTCCTATTTGCAAGTTATGGTGTTTGGTATGATAATCATCATTCTCTAGTTTTACTATTCTGTGTCGCATTGTCTTCTGCAACAAGTGTTGTTTCTTTAAGAAAAGTATTGGTCCCTCTAAAAAGAAGAGCAATACTGTCAAGAACCCGTTGGATAATATTTAATTTTGTTTGAGGGTGAGTCTTAGTAGCAATGGTAAGATCTCACTTCTGTGACTATATGGTCACAGGTATGAGTTGTGGAAACCTCTTTGAAAAGCAAGGATAAGGTTGCATAAAAATATGACCCTCCCTTGGACCTTGCAAATTGGGGAGCCTTGTGAACTGGGGATGTCCTTTGGATACTTAAAGTTTTTATATGATTAGCATTGTTGAAAATTTTCTTGAAATATTTTGTTTCTATTAGGATTTTTGATGGATTTTATCATAGACTTTGTGGTTATATATTACTGTATTAGATATGATTAATTTCAAAGGAGTTCTAGTTGTTTAGAAAATTTTATCATGTCTATAGATATGACTTTTGTAATTAAATTTTGGTTGTGTTAATGGATAAAAATAAATTAATTTTTTAATGGCATTGAGATGGTTTTTTCTTCTCCTCTCTTGCTCCTTTTTGTCTCTGCCTTTGATGTGGAACTGAAAAAGGAAAAGAAGAGGAGTGTAGTAGTAAAAGGAGATTAGAAGAGGGGGAGGAGATTACAAGGAGAAGAGAAGGATGAAGAGACAGATCTGCAATAGTAGCAGAAAGAAGAACAATAGGAAGAGGGAAGAAAGGAAAGAAGGGGCATGATTGAAGAAAGGGGGGGGGTGTGGGTGTGGGGATCTAGCTCTTACAAATTTAGAATACCACTTAAATTGTACTACAGAACTTATTAAAAAATAAAACTAAAATTCATCTGAATAAAATTAAAGAATCCTATCGGTGTCCCCAGTGTAGGGGCTGTCTCATTTCTTCTTGGTTTTCCTCTTCTCTTCTTTTTTACCCCTTCTTTTTTGCTTCCTTGTCACATTAAGGAACCTTGATCTATTACTTGGTGATTCCTAGCAGAACTTCCAATTTCATTCATTAATTTCTTATACCTAGCCAATTTTTTATCTTTGGTTATTATTTTTCCTTTTGAAATACTCACGCATGGGAATGTGGAAATTAGGGACTGGTCAGAATTCAGAAATACAGTGCTGCATTTTATTGAGAAAAGGTTAATGTACCTGCTCTGTTCCGTATCTGTATATCATCACATCCTGCATTCTAGATGATCAGATATTTCATCTTGGGGTCAGCAGGATAATAAGTGAGGGAAGAAGTACTTTACCACTGCTCCAGATGCTATAACGTAGAAATCTGTAGGTATCTCATTCTGTAAGATAATATCAACCTTAGGTGGAAAATATTCTGCTTTCATATCGGACACCTGTGAGGAGAAAAGCCAGGGGATACTGCTTAGGTGATAGGATGAGATTTCCACCCCAAAACTCAATGAAAAATTTCCATGTCGATGGTAGTTGTTATAAAACACATGCTTTATGGTAGTTGTTACCTCTGGATGTATGGACTGTCTATTACTATTAGATACTTCTTCCTATACTGGACACTGGCAGGATATTTTTTTGGTATTGAGTTTGCCTTTGGTTTATTACACCAAAATGTTAGTATCATTTAATGCTTGACACGATGCTCTAGCCTTCTACTTGTAATTTGTCAAACAGAAAAATAGTGCCATAAGAAAATAGTACCTTCCTTGCTCTAGCAGTTTCTTATGTTACTATTTTCCTGTTTGACAAATGGCAAGTAGGAGGCTAGAGCATCCCCTCCCAACCTTGAATGTTAGTGTAATTTGTCTACTTATAAGGAAGTAGGGCATGGTGATATACAATTCCATGCTTAATTCATATTAAGTTTGAGGTACGTACTTCACATTTTGAAGCTTCAATGTTATGTTGAGCTGGCATTTTGTTTTAATATCTAAGCGAAACATTGGTCAGGTTTAACCTTTTAATGAAGGAGCCTTGAGTCTTATGGGGAGGGGAATTCACATGCCAAGGAAACAGTCTCCTGTCAATGACATCCAATTATTTTTTTTATAACTTTTTATAGTTCTTAATGCTATGACAACTAGTATAAGCTTGCAAGTTGTGTGATGATACATAAAGTGAAGAGGAGAGAGAAATTTCCATACCAGCTGGATGATAAGGTCTTCAGAAACTCCTTGGAAGAGGTATGTCTTCTCCACAAGTCCATGAAAAAGATGCTGAGTTATACTTGATCTAATTGCCTTGGGCAGGCCTTCAAGCACTTCTTCTTGCTGTAACTCTGCTGTCTTAAACTTGAGTTGCACATGTGCCAGCATTTGCTCTTTTAACCTTTCTGGAAGTCGGTTCTTGCTAGCATAACGCAAGACCTCATTGATGGTATCCCTCTGTTAAACCAGGCATTAGAGAGGATTATCTCAATAGTTTTATGGGTGAATTTGTATGCGTTTTCACTTCCTGTTTTTGTGTTAAAAGTGTAGGAGTTATCAATTTTGTAGAAATGTTGGCTAAGGTTAAAACTTTTCAGAGTGAAACTAGTTGAAAATCAAAGGTTTATTCAACCTCTCAATAGTATAAACATTGAGTGGTTTAGCTTAGTAATTCCTCAGGTGAAACTATGGAATAAGATGCCATATGTGGTGGGAGCAGATATCTATTTAAATTTTGCACATATAAAAATAGGCCTATTATTTCAGTTGAATTGAACCACTTTGTGTCTGCTTACTACTTAGTAGGCAGGTGCTTTCACAATTCCCATTGAAGTGCCCAAGATTGATTACAGTCCAAGTCAAAATACTAATGAACAAAAAAAAAAAAAAAAAAAAATCCAACTACTTTTTTCTCTGGCTGTTGGCTACTTATATGTTTACAAAAAGGGCTGAAAGGGAATTACCATTGCAAAGGTCTGAACTGCACTGTGGACAACGAGGTTGGTCATATTTCCAATTAAATATGCTGTGAGGCCAATGTTGAATAGCATATAGAAGATATTGAAAATTTTTTCTCCCGTATTCTCTGCATGCAAGTCTCCATAGCCAACTGTTGTAAGGGTGACAATAGACCAATAAATGGAATAGGTGTATCCCAGCCAGATGCTTCTATTTTCAAAATGAGAAACGTGAGCTCCAATCCACGTGTTAGCTGGGGTTTTATAATGGGTGGCTAGCCAGAAGTAGAAGCACCCTGCTGAGTGTACTGTAAATGCTGTGACCTGTGAAAAGTTGAAACAACAGATTAAGAGGTCTTTATTCAATAGTAGATGTTTAATATTCAACATTTGGAAAACAGTTACATGAGCAGGCAGTTTGATGAAACTAATACTTACACATATTAGCTTGAAAGATCTCGTCCAGAAGTAACTGAAGCGTGTATCTTTCTCTAACCTGGACAATAAAGTTTTAGTTAGACGAGAGATGAACTATGTAGCTGTTGTTGTCACTTCTGTTTCACAAGCGTGTTGGTGCATGTCATTGAATGTTCCAATGCCTATATTTTCAAGTAACTATTGAGGTAATTTTATTGAATAACATGCCAAGGATGTCTAAGGTTTGAATTATATGCCGGCACACTTAGGTGAGATTTGTAGCCTTACTTTTTAGGAACTGGGATGGTGTAGTAAAATAAGCTTCCAACATTGATGAGGATTATGATTCACATAAGTAAATTTTTACAGCCTCTTTTCAAAGCAAGAGTAAGGCAAGAGTAAGGCTGCAATGGCTCTCCCCTGACCTTTGCAAATTGGAGAGCCTTGTGCCCTGGGAGTACCAGTTCTACTCTAGTTCTTGTTATTTGTGTGCAGAATCATTGCGAGAATACCGAAAGTAAGCTTTGAATAATCATATAAATGAAAGGGTTCTGCTTTGTTCATGCTGCGAATAGCGATTTGTTGTTTGTTGATTGTTGAAGACTCATGGAGTTACTTGTTAAGAGCCAGAGGATTTTATATGAAGTTACTTGTTAAGAGCCAGTGGATTTTTTATCTACTGGTGCCTTCTTTATCTAGTTTGGAAATTGTTTTCCTGTTCAGTAACTTGTAATAGATCTTGTGAAGCACTTTTCCTAATCACATCTGGCTGCAGTTCAAACCTTTCAATTATGCTGAATCTGCTCCTTGAAATTCTGACTGTGAAACAATAAAGTGGGTTATGTATCATAATCTTTCATAGCTTGTTATATATTCTCGTGTAATAAGTAATAAACTAATAACCAAATTCTTTGAGCTGAGATAATATGATTATTGATTCAAAATTTGAGTTTTAGGTATTGATGATTAATATGAGAAATGAAACAGGATTATCATGGGTATCATCTCAACCGTCTCCTGTAAGGATGGCATAATATGAGTTATATTCTGCTTTATAAGAAATTCATTTGCAGAAGAGAGACCAATCTTAGTTCTGGATGGAGATCTTTCTTCAGGTACAGCTTCTACATATGCATTGCATTCATGTAGATGAAAATGTTCATCCCCATGGAGAGCTAATTGAGTTTCTCGCAGGTGCTATAGCCAGTTCTTTCATATCTGGTAAATAGAACTTTAATTTTGTTTCTTTGTAGTAGACTTTGGAAGTTGATTATTTTTGCTGATAATTATGAAATTTGAAAGTGAACCAATATTTTATTGGCATTCAATGTTCATGCCATTATGGCTGTTGCATATCAAGATGCAGAGATGGAGGATTCGGTGTGATTTCTTGTAACACTAAAATTTGCTTCATAAACTAGGCATGAGAGATTTGAAACAGAGCCATTGCAGGGCTAAAGTGGCATGATTTTTATCTATATCCCAATGGAGAATTTTTTGTGATTTTGATTGCTAGAATCTATCTTGATGTTATTTTTCTTTACTAGACTGTTGTAAGATTGATGGCAAAAAACTTTCAGATGAATCAAAGTCACAGAAATTTATAATTTTGAAACTTTCTTTTAACCAACTCATTTGGGTTTATAGAGAAGGAAGAAGTATGGGATGTGTTTACACATGCAGATTTTTAGCTATTTATAATTATTGAAAGGTTATGATCCTCTGTCGGAGATTGCATACGTATGTCAATAGATAACTGAATATGGGTCATTCCTATTCACAAATGAAGAATTTTGTTTCTTTAAAATTAAGTTCCTAATTTGATTGTTATTCAGTTTTTTTAGATATATAAATAAACAAGTGCTGATAATTTATATCATTATTTAGGCGCACAAGGACACTATTCCTAACAATAGGAGGCTGAAGCTCTGGTTTATCATTTTTAGTTCTAGAAAGTAGGCTGATGAATGTAGAATAAGTGAAAATAAACCTCTTTACTTTCATAACTATGCACGGTATGACACTCCCTATTAATAGGGATGAGAGAATTACATTTTAGGAAAGCAACAAAGAATGGAAAGATACACTATACGCTATACAAGGAAACAAAAGATACAACACAAAATTAAGAAATCTCTAAAATTGAACAGCTTTCTAAATATGAAAGATATGATTAGGGCAGATTTAGAAAGCTGGTTGTTTAGAAAGGCTGCTGACTTATCTCATTCCATACTTCTCCGGTGCATAATTCAACACTCCCCCTCAAGCTGGTGAATGAATATTCATAATTCCCAGCTTGCTTATAAGATCTTCAAATCGTTTGATAGGCAATCTTTTTGTTAGTAAATCAGCTAGCTGATTTTCTGAAGAGACAAAAGGTATACAAATCACCTTAGCTTCTAACTTTTTCTTGATAAAGTGACGATAAATTTCAACATGTTTAGTAGGATCATGTTACACCAGATTATGTGCAATGCTAATTGTTGATTGATTGTCACAAAGTAATTGCATAGGACCATTGATAGAAACCTTTAGATCATCCAGGACAATCTTTAACCAAAGTAACTCACACAAGCCAAGTGACATTGCCCGAAACTTTGCCTTAGCACTAGACCTAACTACTACACCATGTTTTTTACTCCTCCAAGACACCAAATTTCTTCCCAAAAACACACTAGAACCTATAATGGACCTTCTATCCATAAGGGAGCCTCCATAATTAGCATTAGTGTAGCCTAGGACTTCCAGTTCCTTCCCTGATCTGAATAATAAACCCTTTCTCGGAGTTGCTTTAAGATAACACATAATTCTTCTAACAGCTAGCATGTGTTATTCAGTAGGATGATGCATGAATTGACTCACAAGGCTGATAGCAGATGCTATGTCAAGCCGAGTACAAGTTAGGTAGATTAATGATTAATCTACCTACTAGCGTTTGGTATCTCCCCCAATCAACCACTGGACTATCACTGTGACCTAACTTTAGGTTAGGTTCCAAAGGTGTGTTGGCTGCCTTGCCACCAAGCATCTTAGTCTCTTCCAACAAATCCATAGTGTATTTTTTTTGGGAAAGAAATATACCTTCCTTAGAGTAGGTAATCTCTATCCCCAAGAAATACCTAAGTTTGCCAAGGTCCTTGATGTCAAACACATGGGCCAAATGCTTCTTCAGTAACTACTGTTCACCACAGCCATTTTTGGCGACAATTATATCATCTACATACACAAGCAAGGTTGTGAGAGTACCTTTCTTAGAATGTTTGATGAATAGAGTGTGATCCCCTCTGGTTTGCCACTATCCTATTTCTTTCATAGCCCTTGAGAACTGATCAAACCAGGCTCTTGGAGACTACTTTAGTCCATAAAGGGATTTCTTTAATCTGCAAACATAACCTGCATCAATTCCATTTGTAAATGCTGGTGGGGGTTCCATAAAAACCTCTTCCTCTAGGTCACCATGTAGGAAGACATTTTTGACATCTAGCTACATCAATTCCTAGCCATAACAACTAGCCAAAGAGAGTAGAATCCTCATTGTTGTCATCTTAGCCACAAGTGCAAAACTTTCCCAATAATCTATACCGTAAGTTTGAGTGTAGCCCTTGGCTACCAATCAGGTTTTGTACCTTTCTAACGTTCCATTAGTATTATATTTCACATTGAACACCCATCTGCACCCTACTGGTTGAACCCCCTTTGGTTTAGGCACTATTTCCCAAGTTTTATTATTTTCCAAAGCCCTCATCTCCTCATGCATAGCTTGTACCCAAGTCTGATATTGTAATGCCTCTTCTACAGTTTTAGGAATAGTTATGGAATCAAGGGAGGTCAAAAAACTCTTGTGGTTTGGGGACAACCTATGATAGGAAATGAATTGGGCAATAGGGTGTTGTGTGCAGCTCCTAACCCCTTTTCTAATGGCAATAGGCAGATCCAAATCAAAATGTAGAGGATTAGAACAATTAATGGATTGAGAACCATCAGAAGGCTGAGTGAGTCCATACCTGATTGAGGAATAGATAATAGGCCTTGCTTAGCACATTGATTGGGTTGTTCCTTCCTCTTGTATACAAATGGTGAGCTCTTGAACTTGATAGGAGACCTTTTGGTTTGAACAGAGGGTGGAGTGTTGATTCTCTATTTCTGCTGTAGGTGAAGTTGAGAGATTAGGAGGAGAATGTGGCTGATATAGTTGAGACACTTCCATGATAGGTAAATCATGATCACTAATAGCTGTAATCTCCCCCTTAGGATTGGAAGTAGAGGACTGAATAAAAAAGATTGATTCTCCACAAATGTGACATCCTTAGATACAAGAATTTTTCGAGTAAGAGGGTGGTAGCATTTGTACCCTTTTTGGGTAGGAAAATACCCCTAAAAAAACAAATCTAAGGGCTCGGGGATCAAACTTATTCCTATGATGTTTAGCGACACGAACTGAATACCTTAAGAGGAAGGGAGGTATGAAGATCTCCATACATTAGAACGTACTAAGAAGAAAGGAAACAAAGAAAGTTTATTGCTAACAACATAAGGAACTCGATGGTGTTTAGATAACTCACACACACGACGATGAAAATAATTAACATCAACACCTTTAAATAAATTTGGGAACATGGTTTTTAATAGAGTAAAAGACGGGTGCCCTAATCTAAAACGCTAAAACCATACATCCGAGTGAGTAGAGGTGAGCATAGAGGAATGAGTAAGGTTGGAATGATCTCTTGTAGGTAGCTCTCTGCATCTTTGGAGGTAGTACTAATATAATAGTATAGCAATGGCACCACAACCCAAGGGGGGGGGGTTGAATTGGATGATTGAGAAATTAAAAAACTTTTTAGGAGGTTTTCAAAAATGATTCACAAAAAGTGAAATGAAAATATAAACAATAAAAATAAATGCAAGAGGGACACAATGATATATAGTGGTTCAACTAAACCAAGGCTAATCTATTACCTTAGCTTCTCACTAAGGATTTGAAAATATCCACTAAAACCTCCTACCGCATCTAGTAGGCCCTTTCTCATTAAAGTAGGCCCTCTAGCTTCAAAAGCTAGGAAATACAAGAATGAAACAATTGGAGAGAATCTGAGAGATGAATCTGTAGAACCCCAGGACCAAGCTCTTACCACTCGAGCTAAAAGCTCATACTGTTAGCCGAGGCAGTCACTTTTTCCTATAAGTGCTACGGACGACACCATTAATAGTGCTCGAGCCCTTTGGACCAATTTTGGGTCAATTTTCGGGTTCCAAGGATTGCCATAACCCAACAGAATCTATCAGTTACAAATGTCTCTCAACAAAAGTACAAAGGCTTGAATAAATTGATACAAATAAAGTTTAAAGCCTTTTTGAGAGAAAAATGAAAACTCAAGCACTATGAATACAAATATAAGCTCAAATGAATTTGTTCTTCTTCATTAGTCATCTCAAGTGCTTCCTTGAATGGTATTTATAGGCATCCCAAGAGTTTCAAAAGAAACTAGCCGTTAGACTTGCAAAACTAGCCATTAGAGACAAAAACGGTTGATAGCTTTTAAGAATCGGTTAACCTTATATACGAAACAGTCAACAGGAAGTTGACTTTTGAGATCGAAAGTCGACTTCTGAGGGCAAGAGTTGACTTCTTAGAGCGGGAGTCAACTTCTGCATAACATACTCTTGGCTAGGCACATCATGATCTCTGTTGGGTCAACTAATGCTTTGCAGGAGTCGACTTTTGGCATAGTAGGAGTTGACTTTTGGTCAAAAAACGGTGTCGATCGAATGCTGAAAGTGGTCGACAGATTGACTTGGCATTTTAAAGACATTACTACATTTTTCAAGCTCTTCAAAATCATTTTTGATCCATCAAAAGTAAATGATTCTTTTGACACTAAAACTTGATTTTCCAAATGCCATCAAGATATTTTGAGAACATAATTTTTGGCATTGGATGAAATTGAGTTTCATTTTGGTGCTTGAAAAGAAAGATAGATGCACCAATCAAATTCGTTAACATAGAATCAATATTGTTTTTCATCATCAAAATCATAACAAAGGCAAAACATCAAGTACAACCCATTCAATGCTTTAGTATCACCAATCATTTTCCTTGTTGTTAGATCTTGAAACACAGCCATGAGGTGAGAAATTCACACTACATTTAAGGCTTTGGGTAAGCTTGTCAACAGAGAATAGATTGGTGGAAAGGCTTGGTACATACATGACATGTTGGGTAGGTGGAGATGGGTTCAAATGGACATTTCCTTGCCCAACTATAGGAATAGTTTGGCCATTGGCAACAATGATTTTTCTGGAGCCAGTTATTGGTGGTTTCAAAAAATTCCGATTAGGTGACATGTGGTTAGTTGTTCCAGAATCTAAAATCCATAGTTCATCCCTAGCTGTATATGAGGCAAGTGAAAGCTCAGAGTTAAGGCACATACTTGCTTGAGTTAAGGAGCATTCACCTTAGAGAGTTTTAAGGAAAGATTTCAACTTCCCAATCTCTTCTGCATTTAGTTCTCCTAGGTCTAAGGAGGTTGCAGAGTTAGACTTTTCACTTGTCTCCTTTGTTTCTTTAGCAGAGAGATAGGCTCTTCCTTGATTCTTTGGCTGCAAGTTCTTGAAACCTCCAAGTTTTCTTAGTACTGCCTCCTTACCATGCAATTTAAAGCATGTATCTCTTGTATGTCTAGGCTTTTTACAGTACGAGCACCAAAGCCCCTCCTTTGCTTGCTTTGATGAGGATTGCTCTCTACCTTGCAAAGGCTTCATCCATGCCCCCTACACCTTATTAGTCACCACAGCTGATCCCTCCATGCCATGATTAAAAAACATGGTTGCCCTTTTATGTTCTTCACTTCTAACTATACAAAAAACCTCATTTTGGGATGGCATTTTTTCCATGCTAAGTATTTGAGCCCTTACTTAATCGAACTTAGGGTTGAGACCTGCTAAAAATTCCACTATCCTATCTCTTTCCAGTATAGAGGTTAAGATAATGACATTTGCAATACACACCATTTTTATATTCTGATAGTGATATAATTCCAGCCAAAAACTAGTGTTCTAAAAGGTGGTCGCTAGGCATCGCTGAGGCGTTAGGCGGCCTTTGGCTGCTGTGAATACAAGCAAATCGGCACCCTAGGCGCTGAGCCTGATCTATCGGGCCCAATTGACGCTTAGGTAGTGCCTAACAGCCTACGATGCCTAACTTTCAAAGACTTACAAATTTACCTTGGCCTCGATTTCTCTCTTGGCCTCGATTTGTGTGTTTGGATTTGTGTTCGGTATTTACCCTTGGCCCTAATTTCTCTCTCTTGTCACCTCCGCCGCCAATCGTCTCTTCGATTTCTCTCTCGCAGCGACGAGTTTCTATAGCAGGCTAGGTGGGGGTAACGGCGGTCCATGCGGTATTGGCGGGGGCAACGGCAGTGCGATCGACATTGGTGGGGGGCAACGGTGCGATCGACGGATGCAGGTTTGAGAGAGAGAGAGAGAGAGAGAGAGAGAGAGAGAGAGAGAGAAAGAGAGAGAGTGAGAAGGTTTTAGAAAAGAATGGAATCAGGCCCAAGGGAAAAATGGGGGCGTTCGAGTACAGGGGGAGAGAGAGAAAGAATACTAAAATAATATTCAGAAAAGAATGAAGAAAATAAAAAATAAAATAAAATTTTCTATACACTTTGCCGTTCTCTACAAGTAGCATATTCCTATGTGTTCTAAAGCCATTCTCTACAAGTAGCATATTCTTATGTATTCTAAACCATTTTCTACAGTTACCCAGGCATATTTCCTAGGCCCGCCTAGACGCTAGGCCCTAGGTTGGCGCTTAACTAGCGCTTAGCGTGTTTTAGAACATTGCCAAAAATCGTTCATTCAGTTATAATATTCAGTTATAGTTAAGGCCCCTTGCTTTGTACTATTGATTTTAGTTTTAATCTCATACACAACCGATGTATCTTGCACTTTAGAGTAGGTTCTCTTCACAGTTTCCCAGATTTCTCTAGCAGTAGATAAAAACATATAGTTTTTACTTACCTTTGGAAGCATAACTCCACAACCAAGACATCAACATTGAATCCTCCACATCCTAGGCAATAAAGCTTGGATCCGTCACCTTAGGGGCTGGTCTGGGGAGATGGGCTGTTTTCCCTCAGCCCTTCAAAAAAGTCCTCACCAATTTGGATCACTGAAGATAGTTTCCACCATTCAATTTGTAGGAGTGGTGCATTCCCAGTAGTTCGCTATTTGGAGTTCCACCAGCAGTCTGTTCCATAGACATTGCTTCCCTTGTTGACATAGGGGAAGCAGTTTTTGATATCTCCGACATTACAAGGGAGATATGGCACCAGAAGAAACAAGGAAAAACGGAGGAGGGATCGAGGCAATGAAGGGTCACAAGAGGAGGAAAAATTGGTGCAATAAAGTCACACTAACAATCGGAGGTTTTAGGCTTTGATTCCATGTAGAAAGTAGGCTGATGAATGTAGAATAAATGAGAATAAACCTCCTACTTTCATAACTATGCACGGTATTACACTCTCTATTAGTAGGGATGAGAGAATTACATTTTAGAAAAGCAACAAAGAATGGAAAGATACATTATACAAGGAAACAAAAGATACAACACAAAATTAAGAAATCTCTAAAACTGAACAGCTTTCTAAATATGAAAGATATGATCAGGGTTGATTTAGAAAGCTGGTTGTTTAGGAAGGCTGCTGACTTATCTCATTCCATACCTCTCCCGTGAATAATTCAACGTTAGTGGTTATGCAAACTATACATTTATGAGGAAATGTACCTTGTGAATAATTCACTAACACGTCGGAGTCGCCACAGTCGAAGCAAGTTAAGGCACCTGAATAGTTGATTTTCATGCGATTTCCCAGTGAAGAGCCTGTGTAGGGTCTGAAATGGCAAAGTTGAGGCTATGTCCATTGGGAACCCTAGGTGTGTAACGTACCTGAACAAGAAATTAATTATTCATTCAGACAGCGTAAGCAATTAAATTCTCAAAAAAGAAAAAAAAAGATAGAGGCCTTGTGGTGCCAATGGCAGGCATTACTTGTTTGCAATAGTAGAATAGTGACAACCTAGAGCGAAACTTGAAATCTCTCTGAGTTTAACTGTGGCTAAGTTTGGCTTATTCTATATTTCAGAAAGTCTTGAATGTGCTTTAATTGAGCCAGTTTCTAGTCAAATTTGTTGAGACTTAGAACTAAGACAAATTATGACAATAGAGAAGAACTCAGAGACTTGTGAACTGACAATGGTTTGAGTGCATACCTTACTGCTATTTTCTTGTGATCATCTACCAAGAGATAGGTGGATTTGTCCAGGTAGGCCACAAAGAAGGTTAGAACAATGTCAATGGCAAAAATGGCATCCACAGCCAAATCAAGGGGCATGAGAGCCCCAGTTCCCACCTTCTTAAAAGCAAGCTCAAACGGGGATGACCATGCAGAATACACCACCAGCACCACCAGAAAGGTTTGCCACCACCTGCTTATATGTGATATTTCAATTTAAAATTTTTGAAGGGGCCATAAAAAATTCTCTCTTATCTTTATACAAATGCATAAACTTTTTTCCACAAACATTCTCCAAAATTACAGGTCAAAGTAGAATGTTGAGAAATTTGGGCTGTGGCCTCAATCTAACATATGTATCACATAATGTTTTGCTTTAGTGGCATCAAACTTAGATGTAGTAAGTGAAGCAACATGGTTGCTAGGGACTTTAAATCATGCACAGCCAACTAGCTTACTTAGATTTGAGATTGCCATGTCTGCAACCTTTTTAACATCTCTTTCTTCTGGATGAGTAGGCCGTCAAAACCACAAATTTTGGCAAAACCATTACCTTCAATGGTTACAACCATAAGCTGGGCCATTAGAACTACAACCTTCTACTGATATAGTATTAATCGTAAGTGTTGTTTGATAGTTAGCTTAATAAGATATAGAGAATGCACCCAAGGGAGCATGGTTGTTGTGCTGCCTCAGTTAGAAATTTTAAATCGTCACCATGTAATTAAATTAATTGCAAATATTATTATATGCAGATTGAAGCAAAGATTTGGAGAAGAAAACTTCACAAGATATAGCATTAGTTCCGACCAAATCTTTGATCAAGTGTTTATGACAACTATTTTTGCTGGGAGAAGAAACTTCACCGGTATCTACGATCATATGGGGCAATAATGTATTTTCTGAGCTGCAGAGATCCTTCACCAACAACAGTTCCAAAAGCCGGCAAGAGGCTGCTGGAAACCGTGGCTAGGTTGTTGACATCATGGCTTGATCGCCTCCGGTACAGAAGCGGTACCGGCGATGCCCTTGTCTCTGTTGCCATTTCTCTTTCTTTTTTTTTTTTTGTTCCCCTTTTGGAGTTTCCAATGCTATATTGAACCTAAAACATATAGAAGTGTATGCATAATTGTTTGTTTGAGCTCAATAGAATAATATGGAGAAGGTGGCATGGAGGTTTTGCAAATTACATAGCAAACCATAGGCAGATAGCATAGTTTTATTTAGCTTTGACTTGAGCTCAATAGAATAATATGGAGAAGGTGGCATGGAGGTTTCACAAATTACATAAGCAAACCATAGGCAGATAGCATAGTTTTATTTAGCTTTGACTTGAGCTCAATAGAATAATATGGAGAAGGTGGCATGGAGGTTTCACAAATTACATAAGCAAACCATAGGAAGATAGGATAGTTTTATTTATCTTTGATTTTTGATTAGTGAAAAACTTCAAAAACTTTTTTCTATGGACAGTTGCTATTATTTAGAATCTAACCGTTAATTAATTATCAAGATGTTGAGAAGCATTGATGATTATCTGATTATTACTTATTAGTCTTTTAAAGAGCGACATTTTTACGTAATCTTATATTCCACCAAAATTCAAAATTATCAATTTCTTATTCTTAAGAACTTTCTGTTTTAACCTTTTCCGTTTGATATTGTTCTTGGTCTATGCATCTATGAACCTTGTGCACTGTAAATTCAAGAGGTAAGTATCCCATTTTAGATCTACCTCTTAATCTGGGTGGCATTTCTGTAATTATTTATAAGTTGTGACCGTGTCATTCTTGTTTAAATACTCTCTTTCTCTCTCTTGGATTATGTCAATATTATGTTAATGATATTTGTCTTATTTAAATACAACAGTATTATACATGATACCGTCCATATGGATGTATCATGATCATGCATGTATAATATATACTGATATACATCAGGCAAAGTCATGCATATGGATATGGCTAGCATTCTTAATAGTTGGTTAGTGCGTGCGTGTGTATAGATATCCACCCATTTGATATAAAATTTAGTCTTATTTGACCACCCTATTTTCATGTATAAATGTCACAAATATTGAGAGAGATATATATGTATTTTATACTTATGGAAATTAAACTATGCACACTGCTCGACATAATCGATGATTCAATTGTGAAGTAGGTCTGAAGGAATTTCGTCCTTATTAAACATAAGAATGAGTTGGTTATCCATATATATGTATATATATTAAAAAAAGAGTGGAGAAACATGTATCTATCTGTGTGTGTATGTGACAGAATTGACTTTGAGTGCATTATTTTGTTTTTTGTTCATGTTATATGATTTTAAAATATGGAAGACTGGACGATGTCAAATGTCAGCAAACCTTGAGGAGCCAAATAAATCAGCTTACATCCCTACTGATAAAAGCTCTTAAATAGGCTAGAATCTTAATGAAATATCACATTTCATTTGAGAGTTCTCTTTCGATTTTTTTCTTTTTTCTTTTTTGTTGACAACTTTATCTTTTTTTTTAGTAGCAGTGTGCATATTTTTCTTGTTTTCTTGCCGTTTTACAGGAAGAGAGCAGGCCAAGGCCCATGGACATTTTACAAAATCATTTCATTTTCAGTTGGACATTATCTTGGAGGAGAGATTTCAAATGGGTTGGATTTGCATAGACATGGCCTATGGGTCAAATAAATAAAAAGGTATATTTTAAAATTTAATATTTGAAGTATAACTTTGTGTGTGTGTGTGTGTATTTTTGTAATTTTGTACATTATATATTATAGATTATAAGTCTATAAGTACTTTATAAGTTTTCATTTTTCAATGTTGACTTTTCAGACAATAAAAATAATTTGAGTATTATTTAGTACTTAGGGTTATCTGAATGTATTATTTTAAAATTTGTGTATTTAAAATTGTAAATTATAATTTTTAGGCATTATATTGTAACAAAATAGGCTAAATTGCCCGTATGCCTTTGTCGTTTGGGCTTTTTGCCCACACCTCATATAATAAGTTTTTCACCAAATTAGTCCCGTGTACTTTTTTAAAATTTCTAGAATACCCCTTTTGTTAATAACATTGTTAATTAAACTATAATTCTAATAAAATCAATCATAATCTTGTCTAATTAAATAAAGAAAAAAAAGTACAAAAACAAAAAAAATGAAACAAAGGTTGAAGTTGGAACATAGATGGGTTCTACAAGTGAGAGAAAGAAAGAGAAAACATGAAGACAAGTTGGTGGAGATGGAAGATGATTAATCTAGATTTGAGGTTTTTGAATGTCAACGTGGTTGATTGTATGTTTATCTTCTAATTGATTTTAATAGAAATAAAATCATGCAATTTAGGGATAGATATGGTGATGACAAAAAAGGCCTCCCCTTGAGGTTGGTAACAATCATTAGTGGTGAAATTGTGCTTCTATCCTCATCATTGATCATGATTATTTTACGGTATTATTAGAAAAGATAGCACATTACTATAAACCATTGTCAATTTCATTAAAAAAAGATAAATCCTTGCTCTTTATTGTCGAGCAAAATGAGGCAAGCAACCTCAATTGGTAGTCCTTTCCTCTTCTTTCTTGTTAGCAATGTGGAACTCACTTGATCAATTTTGGAGATGATAGGAAAGATTAGGTTTTGCCTTGGAACCTTTTCTTTTTCAATTTTTTTTAATTTTAATGTTAATTTTAATTATCGAATGGGTGTTCTGGTGACTTTAAAATTACAAAAAATAATTTGACGGGAAAAACAAATTATAAGGAATGTGTAAGCCAAGGAAAGAGCTCGGCGGGCTGCCGGTCTCCTTTGCCATCTCTCATGCTAGAGGTAAGCCTAGCACCCACATGAAGACGGGCTAAATGCAAGAGATTCAGGAAAGGCAACTGACGGTAAGCTAGGAAATACTTGGTGCAACTGCAAGAATCAAGACACCACCATCTTATTGTGGATGTCAACCAGATTGGGCCTCCCATGATTTTGGGCTATACTATGTGGCCCGGGCCCGAGACGGGCTAAATGGAAAATGGGCAGGTTGAGCCAGGCCGGCCCACCTTACACTTGGTCCACCCATTTCGTGGGTTGGGCTGAATTTGGCCCATAAGAGAAACGGGCTGAGTCAAGTCAAGCAATGAGAAATGGAGGCCAGCATGGCTCTATAATTCTTAATAAATGGGCTAAGGTGGGCCAGGCTATTTTGTGGGCCAGACATTTTGGTGGCCCACTCCCATTCTTGGTGGGTTGGCCCGACCCATTTGCTACAATATACCCGGCCCATTTGTTACAATACCGGCCAAAGCTGGGAGGAGGGGCGGCCAGCCAGGCCCATGGCCACTCGGCCCATTTGCTAACTCTTTGCAAGGCTGCTTAAAAATTACATTTTTTTAAATATATTTTTAACATTTCTGATATTTAAAATTACAATCAACGAGGCCGCCGGCGGCCTCAAAATGGCCCGTGGGCCAGGCTGGGCGGCCCCATGGTCTCGTGTTATACGGACTGACCTAAATGACAACGATAGCTAAAAATATACTGCCAGTGCCAATTGAATCCTTTCATGGCATACCATGCCGTAGTGACCGGGAAACGCCTACTAATGGCGGTCTGGCGACACCCTAGCACACGCAATACAAAGCAAAACCAACATATAAAATGTAAATTTTGTAGCATATCCCAGAAATATTAGTCCTGTACAAACAATTTAACGAATGGAATTAAGAGCAAATATATAAATTTTTTTAAATTGAAGAAAATCGCAAAGAAACATTCCCTCGGTGGAGCTCTGAAGGGGGCCCAACAGTAGTCATAGACTTCACCAATCTAGAAATTATCTTTATCTTCTGCATTTAACGAACTGTATGTTGTTGTACCAAACCATGTCATACAACTATTGAAGAATCTCTCTCTCTCTCTCTCTCTCTCTCTCTCTCTCTCCTGTATATACACTATTTACATATTTGTTCTTCATCCATAATTCCAGAACTGCAGAATACGGCATACATTTTTTTTTTCTTTTTGCGCCTCAAAGGCGCATGGGAAAGGTACTGAAGCAAAATGTGCAATGCCTTTGAGCTTCCCTTACATCCAACAAAATTTCAATACCTCCATTAGGCCACTCGAGTTGATGCTTAAAAGAATTCATGTCAGTAAAGGTGGTTTTCCTTCACATCTTCCCTTGAGAGCTATTATTAGTACACTGTCAAGTTGATGAACGAAACCTCAATGGTATGAAGGCAGCTTCTGATTACGTAATTTAAAACACCAACTTCTGGGATTTAGGCTTCGGTTTGGGTTTGAGTTTGAGTTTGATCCACAAGCGTCCCATCTTTTCATTTGAAATGGAATAGGGGTACTTCCATTAGCTCCTTGGATTTGCTTGGTGCAACAATTTCAGTTCACAGAAATAAGCTAAATTCCCTTCCACAATATTACATGTACTGAGCCAACCACTGCTTGCACATATCAAGCACGGGGAGGGCATTTGCATGTAATGCCTGTAAAGGATTATTACACAAGAAGTTAGGCATAAACCAAATCCGTGGTTCATAACAAAGTAAAACTGGTAGAATAATAGTCATGTTGTTTTTATTATTTTAGCAAAAATGAATTTTCTAAATTAGACTCGACAACCACAATTGTAAGAGAAGATAATAAAGGAAAAGAGAAATATGTGACTATTTACAATCCTTCATTCTGATTAATTGCTCAAAAGCAAATTAAGTGTTTAGAAGTAGCTCTGGAATATTTGTCTAAGAGCAATTCTGGGAAGTTATTCCATTCTGTTCCCTCACAAGGCAGGTTGTGAACCAATAGAAAAAGTATGACCTTAGCAAAATTTCCACTCTAATTGTACTATCCTTCCCAATTTGTTTCTTTTTGGATGGGTGGGGGACTCCATTCTTAACAAAATATTTTGAAGTAAAACTTTAGCCATAAGGCCCTCTGTTCTATGAACAAAGTATCTTCAAGAAGGAATGAGCACTTCCAAAATCCATAAATCATGGATTGTTACATTATGCAGTAAAAATCCAAAACACACTGATGTGAATTATGGACTAAAAGCATCAAGCTTTAGCATTTTTATTGAGGTTGTTATTGCTACGGGACCTTGTTGAAGAAATCCCCCCCCCCCCTCTCTATATATATTAATTTGGAATTATTGATTTACGTAATTGGAACTTTATTTATTCAATTATATTAATATTATCAGAAAAATTATATTAATACATAATTTATTCAAATTTTGAATAATTGGATTATAATATATAAAGCTCCTGACAATTAGCAAAACAAGTTGGAATTTGATTGCCAATTATAGAGAATAAAGGATAATAGATTCCTACGATGATCAATCCAATTTGAGAGAAGAAAAAACCTGATGTGCGACATATTGGACATCTGCTACACTTCCACTTCGAGAAGCAATTTGGAAGGCACTTTTAAGCCGACCACAAACAACACAAGCCAGCACCTTTCTGCAACAAAATTACAAAAAAGGGTGAATATGACGAAAGCATTTAAATATTCCATGGAGATTTTGACAAAAGCAAGAAAACAAAACAAGGTCAACCAATAAATACTGGCATATCTTGCTGCAAGTGAACCGATACCATAAGCCAGAATGGATGATTAATTGATTAACCCCATAATACATGAAATTGGCACTATCTACAATAACCAGATACCGGTTAAGACCATTACTTCAACCACAGGGGTATTTATTATTCATCCTGCGTCTTTGCTTGAGGCAGGGGCGTACTTTTTGATTAGTGTAACTTAGCCAGCAAAGAAAATATGGGTTATTAGGTAGCAGAGATGCAACATAGCTTGTATTGCAATTTTGGTGCCAAAACCAAAATGAAGTGGTTTAAAAAACCAACAGCTTGTTGCATTAAGTACCCATATTGGTATGGCACAACTAAAGAAACCTTTGAAAATTCTGTTTGTATATATGTGGGATGAGAAGATGTGAGATATACTCTATACATATGCATATACATGGCACACCATATACAACATATGCACGCTACATGTCATTGTATGGTTGTGCATATTGGTGTGCACCACATGACGCCAGGACTATCATAGTATAAATGAAACTAGCATCAGGATTAGACTTGGTGTGAAGAACAAATTTGATGCCATTGTATGATTTTCATGTCAAAATCTTCGGACAAATACTTTTGGTGACTTGGAGTTGCGTACTCATAAGGATGGTAAATAGTTTCAAAGCAACTGCAGCTTTAAAGAGCCTTAGATCCTGCAATGTACTTGATCATTTGCTCACATGTTTTCCTTTTCAAGATAGACTAATTGCTCTTCATTTTGGCCCTTGCAATCCCATTTGGCTCAAGATTAGATTATCCGAATTGCAATTTGCCAGCTGCCCATCTCCAACGGAGTCTCTTTTGTTTTCTCTACAGTATCTCACTTTGAATTCTTTTAACACCCCCCCCCCCCCAAAAAAAAAAAAAAACAAAGAAAGACTTGTGAATGCCTCTATATAATAGGATGACTATATGACTAGTTTTTTTGTATGACACAGAATGTTATATAGTAAAATATCAACATGTGCAAAATAATGAGCATAACAAGATGGGAACAATATGATGGATGTGTGGCCATATAGAAAAGAATAATATTAAAAATAAGATTATTCATAATAAAATCAAAGTGACTTCTATTGAAGACAAGATGCATGAGAGACCATTATGATGGTTCATTTGGTTAGTGAGAAGAAGACTGATGGAGGCCCTAGTGAGAAGAATAGATGGAATGGAAGAAGTTTTTAGCAAAAGAGCTAGAAGGGACCAAGAAAAACTAGGTAGGAAACCTTTAGGTATGGTATGAATTATAAAGGTCTTATAGAATATATGATCATATTTAGAGATGATTGATGAGTTAAAATTCATGTAGTTGACCTCATCTAATGGGATTAAAGCTTGGTATATTGATTGATTAAAAAAAAAAAAGGAAAAGGCTTGGCATATTGTTATTGGCGTGGCAGGTTATGCACAAGATCCCTCTCAGTTCCACCCAATAATAATTGCCCTTGAAAGCTTAATTAGCTACAACAAAAATGTTCTCAAAATGAGTTATTTATGTAATCAATTGCTTAATGTGTATCTACCTTAATGGCTGGTGTTCTTAGATATGATAATTAGTTCTATAAAAAAAAGGATAAATTTCACAGACTGCCCCTGAGGTTTAATAAAAATGCACTAAGTACTCCTAGGTTTTTAAAAATGACACAGACCTCTCGTGACTTTCATTACCTCACATCAATTTCCCCCCTATTGTTTGAAAACTAATGTTAGTTTTTCTAAACACCCGAATGCCCTCATGTTTATACCTTAGTCCTCTCTGTCTCTCTCATCTCACTCACTAACAAAGTCACCAACAACTCCCTCTCTTTCTCTCTCATCTCATTCATCGATAAAGTCAATAGGCAACCATGCCTCCATACTCTCTCTCTCAGAAGCTTAAACAGTGGCCAACAAGCAAACCCATCACTTCATTGCCAGCCATGGGGAATCGGTGATGTTGATTGGAAGGAGGAGAATGAAGAAGGATAATTGCGATGGTGACAACTCTCTCTCTCTCATCTGAGTTCATGTTTGAGAACAACAAACCTAGATCGAACCAAATCTAGGTTGTTGTTCTTGGAAGCATTGAACCCAAATCGAACTGAATATGGGTTCATTATTCTCTAAAATGTTGATCTGGGTTGTTTAAATCAAAAGTTATGGCTGGGAAAAGTTAGTGCAATTGCAACTGCAACATTGAAATTGAAGGAAGAAAGAAGAAAGAAAAGTGCAACCATGAACCAAAGCGTGTCAAAGAGAAAAAACAAAAATCAAAAGGCAACTGCAGTGGACATCTACAATTTTGACAAAAGGAACAACCATGGAATGCGGTGCCCCCTTGCTGGCAACGCGTTTTAAATGCGTAAGGGAGGCTTATAAATTGGCCTCCCTAGCTCATTTGTTAACCATTCCAGTATTCTATTTACAGAGAAAAAATAGACAGTTAGAAAGTTAAAAGAGTGTTTTCTCCTATTTTCAAGAGAGATTGTTGTTGTTATCTCCTTGTGATTTAGAGGGAAAGTTGTAACTTCTATTATTTTTCATAGTGAATTCTTCTATCATTGCCCATGGTTTTAACCCTAATTTGTTTGGAGGTCTTCCACGTAAAATTTGTGTGTTTAATTTCCTTCATTATTATTATTTTTTTCAAATTATTAGCTGTGACCTTGCTCTAATCCAATGTTATTTTACAACAAATGGTATCAGAGCCTACATTGGGGTGTTTACATATCTACTTAGCATATGCTCGGTGGTTGCCACTATAAAAGTGGATCCTTCACATCATAATAATAAGTTAGATTATTAATCACTCTTTTGGAAGGTATTGGGTACCATTCACACGTACGGTTACTGTTCACGTGAAATACTGGGAGCTAATTTTGTGCTCAAAGTAGTTCGTGATAGAAGCAATGGCAGCAAAATTTGAGATTGAAAAGTTCAACGGAAGAAATTTCTCACTGTAAAAGTTGAAGATAAAAGCTATCTTGAGAAAAGATAATTGCCTAGCGGTCATCAGTGATAGGCTGAAGGACTTCACAGATAACAAGAAGTGAAATGAGATGAACGGGAATGCTATTGCAATTCTTCATTTGGCACTAGCAGATGAGATATTGTATAGCATAGAAAAGAAGAAAACAACAAAGGATATTTGGGATCATCTTACAAAATTGTACGAGGCCAAAACACTTCACAATAAAATTTTCCTTAAGAGAAAATTGTATACTCTACGGATGTCAGAATCTACTTTGGTGATAGAGCACATCAACACTTTGAATACTCTATTTTCTCAACTCATATCTTTGGGTTATAAAATAGAGACAAATGAACATTCTGAACTTTTACTTCAAAGTCTATCAGATTCGTATGATCAACTCATCATCAATCTGACAAATAATTCCACTGTGAAAAATCCTAGTCCTCGATGATATTGCAGCTGCTATTATGGAAGAGGAAAATCGGCGCAAAAACAAAGAAGACTAGTTGGATAGTTCACAACAAGCGGAGGCATTAACGGAATGTGACTCAAGTGGGAGTCAAAATCATGGTAGGTCAAAGTCAAGAAGTAAGAAGAACCTGAAGTGCTATCACTGTGGTAAGAAGGGTCACTTGAAGAAGGGTTGCTAGACTTTGAACAAGAAAAATTCCAATTCTTAAAGAAATGTAGCAAGTACCTTAGGTGAAGGTGATGCACTAAGTTGTGAAGTAGCGATGACTTATGAAGGCAGAAAAAGATTTGTTGATGTATGGTTCATTGACTCTGGAGCCTTATTTCACATGACCTCTCGAAGAGAGTGGTTCCATCATTATGAATCTGTCTCTGAAGGATCTGTGTACAACTGCAATGATCATGCCTTAAAGATTGTCGATATTGGAACCATTAAGTTAAAATTCTATGATGGTACAATTTGCACTATTCAAGAAGTGTGACATGTGGAAGGCCCAAGGAAGAACTTGACGTCTTTAGGACGATTGGATAAACTTGTCTGCAAAATTGTGGTTAAGAAAGAGATCATAAAGGTTATTCAAGGAGTGCTTGTACTAATGAAGGGAGAAAAGGTGACTGCGAGGTTATACACGTTAAAGGGAGAGACTTTGCTTGAAGGAGAAGCATCAATTGCTTCAAGTAATCCAAATGAAAGATCTACAACAGTGTGGCATCAAAAACTTGAACATATGTCTGAACAAGGAATGAAAATCTTTGTGGAGCATAATCTACGTTCGGGTCTCACAAAGGTATCTTTACCCTTTTGTGAGCATTGTGTTACAACTAAGCAACACAGGTTGAAGTTTAACATATCGAATTCTAGAAGCAAAGAAATTCTAGAATTGGTTCACTTTGATGTATGGCAAGAACCAATTCCATCCCTAGGAGAAGCAAAGTATTTTGTGTCCTTCATAAATGATTATTCAAGGAGATGTTGGGTGTATCCTATCAAGAGGAAGGAAGATGTGTTTCCAATCTTCAAAGTATACAAAGCGTGGGTGAAACTTGAATTTGGAAAGAAGATCAAGTGTTTGAGGTCAGATAATAGAGGAGAATATACCAGTAATGAGTTTGCTGAATTTTGTAATTAGGAATGCATTAAAAGACAGTTCACTACGACATACACTTCTCAACAAAATGGAGTGGTAGAGCAGATGAACAGGACCTTGTTAGAAAGAACGAGAGCAATGTTGGGAGTTGCAGGCTTAGAAAAGTTTTTCTGGGTAGAGCAATTAATACCACCTATTATGTGATAAATCAGGCTCCATCAATTGCAATTGAGTTGAAGACATTGATGGAGATGTGGATGTCATGTACCTAGGGTTTAACCTAGGATTGAATTGGAAATTGGAAGAATGAAGGGGGAAATTTAGAAGAAGAATAGGGAGAATCAGAAGAACAAAAAGTGAGGGAGAGAAAGATCGAGAGAGAGAATTTGGAGGGAAATCAAAACTTCATTTATCAATCAAAAACATAATTTCTCATCCTCAGCTGTGGCTTATATATAGCCTAACAGCCTCCCACATGCACCCATGTGCAATACAACAAATAGCCTAACTGCCTATAGCTAAGGACAAGGCCCTATAACAGAAAATACAAAAGGAAATACAAAAGGAAATTACAATTATTGTATAATGCATGAAAAATCTTATTATATTTACTAATCTATCCTTGGGGTCATGACAATTTTCCCCTCCTTGAGAGAGTTATTGTCCCCAAGAACTTGCAACAATGAGCCACTGCTCTTATCCAATACCAACTTTCTCCTTCTAGGCCTCTTCTTCTTCGTTCTTAGGTTTCCAAGATCAATTCTAAACATAATTTGGCCCAAAACTTCAATAGAAGCAACCTGATCGAGTTCAAGCCCACTACAATCGCCTCCTACAATAGCTGTCCAATCAAGATTGGTCTCCACTTTAAGAACATAATCAGCCATCGGTCCATCCCTCAATGCAGTAGATAGCAACTTGGATTTTCCAGTGGGAGTAAAAACTAGCACAATAGCGGAAGTTTTGTTCCTTTCGGCAAAACCTTTGCGTTCTTTCACTATATCCCTTAGCTTTCCTCCAGTTAGTGTTGTCTTCACCTTCTCGTTGCCTATTTTAACCCAAGTCAAGGACGACTCAGCTTGCTTCGGAACCAAAATCTCATTGAAAGAATGCCTTTTCTCAACCTCTAGCTTATTTCTTAATACCGGTCCAAGTTCATCAGCCTTAGAATCAGTTTTCGTATAGCCAATATAAGATTGTTTGGGTCCTAATTGTTCAATCAGACCTTCTTCAACTGCATGTAGACCTTCACAATCTTGACTTTGCCTAGGATAGATGTTATAGGCATTGCCATTCTCAGCTCCAACCTATTTTATAATCAGCTTATCTAATGGATCCATGTTTTGTTCCAAATCTGATTGATCCTCAGATTTCGATAAGTCCAAAATTTGAGGAAAGGCTCAAACACCATCATCTGCACCGATGGATGGTCCTTCAGTCGGATTTGCCTGATCCCATGTTGTTCCATCAGCATCTCTATCTCTCTATTTCTTCTTCAATGCTTCCAATGTTAATTCATGGAGCTTGGCACTATTAGCAACATGCTTGAGAGTCCTGGGCTGAAGCACTGTCACCATTAGCCTCAACTCTTCATTTAAGCCAATTATGAATCTTGAAACGAAATAGGCCTCTATCAAATAGGGGTTATGATTGAGCATCAAGGGCATAAGCTCTTCAAACCTCAATTGGTACTCCATCACTGACCCTACCTGCCTGATTTTGTTGAACTCTTCCACCACATTAGACAAGCCCCAATCTCCAAACCTCTCCTTAAGCTGCCCCATTTTAAGGGACTCATCTTGGTTAGAACTTTTACAATAATCATCTAAAAGATTTCTTCTTGGTTTATCAAAGAATTCTACAGGAAAGCTGACGTTATACCTCTTAGTCAGCATCCTTGCAAGCTCTTGCAACTGCTCTCGTAGTACACAACCCCATTCCACACACGATTCGTGTATCACTTTTCTTGTTTCCTTGTCCAATTAGCTGGACTCATTATCAAATTTCTTTTCCTTATCTCCTGATTTTGGCCAAAATCCTCATGATTTCTACCTCCAACTGAAAATGCAACCTTCTTTTGCTACAATTGAGACCCCATTTGTTTCATGTGTGCACTGCTCCCCATAGCCGACATTTCATGAACAGGACATCCCATTGAAAATGTATCACTCTTCTGCGGCAATTGAGACTCCCATTGTCTCATGCATGTGCTACTCCCCATGGCCGATTTCTCACAAACATGACACTTCGAAGATCAAGGGGTAGGGGTTTTGTACATACCGCTCTTCTTCGAACAAGTTAACCAAAATTCAAAGCTAAAATTAACCTTTGTTTCTCTTGACTCGTACCCTAGAATTCGATTGGAGTCACCTCCTATGGAATTCTCTTCACTGATTCACTACTATTAGTCGTTGGACTTCTAATCACTGAAATTAATTACCCCAGCCTTCAACTCGGATCTGTTGGAATTGCCGAAGTTCACTAGGATCTGCTTCGCACTTCTACTTCACAAGATTACCAGATTTCACAACTGAGAGTCACAGAATTCGGCTCTGGAACTTGCTGTATGAGTCATTGAAAGCATTGTCGAAGTCAATTGGCCCAGTCGCCTTCAAATTTCCAAGCCTCTATTTTAGCCGAAACTCCCCTCCTCTTGCGTCAGAATTAATTCCGAGATTCAACTGGAAATCACTTGGTTGCTTCTCTGTCTCGAACGCCAAACTTCATTGGAATAGTTAGAATTGCACACTGGAATCACCTAGGCTGCTCGCCTCCCTTGATCAACTATAAGGATGTTAAGATGCGCAACCAAGAATTAACCTCTCGCCTTCTTGAATCGCAACTGTAGTAGCCAAAGTCCCTCATTTTTGTCACGGCTAAGGAATTTTGCACAATTTGAACCAAAAGCCCAGATTACTCCTGTGACTCAATTGGTCTCTACTTCTCTTAAATCGAATTGAAACCATAGTCAAGGCTCAACGAACTTGCTACTGGAACTAGAATTTCCGAAGTTCGATAGCAATTGCAATGGGTTCAAGAAGTCGCCTAGATTCGCTTCTCACCGTCTGGTTCGGAATTGCCGACCAATCAAAGCGGCGGCACCAGCAACGCACCTGATTGAATTCACACTTGCCTCACCCAGAATTACTTATCACCATCTAGGTCAGACTTGCTTGCCTCACCCAATCATCGTCTGTTTAGGTCGGAATTGACTCCTCTTTGATTTGCTAGAATCGCCTATGACCAACAGCTCGTTAATGTTTAACCGTCACATAGGAACTTGCTTCTCGTCGTCGACTTCCTAATTTGCATTAATTGCCGAAGGCTGGCTAACTTCCCACTGAAAAACGATCGGCTCACCTCTGATCACCAATCGCAAACTGAGAGTTGTTTTGCTCTCTCAGTTATCACCCGTCCTTAGATTCCTCAAAATTTGATTGGAATTGTTGCTAGCACTCACCTATCAAGAGCCGAGAACCACCGGTTTAGATCACCACCAGAATTCTGTCATTCGAACCATATTGCTACGAGTTCATCGGAATCAAAGCTGAGAATCGTGGCTCTGATTACAAATTGTCGTGTACCTAGGGTTTAACCTAGGATTGGATTGAAAATTGGAAGAATGAGGGGGAAAATTTAGAAGAAGAATAGGGAGAATCAGAAGAATAGAAAGTGAGAGAGAGAGAGAATTTGGATAAGGGAAATCAGAACTTCATTTATCAATTAAAAACATAATTTTTCATCCTCAGTTGTGGCTTATATATAGCCTAACAGCCTCCCACATGCACCCATGTGTAATACAACAAATAACCTAACTGCCTATAGCTAAGGACAAGACCCTATAAAAGAAAATACAAAAGGAAATTAAAATTATTGTATAATGCATGAAAACTCCTATTATATTTACTAATCTATCCTTGGGGATCCATGAGGTCATGACAGTGGACTGGGAAGAAAATTAATTATTCAAACCTCCATGTATTTGGAAGTTTAGTGTATGTGATGTACAATGCCTAATAAACTACAAAGCTAGATCCAAAATCTAGGAAATACTTTTTCTTGGGGTATGCTGATGGAGTGAAGGGGTATCTCCTGTGGGATCCCACTGCTCGCAAGGTTATAGTCAGCATGGATGTTATCTTTGTAGAAAATAAGCTACAGAGAAAAGAAGGTGATGATAGCATGGTTAAAGGAAATCCAGAGACTATAGTGGTACAAGTAGAAAAACAATCTGAATAAAAGGATTCTTCTGAAGCAACACCAGAGCATGAGGAACAATAACCAATTATGTTTGAGGCACTAGAAATTCGTCGGTCAGGTCGCTTGACAAAACGACCAGGTTGGCACTTTTTATTATGTTATGGAGAGCAATGTTGAATAATGTCTTCTAACAGAGGATGGGAAGCCATCAACTCTTCAAGAAGTAATGAACAATTTAGATGCATCTCAGTGGATGGCAACAATGCAGGAAGAAATTGAAGCTTTTCATAAGAACAAGACTTGAGAACTTGTGTCGTTACCACAAGAAAGAAAGCCTATTGGTAGCAAATGAGTGGTATAAGATCAAGCGTAATAGTAATAATCAAGTGAAACGGTATCGTACAAGACTATTAGTGGTAAAAGGATATGCTCAGAAAGAAATGATTGATTTTAATGAGATATTTTCTTCGGTTGTTCGAATTACTACAATTCAAGTAGTCCTAGCAATGCGTGCTACATTTGACCTACATTTAAAGTAGCTAGATGTGAAGACTACTTTTCTTTATGGAGATCTTAAAGAAAAAATATATATGCTCTAACTAGAGGGTTTTGAAGAAAAAGGAAAAGGGAACTTGGTTTGCAGGTTGAACAAATCTCTATACGGTCTCAAACAAACGCTAAGATGTTGGTATAAGAGATTTGATTCCTTCATCATGAGCCTTGGATATAACAGACTTAATGTAGACCCTTATGCATATTTCAAGAGGTTTGGTAAAAATGATTACATTATTTTGTTGTTGTATGTAGACAACATGTTAGTAGCAGGCCCCAACAAAGATCGTATTAAAGGATTGAAGGCACAGTTGGCTAGGGAGACTGAAATGAAGGACTTGAAATCGACAAACAAGATTCTAGGGATGCAAATTCACCAAGACAAAAATAATAATAAGATATGGCTTTCTCAGAAAAATTATTTGAAGAAGGTCTTGTGGCGTTTCAGCATGCAAGACTGTAAGCCAATTTCTACCCCACTTCCTGTTAATTTCAAGTTATCCTCCAGTAGGAGTCCTAATAATGAATCAGAGATGATGGAGATGTCTCGAGTATCGTATGCATCAGCAAAAGAAGTTTAATGTTCGATATGATTTGTACAAGACCAGACATTGCACATGCAGTAGGAGTGATTACTCGGTATATGGTGAATCCTAGTAAAGAATATCGAAATGTTGTGAAAAGGGTCCTGAGATACATTAAGGAGAACACAGATGTTGCATTGTGTTATGGGGGATCAAACTTTATTATCAAATGATACGTTGACTCAGATTATGCAAATGATCTTGACAAAAGCAAATCCCCCACAGAATATGTGTTTGCACTTGCTGGTGGAGCTGTAACCTGGGTTTAAAAACTGCAGTCAGTTGTGGCCACGTCAACAACAGAAGTAGAATATATAGTAGCTACATAAGCTAGTAAAGAAGCAATATGGTTGAAGATAGTATTGGAGGAACTTGGGCATGAACAAGAGAAGATTTCTCTGTTCTGTGACAATTAGAGTGCCTTGCATCTTGCAAGGAATCCAGCCTTTCATTCAAAGACAAAGCACATTCGAGTTTAGTACCACTTCGTTCATGAGAAAGTGGAAAAAGGAACCGTGGATATGCAGGAAATTCATACAAAAGACAACCTAACAGATTTCATGACAAAGGCGGTCAATACTGACCAGTTTGTTCAGTGTTGATCCTCTAGTGGCCTAACAGGGACATAAGCAACGGGGAATGGTAAGGAAGAAAGAATTGTGTGAAGATTGATTGATTGATAATCAAATCTTCAAGTGGGAGATTGCTGAAGTAAAAAATTGTGGCTGGGAAAAGTTAGTGCAACTGCAACTGCAACATTAAAATTGAAGGAAGAAAGAAGAAAGAAAGGTGCAACCATGCACTGAAACGTGTCAAAGAGAAAAAATAGAAATCAAAAGGCAGCTACAGTGGACAACTGTAATTTTGACAAAATATGGGTTCATAAATGGAATGCAGTGCCCCCTTGCTGGCAACGCGTTTTAAACGCGTAAGGGAGGCCTATAAATTAACCTCCCTAGCTCATTTGTTAAGCATTCTAGTATCATCCCATTTGCAGAGAGAAAAACTAGAGAGTTAGAAAGTTAAGAGTGTTTTCTCTTATTTTCAAGAGAGATTGTTGTTATCTCCTTGTGATTTAGAGGGAAAGTTACAACTCCTATTATTTTTCGGACCATGCTATTGGTACCCCTTGGGCTACAAAATGCACCCCAAATGACAAAAATACCCCTCGCGTCTCACCATCTTGTGTCGCCTCACTGCCTTGGGTGAGGGGTATTTTAGTCACGTGCCTTACTGCCTTGGGTGAGGGGTATTTTAGACATTTTAGCTATATTGTGTAGCCCAAAGTGTAAGCTATGATATACCAATAGCATTTTCCTTATTTTTCATAGTGAATTCTTCTATCCTTGCTCGTGGTTTTTACCCTGATTTGTTTGGGGGTTTTCCACGTAAAATCTGTGTTCAATTTCCTTTATTATTATTATTTTTCTCAAATTATTAGTTGCAATCCTGCTCTAATCTGGTGTTATTTTACAACATGGGTAACGATGAACCTAGATCAAACCAAATCTGGGTTTGTCATTCTTGGAAGAATTGAACCTAGATTGAACCAAATATGGGTTCATTATTCTCTGAAGTGTCAATCTGGGTAACGACGAACCTAGATCTAATGCGCTCTTTCTCTCTCTCTCTCTCACTTGCCTATGCGCACATCTGGGTTCATCATTCTGAACCATCAAATCTAGGTTCGTCATTCTTGGAAGCATCAATCTAGGTAATAATGAACCCATATCTCTTTTTCTTATCTAGGTTCATGCTCTGTGTTCAAGAATGACCAACCCAGATTGATGTTTCCAAGAATAATGAACCCAAATCTAAGCAAGTTTGGGTCTGGTGCTCCCGAAATCAAACCCTTGTGTTCGTTCTTTCTCGAAATTAAAGATGAACAAAATGTTCATCTAGGTTGAGCGTTCATTTTAAGTGTAGAGTTTGGGTTTGTTCATTATTCATCTTTGAATTGAGATGGTTCATTGTTTATCTTCAAATTGGGTCTGTTTAGTTTCCTCTCTCACTCTAATCCTTCATCAGCGGTTAGGATTGCCGAAAAATGAGAGGTTAGAGAGAAAGACGGAAAGGGTAAATATAAGTAAGGGTAAACTGGTCTTTTGACCAATTTTTAGTAGCAAAAGAGGTAGATGTCAAATACAAGAATGGTTGGTGCATTTTGTTCAAACCTCAAGAGTGGTCTTTGAAATTTACTAAAAAAAATATATATATGATAATTAGATTAATGTACACCACAACATAGATTTAAGCTAATTTACCTAGTTCTATCTAAAAAAAAAGTTAATTTACCTAGTTATACATGCAACTTGTTGGCTAACAAAGGCATTAAGAAAACAACAAAACACATTCAGTTTAAACCTCAACCCTAATTGCTGATCTTATTAACTGCCAAATGATAACCACTATTAGTTAGAAATGTTAAATCATGACTAATAAGCCATTAACATCAATATCTATATGTAGAAATAAAAGTATTTTTGAATATAAAATATTATTTGTATATCTTAGAAGTTATGTATATTCTGTGTATATTCTTCTTTACTTTTTTGTTATTTTCCTTTTGTATGATTCTCTTCCTCTATAAAGAGAAAAGGGGGATTTACATGTAATCTTAAGAATTAGAGAAATATATTTTTCTCAACCTTGTTTAGATGGTATCAGAGCAAGAATTAGGGATTAAATCACAATCGTTCACTGTGAAACCCTAATTTCTCCTATTTCTCTACTATACCCAAGCACTGCCGCCCCCTTTCACCAGCCATCTCACCGCTGCATCCTCAGGCTACCACCGCTTGTACATCAGCTGCCGCGGCCTCCTAGCCTCTCGCGAAGGTCGGCTATTATCCGTCGCATCTGTTGCTGTACTTGTTGCCGCCTCTGCATCGCACACCGGAGCCGCTCCTATCCACCGTCCTTAGTCGCGTTAGAGCCGCCCCAGTTCACGCATCAAATTCGCCCTTGGTCGCTATTCTTCGTTGCTTCTGTCACCCATAAACGATCCATTGGTCGCTGTTCGTTGGTTTCTATTGTTCAGATTGGGCACCTGGGTACCCAAATCCAAGTGCCTAAATTCGTAGGTCACTGCTAGCGGGTCTAGATCCGGTCACTATGTGCAGATCCGACTACTGCTCCGCCTTGCTTCTGCTACCTTGTGATCCTTTTTTTTTTTTCAGCCACCATGATTGAATCTGCATCTTCAGTCACTCCAACCCAACAATCCCACTCTTCTCAAGATCAGTTTTGAGTTCCTCAAAACTCCTTCGACTCACATCCAGTATAGATTATGCCTATTCGTCTCAATGGTACCTGCTAGAATTATGCTCAATTAAGGTTGATCTCTAAGATCAGTGTTTTATGTAAATATAGAAAGACAATAATGTAAATTAAGATGGTAGGATGTTGTCTATTATTTTTTTCCTTCTTTGCTAATAATCCTCTCCTTAAAAGAGGATAGTGTACACATTCATTTTTAATTTTCAATCAAGACATTGTCTTTGATAATTTCTAATTTGGTATCAAAGTAGGATTAAATCACAGCCATACACTGTGAAAAACCCTAGGCAGCCTTTTAATCACAATCTTCCATTTCCTGTGAAACCCTGAGCTACCTCTTCATCCATCAGATCCGATACCCATCAGCCTATGGCCATCCCTAGCCGCCGCCATCAACCCTCCTAACTGTCACTGCCATCGGCCACCCTAGCCGCTGCTGATCTCAGTTCCGATACCCATTAACGCGGTCGTTTTAGAGCCATCGGTCTACCATAGCCATCGGTAGCGGCCTCTTCAGAGCTCGTCAACGTGGTTGGTTCAAACGCCGTTGATTGCTGTCGACTGCCACACCCAACGCAGCCATTTCAGACGCCATCCGACCACCAGCCACCACAACCCAAAGTCGCCGCTGCATCTTAGAGTTGTTGCTGTCCTTACACCAGTAGCCACCTCCCAGGTTTTGTTAACCGTGTTTCTCTTCCTATTCTTCCGCTTCCAACTAGTTCAATTATGTCAGAAGTTACATCTGAATCCATCCCAAATCCTGCCGCTGCCATCCAGACAAGAATTCCAGCGACCCATTCCAGTACTCATTTTTGTTCAAATCACCACCATTCCTTTAAATGGTGATAATTTTCTTCGCTGGTCTCAATCTGTCTGGATGTATATTCGCAGGCAAGGGAAAATTGGCTACATCACAGGGGAGAAGAAGGAACCTGCAACAGATGATCCATTGCACTCCATTTGGGATGCTGAAAACTCCATGGTAATGACATGGCTAGTCAATTCCATGGATGAAGATATCAGTTCCAATTATACGTGCTATCCTATTACAAAGGAATTATGGGATAATGTAAATCAAATGTACTCAGACCTGGGGAACCAATCTCAAGTTTTTGAATTGACTCTAAAACTGGGAGAGGTCCGACAAGGAGATGATTCTGTCACTAAGTACTTCCATTCTTTGAAGCGATTGTTGCAAGATCTTGATCTCTTCAACACATATGAGTGGAAATCTACAGATGATCGCAACCACCACAAAAAACTGGTTGAAGATAGCCGTATTTACAAGTTTCTTGCTGGTCTCAATATTGAATTCGATGAAGTGCAAGGATCATTGGTTGGTCTCCCCTTCCTCCTAATGGTGACGTATTTGCTGAAGTTAAAAGAGAAGAAAGTCGGAGAAGTGTCATGCTAGGAAAAAAGACCACTGGTGAGTCCTTTGAAAATTCTGCCCTAATTACTGCCTACAAGGCTGCAAATTATCAGCATAGGAGCGATGAGCGACCTCGGGTCTAGTGTGACCATTGCAACAAGCCACGCCATACCCGTGAGACTTGTTGGAAACTTCATGACAAACCGACTAATTGGAAGAGCAGTAAACAAGGAGAAAAGAGCCACCGTGGGGTCCCTACTGCCAGTGAAATTGATACTGGTCCCTTCAACAAAGAGAAAATTGATCAACTCTTGTAGCTGTTAAGATCTAATTCCTCATTTGGTATTCCTAGTGTTTCCTTGGCACACACAGGTAGAAAACCTAACACCCTTTCTTGTCTTCATTTCTCTCCATGGGTTATAGATTTCGGAGCCTCCGATCATATGACTAGTTCTTCTCATTTCTTTAATACCTAATCTCCTTGCTTTGACAATGCAAAAATCAGAATTGTTGATGGTAGTTTTTCACCCATTACAGGCAAAGGGCTTATTAAACTAACTGAGAATATTAATCTCACTTATGTCCTTCATGTTCCTAACTTAGCCTGCAATCTTTTGTCTGTTGGTAAACTGTGCAAAGATTCTAATTGTCGTGTTACTTTCTTCGACTCTCATTGTGAATTTCAGGATCAGACCTTGGGGACGATGATTGGGCGTGTTAGGATGATTGAAGGTCTTTACTACTTTGATGATATCTCTGTTGGTAATAAAAAAGCTCAGGACTTTAGTAGTACTAGTTCAATTCCTATTCCAGACACAATTATGCTATGGCATCTTAGACTTGGCCATCCTAGTTTTGCCTATTTGAAACATTTATTTCCTGATTTGTTTAAAGGAATAGATTATTCATTTTTTCAATGTGACAGTTGCATCTTGGCAAAAAATCATCGTTCTACATATTTACCAAAACCTTACCAAGCGTCCAAACCTTTTTATATAATTCATAGTGATGTTTGGGGTCCATCTAAAATTTCTACTCTTTCTGGAAAATGATGATATGTTACCTTTATTGATGATCATACACGTTTGTGTTGAATTTATTTGATGCAAAAAAAATCTGAAGTTGAATACTTATTCAAAAATTTTTACACTATGATTGAAAATCAATTTCAAACCAAAATTGATATTTTACACTCTGACAATGACACCGAGTATTTTAACGAGCACTTGGGGGATTTTTTGAAAACAAAAGGTATTCACCACACATCTACTTGTCGGAATACTCCTCAACAGAATGAAATTGCTGACGTAAAAACAAACATTTACTTGAAGTCGCACGTGTCATAATGTTTTCTATGCATATTCCAAAATATTTATGAGGTGAAGTTGTTTTGACAGCGTCCTATTTAATAAACAGGATGTCCACTAAAGTATTTAAGTACAAAACACCTCTTGAGTGCTTGAAAGAAGTTTTTCCCAACACTCGATTACATTCGGATCTATCTATAAAGTTTTTGAATGTACTGTATATGTTCATATACCTAATCAATTTCGTTCCAAACTTGACCCTAGGGTTGTCAAATGTGTTTTATTGGGTTATGCCTCACATCAAAAAGGCTATAAGTGTTATGATCCTCGCACAAAAAAAATTCTTTATCTATATGGATATTTCGTTTTTTGAAAAACAACTCTATTTTACCCAAAATTCTCTTCAGGGGGAGAAACATGGAGTTGAAGATAATTTTTGGGATGTTTCTGTCCCATTTCCAAACACAATTTGTCCTACTCAAGAATCACATGGTTTTAATAATGGTCACTTAGGAGATTCTGGTTCTAGTTCTTTGGTGCCCATTGAAAGGGTTTCTAGTGCAGGGGGAGAAATACTACAGACTGATCATCATGATCTGAATTTTGAGCTTCAGGTTTATATTAGACAGAGATTTCATCAAAAGAACAAAGCTCTGAATATCAACTCTGCACAAAACTAGTTTGAAAACCCAAGCAATGGCACTGTAAGTTCAAGAAATCTCATTTCAACTTCTCGTTTAATTCCTTCAACTGTGCCCAATAGTTCCCCAGTTGATTCTTCAACTATTTTTCCTGATCTTGATGTTCCTATAGCCATTAGGAAAGGTGTCAGAAGTTGCACTAAACATCCTATTGCTAAATATCTCTCTTACCATAGACTATCAAAAAATCATAAAGCTTTCACATCTAGGATTTCATACTTGTTTGTTCCAAAGAATATAAAGGAAGCTTTGGATGATCCGAATTGGAAATTAGCAGTCATAGAGGAGATGAATGCTCTAAGGCGAAGTGGCACTTGGGAAATAGTTTATTTGCCCAAAGGTAAGAAAATAGTAGGGTGTAAATGGGTGTTTACAATAAAGTGTAAGGCTGATGGGAGTGTTGATAGGCACAAAATCAGACTTGTGGCTAAGGATTTCACCCAGACTTATGGAATTGACTACCAGGAGACCTTTGCTCCTGTTGCTAAAATAAACTCTATCAGAGTCCTATTGTCTCTTACAGTAAATTTAAGTTGGCCTCCACACCAGCTTGATGTCAAAAATGCGTTTCTTAATGATGATCTTGAAGAGGAGGTCTTCATGAGTTTGCCTCCGGGTCGAAAAGAAACTTGGGAATGACAAAGTATGTAGGCTGAAGAAATCCTGGAACGGTCTCAAACAATCACCAAGAGCATGGTTTGAATACTTTGGAAATGCAATTACCAGTTATGGCTTCCTTCAGAGTCAGGCAGATCACACTATATTTTATAAACATTCAAAAGATGGTAAAGTTACAATTTTGATTGTTTATGTTGATGACATTATTTTAATTGGTGATGATGAGATAGAGTTAGTAGCCCTTAAGTAGAAACTTGCGAAGGAATCCAGATTAAGGACTTGAGAATTCTAAAATACTTTCTCAGAATGGAGTTTGCAAGATCCAAAGAAGGTTTTTTTGTCAATCAGAGAAAATATGTTCTTGATCTTCTTGGAGAAACAGGTTTACTCGGTTGCAGGATGTCGGAGACTCCCATTGAGCCTAATGTGAAATTACAGGCTGCTAAAGCTGACGAAGTGAAGAACAGAGAACAATATTAGAGACTTGTGGGCAGGTTAATCTACTTGTCTCATACGCGTCTCATATGCGGCCTGATATTGCTTTTGCAATTAGTATGACAAGTCAGTTTATACACTCACCAGGGCTAGAGCATTTCGAGGTGGTCTACAGAATCCTAAGATATCTAAAAGGAACACCTGGCAAAGGGTTACTATTCAAGAAACATGGTCACCTGCAAGTTGAGATCTACACTAATGTAGATTGGGCAGGAAGTGCTGATGTTAGGAGATTTACTTCGGGCTATTGTTCTTTTGTTGGGAATAACCTAGTCACCTGACAAAGTAAAAAACAAAATGTAGTGGCTAGAAGTAGTGCAGAAGCAGATTTTAGAGCTGTTGCCCATAGAATTTGTGAGGGAATGTGGATCAAACGAATACTTAAAGAGTTGAAGTTTTCTCATTCAGTACCTATCAAAGTCTATTGTGACAACAAAGCTGCCATCTCTGTAGCTCATAATCCAGTATTGCATGACCGTACAAAACATATAGAGGTGGACAAACATTTCATCAAGGAGAAGATCGATGGTGGAGAAATATGCATGCCATACCTTCTAACAACCGAACAAATTGCTGATGTTTTGACTAAGGGTGTTCACAAGAAGCAGTTTGATAAACTTATTAGCAAGCTGGCTATGGAAGATATCTACAAACTAGCTTGAGGGGGAGTGCTGAAATTATGCTCAATTAAGGCTGATCTCTAGGATCAGTGTTTTATGTAAATATTATGTAAATATAGAAAGACAATAATGTAAATTAGGATGGTAGGATGCTGTCTATTATTTCTTTCCTTCTTTGCTAATAATCCTCTCCTTAAAAGAGGATAGTGTACAACATTCATTTTTAATTTTCAATCAAGACATTGTCTTTGATAATTTCTAAGTGTACCAATTTCCTGCGTTGATCGCAATCGTATGTACATTCCAGGTCGAGGAAATATTGACTATTTGACTGACGCCACATCAACCTCAGACAATAAAGGCCCAATGTACGACATTTGGGATGTCGAGAATTCAATGGTGATGACGTGGCTTGTTAAACTCTATGGAGGAAGAGATAAGTTCGAACTATATACGCTTCTCTACAGCAAATGAACTATGGGATGAAGTCACTGCCATGCATTCCGATTTGGGGAATCAATCCCAAATTTACGAGCTCAACTTGAAACTTGGTGAGGTTCGACAAGGTAGTGATACTGTCACCATATATTTTAATTTTTTAAAGCACATTTGGCAGGACTTGGATTTCTTCAATACATATGAGTGGAAAAACACAGAAGATTGCAAATATTATCAGAAAATGGTCGATGCTAACCGAGTCTTTAAGTTTCTTACTGGACTCAGTGTTGAGTATGATGAAATCCGTGGGAGGATCGTCGGTAGAAATCCACTCCTGTCTCTTAGTGAAGTTTTTTTTGAAGTTTGGCATGAAGAAACCCGAAGACTGGTTATGTTGGGCAAGAAAAAGAGTGGTGAAAGTGGACTATCTGAAAATATGGCGCTTGTTACTGCTGATGCTAATGCTGGTGGACGACATATTGCAGGTCAACGAAAAGCGGAAGAAAAGTTTCGTGTTTGGTGTGATCATTGCAATAAACCACGCCATACTCGGGACCTGTTGGGTGCTTCATGGCAAGCTAGCCAATTGGAAGCCAAGATCAAAGCGATCTCAACCTACTGTCCATGAAGTTGATGCAGGACCATTCAACAAAGAGCAACTTGATCAACTTCTGCGATTGCTAAAGCCTAATTTGTCCCCTGGTACACCCAATTGTTCATTAGCCTATTTAGGTAGAAATTTCTTTGCCCTCTCTAGCTCTTTTCAATCTGTTCCATGGATCATTGATTCAAGAGCATCTGATCATATGACTGGTTTATCGCATCTATTCAACTCGTATATTCTTTGTTCTGGTAGTGAAAAAATAAGAATAGCCGATGGTAATCTTTCACCTATTGTAGGTAAAGGTCTCATTAAACTCTCTGACAATATTGATCTTCAATCAGTACTCCATGTTCCTAAACTTGTCTGCAATCTTCTATCTGATAGTAAACTCTCCAAAGACTCTAATTGTCGTGTTATCTTTTTTGATTCCTATTGCATTTTTTAGGCCCAAAACTCGGGGAAGACGATTGGCAGTGCTAGAGAAATAAACAGGGTCTACTATTTGGATGGGGATGTCTTGCGTAATAGAAAAGCCCACGGCTTGAGTGGTATTAGTTCTACTTCTGTTTCTAATCAAATAATGCAATGGCATCTTAGGCTAGGCCATCATAGTTTTCCTTACTTGAAATATTTATTTCCTACGTTGTTTAAAGGAGTGGATCCTTCTATGTTTCAATGTGAGAGTTGTCATTTATCCAAAGATCATCGTGTTAAATTTCTTCCAAAACCCTATTGTCCTTCAAAACCATTATATTTGATACATAGTGATGTTTGGGCCCTTCTAAGGTCTCCACTTTGTCTGGCAAAAAGTGGTTTGTTACTTTTATCGATGACCATACTCGAGTTTGTTGGGTTTACTTGCAAAGAAATCAGATGTGCCTAGAACTTTCAAGGATTTTTTCCATCTAATTGAAGCTCAATTTAACACAAAAATCTGTATTCTTCGATCTGATAATGACACTGACTATTTTAATGAATCTTTAGGAGTTTTTTTAAAGGAAAAAGGAATTTTACATCAATCCTCTTGCCGTGAAACTCCCCAACAAAATGGTATTGCTAAACGAAAAAATCGACACCTACTAGAGGTTGCCAGGGCCATCATGTTTTCTATGAATGTCCCTAAATACCTCTGGGGTGATGCAATTTTAACCGTTTCCTATCTCATCAATCGTATGCCCACTCATGTTCTATAGTTTCAAACTCCCTTATTCTTTAAAACAACTCTTCCCTCTATGCCGAATATATTTTAAGTTACTCTTAAAAGTTTTTGGATGCACTTGCTTTGTTTATGTTCCTTAAATATTTCGTTCCAAATTGGATCCCACAGCTGCAAAATGTGTCTTTCTAGGTTATGCACCAAATAAAAAAGTGTACAAATGCTTTAATCCTGTCACCAAAAAAACTTATATTAGTATGGATGTTTCTTTCCTCGAAACTCAACCCTACTTTCCCAAAAATCATCTTCAGGGGGAGCATATTGAGAAAAAAGATAATTTTTTGCATTCTGGTGTTGAGGAGGATAATTCCTTAAAACTCTATAATACTCGTCCTACTATGATCGGTGCTCCTCTCCACTCTAATAAACAAGTCATGGATATAAATGTCCCAAACATTGTGGAACAGGGTGTGTCTGGTTCACAGGTGCCTAACATGATAGGATTGGAACCAGGGGGAGAATTACCACAAACGGATCAGAATATTCCAAAATCAGAGCTTCAGTTTTATACGAGAAGATAAACCCTGAAGAATACTATCAATCCAAATATTCTTCTAACTATTGAACAATCAACGTCTTCGAATGATGGGCTTTCCAATCGTACTTCTTCTTCTCATGGTAATTCTAAACTCACTCCGTTAGATTATTCTTCATTTGACTTGTCCGATCTTAATGTTCCTATTGCTACTAGGAAAGGAGTGAGATTTTGTACCAAACACCCAATTCCTAAATACCTGTCATACCAAAAATTGTCTAATTATCATAAGGCCTTTCTTTCAAATATTTCTAACCTACATGTCCCAAGAACAATTCAGGATGTCCTTGGTGACCCAGATTGGAAGTTAGCAGTCCAGGAGGAAATGAGTGCTCTTAGAAAGAATGGAACTTGGGAGATTGTGAACAAACTAGAAGGAAAAACAACAGTAAGTTGTAAGTGGGTATTTACTATAAAATGTAAGGTAAATGGGAGCATAGAAAGATACAAAGCAAGACTGGTTGCTAAAGGATTCACCCAAACATACGGCATCGACTATCAAGAAACATTTGCTCCAGTAGCTAAAATAAACTCCATTCGAGTTCTCCTCTCCCTTACAGCGAATTTTGATTGGCCACTCCACCAATTTGATGTAAAGAATGCCCTCCTAAATGGTGATTTGGGAGAATAAGTGTTTATGGATCTTCCACTAGGATTTGAGAAGAGCCTCAGTACAAACAAGGTATGTCGTTTAAAAAAATCCTTGTATGGTCTAAAACAGTCTCCGAGAGCATGGTTTGAAAGATTTGGAAAGACGGTAAAAAGCTATGGTTACATTTAGAGCCAAGCAGATCACACACTGTTCTTCAAGCATGCTAGTGACAGTAAGAAAATAATCTTAATTGTCTATGTGGATGATATAATAATGACTAGTGATAATAAGGGAGAGATTGAAGAGCTTAAGAGAAGATTAGCTCATGAGTTCGAGATCAAGAACTTGGGTCCTCTAAAGTACTTTCTTGGGATGGAATTTGCAAGATCTAAAGAGGGGATCTTTGTCAACCAACGTAAGTATATTCTATATTTACTCAATGAAACAGGAATGCTTGGGTGTAAGGTTGCTGAAACTCCTATTGAACTCAATTTAAAACTTCAACCTACCGAGGCTAAGAACGTGGTAGAAAGAGAGAAATATCAAAAACTTGTGGGTAGACTTATCTATCTATCCCATACTCGACCAGACATAGCCTTTGTTGTAAGTGTTGTAAGTCAATTTATGCATTCACCTGGTTCACAACATTTTGAAGCTACCTACAGAATTCTACGGTACTTAAAGGGAACCCCTGGGAAAGATCTAATTCTTAGAAAACGTGGACATCTTCATATAGAGGCTTATACAGATGCCGACTGGTAGGCAGTATAACTGACAGAAGATCTACATCAGGGTACTGCACTTTTGTCGAAGGTAATCTTGTTACTTGGAGGAGTAAGAAACAAAATGTGGTGGCCAGAAACAGTGCTGAAGCCGAATTTCGTGCAGTTGCCCATTGTATTTGTGAGGTCATGTGGATAAAGAGGCTTCTATCAGACCTGAGGGGCTCCACTTCCCTACCAACTAAAGTTTATTGTGATAATAAAGCTATAATCTCTATTGCTCATAATCCAGTTCTCCATGACAGGACGAAACATGTAGAAGTGGATAAACACTTTATTAAGGAAAAAATTGATAATGGAGTAATTTGTATGCCCTACATTTAAACAGTTGACCAAGTGACTGATATTCTTACAAAAGGATTACACAAAACTCAGTTTGAGAAACTTGTGAGCAACCTTACCATAGAAGATATCTTCAAGCCAGCTTGAGGGAGCGTGTAGAAATAGAAGTATTTTTGAATATAGAATAATCTTTGTATATCTTAGAAGTTATGTACATTCTGTGTATATTCTTCTTTCCTTTTTTGTTATTTTTCTTTTGTATTATTCTCTTCCTCTATAAAGAGAAAAGGGGGATTTACATGTAATCTTAAGAATTAGATAAATATATTTTTCTCAACCTTGTTTAGACTATAGTACCTCGAATATGCTCATAGAATATCATTCAGGGTACACAAACTAATTAGATATTAATGCAGTTCCCATTTGTGTCAAATTCACAAAGTTTGAACAGGAACATACCTATGGCTACTCGTTAACATGTCTATAAGCCGGTCTGGTCGTTCTTTGTGTTTGTTAGCATATACATTTATAGCAGCACCCAAAACCTACAAGCCCAAAAACAAGCATTTCAAACTTGTTGGTTTAACCAAGAGAAAATTAAAGACAGGTATATTTAATAACCATCAGGTCAATTAACTTCAGGAATTACTTAATACAAATGGGGAATATATTCAGTAATTAACTCCACAGTTCCCAAGAACCTGTGCTTCCTGCTTTTTTCATAAACAGAGTCTATTGTACTTAAAAATCATTACCTGGTCCCAATCATCATCATCAATTGTGCCTTTAATGTTTCTGAAAAATTCAGTCAATTGGCCACCCTTTTTCCTCTCAGCAAGTGATGCAGCAACACCAGCATATATGTCAACAGCTGAGAAATCAGTCAGAAACTTGGAATTTAAATTTCACCAAAACATGACATCCAAACCTTATTTAGTTGGACAAAATGTGTAAGATAACCAACGGTTACCAGGAAGATTGAGTTCATAGATCACTTGAAATGCCAAGTCAAAATTTTTCTCTACAAGAGTCTCTGCAATCTTACTCCTCCTCCTGCATTGCAACAAATACATTAGCATGTACAACTTAAATTGACGGACACAGAATGTCTTCATGGATGGCACCATAATTTTATTGTTTACATTCAATATAGAAGAGGAAGATTCTCTCCACTGGGCATGAAAATAAGTTTCATAAGTTGGGAAGGCAATATATTCTTTTTTTTTATCAAAGGGTAAATATGTATAAATGATCAAAGGAATGTACAAGTACTCTGGGCATACCCAGGAGACATGGAACCAAACAATTACAAAAAACCCATACCCAGGGAAGGCAATATATTCTTGATTGACTATTTTGCCACAATAGCACATACTTGGACTTGGTAGTCAATGTAAGTTACAAGAAGAAAAAGGTAAAAATAAAATCAATCAGGGTGACACAAACCTGAAAGTTTCAGGATCATTTGGATTTCCAAAAAGAGAGTATTTCCACTGTGGTCCATCGGTATCATTGAAAGATCTCACGACATCCACCTACAACATTTAAGAAAACCCCCAAGAAGCACACATAACATCAGACTCAAATTAGCATGATCATGAAAGACAAAAGATTTCTATGTCAAAAAAGGGGAGTTTGGACAAATTTAAGCCACTTCATTATCTGGGAGCACTTTAATTCCCACAGTCCATCAGCACCAGTCCATGAAAAATGCATATAGAAAAAGAGGTGTCAACTAATTCTTACAGTAAAATCCACCAAAGTGTAAAATTATCTAAAGGACAGGAATTTCTCCATTCGAGGTGATTACTTGTACAGGGTGTAATAAAATGTGTCTTCGCATTCCCTAAACAATTCTTCCACTTGCTTAGCGGCAGTGAGCTCTTTATGCCATGTTTTTGAAGCAGAGATATTCATGTTAGGTTTAATATTGATTATCTCAAAACAAATGACATACGTGACATACAAGAATTAAGGCAAGCAAAACAATATTTTGTTGTATCATATTTTTTGATATATGAGAAAAAGGGTTTGACGAAAAACCTATCTTAGAATGAAAAATCTTTTATGTTAATCTCATATTTCGAAATAAGCATTTTATATTTCAAAACATATATGAAAAGTTTTGGCGCGATTATTCAAATGTTTGAAAAATCTAAAGTTCATGCATCATGTTTTGAAACTTATATTCCATGTTTCGAAACATTGTTAAACCATGTTTCTGTTCTTATTTCGAAACTCTTTTGAATAGGTTTCAAATATTTTTCTAAGTATGCATGTTGTATTTAAAACATCTATAAGATTTAAGCATATGTTTCGAAACCTACATGACATATTTCGAAACCTCTGACTCTGTCAGCAAAACATTTAAAAACCAAGATGCTTTTGCTTTACATTTTTTATTTACATCCAAAAGCTTCTCAAAAGATTTTTTAAATTTAATCTCCATGCTCTGAGAATTCAAATTCAAATTCGAAAGTGGAGATCAATACAAAATCATAGTGGGCATAAGACTTTGTCTCCTACTCATGCTGTCTCTATGTGTAAGTCCAATTGTAAAGGTTGGATGTTTTGAGACATGTGATGTATGTTTCGAAACCATAGTGTAAAATTGTGTTGTTTCGAAACCAATAAGCTATGTTTCGAAACCTTCTTTTAAATCTTGTCTCTAACGGCTATAAAACAATTAAACTTCTATCTCTTAATATAAATAACAGGTGTTTGAAGACAAAACACACACATATCAGAATACATACACACAAGATACAAGAGACACGATACACAAGTGGTGAACAAAAGATTTTGATTGATCTTTCAAAAAAGATCAACATACATCGTGGTGTGTAAAGGAGAGGCAAGTCGAAAACAAGAAGTATCATATCGTTTAACTCTCCTCACCTCAAGCTAAGAGGTTTGTACAGCCATTGGTAAGACATTTCATTGCTGTTAATTCATTGGGTTGTAAAGATAAATTTTATTTATCTTGTTGATTGTTATAAGGTTTGAGTTGAGCCATAAAACTTAGTGTGTACAAGGTTTTAGGGTGAACCGTGGTAAAACCTTTGTTGTTGATCACTAGTGAAAGTAATTGGGTTTGAAAATCCTTCAAGTGGGAAGACTTGAAGGTAGTGGACTAGACTGGATGCCGAACCACTATAAATCTTGTGTGCACTCAATTTATTGGTTTGCTTGCTTACTACTTATTGCTCAAATTCCCTAACTACCCTTACTTTCTAGTTGTAAAAGCTAGTATAGGAGAGTAACTAACCGCACATATAGCGGTAGTTATAGGGCGGGAGTAATAAAGAGCAGGAAGCTCCTTTCATATTCAAATTGTAAGTGATCAGTATAAAAGGTTGATCGCTCACGGCAAACGCAGGAATAGATTGATTCCAATTTCAAACACTCTCATTCTCTCTAAAGTTCTCTTTCCCTCCCTCAAAATTCTCTCTCTCTTTCTCCCTCTCCGTCTATTCTCTCTCACATGAGTCCCTAAAAACCGAGAAGTCACCACTACCAGGCTGCACCTGACAACATACACCCTTATATTTCGAAACATAGTTCTCTGCCATAAATCGGTGTTTAAATTATCAAAAAATTTATACAAATCCCAATTCATCCCCCCTCTTGGGATATATTTGCCATCATTTGGAACTAATAGATTTTCCTTTTCAATATTTTAATTAAAAAAAAATTCAGTGGTAAAAGAAAATAAAGCAAGCAGAAACATGCAGGAATGAAAAAGAGGAGGAGAAAGAAAGGGATCTATAGCTAGAAAATTAATCACTATGGCATCACAATAATGTAGGTGTAGAACAAGTCAATAAAACAAGATGAACCCCACTACATAAGGGCATATAAGGCATCACAAACAAACAATAAAACCAAAAAGTGTGTATGTAGGTCTAGTTGGGTAGAGTAGAAAGCAGAGATCCAACATTCACGACTTCTACTCTTTTGGCTAGTGAAGGACCACACACATGGACACAGGCGCAAACTGTTATCTTTGAATAATGGCATAAACACAAAAACACATATAGAGGGGTTAAGAAAAAGAAAAGGGGGGGGGGGAAGGGGAATAATTAGCCATCTGGGTAAGAAACCACGATTTATCTTGAAGTACTTCATAAAAAGGATAACCTGAATTGCAACCCGAGCAGAAAGTTTGACAAGTCCTTCTTCAGTAAGCTTTTCTCGAATGCCCTTAGTGACAAGTCTATTAGAATCCCCTGCTTTATATCGTGCTGACAATCCTTCCTCAAAATGTATCTGCGCTACAAGGAAGATAATTAGAAGAAAATTCACACAAGTTCAATTTATAACATGCTGGCAATCCTTTTCTTGTTAAGGGAAGATTTAGTTCTCCTCCAAACAAGAACAATATTAATTTGTCCAAGCAATAATTAAAAGATGGGGGATCACCATTCTTGCCTATAAAAGATGGGTCACCACCATTCTTGCATATATATATATGCATGTTCATTCTTTGTATTTGCGTGAATTAGATTTCTTTTCCAAAGTTGTGAGTTTTAATGAAGTGCCATCCACAACATGTTCTCACCAGAAAATGAACTTGCCTGGGCAAACCAGAGGGCTTTTTACTGAAGGATATTTAGTAAAGTTGGCCTAACTAATCATTTGCTAACTGGTTCACAAATTTCCTATCGCTCACTAAAATATGTTACTTTGCCTGTAATATTAATCCTAACAAGCCCCAGGACAGTTCTCAAAAATTAGAACTATAACTCAAAAAACAATTTGGGGGTGTTAGAAAAGACTTAAAAAGAGAGACCACTTTTTTCTATAAAGTAAGAAAAACACTGCATACTGACTTCTGAAAAAATGCTAGTAGATATGACAAAAGACTTTATAGCTTCTCGACTCAGATGCCTACACAAGAAAATTGGGTTCCTGACTCAAAAATGTGCTTACTGAACCCCACTGGTGTGACATTAGGGTAAATATCTGGATTCAGGCTCTGTACATCTCTGAAGTGAGTGCACAGAGGCATTAAGCACTCCAATAGTGATGGAGGAATATGGTGCAATTTTGGCTGTTGGCACCATAGACCATTGTCAAGCATTTGCATATCCAAAATACGAATACTAAAAGAATCCATTGTGACCCAAAGATAAGTTAAGAGAAAAGATAGTCCGGCTCTTAGATTTTAGTTGTCCCATCAAAGATTGAGGAACGAGTCCTTCAAAAAGCCTAATTCTCTTCTAAAAGAGGTTTCTAAAATTCACTGGGAGAACCAGTTAGTCAATGTTCATCATTTTATAGCAGTGAGAAAGCTCTTTTAGAATCTCAAGAAGTGGTGTTGACTATCTTCAAGCTTGTCATCTCCCCAGGATATGTTCAAGATTATGTTTAGTCTTAAATTTATTGTGTTTACTCCTAAGAGTGACTGCTGAAACTGCTATGAACAGAGGAAACTGGAATCTGAGGATCCTAACTCATATTGGGTGGCCTTTTAGAGCAATGATTTATTCAAAATGAAGAATTCTAAATGAAATCTATGTTTAAATTCAGGCAAAGCACATTCCTGCCTACATAAACCCTGAATTGACTTACCTTTGCATTTTCCAAATGCTTTATAGCTTCATCTTGTGAGGAAGAGTTCATGAATAACTGAATACAACAAAGACCAGCAGCCACATGGTCCTTTTTGATCACCTGAATCATCATGCCAGCATTAAATTAATGACCTCATGAGTAAGCAGAATAAGAAGAGTAAAGCTTAGCTGAACAAGAAATAGGTACTTCTGTAAGAACTGCCATAGAGATGTGCATAATAAAGTTCAGAGAGAGAAGATAAAGTGTATTCCTTCATCTAAAGAAGATAAAGAGTATCCCAGACATTTTCAAGGCAGCTAAGGAAAGGTGACAAAAAAATAGTAAAAGCAATAAAATGAGTGACCTCATCAGAAAACATCTTATTAGCTACCCAGTCATAAGTGCCAAAAAAAAAAGGCATCATAATAGCACAACCAATGCTTGCAAAATAGAAGAGAAGACATTGAAATCAAGCTACACCAGTACTGCATGTGGTAAGGCAGCTTAATACGTCAGGTTTCAAGGATTTAATAGATCAAGCTTAGATGTCATAGATACTCTCTCTCTCTGGATGATTGATACAAGAAAAGGGCCATTAGATTTTTGCCTCTGATGCCTCTGACACTAAAATGATGCGTCAAGGTTTGAAGGTCAAAGGAAATAATACAATATAAGAATTGAGGATTACCTCCTCAGATAGAAAGGAATAAAATATTTTGGCTCATAGTTTTCACCACAGGAATATAATATGTCATTGCACGAAAAGACAGCTTAGAGCATTCTTTCAAATCCTCTGAAATGAAAACTACTGCTATTGTGCCGGGAAACTAATTGTAACCTAACTGAGGAGGATTCCAGGAGTTAGCTAGCTTGTAATTCTGAGATGTACCTTGCTTCTTAATAGTTTTGCGATCTTTGTGTAAATTCTACCCTTCATATGCTTTTCTTTATATATATTGTTATCATTGGGGTAAAAAAATAAAAAGGTATCTTCTACCAGACCACCCACCAAGAATGAAAAGTACTTAAATGTGTAAGGTGGGAGGTAGATGACATGTAACAACCTACTAAGTTGGTCTGTTTAGCACATTATGAACTGGAAATTTGCATAGAAAAGAACGAAAAAAATGACCTTCCAAGGAGAACTGTAATTTAGTCAAACTCTACCAGTCACTTTGCCTGAAATTGATGTTTTCAAACATCACTAATCGGGATCTAGGTGTGACAAACAGAAAACCTCGAAAACTAAATATGAAACTCTGACAGGTAAAGCATCAAGATATGAGTGCTTGTCTCATTCATTTTAATATTGTTTTTTCTAACAATAAGAAAAAAAGCATTCTGTAAAGAAAGAAGAAAGAAAAGAAGAGAAAATAGAGAGAAAATTTTAGGGTAAAGACTGAATCTCAATGATACAATGAGACTTGTTGAGTTTATATATTACTCAACAGAATCTCTAACAAACTAACTAGCCACAAAAGCAACAGAGAATAAACTCTGCCTACTGCTAGTAGTAAAATACATCACCTTCTTTCCTATCTACCTTATCTTATACATGCACAGCATGAAGCAGATCTATCCTTAACTTTCCCCCTCAAATGACAACCAGTTCCCTGTGCTCAGGTATGTCATTCTGCTTAGTAACTTGGAGCAGGTAGAACCCTTGTGTATCTTCATAGTAAAATGGTGGACAACTCCTGAGTATGTTGAATAGATGGATTTGGCCCTGAGTGTTTTGTTCCAGTAAGGATCTTGGGGTTGGCTGCACCACGATGAACCTTGGAGATCACAGCCAGTTTCATTCCTCTAGTCCTAGTTTTTACTGGGTACATTCTGTCATTTTTCTAGTGGCTCTATCCTTGGCCTCCTTGTTCTGAGTGCTTGATCCAGAAGATTTTTGTTGGGTTTTAAAGATCTATTATGGCTCATCTCATCTCCAGTCTTTTGCCTCTCTTTAGATGTGATTAGAGCAGTGTTTCTCTTCAGAAGTTTTTTAGCTAGTTGTAGTTGTGGTTTGTTGTTTAGTATTTTATTTCATGTTTTGTTGATCCCACCTCAAATTTGTTGGGATCCAGAGAGTAGTGGTAGTTTCTTGATGTCGTTTTGGTCTAGGGTATGCCCTGGTTTGCTATTGTAGATGCTTTTGGCACTTTTTTCGTCTTTAATACAATTCTCATTTATAGAAAAAAAAAAAAAAAACTTCTTCTTTCAAAACAAACTGAGGAGAAGTCTTCAAATACAATTTTGTACACATAAAAATTGATCACTAGGTAAACCCTTTGTAAAAATATTAGCTGTCTAATGCTCAGAGGGTAGATGTCTAATATCTACATCACCATTCTCCACCTTTTCTCTGACAAAATGAATGTCTATCTCAATATGGTTAGTTCGAGAATGAAACACAGGATTTTTTCTGATGCTTTTAGCTGCTGTTTTCTCACACCAAAGAACTGGTGAACCAGAGAAAGAATAGCCAAGCTCAATAAATAATGATTTCAACCATATATCCCTGTAACACCTTGAGCTAATACTCTGTATTTAGCTTCTCCAACTGATTTGTCACCACAGACTATTTCTTTGAACTCCAAATAAGCAAATTATTACCCAGATAAACACAGTCCACTGGTGGACTTCATAGAAACTTTACAACCAGGATGATAAGCATCTGTAAACACAATAGCGAAAGTGGGTGAAGGAGTAAAGACTAAACCCAAACCAATTGTACCTTTAAGATACCTTAGAAGTCTTTTATAGGCCTGACAATGTTGTTGTTTTGGAGCTACAAGAAACTGACTAAGCTTGTCACCATAAAAGCAATGTCTAGCCTAGTATAGGTTAGATATTGAAGTGAACCAATCAACTCTCTATATAGGGAAGGATTGAGAAAAAGATCACCTTCATCAGTAAACTGAGTACATACCATAAAAGGTGTTGGACAAGGTTTACAATGTTCCATTCCAGCTTTGTGTAGCAAATAAGTGGTGTATTTTGACTGACTAAGATATAAGTCTGTAGAATTACGATAAGCTTCAAAATCCAAGCAGTTGACCAAACCAAGGGTTTGTACAGAAAAAGAGGTATCCAAATCATGAATAAAGGACTAAAGCAGTTTGGGATTTGACCCTATAATTAGGATATCAATTACATACACCAGAACAAACAAAACTTCTTACTGCATTCTTTTGATGAACAAAGAAGCATCAAACACTGCATTGAGAAAAACCCAAGACTTAAGAGCTGCCTTTAATTTAGTACATCAAGCTTTGGGGGCTTGTTTTAGACCATAGAGTGACTTTTTAAGCTTACACACATAAGCAGGACAGGTAGGATCTTCAAAACTCTCAGGTTGTGACATATAAACTTCCTCTGTCAAATCTCCATTATTAACATCAATTTGTTGGGTGTCCCAACCAAAAGTGACTGCTAAAAAAATAAGGACTCCAATAGTTGGAGCCTTAATAACCAGACTAAAAGTTTCAAAGTCTATACCAAGGGTTTGATGGAAATCCTTAGCCACCAACCAAGCCTTATACTTCAAAACAGTTCCATCAGGGTTATATTTTATCTTAAATACCCATTTACAGCCAATCAAATTCATGTCAGATCATTATTCTGTAAGGCAGCAAACTCTTCTTGCATAGCCTTCAGCCACCTAGGGTCTGATAAAGCAGCTTTAACTGAACAGGGTTCTAGTTCATTCACGAAGGTAATTGGTGAAAAAAATGAAGGTCGAGGAACAAAAGTAGATAAGAGTTTCTTGCTTTTTGAATGGGTAACCATAGGATGAACAGAATGAGTTGGTCTAGGATGATGAGTAGCCTGAGATTGTACTGTAGGTTGAGATGAAGAAGGAAATATACTCTGTGACTGCTAAGGAGAGGTAAAAACATCTTGATGAGTAGGAAAAGTATCAGGAGACTGTGCTACAGATGAATAAGGAGGAAAAAAAGACTGAAGGCAAGAAATAGGCAAACTAGAAACAGAAACAAAAACAGTAGAAACAGGAGAAGGGGAAAATAGAACTTTATAGGGAAAATCAGACACATTAAAAAGAACATGTCTAGAAAAATAAACTTTCCCTAAAGGATGTAGACACTTATACCCAGCATGTATAGGACTATATCCAATGAAAACACACTTAAAAGATTGAAAATTAAACTTATGATGATTATAAGGTCTTAGTTAAGGAAAGCAAGCACAGCCAAAGGGCTGAAGAGAAGAATAATCTGGTTTCTTATGATAAAGTAGCTCAAAAGGAAACAAAAACCATAGAGTTGGAGGTAATAGGTTGCTAAGAAAAACTACAGTCTAAAATGCTTCCACCCAAAATTTTAAGGGCATATAGCAAGTAAGGTTAGACCATTTCAGTAGTGTATGCTTTCTCTCTGCAACAACATTTTATTGATGAGTATGAGGTCAAGAAAGCTTAGGTTGAATACCATGCTGCTGAAAATAAGGAAGAAACACCTTAAATTCACCACCATCATCAGACTGGAAGGATTTGAGTTTAGTGTTATACTGCAGTTCAGCAAGTTTATGGAATCTAATAAAGGCAGCAAGAGCATCAGATTTTAATTTTAAAGGATATATCAAGGTATATCTGGTATTAGCATCAACAAAGATAATATAGCATCTACATGTTTCAGTAGAGAGATGAGGAGCTGGTCCCCAGAGATCAGAATAGACAAGCTCAAGAGACTGTGTTTGGCTTTAATTTCACAATCATTAAAAGGAAACTGATGTGATTTGCCAAACTTACAAGAATCACAAAAAGAAAGAGATGAGCGTGAACAAGAAAAAATAATTTTGTTCAATATTATCCAAAATACCATTCATTTTGTTCAATATCATCCAAAGCACCGAAAAACTTGGATGACCAAGCTTTGTGTGTGAGATATCACATACAGTTTTGTTTGGGCCTGTACTAGCAGTAAAAGATCTAGCACTACAAGTCTTTAAGCCAGACCTCAACTGTGTAGAAAGAGGCTGTGAGCCTGAATACAATTGTGAAAACAAATAAGAGCCTTCAGTAGTAGAAACTGAAGTTGAGGTCGAATAATAAACTGGAGCAGAACATGAAAAATACGATGAAGAACAGAACACGAAAAATATGATGAATTTCTAGAAGAGGCAGGTGCAGGTGCCAGTTGATAAAGTCCATTTCTAAGCTGGCCTTGGAGTAGCACATTTCCTGTTTCCTTGTCCTTTTTCAAACAAGAATCGACATGAAACTCAGCAACAACATTATTTTATTTTGTAAGTTTAGAAACACTAATTAAGTTCTTAGTCATTGCTGGAACATATAGAGCATTAGGTAAAGAAAGAGGTCTAGTTTTTATTGGTAAATGACTGAAACCGATATGTTTGATGGGTAGCTTCTTACCATTTCCAACTGCAACTTTTTCAGTGCCTTGATACTGAGAATGGAGAGTTAGATTGTTGAGATTTGAAGTGATATGATTTGTTGCTCCAAAGTCAACAAACCATGATGACTCATTTAGGGTTTCAGGAGAGGCAAATTAGGCTTCAGGTGTGTTAGAAAATTGTGAACATTGAACTGAACCTATCTCAGGTAAAGATACTTCAGTCGGACCACTAGCAGCTGCTAACTAAGCTTTCTGATCAATATGAATGGCAGATTTATCAGAACCAGTAAAATTTGGACGTTGAAAATTTCTATCAAGCTGATTGAAAACATCTATCAGCACAATGACCTGGTTTACCACACAACTGACAGTAAAATTTTCTTGAGCCAAATCAACCTCTTCCTCTACTCCTCTATTGTTAAATCCACCTCTTGTATTGTTGTTTCCATTTTGTGAAAAATTAGAAGCAACATTAACTGAAATATTTCCATCGAAGGAATTAACCAAATTATGTATACTTAATCTCTGTTCATGCATAATTAGCAGATATTGAACTTTTTCAAGATTTATCTAATCCATTTGATGTGTGATGAGAGAGACAACAGTCTCATGATCAGAATCTAAACCACTAACAAAAGCCAGAAGCAGATCTTTATCAGATATAGGCTCACCAATCACAATAAGAGCATGTCCAATTGTCTTAATCTTCAAAATATACTCATTTACTATCATAGAACCTTTCTTAGTTGACCTAAGTTATTGTTTTAGCTGAAAAGACTTCGCTATAGTCTGACGTGAGCATAAAATTTCAAGAACATACCATAGTTCTGATGAAGACTCACAATGTATAACTAGAGCTAGCACTTCTTTGCTGATTGTTGAAAACAACCAGCGTAAAAGTAATTGATTTGACCTAAGCCATGCAAGATATTCTTCATTAACTTTCTATCAATCTGGATTACCAGGATCTGAATCTGGAACATACTTCGGAGGAGATTCTCCAATTTTGCGATGAATTGAATTAGGTTAAAAGCTCTAACTGTGGCAATAAGTTGAGCCTTCCAAGAGAAATAGTTATGTGTCTCCAATTTTATTGGATTATAGTTCAATGCTTTAGCAATTGAGGAAAAATCAAATTGTGACTATGAAACAATGGAATTTGAGTGAAGATTTTGAGATGTTGAACTCAAGGATTGGTCCTGGTTTCTCACCATTGATGTTGATCTTTGGCTCTAATACCCTGTAAAGAAAGAAGAAGAAAGAAAAGAGAAAATAGAGAGAAAATTTTAGGATAAAAGACTGAATCTCAACGATACAACAAGACTTGTTGAGTTTATATATTAGTCAACAGAATCTCTAACAAACTAACTTGCCAGTTGCCACATAAGCAACTGAGAATAAATTCTGTCTACTGGTAACAGTAAAATACACCATCTTCTTTCCTATCCACCTTCTCTAATACATGCACAGCATGAAGCAGATCTATCCTTAACACATTCTCTAAAGGACCCGAGCTCCAGAAATTTCAGACGAGAACCTTAGATAGTAATAAATGGCCATCTTCTTCTTTCCTCTCCACCTTCTCTTGTACGTTCACAGTATGAAGCAGATCTATCCTTAACACATTCTCTAAAAGACCGAATTCCAGAAATTTCAGACAAGAGAACCTTAGATAGTAATAAATGGCTGGAAACATTGACCATCAACTTTGATTGCTACTCAAAATCAAATTTGACTTATAGAATGCCACAGGTAAAGGAAAACCAGGGAACAAAATACCACAAACAAATATAGAAGACAATGACAAGAAAACATGGAAGCGATACTTCAAAAATATTGCATTTACAATAAGGTACTTGAAAACCAATATGGTTCTATGCCCAGTAGGTTAACATTGGAAGCTATCTATTTACTGAGACACTTAACAGGAAGGTCCAGGGATAAACAAAAAGATATGCATATGGCATTTATAAACTTGGAAAAAGCCTATGTTGTTCTTCTTAGAGAAGTCTTGTGGAGTGTTGGAAAACAAAGGAGTTTAGATTGCTTATATACAAGCTATTAAGAACAATTATCGTCAAACAGTAATGTGTGAAAAGACTTGTGTAAGAGATACCGAAGCTTCCAAATTTCAACTAGATTTGATCAAGGATCTGCTTTGAGCCCATACTTCTTTGTCTTGTGATGGATGCACTCACAAAGCACATCTAAGAAGAAGTGCCTTGTTGTTTGTTATTTGTAGACAATATTGTCTTGATGGATGAGACCAAAAAAGCAAGTTATCCCCCCCAAAAATAGTGCATATAATGATATTGAGAAACTTGGAGATCAAGTTATCCCCCAAAAGGTAATTTCTATGTCTTAGAATTAATCATTCAGAAATAAAGGGAGATGACCATTTGGTCTAGTACTATCCATCAGAGATATTTTATTGTTATTGTTTAGAAAAGTACAAGGAAGGTGAGCCTTAGTAGCAATAATAAGGTTGCTTCTTTGTGACCGAAGGTCATGGTTTTGATTTATGGAAATAGCCTCTTTGGGATTACCGCCCTTGCTTGTCCCCCACCGCTTGTGCCCTCGATTTCGGCAGAGGAGATAAATTGCAAGCGGGCTTTTGGCTCTTTCCTAGGTTGAGTATCGAACTACCTACTGGTACTAATTCCAGAATATCACTTGTCCGCCACTTGACCTATGTCCTGGGGGCGAAATAGCCTCTTTGCATACAGAGAGAGAGGTTATGTATAAATACGATTCTCCCCCTATCCCCCTACCCTTGAAAAGTGAGGAGCTATGTGCACTAGGGATGCCCTTTAGTTAGAAATCTACAGGAAAGTAAGTAATTCCCCAAATGAGAACACTGAAGATACAATTAAGAATGTCCCCCAAAAAATTTCTCTACACAACCACCAAATGAATAGTCTGTGCATGTGCGTGTGTGAGAGAGAGAGAGAGAGAGAAGAGAGGGCCATGGTGAGACTGAGATTCCAATTTAGTACCTGAAATCGGTATAAATAATTGAAATGCTTATGTGATTCACAATAGAGACAAATACGGGCAAGTGCTGCAACTGTGTATTGGTTAACTACATCTTCTGGTGCTGCAGTTGACATTCTTGTTGATAGTACTTCTTCCAAAATAGGCACAACACTATGAGCAATACACAAATCAAACAAATCATCAACGGTTCCATAATCGGTTGCTAGCGGATCTGGTCTTTGAGGGGAAGAAGAAGAAGTAACCACACCCATGCTTGATGGTTGGGGAGGTGGGGGAACAGCATTCGGCGGAAATAATAGAAGACAAGCATCCTTGTAGTGACCATGCCTAAACATAAAACCAAGCAAATGCTGGCGTGCATACTGCAATGAAGAATACATAACATCAGAGACTGCTATGAAAAAAATCCTGCAAATATTTTTACCAACTGCTGCAAAGAACAGAAAAATAAAATAAAATTTACATCAAACTCTTAAGGCAGCCAGCACAATTCAAAAAGGACAAAAAACACACAGCGTCAAACGCTGGTGATTAGAAAATCCCCTGAGAATGTTCTATAATCATTAAACTTGATAGAATTTGAGCAGGAAAAACCGTGAATATTATTTCAAGAATAAGACTCAATATATACAGCCTTTGGAGAGTCAACAAACCACTTCCTTGAAAATAGGACACTAACTTAACTACCTAATCTGAAACAAGGATAAGAGGATAGAGATAAGAGACTAAGTCTACTAATGGATCAGCTTTGACCATAACCTCCTATTCAAAGATAAGACAAGAAAAAATAAGAACAACCAGATAAAACAAAATAAACCACTTATCTCTCGACAAAACTCTCTGTAAGTTTGTTGTTTTAGGCAGGTTGACGCCAGAATCAGTGGTTCAACTATATGGTTGCTGGCAAGGTGGCTGTAGCAGGATGAGGGCTAAACAAGTTGTAGATACCAACATCTTTGGCAGAAACAGTGATTTCGAGGGAGAGAAATAAACAATTTTAAGAAGATGAGGTGATAATACATGAGCATCTTTACCTAATAGGTTTCTGTTTTGGCTTACACAAATAACCTCACTAATCCTCTGACTGAGATTTTGTAAAACAGTCTCAACTTTGTTGAAGGTTTCACTGATTTTGTGTACTTCACCCCCCCTCCCCAAAGCATGTTTTATTAATTTACTCATTAAAACTGAAAGATGGATAAAAAAAATTTCTTTTGACTTACAGCTGAGAGTACTTTGATAATATGATTGACCCCAAACACATCACTCATAGAAGCTCCCTGTCAGGAACCTAGGATGTATAATAGCTTACGGTAGGGTTGAGTGTAGGATGTATAATAGCTTAATGTAGGGTTGAGTGTAGCAGATTATCCCTCAGGAGGAGTAGTTAATTATGTTAAGTTGTTAGTGGCAGTTATTTTGCTTCTTGTTTTTTCTGTTAAGCTGTTGAAGTAGCTATATAAAGCTACTAGGGTTGTTGTATATGAATATCCAGAAATATTCCAATTGAATCTACTCAATTTCTCTCTCCAAACTCTCTCTCCCACTCGTATCTGTCTCTTTCTCTCCCTCAACTCCTCTTCCTCTCTTTCTTCCTTCTGATTCTTCCTTATTCTCCCTCTCAATCTCCCTGTTCCTTCTGCCTCTTTCTGTTTTCCCCTCTCTTTCTTTAATTCTGCCCTAATTCTTCCTAAAATTGGCCCTAATTCTCTGCTGAAACCCTAGGAAAACCCTATCATGACACTTGCTGAAACTAAAATAGGAAAATATCAGTATGCTAAGAGCCAGACAACTGAGTTAATACACATACAGGTCAATGAGTGTTACACCTATGTTTGATTTTGAATACTATCAAAACTATTGAACAAAAAATTCTTGCTGTAAGTTCTTTCAAAACCAATGAAAAATTTGTTTTAAGTTCATGGCTTAAAATGGTTTTTGAAAATTCTTCATGGTTTTTGAACTACCCTGTTTTGCACACTCTCAGTTGTTTTCTTCTGCAAATAAGTAATTTTCCAAATGTTCCAAAACATTTAATGCCATATTTCAAAATTTTCTAAATACATTTCAAAACATTAGTCTAAACCAAACAAATTCACTCTCAGTTTCACTTCATTGTAAACACGACTTTCAAAACATTTATCAAAGTTTTGAAACATTTGTTCTGGAAATTTAAAAGTTACAAAACATTATAGAAAGTTCTCAAACCTTTTTAAGCGCCATATCTAACAGTTATATGCTTGATTTAAGTAGAAATCGCTCAACCCTCCATTGTGACACCTATAATCTCAAGTGGCAATCCCAAGGCCTATAAAGAGACAACCTAGAAGAAGGAAAAAACCTACCCAATTGCACACAGATTCAAGAAACTTTCACAAGCTTTCAAGAACTTCGACTTTCACTGCTAGCTTTCTTCTTGTTATCATTGCTAATTTTTGTATTCAATCTGACCGACAAAGTAGTTTATGATTGAGATGATTCAATTACAGGTCTGACCTATTGAGAGGTCACTTGTTCTAGTTCGATAGATTGTTTGGAGATGCATCAAAATTAGTTTTACTATTGTAAAGGTTTTGTATTGACTAGTGAGCCTAGAAAACTACAAGGTTTTGTGGTGAACCTTTGGAAACCACTGGTTGTCAGCCTAAAAACCTCTGATTTGTGATAGAAAATCTCCAGAGGTTAGCAAGAGAGGTTGACATAGGATTGGGTATAGCTGAACCACTATAAATCTCTTGTGTGCTGCATTTTGTAGTTACAGTTTAATTTATTTCTGCACAACTCTTAAAATATAACTTGAAATGGAAATTTTAAAAACACCTATCAAAATGTGATTCTAACAAGAGAGAGTTCTCTCGTAATTCAGTGAGAATTGTGTGGGAACTGGTAGATTAGAAGGGAAGAAAGAATTGAGGGAGAGAAATAGAGAGAAAGAGAGAGAGAGAGAAGATGAGAGGGAAATTGAATCAATTGAATTCCCAAAAGATACTTATCCTGGTGGCGAAGGTTGGCTATATACTTACCAAGCCATGGACCCAATATTTGGCTTACATTTGAATTGAATCCATGTGCTGTAACTGCCTATCTATTCCTTATTACAATAGTACCCCTTACCCTTCTATCTTAGTAATCTCCTTATTTACATTATAGTCCTGTGACAACACCCAATTCAACCCCCCTTTTGGTTTTTCTTGCCATCTAACTATAACCATGAGGGTGCACATATGAAAACAGAACTCGGAACCCAACTCCAGAATTCATAGCACATTAGATTCGGAAAAGCTCTTACTTCTTGTAAATAATTGACGCATTCAGTGTATCTAACACTGTCCAGATTGCTTTTGGGTCCATCTTCAAAATCTGAACTATGCAAGGGATTATCACTGGCAGATTCTTGAGATCGCCTGGACCTCTCTGATCGTGGAAATGTTGATGGCATGTAAAGAACATTGAGATATGAATCAGCAGAAAGAGAATCATCCAAAATTGCGGGTGCACTTTTAGCCAAATGCTTATACCTGCAGAATATAATTAAAAATGAAAGAACATATGCAAGTGTAAGCTGTGTGCGGCTCAAAGGATTAATCCCACTATAAAGGCTCTGGTGCAAAATTCTAAACGTATGAGTAGTTACCATTATCTTTTCCTTTACACAAGAAAGAACAAAAAGGATAGGATCTATGCAAATTCCAAAAACTACAACAACAACAACAACAGAAAGAACAACTACAATCCCAAGCCTTAATCCCATTAGGCGCGGTTAGCTACATGAATTATAGATTTCCAGCAATCTCGATCACGCAAATTCCAAAGAAAATAATATAAAATAAATTATCTATCATGGACAAAGGACATTATGACATTTAAAAAGCTTGATAGAAATTATTCAAAAATGGTTATAAAGCCTTAGCTCTCTAAACTTTAACGAATGTTGCATTAATTCTCAAAGAGGTAATCAGCATGGTGTAATTATCCTACCATGGATATGACAGGTTCAAAGACTAGTTGTAAAACCCATCAGTGTGTACAACATTAAGAAGTAGCAACATTATCACTATACCATCATCCTACTCTGATGAGGAACTAGGAAACATTTTAGCATACTTGACCATTTTCTTTTCAATATTTAATTGAACATAATATCTTGATGAACATCAAATCTTTGATGAAAATACATTTCCCACTAGGTCTGAAGCCAATCAAAATAACCAGTAACATGTAAACCCAGAGACAACCTTGTCTGAGTTTTAGTATGATGATGTTTATACATATACACAGCCCAAAGCCCATTTTGAGCCCGTTATCTCTCCTATATATATATAGAACATTTCTGTATGTATTTGGTATTAAGAGAGAGTTAAGGGATAAATCATTGTACTAAAAAATAATTCCATCTTAGTGGATTCAAGATTCTGCATCCCGTGGACGTAAGCTTATGCTAAACCACGTAAATCTCTCATGTTCTTATTCTTCTCTTCAATTCATACACATATATACATATATACATAGAGAATTTTGGATTAAAATCATCACATATACGCATGCAGATACATGGTTTGCGGGCTGGTCAGAGCCGAGGATCACTCAAGAGCAGTGAGAAAAGAGCCAAAACATCCACAGAAGGACAGACAGAAGTATTGCTCCATTGAATGAGAGGCATGTTCATTCATGGAGGTAAATGGCCACTAGACTAGTTATAGAGGTCAAACCATGGAGGCTAGTCCTCTCACATGCCAAGGACCTCTTGGCAGCAGGCATGATGGCAAATTCTAGATCATCTACCACCCATCCACGGGATAAATTCAACTAGTAGAGGCAGTACCAGTATCAAATGTGTCCTCTGACAGTTGCCTCCAAACGGAGAGACTCAAAACTATCAGAGCTTAGCTCCCTCAAGAGAGCATGAAATGAGTTATCTTGACAAACTCCTACCTCTAGCCACCAGGCCGTAACACCCTAGTGGTCCCTTGGGCTTTGTCCCAGACCCATGGAGGTGTTGGAGAACTGGTAGTGAGAATTGTTGGGGCATGATGGCTTTGATGTAGAGGTGCCAACACACAGAAAATTGCTTAGAACCAAAGGGTTCCCATTGTAATTTGAATAGAATCAAGTAAAAATGAAATCAGAAAATAACGAGAGAGAGAGAGAGAGAGAGGAACAAGAGTGAAGGAGAGCTTTCTGAAAAATGCCTCGTTCCAATGAATGTTATTGATAGGTGAACCTCCTATTTATACAACTGATCTATTACTTTAATAACATCTTAAAACATAACACAACCAACTACAAGAGACAACAACTACTAAACAAATACAATACTACTAATCAGCAGCTCAAAGACTTCAAACAGTCTTAATAGCTTCAACATTCCCCCTCAAAATAGACTACCCAATAGCAGTAGAACTCAACTGCTGGAACTCAATTGCTTAGCCTCATCTGAACTTGAGTCTGTTGTTATAGAAGTATGAACAGGAGACCACCTTAGCCCAAGTTTATTACACAGAAAAGAAAATCTGTCCCTTGGCAATCCTTTAGTGAAAATATCTGCTATTTGATGCAATGTAGGAACATATCTAATCTCAACATCACCATTTTCCACCTCGTCTCGAACAAAATGAACATCTATCTCAATATGCTTTGTACGAGAGTGAAATACAGGATTTTCTGCTATGCTTTTGGCAGCTAGATTATCACACCACAAAACAGGAGTATGAGACAAAGAGTAGCCCAGTTCACTGAAGAGAGATTTTAACCACATAATTTCAGTTACACCTTGTGCCAAAGCCCGATATTCAGCTTCTCCCACTGAGTGAGCAACTACAGACTGTTTCCTTGAGCTCCATACCAACAAATCTGAACCAAGGAACACACAAATACCACTTGTGGACTTTCTAGTTACCTTGCAGCCAGCATAGTCTGCATCGGTATAAATAGTCAAGACTAAATCAGAAACATTAGATGTAAACAACAGTCCCAAGCCAATAGTACCTTTCAAGTAACAAAGTAAACGTTTACAAGCTGTCAAATGTTGTATTTTAGGAGCAGACAGAAACTGACTTAGCTTATTTACCACAAATGAGATATCTGGCCGGGTATAGGTAAGGTACTAAAGAGACCGTATTATGGTTCTGTATAGTGAAGGATCTAAGAAGTTATCACCCTCATCAGTAAAAGATAATCCCACATTCACTGGCGTGTCACATGCCTTACAATCACACATACCAGCTTTGTGCAACTAGTCCATTACATACTTGGATTGGGTGAGATACAATCCAGTTTTGTCTCTAAAAGCTTCAAACCCTAGGAAGTAATTAATTGAACCCAAGGTTTTGAGAGCAAAATAAGTGTCCAAATCATGTATACAGGCTTTAAGAGCTGAGGGATCAGATCTTGTGATAAGTATATCATCCATATACACTAGAAGGAACAACACAGCCTGAGAAGTTCGTTTAATGAATAAGGATGCATCTAAAACAGATCGAACAAAACCCCAACCTTGTAAAGCTTGGCGCAGCTTGGTATACCAAGCTCTTGGAGCTTGTTTTAGTCCATAAAGGAACTTTTTAAGTTTGCAAACATAAGAAAGAAATTGAGAATCTGTAAACCCTTATGGCTGTGTCATATACACATCTTCGGTTAGATCTCCATTTAAGAAGGCATTGTTAACATCAACTTGTTGTATATCCCAACCAAATTTTACAGCCAAAGAGAAAAGAACTCTTATAGTTGGAGCCTTGACAATGGGACTGAAAGTCTCTCCATAATCTATACCCGGTGTTTGCAAGAAACCCTTAGCTACCAAACGAGCTTTATGTTTGAGGACAGACCCATCGGATTTATATTTGATACGAAACACCCATTTACATCCAATAAGATTCATATCCGAAGAGAGGGGAACCAAATCCCAAGTATGATTATTCTAAAGTGCAGTAAACTCCTCCTGCATAGCCTTAGTCCAGTGAGGATCTAAGAAAGCTTCATGGACTGAGCTAGGTTCTAAGGTGGTTAACAACACATGAATAGAAGTAGTCAAGGAATGTTTAGCTTGAGATCGAGTGAGCATAGGATGAACTGAAGGTGCAGGAGGAAGTTTGTACTTTGGGACACGAGAGGATGAAGAGGGCTGACAGAGATGATGTAGGGAGGATGAAGAAGTAGAGTCCTAAGACATGGAAGACTTCTCTAAAGGCACTGGAGATGTGTTGACTGAGCCACCATTACTAGTGTTTGACAAGAGAGGATCTGAGGACTATAATACTCAAGGAACACTTGAAAAAAATGAGGGAAGATAATGAAAAACATCAGTTGAAGGTCCAGCTACTTTAGGCACAAAAACTAAACCACCAGATGATTAAAAAAGAGCTAGATAGGGATATTCATTTTGGTTAAACTGAACATGCCTTGAAACATAAACTCGCCCTAAAGGATGTAGGCATCGATACCCCGCTTGATCATGGTTGTACCCAATAAAGACACATTTAGAGGAATGAAAATCAAACTTGTGACGATTGTAAGGTCTAAGATAGGGAAAACACGTGCAGCCAAAAGGTTGAAGAGCAAAATAGTTGGGTTGTTTATGATAGAGCAGAAGGGTTGCGTTAGGTAGCCGACAACCAGCGTAAAACCTAGTCGGATCCAAATATGAATTCTAGACAAACTATCTGTTGGGATGTAATCCACATAGAAGTCTAGAATTCATGTAGCCAACCCCACATAGTGGGATAACGGCTGGATATGTACTGTTTATGATAGAGCAGCTCAAATGGACAAGAAAAATTAAGAACTGTTGAAGGTAAAAGGTTAATGAGATAAACAATTGTCTGAAAAGCTGCAACCCAAAAGGTCAAAGGCATGTTAGCATGTGCGAGCAAGGTTAGTCCCATTTCAACAATATGCCGATGTTTCCTCTCAGCAACACTATTTTTTTGGTGTGTGTAAAGACATGAAAAGTGAGACTGAATGCCACAAGTACGAAGATAAGGCAAAAAGACATTAAACTCACCCCCATTATCAGTTTGTAGGGCTTTCAACTTGAAATTATACTGTAACTTAGCTAGCTTATGAAAATTTATAAAGGTCTATAAGGCATCAGATGTCAACTTTAAAGGATAAAGCCATGAGTATCTGGTGTATGCATCAACAAAAACAATATAGTAACGATAGCCTCCAACAGAAGTAACAGGTGCTGGACCCCAAACATCAGAATACACTAATTCAAGAGGATTTTTAGTTGTAATTGGAAAGGTAGAAAAAGGAAGTTGATGTGATTTTCCAATCCTACATGAATCACATAAAGAAAAAGCAGACTTTGGACAAGAAACTTGTATTTTATTCAGCACATGTTTTAATACATGATAAGCAGGGTGCCCTAATTTGGCATGCCACTGTTGTCCTACACAGTCTGCTTTAGCGACATTTACATTCAATAACAGATTTGGAGAAATTAGACTCTGTTATGTACAACTTTTATTAGAAATTGGAGAGACAACTTCTAAGGTCTTGAAACAATGCTTGGCAGCAATTTATGAAGTCTTGAAAAGAGTAATGGTTTGAGAAGGACTGGACACAGCAGAATCAAAAGCTAATACCAATTGATATAGAACATCTCTAAGGGTTCCTCGAAGTAATACCTGTCCGGAGTCCTTGTCCTTAATCAAACAAGAAGTAGAGTTAAACTCAACAACTACACTGTTATCTCTAGTTAGTTGAGAAACACTAAGAAGACTCTTCTTCATATGAGGTACATGAAGAACATTAGGTAATGAAAGAATAGATTAAGGACAAGACTGTGTACGTAAATGACTAAAACCAACATGAGAAATAAGTAAGGCCTTACCATCACCAATAGTAACCTTATCAGTACCTTGATAAGGAGATGATAAAGACAAGTTGTTAAGGTTAGTGGTAATATGATTGGTTGCACCAAAATCCATGAATCAAGGAGAATCAACATGTGGAGATATCTGAGAAAAATAATCTACTGATTGAGGCAGATAAGTGTAAGAGGAGTTAGAACCTAGATCAACCATAAACACTTCATTAGACTCACTAGGACTGGCTACAGATGCTTGTGATTCTGTTGGAACCTGGAAACCACTTCCATGGCCAAATTGACCATAACCTTATGACTGCACTGAACTTCGTTGAAAATTTCTGTCAAACCGGTGATAGCACTTATCCACAAAGTGACTAGGTTTTCCACACAACTGACAGTAAATTCGCCTACCAGATCGGCCTCTACCTCGACCACCTCTATTCATATAACCTCCTCCACGAGACATATTTCCTCCTCTGGTTCCTCCTCTAGTGTTATTAATTGAATTATTTCCAGATCTAGGTCCATAGGTTGCAACATTTACATTAACAGCAGAATCGAAGTTCACAAATGAAGAATCAACAGAGTTCTTAGAGGCTAGGCATTGTTCATGCATAAGAAGAAGATATTGCACCTTCTCTAGATTAATCTCATCCATTTGATAAGTGATCAAGCTCACTACTGTGTCATAGTCATGATCTAGTCCATTCAAGATAGACAATAACAAATCCTTGTCACTTAGAGGTTCACCCATTGCAGCAAAAGCATGTGCAATAGTCTTAATTTGCAAAATATAATCATTAATCGAAAGCGAGTGCTTCTTAACTGACTGCAATTGTTGTTTCAATTGAAATGACTTTGCAACGGTTTGTTGTGAGCACAAAGTTTCAAGCTACCTCCTTCAAAGTCTCACAATGTATCACCTGAGCAAGGACTTCCTTATCCATAGTGGATAATAACCAGCCAAGAAGCAGCTGGTCAGAGCGAATCCAGGTCATGTATGTTGGATTCAAAATTGTCAGATCCGATCCTTCTTCATTAGAATTTGGATTCGGAATATACTTCAATGGAGTTTGAGACTCGTTTATGAATGCAAGAAGATCAAAAGCTCTAATGGTAGCTAGTACTTGTGCTTTCCAGAAGAGGTAGTTTCTGGTGTCAAGTTTAATTGGAACGAAATTCGGAGATTTCGCAACCGATGGAAAATCGATTTGTGAATTGGAAGAGGAATTTGAAAGAGGCAAGAAGAGGCACTAGAATCTCGATCAGCAACCATTGATGTTGGTCGTGTCTTTGATACCATGTAATTTGAATAGAATCAAGCAAAAATGAAATCAGAAAATAACGACAGAGAGAGAGAGAGGAACAAGAGTGAAGGAGAGCTTTCTGAAAAATGCCTCGTTCCAACGAATGTTATTGATAGGTGAACCTCCTATTTATACAACTGATCTATTACTTTAATAACATCTTAAAACATAACACAACCAACTACAAGAGATAACAACTACTGAACAAATACAATACTACTAATCAGCAGCTCAAAGACTTCAAACAGTCTTAATAGCTTCAACACCCATCAGATTCGGAACATTGGAGCATTCCCATGGCAATATGGCATAGGGTTCTTAGGGGGGCATGGAGAGCTCCTATGGTCATTAAAGTGCCTCCGACATATCATGCACCTAAGATATGTGGGTATGTGTATGGAGGAAATATATGTTGAAACATGCACTTCATCTTACATGGAACGAATAGATGAAACATCAACCGGTGGGCTTCCTTCTATTGCATTGATGATCTCCAGAATGACAGATGCAGAATCACCTTTATGTAATTGAAGAGCTTGCCTAGACAATGTGAGCAATGCGGTTATCAGTAAACAAGCACATTCCCTACTCTAGAAATTAAGTACAAACATAAACAAAGCATACTTAAATTTAACACGAGCTTGTGCATAGTGCTCCATTCGTATCAATGCATGCCCCCATGCATTCCACACGGGAAAAACATCAATCTGAGGTAAGTTCAACATAGAAAATCATTATCATAATGTGGGAACACAGAATAATCAAATACTTGACTGTCAGCAACAGTACATACTTTACACTTCTTGCAAGTATACACTGCCATGCTGTACCGTTCATCTAGAATCAACCGATCACGGAGATGTGCAGATGACTCCTGATCGGCTATATCATCAAGAGAAGCAGCAATTCCGGATCCTAGGAGGCTTTGCAGCAATTCAGCACGCCCCAGCCAAATGTCAGCTTGTGATAGAACTTCTGATAGCTCGTCAGTGAATTGACTGCCCACACTAGAGCTGCCAGCATCAGAAGATGCATCATCAACATCTCTACCTCTTTCAAAATTACTTGACAAGTCACTAACCCCTGCAAGCTTTCTCAACTGGGATTTAGCAAAAAGCAACCCCTGTGCAAACAGAACTAGAAGTGTTATTGCCATATCCCACATGTAAAAACATGAAACAAGAACCCCTATTCACTGATTATTATTGGATACGCAATATAAACCACAGGAAAGAAAATGGAAAAATAAAGAGAAAATTGAGTGCAACCTGCACAAATGTTTCTGTGGCATGATAAGCATTACCAATCTTTTCCATTGATGCATTCTCAGGCAATTGTTTGGAGCTCAATACATTTCTCATCTGATTAATGCACAATTCCAGAGCACCTTTGGCATACACCAACTCCTCAGAACACAACGAAAGTAAAGCCTAGAAACACAAGACACAAGCCTTCAGCATAATTATAATGGCAAAGATAAAAGGTAGTTATATATGTGTGTGTATGTGTGTGTGTCTCTAACATCCATAAACTGCAACTAGAAGCTCAACCATTGACAAACAAGCTAATTATAAAATGTAAGAGACTGGAAAAAACTGTACGTATAACACAACCATTGCTGTAAAAGATATTTTCATGCCAGGTAGACCAGTATTTCTAAAATGGACAAACTAAAACTATCAGCTTAACCATTGCAAACAGACTACTAATCAAATGTAAGAGACTGGCCATTAGCCAAAAAAAAAACATGTAATAGACTGGCAAAAAACTGCGAGTATAGCAGAAACACCATGGTTGTGAATAATTTAGTTATCATATCAACTTTGATTTAATTACCTTGGATTTCTGATCAAAGACAGAAGTGGTAACAGTATGTAAGCCAGATAAACCATTTGCAACATATCAACATGAAATTATGGCTCACAATGCAATCATACCTTAAAGAGAATAATATCCGGGGCACTTTCGTATCGATGAGAAGAACGGACTGCATCATCCTTCTTCAAATCACCTGTAAGCATCCACTCCTCGGCAATTGAGACAGAAGGAAGCCGCTCCTGTCCATCTGCAGCGTATGATGAAACAGGATCCTCCTGAATACTTGCCATTGCCTCCCATGCAACTTTTTCAGATGGTGCTAACCCAGAGCTCTTTCTTTTCCTGTATGTATCCCTTGGAGCAGGTTTATCACCAGCACCACGTGGAGTCCAGGAAAAAGCTCTGCGAGCCTCTTTTTGCCAGGTGCTCAAACTGTTAGTAATAGATGACCTTGTAGAAGTGTTTGTTCTTGTCTTCTGCCTTGCTCTTGGACCTGAAATTGATATGCGAGGCTCTCTGGAAGGAGAACTCATAGTGACAGCAATAGCTTTGGCAGCATATGTAAGAATTAAGCCTGTGTCTCTCAATGATGGAAATTCTTTAACAATCTGGAAGAACATATTTTCCAGTAATTAGTATGAAATACAAAAAAGGGAAATAATCTCCCATCTTTACTTGCTGGAACATGCACTGAAAAAGTTCCTAAAGAGGGAAATGTACCAGAGAAGCAGATTGCAGTTGTTTTCTCATTAGCAGAACCTCCAAAATCAAATGAGGATGCTCATGCAGGGAAGAACACTTCTGCTGCCATGGCAATGGCAGTGCTGCCAAGACACGGAGACCCAAAGCCCATGAGTTAAGCCTAGAAACTTCAACATCTGACAAATTACCATCTCTTCTCTTCAGGAAGAAGTGGACCTTCACAAAGAACAAAACATAGCTTTAATTAATGAACAAAGAGTTATGGAATTCATAGCAACATTTTCTTATAGCTCTTAATCATAAAAGGAAACTGAGGAAGATAATTCTTATAAAATGAAACTATGACCGACAAGAAGTTGTTTTGACCGCAGATTGGGTAACAGTTGCATGGCCCCCTTCACGACTGGGAGAGCATCATCAGTGTCACGTAGTGAAGAAAGAAAACGTGAAGCTTCTGCAGGACCTCCACCATTTAGAGGGTCTGCAGTGAGAAGCTTGACGAGTTGACGTCCTTGAAGTTCTCTCTGTAAATCAATGGATAATGCTGCACTTTCAGCCACCTCCAATGCAGCTGAAACAGCTCCTTTCCCAGCTAATCGAAGGGCAAGACCCTCAGGATCTTCCTTGCATTCTGCTTCAACCTGACAATTCCATAAAAAAATGGAAAAAGGAAGTACAATAAGAGCTTAAATACAAACAAGTTACTCCACAAACTGATAGTTCAAGAAGACAAGTATATTTTATTAGGAATGCCTTGATAGAAGACGCAATATGCTCTAGGTTTTAGAAAGTAAGGATAGTCAATATAATTTCAAAGAGGTAATGGGTATTTTATGCCCATAAAACATTAAGGATAGTCGATATAATTTCAAAGAGGTAATGGGTATTTTATGCCCATAAAACATTAAGGGTGGTCGATGTTATTACCCTCTCTGTTCGTACCAACTCAAGTCTTAAAAAGAAATAAAATTTTCACCTCTTGCCAGCTTCTATTATGGTCATCTGCACATAGAATATGTTTGTATCTCAAGAGAGCTTGTCTCATCCGAATGACCTGATAGCCAGAGTAGATGCAGTTAAACATAACCAACAAGCCCAGAAAATGCAACCATCTGAAAGTAAAAGCTCATATTATTATCCCATCAAGGTCCAGAATTGAGACAACGAATTCCTTCATCAGTGCAGAACCAAAAATAATGTTATGAACTATACCATCACGTACCTCATTCTTAACTGGATCACTTTCAGGCAAGTGGCAGCTGCACATAGTGATAACATCTAGAGCAGCATCTAGTTCCCATCTATTCAAATATCTGGAATGGAATTTAACAATATCAGCTGATTGTCTATCAGAGCAACAGCACTCAAAGACATATTACAAGCACGAAGTACAGAGAAGAGGTTTTTCTGCATCAGTTTTGATGGATCTAAAGTATAAAATCTTCACTCATCAAAATCTCTTAAAAGATTCATGTTATAAATATAGGAAATTACCTCCCAAAATGTATAGAAGCAAGATAAAGGCACATGTTAAAAGAGTAAACAGCACCATCCTACCCATAATGAGTACCGCATTGAGAAATGCCAAAGAATCTCATCAAATTTTAAAATTAACAAAGATAACCTAGGCTTCTTCTTACCTGAGTGCAAGTCTAGCTGCCAGGTGTTTATCCTTCAATCTCAGACAATACTGCCAACTATTGCTACACATGCTATGGGCAGCATAACCTTGAGACTGTCCAGAGGCTGAATTACTTGCCTCCCCATATTCAATGAGGAGCTGAAGTAACCGATCTGATGCTCCATTACGCAAACAGCGATCAGAAAGAGCAAGGGCATCCATCAGTTTTCCTTCATCAATTAATCTGTTCATATAAAAGCTAATAAGTAGGCCTATTTTCGGCAACATAGTTGAGAAGAACAGCTTTTACAGGATCTTACACTTATGAACAAAAAACCAAAGATAGAACACATAGAAAGTTAAAAAGAAAGGAGCATAGGAAAGAAAAGGATGAAATGGCAAACAGATAGAATTAACAAAATCAGGCAGCAAATGAGGTCACAGAAGTTACGAAGTCCAATGCAACCATTCACCAGGTTCATTCCAATGCAAAAATCATAAAGCCGGTGACTTAAATTTAACAAGATATGTCAGGAAGCACACTGTTCCAACGCTGAGCTGTCTCACCTCTTACCTCCTGTTCTCATGTCCACTCCATGACTTTTTTCTTTCTATGAAGTTGGGTGATCAAGACTGCAAAATCAAATGCAAAAGCAGGCTTCCAGCTTCTTGTCTTCCATACATGTAGTAGTTGAATAAGACTCTTTCAATCATTTTACCTACCTAGCAATTTCCTATGGTTTAGTACCTATTGAGAATACCTAAAAGCTTTTAGCATCAAGACTAAAGCTCAAAGAAGGCAGCTAGAAACATTATATTTTGCTTTCTCTTTTCTTTTTGATGGATAACATACTGAGTCTCTTTGTAGGTAGAAGACCACCAACTGACAGTATCGCCATAGAAAACTCTCCCTCTACTTGATAACAGCCTAAACCGCTGGGGTGTCTCTTGAGGGGCACAACTACATCCCTACAATACATATGCCAATTGACTCTAGAAATGGCCTAATAAATCTTACAGTAACATTCAGGCAAGTTTCTCTTATCATGCTGTATAAACTCCCCACCCCCCCCCCCCAAAAAAAAAATATATATATATATAGATATATTTCAGAACACCAAGTTCTGAGCCATTTGTTGCGCAATAGTTCAATGACTTCTTCCTTGGAATTTAGTAACTTAAATTTTGTTTTGTCAATTCTACGAAACAGATACAATCAATTCTAATTTCCACATAGGAACAGAAGTCACACTGGTTTTCCACCAAATCAGTAGAAAAGCTTCCACTTTTCAAGTGACCTAAACAAAACACTAGTCAGATAATGAAACTTGAATTCTTAACCACAAACAGCAGAACATAGAAAAATACACCAAAATAGAGCTCGAATTTACCAAACTGTTGAAACTAAGTTGGAATTCTTCTTGAATGTTTGTACAATACAACAACAACGATCGCAAGCCTTATTCCACTATGTGGGGCTTAATGTTTGTACAATTTTTTACAAAAAAGTATATTTTAGGGTTGACTGCATTAGTAAATATAACTACTAAGTTAAAAATAAAACTTACGCTGTAGGAAAATGATTTTCAGAATCTTTTACACTTATATTTAATAAAACTCAGTTATTTGACAATACTTCAATAGCAACTCTTCCCATTTCTTCCCTCTATGTAAATCTCAATATGTTCTTAAGATATATTTCCATTTATTCTTCCAACCAATTTCTTTGTATTTTCAAAATCTTCTTGTTGAGATATCACTAACAGAATCCCTGTTGGCACTCCTCAAGTGTCCAATAAATGTTTCTATCTCTGTGCTAACGAAAACAACTCAAACAACCAAAATTCTTTTGTGTAATTCCAGTGAGTCCATTTGCAGGGAACAAAAAGCCTATGTACGCATTGGAGAGTGACTAGTCATAAAAGTAAATAAAGAAAGAGAAAGAAATGAGCATGATCATGCAGCTGACAAAACAAAAAAAGCAACAAATCCTAAGATAAATGTTCCTATAATGAGATCACATATTATATATATATATATATATATAGAGAGAGAGAGGGGATTATCAACAAATGATTGAAACACTATTCCGTAGGAAACTATTAAAACTATTGAAACATTATACTTCCATGGTTTTATTTATTTAATTTTTTTTTTTTTTTTTGGGGGGGGGGGGGTGTGGGGGGGAGGGGTTTGTTGAAACCTAGAAAAACTTTATTACCGATCAACCGCTCTTTCATAAGGCCCCTCATTCTCCCAATCAAAAGAAAGAAAAGTCCTGGTATCAACTTCAGGAAATTCAGATTTTGGGGACTCCTGCCAAGTGTCAGATGGTGCATTGATTGTACCCTTGAGGTCTGGCAAAGTTTTTGGTACATTAGTGCCAACAGTGTTATCATCAACTTCGGTGTCAGTATCACTATCATGCTCACGGTATCGCTTGATAGCCATTTTTGGCTCAGACTTAACCATACTATGGTCAATTTCATGTTCAGCTGTTACAGAAAACTCTGAAACTCGGTGAAGGTTTGTTTGCATTTGTATCCAGCGGTTCAAAGTTGGAAACCTGCTGAACAAATGAAAAGTAAATTGGATAACAGTCAAGCAAACCAGATGAAGTAATGTTTCATTTCTCTAACACATCTACAGCGATAATTACCTCTCAGACTGATCAAGAGCAAACTCAAAGAATAACCTGTCATCATCAGGTGTCTGCAGTAATCCATCATTCGAGGAACTAGAAATAGCTGAGCCAGTGGCCGTATATAGTATACCACTACCAAAAACACAAGCTAAGACAGCCCTCACAGGGGATAGTTTAACAAGATGTTTGACTATATCTAGCTGGAGAGGGTATAGAGGGATTCCAGGTATGGCTGAGGATCGACTGTAAGAGTTAGGCTTAGCATCCCTGGAGGAAGGGGAAAGAACTTTACTTTCTGTGAAACTTTTGCAAGATCCAGGAGTCACTGGAATGCATGCCCAGCCATGTCCAGACCGTGGGGGGTAAACTGGAGGTACACATGCTGAAATTACTTCGTGGACAAAATCGGCAAACATAATTTCTGCCACTTTCCCAGCTGCATCAGTGCTGCCTCGCTCAAAGACTAGACGAGTCAAAAGCTGCAATCCAGATGATAAAACATGAGTATTGTTGTGAACATGTCACAACAAACATGTATAGCTAAATTCTACACATTCACCATCCTTGTTTTTTGTAGTCCAAAAAGGACTTATCTGTAAGGTAGGATATTACTATAATTACAATGGTAATAAAGAGTGTCCCCATGAAAATAAATCCTCCAAATGATTTTTAGACATCAACTAACAAAGTTGAGCAAATATAGCTACATTCTACCCATTCACCATTTTTGTTTTTATAGTCCCACACGGACTTATATGTAAGGTTGGATATTACTATAATTATGCTGGTAATAAAGAGAGGTGGTCTCATGAAAAAAAAAAAAAAAACCTCCAAATGATTTTGAGACATCAGTTAACAATGTCACAGGAATTCTGGAGAAGACAAAATCTCTTACCCCAGGTTCTGAACACGATGGTATTGCAATTAAAACATCTAAAAAATCTTCCAAGAACAAGGTGTCCATTTTACAAGTATTTAGTATGGATACGGATGCACATACGAACACCAGATACAATAATTTTCCAAATTAGAAACCAGACATGGTGGAGATACAGCAAAACAGTAATAGAAAATTCGCAAGTCAAAAAAGATCATAATTAATGCATCACTAAAATTTTAAAATGCCAATCAACATCCACTAAGATGAGGGCAGTTGTCACTTTAGCATTAGGGGCCATTTTCAAGTTGTAGAATAGCAAAACAGGCATTCCCAACTCTTTAACTATCAGCGAGCAACTTCATCCAAGCCATAATCATTGGAAATGCCACATGGAATGTCCAGCAAGCACTTTGATGCTTCCCATGAATAATCATCAATGATCATGTCACAATGCTGTGTCCAAGGCATATATTGACATATCAAACAAATCTGTATGTTGGATATTTGTCCATTACAATGGTACCAATTTAAGAGTATCCCGCCTTGTAGGTGTCATCAAATTTTAATTGTTTAAGCTGCATATTCAACCCTACCTCTCATCCATACAGCCCTGAAGCAAATCCACAGGAAGGGACTTTAACTGCAAAGTGTCAATATCAAGTAAAATGGAAGTGGCTTATGGGAAAGCACTAAAACTGAAGTTACTGAAAATCCAAACTTTTCTTTGAGGACAGAGAATTCAAGAGAAAAAGATGATGGAGATATAAAAAAAAACTCACTGGGAGTACAATGGTCCATAATGACCAAGTTGAAGTGTACAGAAGGAAGTGGAAGTAAGAAGCAAATTCAAAAGATAATGAGATTTGGGGAAGTTTCAGCCTTCATACATTGTTAGATGACAATTAAATATTGAAGAACACGAAAGAAAGAGGAAACAAGATCCTAGAGTATTTGTTGAGAGTAAAATAATAATATAAAAGATAAAAATTAACCCTATATCTAACAGCTTAAGCTTTTAAATAAGAAAGTGGTTAGCTATTCAACATGGCATCAGAGTAGGCAAATGTCATAAGTTCAAACCTCAACATTTTTTGATGAAAAAAATAAAATCTTGATCATTGAAAACATTTTCCTCACCCCGCCGCATCTCCCTCCCTTCGTACAAAGAATGAGAGTTAGCTTCCTCAAGGGAGCCAACCCAATATTTAAATTGTTGAAGGTGGTTGGACCAATTATGCAATGAAGCTTGGCCACACGTGTGGAGGCATGTTGAGAGTAAAGCAATAATATAAAGGATAAAGTTAACTCTCTATCTAACAACTTAATCTTTTAGTTGAGATAGTGGTTAGCTATTCAACAATATTATGCTAAGAAAGGACTACTACATCTTATAAAAATAAATTGAAAAAGCCTTCTTCAGAAGTTTAATTGTCGCATAGCATAAGTTTTTCACATATTATTCTGTAAATCCAAAATGGCAGCTTCCTTTGGACAATTGTATTTTGCCCTTTGGACGTCACCGATTGTATGTATGCTATTGCTACTTATTCCATGCAATTCCAGCATTCTTATGTACTTCTTAGTTTTACATGCACTAGCAGATCCTTTACAGAATATTTCCTGTACCTCGGCTGGAAGTACACATCACAACAGAATTTTCAAGCAATCATAGCAACAGCATATCTTGAATCACGTAGTTCAGTTTCAAAAAATTTTCTCTTCAAGCCTCAGCACAGGAAAACTTACATCTTTAGGCCATTCATACACAAGCGAAAAATAGTTGAAATCGTGAGTTGTGTCTGTCCCATCAACTATGTCACCAATTGCAGCAATGTGAAGAATGAACTGGGAAAGATATGTTGTTGGCTTGGCATTTAATGGCCCAAACAATCTCTTTCCCGGATCTTTTACACTATAACTAGTAGACTGCACATTATTATCACCAACTACAGAGTCAGGAGATGTCTGTTTGACAGCTCTTAACCCAAGGCCAAGAACTCCATCCTTATCATACTTTAAAAGAAGTTTTCTATCTGCATGTGAGCCTTCCCCCCTGACATAATCTCTTTCTGTCTCCTCATCTGCAAAAGCCCTTGCAAGATTATGAAGCTTACCTGTTATCAACATAGAAAAGTGAGTTAAAGCCTCATAAGCACAACTTTGCAACTAAATCAAAGCAGAACAATAATATCAAAATTCCATTAAAAAAATATCAGATAAATGTTAAAAAAACAAACCACACAGTTCCACAAAGCATAAGGTATCACAATTTAGGATATGGCCACTAAATAGTCACCATGTAGTAAAGAAAAATTAAATCAAAGTCCAATCTAAGTGAGATATCTAATGGACGATTTGAGGTGCATTGAGAGTGATACATCAGTTTAGATATGAAAAAGAGTTTTGCAGCTTATCTATTGTACTCAATTGACAATTAGGGTTTGGAACTGGTTGGAAGTAGTGCATTGCTAAAGGGAGTCTAATTCCCGGTCTTATTCAAGGGAATTGAAGATGAACAAATGTGAACAGGAGACTTCTATTTGGTCACCTGTCAGAAAGTAGAAATAAATAAGAAAAAGAGTGGTTCACAATCAATGAAACTGGAGAAAATCGCGAAATTTTGGAGTTCTAAAGAAGATTAAGATGGAATACACAGAAATCATACTTACAGCAGCATGAGATAAGCGATGTCCAAAAATCCTTAAAAATAGACATTAGCAATTTTTTTATGTGCAATTTAAGCTGGAGCCTGAATCATGTAAGAGAGCTCAAACCTTTTAAGAAGTATTTTAATCAACAAGGTCTCTGAATAAATTTTGAAACCTTTTGAACATGGGCAGCAGCCATGGGGTATATGGTATGAAATTCTTTATTTTATTTTTATTGTATAGTATGAAATTCTTTATTTTGATATTGATCTATTATGTGAGATAGCCTCCACTAGGCTTATGCTCAACACCCACCCCCTCCAAACCCTTTCAGGTGAGCAAGAATGATTGGGCTAGATGTAGACTTGGCCAAAGAGATCAAGTGGAGTCAGTTAAGAGTAATTAGTTTTGGTTATTTTCGTCATGTGAACATTATGGATTCCTAATGGAATATTGTTTCAGTTTTGGTATTTGTGACCATTGGCTATTTCTTTTGATAATAAATTAGATGAATGTTAGGCTTCATGAATCTTAAAGTCTTGGCTTACGGTACATGATAGGCTGCACAACCAGTAGGGGGGGGGGGGCGGTGACACTATCATCCATAAAGCCCTTATATAATAAGAAAAAAACAAGAGAAGAGTAGGTACCACTTAGAAACTGTCGCTTCCCCTTGTGAGCATCTTCAACCATCTGATGTAGCATAGCAAGAGCACGTTCCTTGTGTCCTTGTCGGTGTAATTCTTTTGTTGAAGAAATGATCTCCCCAGACAAAATGACTTGAAGAGCTGGAGGTTTGTCCTGATAGGAAAATATTGTTAAACAAATAGTATTATCTTAAAACCAAATCAGCAAATTTCTACACCCCAAGAAACAGAAAAGAAGATCAGTAAGGAAAACTTCCATGGCACACTAAGAGCACACTTTTGGAACAAAATATAAATGCAACATGATTACAAGAAGCTAACAGGAGATTTAACAAAAAAATTCATATTAGATATACAGGAACATTTTCATTATCTATTCAACTTTTTCATAACAAATGCATTTATGTTTTAACAAATAAAACTATTAAAAGAATTTTGTTTTAAGGTTCTCTGTTTTGCAATATATGGATGGCCAAACTGTCTTAGATGTGTATTCAGAGAATTTCCATTCAAACAATAAAATAATAATAAGTTTAGGGTTTTATAATTCATAACTAAAAAGTCTGAAGTAGGAGGAATAAACAGGTTTCAATCATTTTACTTTTTAATGATGTCATCATATCCTTAATTATTCTCTTCAAACTTGCAATAATTGTGCACGTGTAGATGATGGATAAGTGACTCCAAGAGTGTTGAATGTGTATCTTTTTTTCCCTAAAATACTAAGACACGTCTAATGCATGCCCAACATTCACTGAGATATCCAAGAAGCACCCCCATGAAAGTAAGTTGTTTGAGGAGTGTCGGTATCTTCACAGAAGGGTTTATTTTAGTCAGATGGTATCTTCAACAAGCCACAGAAAAAAAAAAAAAAAAAAAAAAGAAAGAATGATAAAGCTTCAAATGGCAATAACTCCATGATATACAACCTAATCAAATTGGAGGATTATATGACTGGTAGCAACAAGCAGCAGCATATGACACAAGCATTATTGCAGAAGTCTTAAGATAAAACAACAATCAGTAGCTAAATGATTGAATGACACCTTAGAGGCCATGTAATCACACAAGCTTTTGTATTATACAATCCTTGAAACTTATAATTTATTTTCCAAAAGTCTACACATTGCATAAATGCACCAAAAATAACAAATGCAACACTCCACCACATCCAAATATAAAAAGCCCCTGAGCCTATTCATTCATGCATGCATAATTTTTACAAAAACTCAAGAAAAGAGGATAAAGAAACTCAGTTGGGCATCTAAGAGAATAGCAAAAAGAAAATGGTTGCGTTAAGCCTGTATATAGAATTCCAGATCCTCAAAACTTTATGATTCCTTCTCATCAAAAACCACATGACGCAAAGAGGCATGATGGAATACCAGTCCCCAAGTCCTCATATACCTCTTCTGTGGACAATTATAAAGTCAATAGAAGCACAGTCCCACAACCTGCAATTGATAACCCACTCAAAACCCAACACATATGAGAAGAACCACGTGGCTGTAACTATAGGAGATGCAGAAGAAGATGGTTTATTGACTTTGTGCATGTAACATCAATCCAGATTCACTTTCTCCTCTTCCTAAGATTGTCTCTAGTGTAGATAGACAATAAATAAGCTGTCTATGAGGGGAGAAGAGGGTGCCATTGGGAATTGTGGAACAAAGGTTTTCCTTTCTGGATAAAGAGAGATACAGAATGGATAGAAAGAAATGGAGGCATTCATTGAAGTTCTCCATCTAACCAAGGCCTTTCTTCTTTTTTTTTTTTTTTTTTGATCAAGGCCTCTCTTCTTATCCTGCAGGGGGATGGGTGGTCATATAAAAAGACTAAACAATGCTACAGAGGAACCAGCCAGCAAATCTTGCAAGTACCTCCTCAATGGCATCTATCGTACAATCTCACCTTAGGAATACAACTTTGGAGTTTGCTTGAACTTGGCCTCCCTCCCTCCCTCCCTCTCGACTAAGACTTGAGCAAATGGGAGAAAATGCAAGCTAAGTCCCCCTTTTATACTAATTGCACTACACATTCCATTATAAATCAAAATTCTGCTACAACATTGTCATGTAGTTTGGATGGAAAATTGGAAGAATCCAAGGGAGAATTAGACAAAAATGGAGGAAGAACAGCAAGAATAGAGGGAGAACAGAGACTTGAGAGGGAAATTAGAGAGAGAATTTGAGAGAGAAATTCAGATTATCATTCAACTATATGACTAATTCTCTAGGATTAAGCCTATTTATAGGCTTTACAACTGAAAGGTACAAGCATGAGCAGCAACCTACAATACAATATAGTAATGCATTTAAACTAACTACTATTATATTTACAATTATAACCTTGGGGATCTTTGGGGTCGTGACAAACATCTCCATCCTTGATTTCAAATTTTTTATCCATTGCCAAAGATCTTTAAGGAAATTTTGTTCATGGCATTAGGTGGCACAACTCTCTTTCCCTCGTCGAAGGTCAAAATGATCATCTACCACTATAAAATATATATATATATATATATCTTGCTATACATACAAATACATAAGGGAGACATTAGTCTCCATCGCCATGCCACCTTCTCTCCTTCACATCACCTTACACTAACCTTACCACTCTTCACACCATGCCCCTTGTCATACTTTCACCTTACCCTTGTCATTCCATGTCATTTCTCCAATGCTAGATAACTGTTTACCAATCATAACATTCTCCTTGTCATTACATTCTTGTCACATCAATCCCATGCAGGTAAATCTCACCTCATTTCACATGTCTATTGGCCTTAAGAGTCCCGAATTCCATCTTTGTAGTATTTTATCTTCCTACAAGGCTATCCATTTCATGTGTCGATCACCCCATTGGGATCGTCTCATCTAGTCTCGACATTGTGATTACTTGTAGCCCATCATTTTTACCCAGTTCTGGATTGCATGTCCAACAGTAGTAAAAAATTCACTTTATTTGGTGTAAAAGCAGACTGAAATTCTTTCATATATCATCATATGAATGATACAGCCCCTATTAATAGAGAACTACAGTACAACATAGCAAAGATTACATATACAAATAATAAGGAAAGCTAAGTTGTACAAGATACACAAGATCAAAGATATAAAAGGATCAAGAATAGGAAAGTATTTAAATCTGGATGAATACTTTCCAAAACATTGAAAATTAGATCAGTGTAAAATTAAGAAAGAATTGACTAATTGATCATAGCCAATTATCCCATGATCCAACACTCCCGCTCAAGACTAATGAATGAATATCTATCATTCCCAACTTGCTTATGAGCTCTTTAATCTCTTGGTAGGTAGACCCTTTGTCAATATATCAGCCAATTGATTCTCAAAAGAAACAAAAGGTGTACCAATCAACCTAGTTTCCAATTTTTCCTTGATGAAATGCCAATCTATCTCAACATGTTTTGTGCGATCATGTTGCACTGGATTATGTGCAATGCTGATAGCTGGTTGGTTGGCACAAAACAGCTTGATTGAACTGTTGGAAACTACATGAGATATGCTTGATTGATATTGCTTTCTATAGTTGTGTGATACATCTTCTAGAAGATTATGTTTGTTTCTGGTTATATCCTAAATTATATATATTTCCAAATCAAGATTAGGCAAGCTACCTATTGTGATAGACTATCTTGTATATATATTCATTGGAAACCTTCAAGTGGAATAAGATTGAATATTTTTTTAAGCCATTTTTGACATGGTATCAGAGCCTTAGGACGTTGATCACTAGTCTTTGTGATTTCCAACTGTCGTAGTCTTCGTCAATATTCAATCTTCTTACATAGTTGTCAAAATCCCACAATACCATGACGGATTTAGCTAATTCCAGTAATACAACAAAGGTCTCGTTTGCTGGAAGTAATGGTGTAATCTCAGGAGAAGAGCAACAAAACATTCAAGCGGCCTACAGGTTGAATGGAAGGAATTACTTGAAGTGGTCTCAATTGATCCGGACGTTTTTAAAGGGTAAAGGAAAGCTAAGTCACTTATTTGGAATCGGCCTAAAGGAGAGTGATCCTATGTACACGGCCTGGGATGAAGAGGATTCTTTAGTCATGTCCTGGTTTTGGAACTCCATGATGCCAGCAATTAATGACACAGTCATGTTCCTAAAGACTGCCAAGGAGATTTGGGATGCTATGAACCTCACCTACTCCAAAGTGCATGATGTTGCTAAGATCTATGAGATTAGGACCAAAGTAGCAGCCATTAAACAAGGCTCTCGGTCCATCACTGAGGATGCAAATCTATTGCAAACCCTATGGCAAGAGTTAGATCACTATCAATGCATTCAGATGAAGTGCAGTGAAGATGCAACTATACAAAAGAGGTTTGTTGAAAAAAAAGAATTTATGACTTTCTTGCAAACCTAAACATGGAGTTTGATGCAATGAGAGTACAAATCCTTGGCAAGCAGGATTTGCCCTCTCTAAATGAGGCAATCTCCATTGTGTGTGCAAAGGAAGGACGAAGATGAGTAATGCTTGATGGTTCTCCTACAGATACTTTTGCTCTTGTAACCTTGAAAGATTCTAATCAGGGTAAGGGATCTAGAGAGGAAAAGAAAGTGTCAGATTCATACAAAATGACAAACAAAGACTCACTGTGGTGCGTCTACTGCAAGAAACCCAACACACCATAGAGAAGTGTTGGAAACTCCATGGAAAGCCAACCAAGGGAGGACAACCAAAAGGCCAAGGACAAGTCTTTGTGAAGGAAACTGAATGGAAAGTTCCAAATTAGATAAATGCAATGGAACTTAACAGGGAAGAGATTGAAAAGCTGAGGAGTTTGTTAGGGTCACTAAAAAGAAAACTGAGATAGGTACTTGCTCTCTAGCCCTCACAAGTATCTCTTCTTTTTCTCTTACCTTTCATGCTTCAGATATATCTCATCCTAATACCTGGATTCTAGACTCTAGAGCCACAAACCATATGACATATTCCTCACATCAATTCATCTCTTATACACCATGTTCAAGTTCCAAGAAAATAACAATGGCAGATGGATCATTAACCACCGTGGCTGGCCAAGAGGATGTTCTTATATAGACAGACATCTCACTCTCAAGAATGTTCCTCATGTTCCTAAACTCTTTACTAACCTTGTCTTTATTAAAAAAATCGCCTCAGATGCTAATTGTTGTGTCATTTTATATCCAACTTTCTATGAATTTCAAGAACATGACACGAAGAAGATGATTGGGCGTGCTAGGGAAAGGGCTGGACTCTACTACCTTGAAGAACTAAGTGAGTAGGCTAATAAGAAGAGAGTTTCCCCTATATGATTCTTTGCTCAGTCCAATAAAGATAAGTTGTGGCTTCATCACTTCCTTCTTGGTCATCCTTCTTTTATGGTCCTTAAAGTGTTGTTTCCTTCCTTATTCAAAGGTCTAGATGTTAGGGAATTCCACTGTGATGTGTGTGAATTTACAAAACATAAGAGAGTATCATTTTCTCTTTCTAATAAAAGTAGTCTTCCATTTACACTAATTCACAGTGATGTATGAGGTCTTTCTACTGTTCCTAACATCTCAGGGGCTTCCCATGTTTTACAACATAATTAAAACACAATTTGGGGTTGAAATAAAAAGATTTAGGTCTAATAATGCTAAAGAGTACTTCAATCAATCCTTATCTATTTTCTTTCAACAAAGAGGCATAATCCATGAATCTTCTTGCATCCATACCCCTCAACGAAATGAAGTGGTTGAGAGAAAGAATGACCATCTCTTGGTTGTTACTAGGGCTCTTATCTTCCACAATAATGTTCCCAAACAGTATTTAGGAGAAGCAACCTTAACAACCACATTCTTTATTAACAGGCTACCCTCTAGAACTCTTGATTTCCAAAGTCCAATTCAACTTCTCACCAAGACCTTTCCTAAATTTCATGCCTCTAGCTGTCTAACACCCAAAGTGTTCGGTTGTCTCACTTTTGTTCATGTCCATACTCATAATAGAGGCAAACTTGATCCTTGTGCCCTCAAGTGTGTTTATTGGAAATTCCTCCACTCAAAAAGGTTATAAGTGCTATCATCCTCCTACTAAGAAGTTTTTTTATTTCAGCTGACTTTACCTTTGTTGAGGATAAACCTTACTTTGCTCAGACTTATCCTAAGGGGGAGACTATAGTACCAGAGGATAGGGATAGGGATAGGGATTTGTTCCTCCTTGACCTACCCTCTTCCTCTCTCCCTTCTTCCACCTCAAAGGACTCATCAAGTATGATACAAGGGAAGCCTCAACCACTTACTTCATGTCCACTGCAGGTCTACTCAAGGAGAAAAGCACCGGTTCCTCCAACTATGCAATTTAGAACATCTGATTCAAGTCCTACTACTGATGTTTCTCCTCCTATTGACATTTTTCTAGGTATTTCCCCTACTAAATCGAAAACATCATCTATAATACCCGATGCTAACCCTAATTTGAGTGAGCCTGATCTCATCCTAATTGTGATCTTGACCTTCTCATTACCCTTAGAAAGGGAACCAGGACTTGTACCAAACATCCCCTACATTTATTCATGACCTATTCAAAACTATCTCCTAGACATAAAGCCTTTCTCACTAGCTTGAACACAATTCCCATTCCCAAAACCTTTTCTGAAGCAATAGGTAATAAGAATTGGAAGAATGCCATGGAGGTAGAGATGGCAGCCCTGGAGAAGAACTAAACCTAGGACTTGGTCAGTTTGCCTAGAGGGAAACATAAAGTGGGATGTAAGTGGGTATACACTATAAAGTATAAGTCAAATGGATCCATAGATAGGTACAAAGCACGATTGGTGGCTAAAGGATATACATAAATTTATGGGGTAGACTATCTAGATACTTTTGCTCCGATTGCAAAACTAAATACAGTAAGGGTGCTATTGTCCTTAGCTACTAATTTAGGCTCGCTACTGTAACAGTTTGATGTCAAAAAAACTTTCTTACATGGTGACCTCAAGGAGGAGATTTACATGGAGTTGCCACTAGATTTTGGGCCAAAGACTAAGAAAAAAGTGCAGATTAGAGAAGGCTCTGTATGGACTAAAATAGTCACCACGAGCATAGAGAACTAGGATACAACATAGGAAAGATTACATACACAAACAATGAGAACTAGGGTACAACATAGGAAAGATTACATACACAAACAATAAAGAAAGCTAAGCTCCATAAGATACACAAGATCAAAGATATAAAAGGATTAAGAATAGGAAAGTATTTAAGTCTGGATGAATACTTTCCAAAACACTGAAGATTAGACCAATGTAAAATCAAGAAAGAATTGACTAATTGATCATAGCCAATTATCCCGTGATCCAACATTCGAATCTAACATACTTTGTCACTAGACTCATCGTCGCACTAGAGATTCATTTTAATGTTGACATAAACTAACCATCATCCAAGGGTTAGTTCTACAAGGGTACATCATAGTACATTACAGTTTGGAGATAGCATAGAATAAAGAAAGTTATTCAAGGAGCTTAGATAGATGATGGAATATATTATCCCTATTGGCAAATATTATACCAGGCATGTCAATGGTAAGTTTACCAAGGACTTGTCAAGGTTCTTGCAGAGGTCATTGCAAATATGTATCATACCAATAAATTCCAAAAATATTATCAACAATTTCATTGAACTTGCTTCTAAGTTTAGTTCCAACTACTAGAGCAGGTCTCTGTGGAAAGCATTTTCCACTCCCAAATCAAGGTTCCTCACAAACAGGCAATCAAAAGTGCCTGACGTTCTGACTGCACACCATAAAGGGCTTCCATTCAGACTTTATTATGGAGAAAACATTCTTTTCATAAGAAATCAAACAACGATTCCTTAAATGTAAGGACTACAATAATTTGTTTATGTTCTTCAAACATAAACCCTGTCACTGGCAACTTCAGGTTAAAACAAGAAAAAACATACTGGAGGTCAAAAATTACCTGTTCTAATAATTCATGTAAACGCTTGAGGACACGCCTTGTTACAGATATAATCCCAAATTCATGAATCTGATCCCAATAAATTGAACCTGTCTTTGGCGAACCTCCTGGATAGATCTCAGATAGCATAATCTGGGCCTGTATACAAGAAAGAAGAGAGCTTTCACATTAGAGTCTAGAAATTGAACTATCCCATAAAAGTGAGAATAAAAATTGGGGTAAATTATATGAAACCCCCTTGCACTCAGGGTCATGTGCAACTTACCCCCCTGTGCTTTTAATTGTATCAAAAAACCCCCCTGTACTTTCAAAATGTTGCAATCAGCCATAATTTGTTGTTTTTTTACATAATTTGGTACAATAATCTACATATAAAATACATAATTCTACATATATAATTTCAATATATCAAAAAAATACAAAATTTTGCATTAATCAACTAATAAATTGCATAAAATTATGTAAAAAAACAACAAATTATGGTTGATTGCAACATTTTGAAAGTGCAGGGGGGTTTTTTGATACAATCAAAAGCACAGGGGGGTAAGTTGCACATGACCCTAAGTGCAGGGGGGTTTCATATAATTTACCCTAAAAATTACAGCACTATATATGAGAGAAATTAGCTGGCAACACTCAAGCCACAGTAAAAATGCTAGACAGAAAGATTAAAAAATAGAGAGACATATACGTATACGCAAAAGAACCAGTGAACAAGAGAAATAAGGGGCAAAAAAGAGAATCAAGTAGAACTTATGTAAGAAATCACTAGAAATAGCAACACAGGAAATAACTGAACACTTGGTATGGTTAGGGACCTAAAGATACGAGGGTGCCCTAGTCAGATTCAATCCCAAGGGCTCTAAAACTAGTTCAAATAGTCGTCACAGTCTTCGTTACTGCTTTGAACGAAACTTTCTTTCTTAGCTGCATCAACTTGTCAAACTCTCTCTCCTTCACCAGGAAAGGGAGAGCGGACAAAGTACCAGACGATTTGGGAATGATTTTGGGTAAGAAGAGCGTATGATAAGAGTAAGCAAACAAGTCGATAGAAGACGATTCATGGGATCTTCCTTAAAGTCAAAGAAAGATAAGAATGAGACAAAGAATGGGTATGCCCAGCCCATGGAATTAGATGTCAAATGAGTACAATTTTGAGCATAAAGACAGAAGAGAAGAAAAAGGAATTCTTTAGCAAGAATCTCAGTTTAGAAAGATAGCTGCCAGAAAGACTAAGCTTAGGTGCATAGCGCTTAAATAAGTGATTGAAGACTAGCTTTCCGTCCCGACAATGATCACTTACTTCCCATTTGGGGGATTTCACTTAACAGACTGGACTTCAAGCAGCAATGAGAGCAAAGGCAAGGAATTGATGCGCCAATAATCAAAGAATGAGGCAAATTGAACTAAGGGACCAATTGGAAATCTCCGAAAATGAGGAAGAGGAGCGTAGAAGACCAGGAATAGATGCACTCGAATCTTCTGTTCACGAAGAAGCTCTTGAGGAAAGGAAGAGAAAGGGAATGATGGGACAAATAGACCTTTCCACAAAAGAAGGAAGGATCTTTCATTCCTAGGGCTTAAAGACTTGCTTCTTGTCTTCATCTTTCTGGCAATGGCAGCTAAGCCAGTACAATAGAAGCTGGATTTCTACGTGAAAGCTCAGTTTAGCCAAGCCTTGAAAGCAGTCCAATACCAGCAGATTCAAGAGACCATCTTCTCGTCTTCATCTGCACTGGAAAAGAGCAGAGTGATTTGCTTCTTTTTTTCCTCACAAAATAAGACATTTTTTAATCATTGATGCTATAGCATGTTTTACCCATTAAAACCCACATAGAAATATACAGTCAAAAAGATAGAAACAAAGATTAACAACTAAAAGCCTGTATCCAGGTACCACTCAAATTTAAAAATAGCAAAGCAAACACCACCTCTCTTGCAACAAACTACTACTGTTATTATGAAGAACAACAATAAAAAAGATAATAATTAGCAATAATCAGGGGGTGAGCCATTGTAGCAATGATAAGGTTGCTTCTTTGTGACTTAAAAAGTCACGGGCTCGAGGTGGGGAAACATCCTTGTTGCAAACCAAGTGTAAGTTTGTGTACCAAAAGGACCCTTCCCAAACCCTCACAAAGCAAGGAGGCCCATGCGCAGTGACACCCTTGATTAGTATCACAATAACCATATCAAGAAGATACTGAAATAAAACCAATAAAAAACATGACAACATTAAGGCAAAACCCTAGTAGCCAAGATCCAGAGTGCTTATTATATAAGATTCTAATTTGCCCCTATATTGTTTATATGTTCAAAAGCACCAACTATATTAGGAATCCAACACAAGAAAAACAAAGAAAACATCAGGAGACTAACTTTGCCTAACAGGACCTTCTTTGAAGCAAACCAAGGGGAAGGCTTGAGTACAAATACAACCCTCCCTTGACTCTCTCAAAGCAAGGAGCCTCATGCACTAGGGATGCCCTTTAGAATAAGTTTTCCTCATACAAACAGTGCACTATTAATCATTCAAACATATATTTTTCAGACTGAAGTACACTCTGGAACACTCTGGAACCATTTTACTAAATCCTTTATAAAAGGAAATTAACTTCTATTGCTCTAATATCATTAGTCCACTACAAAATTGTTCATTGCTTTTTCCCTTATCCTGCTTTTTCAAGACAAATACATTATTTCATTTTACTAAAGAGTGTCCTTTCTGCTTAAATACCACTAAAAGTGAGACTTCATTTGAGAAAAAAGGAATAAAGGGGGGAGGGAGGGAGGGAGAGAGAGAGAGAGAGTCAACAAATCTAGTATACATGTATAAAAAGATCTTCACAATTCAAGAAATTAGTCCTAAAATATGAAAGAGAACAACTTAATATATGAAAGAGTATATAAACAAAAGGATTTTTTCGCATGAAGATTCATAAACACAACAGATTTTGACAGCAGTGCCACAAGAATGCAGAGAATGATAACCAATCTTCACATTGGGGTTTGAACCTTGTATCATCACCATAGAGGCCACTGAGCTAGTTTTAGATCAATAGAAAGAACCATTAGTCATCAACTTAATCCTAAATACATTAACTCTTTATCCAACAGCCATTTCATGAACCAAAGGTAACTTGAGCCAATTTTGGTCCATCGGGAGCAAAGGAATGGGATGTATGATAGTCCAAATCTACAGAAAGAGACCCAAGGCAACTAGAACATAAAATACAGAAAAGATATGTTAGTGTTTCCCAATACACAATCATCATAATTAAAAGTTAGGTTACATTGCCTGATCCAGTAGCTTTTGGGACATAGTAGCAGACTTTGCAGAAGATGCAGCAACATCAATGCACAGAAGGATCTGGCAGGCAACATAAAAATGTCACCAACAAGGCAACAAACTAAAAACAAAATGGAAGGGGAAAAAAGAACAAGGAGAAAAAATATACAAGGAAAAAGAAAAGAAGTTAGGTTTCCTTTATCCTCACTTAAAATAAAACATGACACACGCATTACTTACAGCAGATAAAGGACCTAGTTGAGAGCGTAAAGAAGAAAAATCTAATTCTTGGGCAGCTGAGGTACCAACAGCAGCACGGGACACTGCATCCTCCACCTGCAAAGGAAATAAACAGGCTACCTAAATCCACACATAAAAACTTAAAGATGCATACACAAGAGGAAATGCCACAAGGAAAAAGAAAAAGAAAATGTAAATATAGATGATTGCATTTACAGCACAAATATAATAAACTAGGACCTAAAAATTTAAGGAGCCAATACTATATACAAGAGAAAATAGCCAACAAAATGAGTTCAAGATAAAAATACTACCATGATTTAAAAAAGAAAAAAAGGGGGGGGGGGGGGTAACACGTTCTTGAAATGTTTAAAAGTAATAAATGAGAGAGAATCCCTGTTGAATATGGAAAAGGAGATATTATATTAACAAGAATGAAAATAAGTATGTCAAATTTATTTACTTATTTATTTTGAATAAGTAAATGTATCAAAGAGAAGAAAGAAAATGCCTTAAGAGGGAAAACCTTATAATTCTAAAACTATCTATAGATATGGGCATGAGAGCTAAAATCTGCACAAATGATAAGGGCAAATAGAGGAGTTGCTTCCAGCCACAAACGAAGGGAAACAATTATGGTTCACTTCAGCCAATGAAAAAGCATCTCAATTCCCTCAAAAGCAGCACTATTCCCTTCCCTGCATACATTAAACGTGATATATACATGCACTAATCTCATTTTCAACTTTAAAATTGCTGTGGAAAGTTATTTCCTTTAAATAATTAATTATTCATGTTTCATAATGATTATTTAAGACTCATAGAGTTCAGAGGACAAGAAATGTAAATTAGACCCAAGAAAGAAAAACCAACAAAAAGAAATAAAAATATAGAAAACTGAACTCATTCCTATCCCAAAACCCAACCCCATTTTGAGCCTCTCATCTAACCATCACCATCTTGATAATTCTGAAAAAAAAAAAGGCCATTTCCATTCTCCATCTCATTTCACAACTCCAAATTAAGATACATGGAGAACAATTACACATAAAGAGAACGAAGAAAGATAATCACACCACAATCAACATGAGATTTGAGATTCTGAGATCCACAAAGTCACAAACAATGGAGAGAGAGAAAGAATTTTGAGAGTGTTACCATGAACTATGATTAATATATAGCAAAGCTCACAAGTTCAAGCCAAGAAACAAGGGTCTTCCATGAAAGAGATAGTATATGTCTTCCATGCTAAAAAAGGCTCTATTTATATAAGAGATAGGCCACAGAAGTGAGTTCATGCAATTATGTGAACAAGCAAGGAAAAGAGGATATGTACCTCTCTCTTTGATCCAAACAGACTAAAAGCAACAACCAACTTGGTAGTGGTGCTGATATACTCAAAAGCCTCACAAACCCTTACAGCTGAAGTGTTGGTTGGTGGTGTTACTTATGTACGAGGAAGCTTGGTCACATCATATAGATTAATAATGGGCTGGAGCTGTCTTCTGGTGGAGATATTAATGCTCAAAACTTGGTAAGAATATTGGTTTCATGTCCAACTTATCAAGTTGATCATTCACCAGATAAGAATGTCCAATAATTAAGTTCACAAGAAGAATAGAACTCCCATTTTATGGAGATTTCTTTTTAAGCAATATCTACGGACACTCTAGCTCTCACCATCAAGCTACAAGACACCAATCACCCCAAATGATGGTCATATACACATGAATGCTGCACAACTATGGGAACACCCTCTAGGCAGTTTCTAGGCATGCCAGAAGAATTAAGAAGCCTTTGGCCAACAACTATAAATGAAAAAGAGATTTCTAAACAGATGAAGAAGTGCTCATGAAGCCGAGGGAGGACCAAGCACCCAAGTTAACACAAGGGACAGTCACTCAAGAAGATAAAGCATTTCAGTAAGGAAGGGGAAACCAAGCTTGCTTGGGATACCAGACAGGGTCCAAGGCTAATGCATAATGGGGAGGCCTTGGGTATACTACTTGGTTCCATGAGCCCATAAGTAACTCTCAACTAGCTTTTTTGGATGAGGACCCGTGGTGTTAGAAGGGGTATGAGAGCCAACCCAAGACCGCTACTGTGCGGGTGCAAGTTAGGAAAAAAATGTTCAAAACTTTAGTCAGATTGATCATTATAGGATTTTTGGCCTAGCAAGGATGCCAGATATTAAAGGAGGAGAGTTTGTCATGACCCAAGTCCACATCAGTAGTCTACTGGGAGGTCTTGGGCACATTACTTGGTCTTGTGAACCCATAAGTCACCTTCAACTAGCACTTTTGGGTGAGGACCATGTTGTTACAATGTATGTCAACCTCAGCCAACAAAACTACATCACAGGGGAAGAGAACATGGGGTGACATCAAATCAGGATGCACATCATCTCAAGAGCTGACACATAAAATCCAAGATGGAAATGAAGAAGATATGGCAATGTTATCTGCAAGCTCCCAAGCATGAGGACATGAACACCCATAACAGCAAATTTATACTGCTATTGGCTTTTCTCCTTTTTCTTTAAATAAAAATATCATAAAGTTTTCCGATCAGGCTCAACATGTACAGCATCTACAAACCTTAATTCCAGAGACCAAGGTTAACTGATCCAAATGACTGGAGACAAACTGTACTAAGGTTAACTGATCCAAATGACTGGAGACAAACTGTACTAAGGTTAACTGATCCAAATGATTAGAATTATAAGTCAACCTTTGATAACCAGAGACCGAGTCTATAGCAGATGTTTACGCAGATAATGCAAACATCAGGTCCAAATCTAGGAGATATTCCTAGATTCTCACATTGGAAAAGACCAAAACCAGGTAAGCATGTTTTACATGGATATGAAAGCAAAAGGCCTCCTACCAAGAGCAATCATGAAACAAATTAAATAAAGCCATACAGTAGCAAGTTGGAAATAGTTTATCATTTCATAATAACCATGTTAAAGAATGAAACTGTAGTCCATGCAGGAGGTTGCACCCTTCCTTTGCATTTCAATACTTGTAATAGAATTTAATAAATTACTAAAAAATTAGAGGAATTCATTAAGAGGATAAACATGATCTTCCTAGCATTCAAGAAAGATGTTGCTCAACTGCTTCACTAGTGATGCATGTGATGCATGCTGAATTGCGACCAGTACTTGAAAATTGACAAGCAAGTCCTGTAAACAAAACCATGCCTGGGCAAGTATTACAAACAATTTATCATCATAATCATCACAAACCTTAATTCCACAAGTCTGGTTGGATACATGAACCCTAGCCTCCAAGAATCCCTAGTCATGGCAATATCTTCTATAAGGGCATTATATCCTATATAGTGTTTTAAGGGTTTCCTACCAAGTTTTATTTGATCTTCCCTTAATTTTGTTGTTACAAGCTTCTTCCATTTGATCCCCTCACCTCACAAATGCATATATTGATCCTCTTCTCACATGTCCAAACCATCTTAATCATGTCTCACCATCTTATACAACACATCCTTCAATTGTCACATAAAATGATGCCCAGCAAAGGCAAATAACATGCTAAAACACCCACAAGGAATCCTATAATAACCCATAAAATGAGATGCTGGCATATCTTAACTCGACTCAACCAAGCTTTTTTCCAGATACTTGAAGTCTGGTACATGACCAAGAATTCTAAGAACACAAATGAGATCATGTAAGTGAAATACATCTTATCATATTCGACAAAGAATTATTCAACAAAAAGACAAAATGAAATTTTCTTAGAAGATAAACAAATTATATAAGACCACTAGCATGAATCATACGGATGCTCTCTTGAAGGCACCATCCACCCATTCAGCTAACTCAAGTGTTGCTTTATCTTCTGCAGGTAAGTGAAATCGATGAACAGCCTCCTCTCCAATGTCATACTTTGCCCTTTGCATGCAACTGCTCAATAGAAACATAACCTTAGCAACAATTTAAAAATGCTTACACAATGCCGGAAATGTAGTAGACAAGGATTACCATGAATTCTTGACTTGGTTTACAAGAAGACAGTTATTACAACTTCTAAAACTCTTATATACATTAATCATGGGTAGACATTCCCATGGTAGAAGAAAACAGTTGGGCTGCAGAGATATGTAAGACTATGTCCTTGGGATTCATAAAACATGCACACAAATCAACATATAGGTGCATACTTCTAGAGTTTTAATGTTTTTGTTTATGCAACCATAGCAAACTTAGGCCAATTATATATGGTAGTTCATAAGATGTCAAGGGATTGTGAGCTCAAATTTTTCTGTTAGTTTGCATAGAGCAACTCACAACATAATATTCCAACCATAGTAGATAGAGACTTGGTTCAAAGTAGAAGAGAATGGTCAATGCCATTAACTTAGTTCATTATGAGTCAACAACAACCACCACAAGCCTTAATCCCACTGGATGGGGTCAACCACATGAATTCTAGACCTCTAGCCAATTCTATCTGTTGAGAGTAAAAATAATAATATAAAAGATAAAGTTAGCCCTATATCTAATAGCTTAACCTTTTAGATCAGATAGTGGTTAACAATTTAACATGGTATTAGAGTAAGAAGAGGTCCTGAATTCAAACCTCACACTAAACCAATATTGAAATTATTGCATGTGTTAGGACCAATTATGAAGTGAGGCTTGGCCAAGGAGACGTCTTGAGAGTAAAAATAAAATATAAAGATAAAGTTAGTCCTTTGTTTAACAAGTTAAGCTTTTAAATCAAATGATGGTTAATAATTTAACCCTATCCATGAACATATGCTTTGTAATGCCATTATACCCTATGTCATGTTTCAAGGTTTGTTACCAAGTTTTTTGGTCTCCCTATCCTTCTTAGGAAGACCAAAGGAAGTTCCATTATACCAATGCAACAAGCACAAGGAATTGAATAAGAAAATCTCAGGCTTGTCAATTCCTATATCATTTTATTGTAGGAAGAACAGACACTTCATTTAGCTATCATACCATCTTCAACACATATTAAGAAAAGAGTACCTAGCCAATACTTCAAGATACATGTCGAGCACACCAAATGATGTTTCATAATTTTTTGTTATCATGTTTATTTTTTAGATATGTCTAAGACACATGAGGACTCGACAAGCTCTCCTATAGGGTTTTTAGAATTCTTCTAGGGTAAAATCTACAAATACAAGACCTTTTATGTAAAAAATTAAAAATATATATAATTATTAGAAAATGAATGGTAACCTAATATTGAATTAATGGTACTTTTTCAATTTTTTCTTTTTAGGTTATTATATTCACAAATGTGGCTAACAGAAAAATGTTTAAAAAAAAATCTTTGTCCTATCTTGTTGTATCTATTTCCTTGTTTTCCAAATTGCCATTTCCTTTGTCCATATTTGTACCCCTTATCATTATTGGTGCCTATTAGTCTTTAACCAAACATGTAGTCAATAAATAATTACTTACCTGCAGAAATAACATGTACATTTTTTACCAATTCAATAAGAGTCAACAATATACTAGAGAAGGTTTTTATATAAGATTAATACGTGCAAATTCCAAAAGCAGAATTCACAACTCAATGAGCCAAGAGAACTTATTTTAGATTAGTATCCACCAAACAACAACATCAACAGCAAACTGCAAGGTGGGAATAGAATCTCAGACCAAATTAGAACTAGAAGGCTATGAATGATTAAAACACACAGATTGCTATCAACAGTCCCCAATGTGAATGAACATGTCACGTGAAGCTGCTAGTGTTGTCGCAGCTTTGTTGTTGTTTCTAATTCATTACTGTTATAATTGTATTCACATTTTCTGGTTTAGTAGGGTGTTAATTGTAATTCTTATGTTGTTGAGAAAATAGGCAGTGAAGTAGGCCTACTGAGCATATATAATCAGCATTGCCTTTGTTTTATGTATCTTATGCTCTCATTTTTGTTAATTCATTCCTCTGAGTAAATCAAGAGCTTTCTCTCTTCCTCCTTCTGGTTTGCCCTAATTTCTTGCCCTAGCTTTGTTCTTTACATGGCATCAGAGCCCGTGACCAAGGTCTATGGCTTCTAATCTCAATCACAGGGCCTCTTCTTCTCTTCCACCTCATTCCTCCTCTTGTTCTCCTCTGCCTCGTAGTTTGACTCCACTGTGACGACGAAAGCTTTCAGTTACATTCCAATAAAGCTTGATCCAAGTAATTACATCTTCTGGAAGGTGCAAGTCTCAGCCACAATTCGCACCTTCGATCTCCAGTCCTTCCTCAATAAAACTACACCTCCAGCAAAATATATTGCAGATCCTGATGCTAGAGATGCCGGATTGTCCATGGTGAATCCGAAGTACTTGAGCTGGATGCGGACCGATCAGCTGCTGCTTGGCTAGCTCTTTTCAACTATTGACAAAGAAGTCTTAGCGCAGGTGATTCATTATGAATCATCTACCGAGATATGGTCATCTCTTGAAAATCTATATTCTCGTCTCTTGAAAGTCTATATTCTCATCAAACAATAACCAAGTCTTTCCAATTGAAGCAACAACTTAGATCTGTTAAAAAGGATGCAATGTCTATTAATGATTATTTTCTCAAGATCAAAACAATAGGCCATTTACTTGCTGCTATAGGAGAACCTTTAAGTGACAAGGATTTACTTCTAGCAATCCTTAATGGGCTGGATCATGAATATGAGACGGTAGTTAGCCTTATTACCTATCAAATGGATGACATTGATATTAAAAAGGTTCAGCACTTGTTGTTAATGCATGAGCAGAGATTAAATTCTCAGAATTTGCCACATTCATCTACTATTGAATCTGGTGTACAGTCTTCAATGCACGTTAATATGGCAGCATATACACAGAAAGGTGTTGGAAATTCTGTGAATTATAGAGGAGGTTTGTACAAAGTAGAGGTTGTAATGTGACTCGAGGGGGAAGAAGTCGGGGTAGACAATCAGGCAAGAAAGTTTATTGTCAGCTTTGTGGCAAACCAGGGCATTTTGCTGATAGAAGTTACCATAGATTTGACAAAAAATTTCAGAGGAATCCTGGTCAAAACTTTGGTCAGAATTTTGGTCACCCCAGGCAGACTCTAAAGCATTTGTGGCCTCCCTTAGTGATTCTAGCAAGACCTACATGAATGATCTAGGTTCTATTCAAGGGACTCACTATAACCATTTTTCTCAGCAGTCACTAGATACAGTCTCATAGCCCTCCCTTCCTGATCATTCTTGGTTTGTTGACTCTAGAGCCACAAATCATATAACTTCAAACCTTGGTAATGTCTCCTTACATGCTCCTTACAACGGAAGTGATAAAGTCTTCGTTGGTAATGGTAAGCAACTTCCTATCTCTAATGTTGGTCTTGGACAGTTGCATACACAAACTAAACCTATCTCTACTATTTCATTGTCAAATGTTCTACATGTCCCTCACATGAAAAAGAATTTACTTAGTGTCTCTCAACTTACAAGAGAGCATGATCTTGTTGCTGAATTTAACTCTCATTCTTGTTTGATTAAAGACAAGAATTCATGACAGGTGCTATTCAAAGGATGTCTTAAGGATGGGCTTTATCAGCTGAGTTCAGCACTTGATCCTACTGCATCCAGCATTTCTGCCCAATCCAATAAGCCTGTTTCTTTTGTTAGCAGTACAATTTCATCAAATTGTAATACTTTTCCTTCAAATAAATGTAAAGGACAGACTCCAATTAGTCGTGAGCTGTCCCCTGGTACTTATGTTGCCCTCAGTAATAAAATGTACAAACATTGGCAAGTAAAATTAGGGCATCCATCATTCAATGTATTGCATTTCACCCTTAATAAAATTCATATTCCTTGTTCTTCAATTCCTTATTTCTGTGATTCATATAAAATTGGGAAACTTCATCAACTTCCCTTTGCTGATTGTTCAATTACAGCAAAGAAACCACTTGCGTTGTGTTAAAGGATGGAGAAAATAATTCTTCAATCTTATTCAAATCAATGGGATACATGATGATATATAAACAATCTTCCCGCTAAGTTAGGAAACTCCTAAAAAACTAAACAAGAAAGTTTCTAAATCTATTTTGGAAACTATACAACTTAGGATACAACTCAAAGATAGAAAAATATAGCAATATATACATTCCTATTCTAGAAAAAGGAAAAGATGTCAATCCCAATCTCTTGCTTTGATTGATTGACAAAATTTGGCCCTAATTGACTGATTGATTGACACTGATTGTTGACACTCCCCCTCAAGATTGTGAGTGGAAATCATCCATTCTAATCTTGCATACAAACCTTTGAAACACTAATGAAGGTAATCCCTTTGTTAGCACATCCGCCAATTGATCATTTGAGGAAACATATGGAGTACAAATCAACCCTTTATCCAATTTTTTCTTAATGAAATGTTCGTCCACTTCAACATGCTTGGTTCTATCATGTTGAACTGGATTATGAACAATACTTATTGCTGACTTATTATCACGGTAAAGCCTCATAGGACCCTACCATTGGACCTTTAGATCATCCAACAAGATTTTTAGCCACAACAATTCACACACTCCTAAGGCCATAGACCGGAACTCAGCTTCTGCACTTGACCGAGCCACCACATTTTGTTTCTTACTCCTCCATGTTACAAGATTGCCTCCTAGAAAAGTGCAATAACCCGAGGTAGATCTTCTATCCACAACAAATCCTACATAATCAGCATCCGTGTAAGCTTAAGGGTCATAGGTCCGCCCCTTTTAAACAAAAGACCTTTCCTAGGGGTTCCCTTTAAATAGTGAAGTATCCGATAGACTGCCTTCAAGTGAGTCTCTCTAGGGTTGCGCAAAAATTGACTAACTATACCCACAACATAAGCTATGTCTGGCCGAGTATGAGCTAGATAAAGGAGCTTTCCAACCAACCTTTGATATGATCCTTTGTCAACCACACCATCTTCTAGAACTTCTCCCAACTTATGATTGGGCTCAATGGGAGTATCCAATGCCTTGCACCCTAGCATTCTTGTTTCAGTTAGAAGGTCTATGATATATTTCTGTTGAGAAATGAAAATACCTTTTGTTGAATGTGCCACTTCTATGCCAAAAAATACTTCAACCGTCCTAAATCTTTGATTTCAAACTCACTGATTAAGCATTCCCTTAGTCTATGCATGCCTTCCTCATCATTGCCCGTAACGACGATATCATCAACATAAACTGTAAGTATAGTTACTCACCCTGTGGCCGAGTGGTGAACAAAGAGAGTATGATCTCCTTGACTTTGCCTATAGCCTTGGCCAAGCATTACCCTTGTGAACCTTCCAAACCATGCCCGCAGTGACTGTTTTAAGCCATATAAGGCTTTATTAAGCTTACACACCACCTTGTCTTGGTTTGGGGAGTCATAACCAGGTGATAGATCCATGTAAACCTCTTCTTCAAGATCCCCACACAAAAATGCATTCTTGACATCATACTGATGCAATTGCCAACCTAGGTTAGCAGCTAAGGATAGAAGAACTCGGTATTCAACTTAGCAAAAGGGGCAAAAGTGTCTAAATAATCTACTCCATACACTTGAGCATACCCTTTAGCTACGAGTCGGGCCTTGTATCGATCTAAAGATCCATCAGACTTATACTTAACTGTGTATACCCACCAGTAGTCTACTAGATGTTTCTCTTTGGGCAATGAAACAAGTTCTCATGCCTGATTTTTCTCTAAGGCTGCCATTTCAGCTTCCATGGCATCTCTCCAATGCTTGTTCCCTATCGCTTCAGAAAAGTTTTTTGGAATAGGGATGGTATGAAGGTTGGTAAGAAAGACTTTATGAGGGGATGACAATTTGGAATATGATAGGAACAAATGTAAGGGGTGTTGGATGCAAGCTCTAGTACACTTCCTAAGGGCAATAGGCTAATCAAGGTCATTTTCGGAGGGTGTTGGTTTAGGTGTAGGGTTAACAGTTGCAGTATAGTTATCATCATCAGGTATGAAAGACTCAACAATGGGGTTACCTGATGATGTGCAAGGTGGGCTAGTAGTATTGTTGGTGTTGTCAGCTACAAAAGTAGGGTTTGAGGCAAGTGTTGTGACTTGCATAGGCGTAGAGGTCGGTTGTTTTTTCCTTGAGTATACCTATAGTGGCTGAGGAGTACTTGGAACAAGCTCCTCCAATGTCATGCCTAGTGAATCCTTTGGACCAGTGGCTAGGAGAGACTTACTAATATAAGGCTGAGACTTGCTAAAATAAGAGTGTCCTTCTACAATGGTGACATCGGCTGACACAGTACTTCTTGGTAGGAGGATGATAACACCAATAGCCCTTTTGAGTAAATGAGTATCCAAGAAATATGCACTTTAAAGCTCGAGGATCCAACTTACCCCTACTAACAGTGGGAATATGGACAAATGAGATACACCTGAACACTTTGGGTTTCAACTCTGGACCAGACGTCATCAGGAAAGGATTTGGTTAACAGCTGAATTGGGCTGTAAGATCCAAGGATTTGAGAGGGAAGCCTATTGATAAGAAAGGTAGTTGTTAGGGTTGTTTCTCCCCAATAATGTTTGGGAACATTATGGTGAAATAGGAGCGCTCGAATAACAGCAAGTAATGCCCAATTTTCCTCTCGGCCACTCCATTTTGTTAAGGAGTGTAAGGGCAAGATGATTCATGGATAATACACTTTTGTTTGGGGAAAAAAAAAACAGATAGGGATTGGTTGAAGAGATCCTTGGCATTGTCCGATCTAACCCTTTTAAAACCTATCCCAAACTATTTTTTAATCATATTGTAGAATGTAGGAAAAATACTACTAACTTCAGTTTTAGTTTTCAAAAGATATAACCATGTTACTCTAATGCAATCATCAACAAAAATAACAAACCACCTTGCCCCAGAAATATTAGGAACTGATGAGGGACCCAAAATATCACTGTGAATTAAGGTAAACGGATAACTAGTCCTTTTATTAGATGAAACAAAAGAAACTCTTTTATGTTTGGCAAACTCACACACGGCACGATAGAAACTGTTGACATTTAGACCCTTAGACAATTCTGGAAACATCATTTCAAGAGTAAGAAAAGAAGGATGACCAAATCTATAATAGTGCAGCCACATTAGATCCTTGTTGGACTGAGCCAAGCATGACACAAGAGGAATCTGCCCTTATTTATCCTGTTCACTCAGTCTCTCAAGGTAGAACAGCCCAACCCTAGCCTTAGCAAGCCCAATCCTCTTCCTCGTGCCCTGCTCCTATATCTCACAGTAAGTTGAATAAAAAATAACACTACAATTAGTATTCAATATGAGTTTTTGAATGGAGATTAGGTTAGTGAATAACTTAGGAACATGGAGCACATTTTTTAGAGAGAGATGTTTATTACGAAGAACATCTCCTTGGCCTGCAACAGTGGTTAAAGAACCATCTACTAGGGTGATTTTTCTAGAACTAGGACAAGGGCTATAGGTAACAAAGTGATGAGAGAAAGGGGTCATTTGATCCGTAGCTCCAGAGTCTAAGATCCAAGAGGTAGAATGATTTTTTCCTAAAGCATATAGAGCAAAAGAATTAGAAAAGATACCTGTGAGAGCAAGAGAGCAGGCACCCCCTTTTGCTGTCCCTTTTTCGAGAGATTCTAAGAAGTTCTTTAACCTTTCAATTTTTGCCCGGTTAAGTTCTAGGGTATCTCCTTGTTCGAATCCCTTCTAATCCGATTGCTAATGGTTGCTATCCATGTACACTTGGCTTTGATTCTTTAGTGATCCACCTTTGGAAGGCTTTCCATGAAGCTTCCAACACTTCTCTATGGTGTGCCTTGATTTCTCTATGGTGTGCCTTCTTTTCCTCTCTTCCCTTACCTTGACCATGAGTTTTCAAAGAAACCAAGGCTGATGCCTCCACTGAGGTATGTCACGAACCTAGGGTTCGTGATAGGTTAAAAGGGGAAATGGGGAAGAAAATCAGATTGAAGGAAGGGGGAAATCAATAGAAGGAGGGAGAGATATTAAGAGAAAGAGAGGGAGAAATAGAAGAAAGAGGAAGAAGAACGACAGAAAAAGGGTGAAATATTAAAGAGAAAATAGTATTCAATTCATTAATTCTGGATAAGAAAACAAACCATCACAGCAACCTTTTATAGGCCTATTTGCCTTCTAACAGCCTAGCACATGCTCCCATGTGCTTCTAACCACTTGCTAAAATATCTAAAATATCTTCTAACAACTATTATTAACCTATTACTATATTGCCCTCTATAGATTCTTGGGTCATGACAATTCCTCCTTCCTTGAGAGAGTTCTTGTCCCCAAAAACTTACAACAATTTAGCCATTGCTCCTCAACCAATACCAACTCTCTCTAGCTTGGTTGTTCTTTCTTTTATCATTCCCTTTCTAGGCCGCTTCTTGTTTGTTCTTGAATACTCCTCAGCTGAAACAAAAATGATAATCAGTGCAATCAAAGTTGCATATTCCTCCAATGAGCGACATACCATTTCCCGTGGGTTGGTGATAGCTACCAAATTAAGATAGCCTGTACCCATAGATTGAGGATCCAATATGATGCCAAATCCAGTCAATATATCATCATCTGGGGCCTTCATTGAATTTAGCTGCTTCTAATCACAAGCAACAGCTGAAACTTGCAGTCCTTCAGCCTTCAATTGTTGTTGCAGGGCTGGTTGCAAAGCAGTTGTGGCCAAATTCATGTCCAAGTCTCCCAATTTCTTGTTGGCTCCCATCAGTACTGTTTTCTGATTGACTACCCCAATCATTTCTTGGTTTGGACCTCCTCGATTATCACCTGGAACATCCTTAATGATGACTGAAGTTTCAGTTATGATCTCTTGATTCCCTGCAAGTAATTCAGCAACTTCTTTTCCCTTTTGTTGGCTGCAATTCCCCTCTATTTGGACTTCTTTTTCAGCAATATCAGATGATCCCTTTGCATTGGCTGCCCTATCAATCTGTTCATTGTAATTTTCCTTGAGATTATGCTTTTCGCCACCAAATTTACTCTCAATATTGCAGCCATCTTTCTGGTCACTGTTGCCGCCGTCACAATGCTTCTTTTTCTGCCCAAAGTCTAGAGTAGGCAATGAATCGGTCGTTCGTACTCTTGTCTCCTCCTTCGGCTGCTCTACTCCAAGGAAGTCTTCCTTGTTAAAACTTCCATGATAATCATCAAAATATTCTATTGGAAAGTTGTGATGATACTTCTTAATTAGTATCATCGTAAACTCCTACAACTTCTTGCGGAACATACGGCCAAATTCCTTGCACTCTTCATCAAACCCACTGCTGGTTCATTTGTCCAATTGGCCGATCCCCTTCTTCGGTTGCTTGTTGCTGCCAACTTAAAATGCAGCCTTCTTTGGCTGCCATTGATGCTCCATTCCTACTGAAAATGAAGCATTCTGCTTCATGTATGCACTACCTCCCCTTGCTTCATGAGTAGGACACCCCATTGAAAATGCAGCCTTCTTTGGCTGCCATTGATGCTCCATTCCAACTGAAAAGGAAGAATTCTCCTGCTGCAACTAAGATTCCATTGGACTCCTTCATGCACTACTCCTCTTGGCCAAAATCTCACTGGCTGGAAAAGCAATAGGCCAAGAAACAGCAGCTCTTTCCATCCTAATTTCCTTTTGTAATTGCCTCACCCAATCACCTCTAAAATTGATCCAATAAGTGGCAATTGCAACCACTGTTATGCTTCAAGACCAAGTTTATTGTAACAGCAGAAAAATTTGCACACTTATAGTGACTTGATCGGCCTTCAAGAGTCCTCTAGACCGTCTTAACTGTTAGCCGAGAATTACAATCGAAATCGCAGCAATTGAGAATCACCGAACTATTCTAGGAGTCTCCTTCAAATTCTGAATAGAGATCACAGCCAATAATCGATGTGAATGCACCCTAGACAGCCTGGACTGCTTGCTGTCAATTCCGATCAACCTTGTTTCCTTCCGACTTAAATCTCAAACACGGAAAATCCACTGCTCGGTTCTTCAACAAGGTTCACCACACTTCCGCTGCTCTGCCACGCTTCTGTCACTCAATGGCTAAGGTTCATCAAATTAGGAATGCCTTCAAAACTACACTCCCAGCTGCTATGAGCTTGTTGGAATCAGTTACTGAAATTGTTGGGATTCTTAGCCGAGATCCAAGACCTATTCCGCCACCTTCAAAGCCACCAAGAACCAGTATCACCGTCGGCACTCTCCTGGCTTGTGTCATCTTCAATTCCCAGCCAAAATTACTTTGCTCAACTTCTCCACTTGCAGCTGATTCTTAATCGACAGCCTTCCTTCCTCACCGAAGGCATTGTCGGATCAAATTAGCCTAGTCGCCCTAGAAATTAATGGTGGTTCTTCTCAACCCAATCACCGTCCAAGGCTCCCAGCCCACTTGTAGTTGCCTCTGATTCCAAAATCACCAGAACTCACTGTTAGTTCAATAGCTACACCCACTCCCGAGTTCAAATCGCAACACTCGTTGTATCAAGACACCCCCGAGTCCAACCCACTGCATCGCAACACTCCCACGTCCAAATCGCAACCTCCTGGCCGTTCGCGTCACCCTCTAGTCACCCATTCCAGTCGTCCGACCAACCTGCGCCGCTACTGTCACTCCCAAAGCTTGCCTGGATGGCCGATGTCGGCTCTGCTACCGTCCTTCAAAGTCGCCTCTGAAGTGAGTCTCGTCCTCGCCTTAAGCAACTTGACTCCCCACCGACATTGCTACTTGAATTCGCCAAACGATGCGCAAACGACAGGCCCGAGTTTCCGAGAACGCATTTGGCGGACTCCCTCACCAATCGCGATCAACCAGCGTTAGGACTTCTGATTCCGTTGGATTCACTGGACCACTTGGATCATCTCAAGCCCCGCTGCCTCAATCACCAACAATCGCTCACCTCACAGTAGTCGCCTTGAGGCCTCCTCGATCTGGAGCTCAATCACTGAAATTTATTTCACCGGTCTCGTCCATTAAAATCAAACCTACAGCCAAGGATTGACTGCTCTGATACCAATTGTCACGGACCTAGGGTTCGTGATAGGTTAAAAAGGGAAATGAGGAAGAAAATCAGATTGAAGGAGGGGGGAAATCAATAGAAGGAGGGAGAGATATTAAGAGAAAGAGAGGGAGAAATAGAAGAATAGAAGAAAGAGGAAGAAGAATGAGAGAGAAAGAGTGGAATATTAGAGAGAAAATAGTATTCAATTCATTAATTCTGGATAAGGAAACAAACCATTACAGCAACCTTTTATAGGCCTATTTGCCTTCTAACAGCCTAACACATGCTCCCATGTGCTTCTAACCACTTGCTAAAATATTTAAAATATCTTCTAACAACTATTATTAACCTATTACTATATTGCCCTCTATAGATTCTTGGGTCATGACAAGGTAGTCTCCAACATGACACCCCTTCTTCCTTCTTCTGCACGAACAATAGAGATAACCTCATTTAAAGAAGGCAAATCCTCCTTACCAAGGATTTGCACCCTTACCGCATCGAACTCCATGTTTAGGTTGGCTAGGAGATCATATGTCCATTCTTTCTCCACAAACTTCTTGTGTAAGGCTGCATCTTCGCTACATTTCATCTTTAAGCACTGATAATATCCAGTTATTGCCACAAAGTTTGCAGTAAATTTGCATACTCTGTGACCGATCTGGCGCCTTGTTTTGTGGCTGCCACTTTTGTCCTGATTTCGTAGATTTAAGCTGCATCTCGAACCTTGAAGTAAGCTTGATCGCCTCCCAAATTTCTTTGGTGGTTGTTAAAAACATCACCGTGTCACTAATTTCAAGGGTCATGGAATTCCATAGCCATGGCATCACTAGAGAATCATCTTCGTCCCATGCTGCAAGTATTGGATCTCCATCTTTAGGACCAGTCCCTTCCAGATGACTTAGTTTCCCTTTCCCTTTTAGGAACGTACAGATTAATTGAGACCATTTCAAGTAGTTCTTACCATTTCATCGGTAAGCCACTTAAAGACTTGGTAAGTCTCCTCCGGGGCCTCCATCATTGTTTCCAGCAAACGGAATCTCCGTTGTGCTGGTGCTGCTAAAATTAGTTCATGGATTTGGGTATTTTGAGAGTTGGATACGGTGTTCGATAATGAAGATTGAAGACAAAAAAAGGAACAGAACAAAGGCGGAAAAACGACCACAATAGTCCCAAAGAAGCGGCAACTATTGTCCAAGCTCTAATATCATGTTAAAGGATGGAGAAAATAATTTTTCAATCTTATTCAAATCAATGGGATACATGTTAATATATAAACAATCTTCCTACTAAGTTAGGAAACTCCTAAAAAACTAAACAAGAAAGTTTCTAAATTTATTTTGGAAACTATACAACTTAGGATACAACTCAAAGATAGAAAGATACAACAATATATACATTCATATTCTAGAAAAAGGAAAGGATGTCAATCCCAATCTCTTACTTTGATTGATTGACAGAATCTGGCTCTAATTTGGCTCTGATTGACTGATTGATTGACACTGATTACTGACATGTTGTTATACTCAAATGTATGGGGTCCTTTTCCTACCTTATCTGTTGAGGGGTATAGGTATTATATTGCGTTTGTCAATGCCTATACAAGGTGTATATGGCTATACCCTTTGAAGCTCAAGTCTAATGCCCTTCCAGCCTTTATACCCTCTCACAAACTTGCTGAAAACCAGTTTCAAACCAAGATTAAGGCCTTACAAACTGATAACGAGTGGGAATTCAAGGCATTTTTACTATACCTCCAAAATAGTGGCATACAATCTAGATTTACCTACCCCTATACTCATCAATAGAATGGTGTTGTCGATAGAAAACACAGACATATAGCAAAAATGAGGTTCACTTTGTTATCTCATGCTAATATGCCACTTAAGGTTTGGGTTGAAGCCTTTCAAACTACAGTTTATACAATAAACTTGGTTCCTTCCTCTTCACTCAAATTCAAGATTCCATTTGAACTCCTATATCATAAGCAGCCCAATTACTTAATGTTGCAGGCCTTTAGTTGTGCTTGTTTTCCTTATCTTCGGTCTTATAACAAGCACAAATTTGATTTTCATTCAACCAAATGTATCTTCATTGAGTACAGTCATGCACAGGCAGGTTACAAATGTCTTCATCCTTCTGGTCAAGTTTATGATTCAAGGCATATGCAATTTAATCTAGATGATTTTCCTTTCTCTACATTGTTTTCTTCTTTTGCCACTGCATCTCAGTCCTATCCTAGTGGGTTTTCTACCTTGTTCTTTCAGTCCCTTCCTTCTTCTCTTTCATTTAGAGTAGCGCAGCCCTTATCTTCTTCCTTATCAAACACTTAACTCTTCAACTGCCTCAACCATTGGCTCATCTCCGGTTGCTGCATCTCCACAGCCTACTTCTAGACCTACAACTCATGTTCTTAAACCCATAGTTGCTCCAGCACCCTCTACACATCCCATGCTTACAAGGTCCAAGGTCAAACAACTACATCTTACCTCTCCTCATGTGCTAGTGAGTACTCTAGAGCCTAGTTCTGTCCATGAGGCCTTTCTAGACTCACGATGGGTTAGGGCTATGGAGGAAGAATTTGCAGCATTGCAGCACAATAATACTTGGGTTTTAGTTCCATTTTCTGATGATATGAACCTCATTGGTTGCAAGTGGGTTTTTAGAACTAAATATAACCCAGATGAGATAGTACTTAAGCACAAAGCTCGGCTAGTAGTCAAAGGCTTTCTCCAAACACTGGGAGTTGACTATGTAAAAACCTTTAGCCCAGTTGTTAAGGCCCCTACTATTCAGGTATTATTCACCTTAGTAGTTACATTTGGTTGGGACATTCAACAAGTGGATGTTAGCAATACCTTTTTAAATGGTGATCTTAGTGAGGATGTTTACCTGTCTCAATCGGAGGGTTTTCTTGATGCTCAGTATCCCTCTCATGAGTGTAAGCTGAGGAATTCACTTTATGGGCTTAAGCGAGCTCCACGAGCTTGGTATACAAAATTGAAAGCTACTTTGCAGTCATGGGGATTTATTAGAGCCGTGTCAGATGCTTCATTGTTTATAAAGCACACCCCTCAATTTGTGTTGTTTGTATTGGTCAATGTTGATAATATTTTGGTCACAGGATCTGATCCAGCAACCCTTAGAGCCTTTATTCAAGATTTAGATGCTAATTTTGCACTGAAAACTCTCAGGTCTGTCCCTTACTTCTTGGGTTTTGAAGCTCATAAAAATCAAAATGGGATCTATCTTACACAGTCTAAGTACACCTTAGATTTGTTGAGGAAGGCAGCTACGATTGACTGTAAACCATGGGATACCCTGTTGAATTTAGTTGTTCCTTTAACTAATGATGGTGATCCTTTCTTAAATCTTTCTCTATATCGAACCATTATTGGTTCATTGCAGTATTTGACCTATACTAGACTGGATATCTCATTTGTAGTCAACAAATTAAGTCAATTTCTATCTTCTCCTAAGCAACAACACTGGATGGCTTGTAAAAGATTGCTTAGGTATCTAAAAGGCACCCTTAGCTTGGGTTTATTGTTCTCACCAGCACCTACAAACTTACCCTTAGTGGTTTATACTGATGTTGATCATGCTGGTTGTAGAGTGACAAGGAGATCAACTAGTGGTGTTTGTGTCTTCCTTGGGAGTAATCTAATAGTTTAGAGCTCTTGGAAGCAATCAGTGGTTGCCAAGTCTGTAGGAGAGGCTGAATACAGAGCTATTGCTCATGGTGTCACTGAAATCTTGTGGCTGAAATCGTTGTTCTTTACACCGAAAAGAAGAATGTTTCCTGCCTTCATCACAATATAATACAAGATTCTTCCTATATCACAGTCCAAAAAAATAAAATGACACTAATTTCATGCAATTATTTTTTTTTTTTTTGGTGGGAGGGGGGGGGTGGAGGGCAAGTAATTGTTGAAAAAAAAAAATAGTTTAACTGAACTCACAGATTAAGTAGCTTAGATGGGGCTGCACGTAATACAGTCAATGCCTCCTTCCATCTCCACTGGCGTTCAGATAATGGCAGAAAACGTTGCAAAATTGACAAACGCCAATCCCAATCTTCAATGAAACGTTTTGCATTCAAGATTCTCCAATCCAATACTTGTATTGCGTCAGTAGGTACACTGCCCATCAATGCATTGTCCTGTTCAATAGATGGTAGGTTCTGACGTAATATATCAAGTAGTAGCCCAGTGAAAGATACAACCATCTTGTTTCCCCCATCAAACGTTGCAAGATCAGCATGTTCCCCAGTGCACAAGTCAGACAACTTAGAATGGCTCTCAGGTGAAACACAATGTGTCAGATTGAGGGAAAGATCATCCATATTTAAAAGTGAGATAATAATGTTCACCATCAAAATCTGCATAATATGATATCTATAACCATTAGCCAAGTAATAAAGACAAATTCAGAGTTCAAAGGCATTCCAAGTTCAGACAGGATTGTCACTTTAAAAGAAGGCCAACTAAATAGGACAGCTGATTGGAAAAACTAGAAGGATAGTTGATGCATTTACTTATGTGTCCAAGGAAACAGCCAGCACCTGTAGATGCATTCTTCCAATAGAGAGATCCAAGTTCAAGTTCCATCAAGTTATTTGTCAAATATAAATATATTTGTAGACATACCAATTAATCTTCTGTAATAACAATTAAATTTCTAAGTTCGGAGATCAGTTCAATCTTTGTGCACTATATATGACCTGTAAAATCTGCCATCTTTCTTCTAATAGAAAGATGAAGACCAGCACACTCCAGTTGCTAGCCTAGTAGAAAATTGACCTCCAGAATAGAACGCATTCAAAGAATGAAAAAAATGCAAAGCTGAAAAAAAAAATACTTTTATAATTAGAAAGAAAAAAAAAAGGAAAATAACCTTTCGTGGTATGTCACTGATAGCCTCAAGGTGGTTTCGTAGATCTTTCAAATAGCACAAAGCCATTTGCTGATGGCTTCCTGTTTCATCACTCATAGTCCTTTCCATTGCTCCAAGTGCATGAACAGCAAATTCAAGAGCATAACGCATGTGCATGAGTTCAATATCTTGCATCCTAGAAAAATTATTCAAGAAAACTTATAGTATGTGAGAGAAGGAAAAGGATAAGGCAAAGTGCAAACCATTGGTAAAGAGGAAACTCCAATTTGAAAAGTGGTTTTACAACATCTAGGAGCTACAAATTTTAAAAATCAATTACTAGGAGGAGGGTTGCGTTAGGTAGCCGACAGCCAGCGTAAAACTTAGTCGGATCCAAATATGAATTCTAGACAAACTATCTGTTGGGATGTAACCCACATAGAAGTCTAGAATTCATGTAGCCAACCCCACATAGTGGGATAACGGCTGGATATGTTGTTGTTGTTGTACTAGGATGAAGAACATATATAGACCAGCAACACTTCAAATAAAGTAATCCAAGCAACAGCAACCATAAGGAACAAGGCAGAAGGGAAAATAGCATAATGGGTGGCCATCCATGAATTTCCCTATGTCTTTTCTTTTCTTTTCTTTTCTTTTTTGATAAGTGAGGAAAATATAAAATTTGATTAAAATTGAACTATGAAAAAGCACCCTTAGTGACATGATGATAAAGCACCACCATTGTTCCAATAAATAGTGTTAGAAAATACCGAGATTCCCATCCATATTCAGGGATTTATATGCTTGATTTATGTTTCCAAATTTCTATTCTATTTCTTTCTCCTAGGAGATTCTATCTTGACTATATCTTTCCAGCTGTATTCTAAGTTGTAAATCTTTCTTAATTTTAGTAGGAGCTGATTAGGAAACTGCCTATTATAGAAGATTAAGATTAGTTTGTTCTCATTGACCAACTATATATAATCTTGCAAGATTATATATAATCTTGCAACCCAATTCATCTCCTTACAAAAATTGTTCCTGTGTTCAATGCCTCTAATGACCTTACTCCTAAAGTCTTTGGATGCCTATCTTTTGTCCATATTCATAGTCCCCATAGAAGAAAACTTGATCCTCGTTCCCTCAAATGTATCTTTGTTGGGTGTTCTTCCACTCAAAAGGGCTATAAGTACTATCATCCTCCCACCAAGAAGGTTCTTGTCTCAATCGATGTTACTTTTGTGGAAGATGCTTCCTATTTTGATCGTCGACTACCTTCTTGGAAGACAAGGACATGGATCTATTTCTTCTTGATTTTTCTTCTTCTTTAAATCCTTCTTCCCCTCCTTTGGTCTCTACCTCTAAGGACTCGCAGGGCATGATACAAAGGGAGCAAAAACAAAATTCTTCTTGTCCGCTACAGGCGTATTCAAGGAGAAAGGCACCAACTCCTTCACCCATGCAGGCTCCATCATCTGAACCAAGTCCTAAACTTGGTATTCCTACTCCCGGACCAGAAGTTGCCACTAAACTTGCAATTGATCCTAACCCAAGTGAGTATGATAAACCTGATCCCAATGACCTTGATCTTCCTATTGCCATCAAGAAGGGAAAAGGACCTATACCAAACACCTTTTACATTTGTTCTTGTCCTATTCAAATTTGTCTCCTAAGCATAGAGGTTTCCTCACCATCCTAAACACAATCCCTATACCAAGGACCTTTTCTGAAGCAATAGGCAATGAGAACTAGAAGAGTGTCATGGAGGTAGAGATGGCAGCACTGGAGAAAAATCAAACTTGGGAGTTAGTGAAATTACCAAAGAGAAAGAACCCAAAGGGATGCAAATGGGTGTACACTGTAAAATATAGATTAGATGGGTCCTTAGAAAGGTACAAAGCTAAGGTTAGTTGCTAAGGGATATAGACAAACATATAGTCTATAGAGTAGACTATCTAGAGACATTTGCTCCAGTGGCAAAAATGAAGACTGTGAGGGTGCTATTGTCCTTGGCTACTAACCTAGACTAGAAATTGTAGCAGTTTGTTGTCAAAAATGCATTCTTACATGGGGACTTGGAGGAGGAGATCTATATGGAAGTACCACTAAGGTTTGGACCAAAGATAAGGGAAGATGTAGTATACAGATTGAAAAATGCTCCATATGGACTGAAATAGTCACCAAGAGCATAGTTTGGCCAGTTCACCAGTCATGTTTGGTATGGAATACAAACAAAGTCAAGATGATCACACCCTACTTATACATCACTTGGCCATAGGGGGAGTGACTGCATTGCTCGTTTATGTGGATGATATTATAGTAATGGGCAATGATATGGCAAGAATGGAAACTTTGAGAGGCTACTTGGTCAAGGAATTTGAGATTAAGGAGCTGGATAGATTGAAATATTTTTTGGGTATTGAGGTGGCTCATTCTAAGCAAGGAATCTTTATCTCTCAACAAAAATACATACTTGACTTGTTGACTAAAACTGGTATGATGGGAAGTAGGGTTGTTGACACACCTATTGAACTTAATCACCAGCTAGGAGATGTTCCAGAAGATGTTGCAGTGGATAAAGGTTCCTATCAAAGGCTAGTGGGAAGGTTTATTTATCTCTCACATACACGGCCGAACATTGCTTATGCAGTGAGTGTGATTAGTCAATTTATGCAGAGTCCTAAGGAAACTCACCTAAAAGCAGTGTATAGGATCCTACATTACTTAAAGGGGACACCTAGTAAAGGTATATTATTCAAGAAGGGGGAAGAGCTGTCTCTTAAAACCTATACTGATGTTGACTATGTAAGGTCAATGGTTGATAGAAGATCAACATTAGGGTATTGCACATTTCTAGGAGGTAAACTTGTGACTTGAAGGAGTAAGAAACAAAGTGTAGTAACCGTTCAAGTGTTGAAGCAGAGTTCAAATCAATGGCCCTAAGGATATGCAAATTACTTTGGATCAAAATACTCTTGGAAGACCTAAGGATCAAGCAAACAGCACCTATGAGGCTCTACTTTGACAATAAATATGCTATTAGAATTGCTCATAATCTAGTATAACATGACCGGACAAAGCATGTTGAAGTGGATAGACATTTCATAAAGGAGAAGCTAGATAGGGGCCTAATTTGCACTCCCTTTGTATCCACCAGTGTTCAACTTGCAGATATTCTTACAAAAGGCCTGCCTAGCCCTGTGTGTCAAAGATATTGAGCAAGATTGGAATGCAAGACATTCACTTACAATCTTGAGGGGGAGTGTTAGAAAATACTGAGATTCCCATCCATATTCAGGGATTTATATGCTCGATTTATGTTCCCATATTTCCATTCTATTTCTTTCTCCTAAGAGATTCTATCTTGACTGTATCATTCCAGCTGTATTCTAGGTTGTAAATCTTTCTTAATTTCAGTAAGAGCTGATTAGGAAACTGCCTATTATAGAAGATTAAGATTAGTTTGTTCTCATTGACCAACTGTATATAATCTTGTAACCCTACAATGAGGAATGTGATTGGTTTTTTCCGACTACTTTTGACAAATAGTAATGGCTAAACCAGTGTATCTTCAAATCAATATAAGCAACAAAGCAAACCACTAATTGCTAAACATTCTCTTTCTTTCTTTCTTTCTTTTAATTCTATTTTGGTAGTGACACCATGCTTCCACAAAAGTAATTGTAATAATATGACAAACAAATGAGAAACAGGTAAATTGCATTGCACCTCTTCAACGCTGCAACAGTCGAAGTAATTGGCTGCATGCTGATCAGTTCAATTGCATCTTGAAATTTTATGTCCGGAACTACATCAAACAAAACCTACAAAAGATACAAGGGCTAAATTTGACTAAATGTCATGTTAAACTAAAATTCTTCAATTTCTAGAGCATATCAAGTTCTTCAAAAACATAAAAGGAAGCAGGAGTTACTGGATGTATGAATATTGAGTCAGCATAAGCAAGAGATTCCGTAAAATTTTACAGTAGCATCCTCCAGTGGTTGATTCTTCATTTTCTCGAACTTTTTCCTTCCTTGTTTAGCTAAACACAAGAACTTAGGAAACTACATTCAACATCTTTAACATTATTCTACATTGGAGATTAAATTAAAACCAATAACCTCAGTTTTCTAATACTTCCAATTTCTAACAAGGTTGTAGCTTGTTAGTTCTTTTCTTTCCTATTCTCATTTTGTTGTCAACCCTCTACAACAACCTATTTCAGGTTCTTCTTAAAAATTGGGGCAGTCATTACATTCGGCACCAAGAACTGTTGCCAATAGACCATTAGCTAATATGTTGTGATCTCGTCAATATCAATGACCATTTCACATTATGGGATAATGATAAATGTTATATGGGTTAGTGAAAGATTTACTGGTGCAAGGAGATATCTACCAGAAGATATGTTTTTTCAAATACCTTCACCTAACAAGAATATTATCATTTGTATCTCTTGAATTTGGATCAAGTATCATTCAAAATCTTGTTTTGATTATCTCAAAAACAGAAACATTTTGCAAAAGCTTCAGTAACACAAGGGAAATGACAGAAAATATTGTCAACGTAAAAGTATAGAAAACAAAAAACAAAAACCATGCAAATATTCAAACAAACTCAATAGTTAAATAAGTGAACTTTTTTTTATGTCAATGCATCTTTTTCCATAAGGGCACAAGCAACCAATTTGAAAATAATGGGATACAAAATAATGAGCACTATCAAACAACTCAATTTTATCAAGCACAAAAAATGAGTACGTATCAATAAAAAATAATATATAGAAAATTATCGAAGTAGTAATAGTTATGATATTAGTAGCAAACAAAGCTCAAATTATTCTACATTCAGGAGATCCTTGAGTAAATATCTTGTAGCTTTTTTTTCTTAAACAAGAACAAAGATAAAGCTCAAGATAAGTTAGTGAATATTAGGTACTCACAAAAAAAAAATTAAAACAATTAACTAAGAAAGGAAAAAAGATCAATTTGGCCCCTGAACTTTTCAAATGGTTTAATTCAGGGGTGATTTTGAGCCAAAAGACTATAGTTTCAGGGGCAAGTGAACCAAAAACTAGCATTTTAGGGGGAAAATGAACCCTTTGGAAAAGTTCAAGCGTGAATTTGAGCTAAAACCAAAGTTCAGGGGCTAAACTGACCAAAATTGAAAAGTTGAGGGGCCAATTTAGCCTTTTTTCCATTAAGAAACAAGAGACACAAAAATGCTAGATTTAAGCAATAGAAAAAATGTTGTCAGATATTGTCAGTGACTGTCAAGACATAGTTCCAGAAATGTTTAGTAGAACTTCAGCAGTTTCAGCAAGTTCCATTATTGTTCTGTGGAAGTATCAAAATTTAGGTTTTCCACTATGATTTTGAGTCAGTCACCTAGGAAATGGAAACATTTTGGATGTTTAATGAAAAGAAAGAATATTTTTGTTCCTTGCTCTTGACACCCCAAGCACCATTGTTATAACTATAACTTTGTTTCTCCTCATAATTAGAACACTGTGAAGTACCATAACATCTCTGCATAGATGATCTCCATCAATTTTATCAACTTTAGCAAAACATCCATGAGAACATAAGCTGACATAGGGATGGCTCAGTGAATTAAGGTAAGGAGATGTTAATGTCCATGACTCCATGTCAATCATACTATTTTGTTCACCGAACCCTAAGTAGTCGTATTTATATTGACAAACTGAAAGTTCCTTTCTCAGAAGGCAAATGAATATAAGCTTGAAGAAAATGCAAAAAGAAGGAATGAAATAGAACCCAATGCAGAAAATTCCATTGAGAACAAAATGGGCAGTGCAAAAATGATCAGTAACTTTTGTTATTGAACATGAAATCATAACCAGTCCTAAGTTTAGAGAAAATATTCAAAGAATCTTAAATTAAAAGGCAAGCTTGTAAGCAAAATAAGAAATTCTCAAGAAAAGGAAACTCCAAAGAGTAGCATGCACCATAAGAAAAGATAGGCTGCCAAAGAAAAAACAAATTTACAGGCTCTCAAACTAGTAGTTTCTCTCCATTTATGCATTCCTTCTTTCCCCCCTCATTTATTACATGAGAATTTGGTTGCTAACAAAAGAACAGATATACATGATTTTCATTTTTTAATGATGCGTGTGGTTACGGTTCTTAATTTTTTTTCATTTCAGAAACAACTCGAGGATTTTCTTTTGACCTTTATATCTTCTTAGGATGTGTTCAGTTACCATAAGAAATTTATTTGTTCTTCCATTTTAAAAACAACTCAAACAATGTATCTAGGAAACAGTTCGTGGAATTGCTGCTTTTGAAAGAAATTATTTAATTTCTCTAGTAACCAAGAAAGAGTTGTTTAAGAATTACCAAAACAGTTTCTACATGCAAATGAAAATAATATGCTTCTGAAATTTCCTGTTTCCAAAACCCATGGAAATGAAAACAGAACCCAGATAGAATAGATTGATGACAAGAAAAGCAAACAGGGTACTAGAATTGCAAACCAAAATGCAACAAGAAAACAACTAGGGAAAAAACCATCATAGAAATAATAAAGAATCCATACAGACAAAAGAAAGAAAACAAATCACTAATTGCACAAAAAATTACCATGACACTTTTAGAAATCTACTTAAAAAATTTCTATGCTGAATTGTAAAAGCAACTTATATCAGAATTTTGAGACACAGAGTCTTATATACCAAAACAGCTTCACAATGAAAACAAACAGAATCTTACCCGAAGGGCACTCTGAACAGATAATCTTTCGAGCACAAAGTTCTCAACAAAAGGATCCAAATGGGCATCTTCATTAATGTATCCTATTTGTTCTTTCCGAGACAACAGTAATGAGGACTTCAAACTCCAAGATTGACCAGAATTGACACAAGCAACAAATGAAGCAAGATCAAGCTGGTAACATAAAGAATCACAAAGATGTTCGACACACGATGCCTGCCAAAAGAAAGTAAAAGTTAAATCACAAGTGGACTAAGGACCAGATATTATGTAGCAATAATGGTAAAACAAATAATAGAACACCAGAGTAGAAAATAGCCATTTCAGATAGGTATAAAAATGCAAAAATGCCCTCAGAACTTCTTCAAGGAATTCCTACCCCCAAAAAATCCATGTCCATGTGCCAATGTCAGTACATCAGCAGAGTAATAAATCCATTATTTATCTTTGATCTTTCATTTGCTTTCGTTTGTTCCGCAATAGGTCATTCTAATCATTTCTCTCTTGATTCATTACCACTGAGATGTATGGCTCTATGGATCAAGGTGCCAATATATAGATCTTGCTTATGGATTGATGAAAATGCATAAAAAGTGCCATTTACCGCCAACATTCTATTGTCTCATCCTTTTTTGCATTTGACTTCATGGCTTTCACATAGTCTATCACTTTGTTTCAAAATAAAGTTTTATCTCCATGCAATATTAGATGTTATTATGAAAACTAATCCTTATCATAGCAATCAGTTGGAAGTTGGAGCTACTCTACATACTATTTACCATTATCACCTTCAGCTGGAACAAGTCTATCCTAACAACATTTAAATATTCATGTAAAGACATTTTTATTTCATTTTTGTAATTGTAAACCACATTTGTATGCCTCTCCTTGATTCTTCCTGATATAACCCCCTATTAAAAATATATATACAAATACAAATTATCAGTGCCTATATGCATATCAGCACTGTTGTCAACATGTACATAATTGCTCTTTTAGTTATGTAGATCTTTTTTTTTTTGGGGGGGGGGGGGCCCAGACAAAAAGAAAAAACATAAGCAAATAGAGAGAAGATAAAAAAAAAGGAACAACAGAAAAAGGATTTGGACTGAACAAAATAAAGCCAGACTAACAGCAAAAATAAAGCAAATACCAACATCAAACTAGAGACGAATCAACCATAAGAACATCAGCAGCTCTAACAAAAAAGGAAGAAAATGAGCTTCCTTTCCTCTCTAGTTGGCTTGAGGAGCTCCTAATACATTCTTTTTCTTTGAACATTTTGGAGATAGATGCAATTCTATCAATTGATACATGATTTTTTGTTTTTTAGTAAATATGGAAAAGTGAGGGTGAATTATGTGTACACATCAAGTACAGAGCCTTTCATTCTAGCAATCTGAAGCATTACTTCTTTATCAACAAAATTAATAAAGAAGAACATCTTTTTTCTTCAACAAGTAACAAAGAGTTGTGTTAGAAGCACATCCAGTGGATGCAATCCACATACAAGTGGACCTCAGGCAAAACCAGAAGACCAGTCTTTTACAACCATAAACTCCTCAAACCTCCATTTTCTCAACACTCAAAATATGAGTGTAGATCAGGCCATGGAAGAAACTGCCTCTACTTGCTGAACTATTAGACAACTGAATATTTATCCACATTTGTGAATTCTTCGGTTTGGCTATTTGGATAAAACAGTAACATATCAAGCCTTTATCCCACTATGTGGATTAAGTAGCTATTTGGATACAAATAATAATAATAATAATAATAATAAGGTTCTTTACTTTTTGCATCTCAAGATCCTCAATTTCCCAGCATGCCTCCATAAATAAGTAGCATCAAATCATAGGTCCACAGATGTTTTAACCAAGAATCTACAATGTCCAAGCTGAAGATCGCTTAAAACCATTATTTTCCTAATTGTTATATGTTTTCTTCTTCTCTTTCTTTCAATGAGTTTTGGAGTAATTGGGTGAAACAATCTAATCCTTTTTTCTTACTTCTGTTATATTCATTTACCCTGCATCTACAAGGGTCAGGCCCCTTCTTATGCTTATCAAGTAAATAAAACAAAATAAGTAATTGATCTCCAAGAAAATGATATAAGGATGACTTATGAAGAGATTGAACAAACAATATAAATCAACTTCACTAGGGAGGCTCCCCACCCATTGCAAGTATAAACACCAGAAAACAATTACTCAAAGAAGGTTTTGGAGATAACAATAATTACCTCATCTGACTGATTACCATACAGAGAAGACTCTTCCAGCTGTAAAACTTGTGACTTACTTGTCCACAAAAGTTGCATCAGTTTCCTCCGCGCATTTGTTTTGCCAGATAATAGATCCCAACCCATGGCAGCTACCAGTGGTTGAAGCCGAGGGAACAATGAAAGGACCTACATCATAGACCGAAGCATAATATTATTGAAATGAAAAGCAGATCAACAACAAATAAATCATTTTGTTTTCTGTAATTTTTCACTCAAAAAACAAAAAACAGAACATTACAATGCTAGCCTCTTGAAGCTGCTCCCTTTTGACTGCAGAAAGGGCAGTGTCCATGACACATTCCAGCACATGCAATCCAGAAACTCGAGCATAATGGTACATGTCTCTTATGCAAGAACGTGCTGCCATTCTCAAGGATGAATCTCTTTCATCTTGGTTTATGTCAGATTTCAAGTTGGCAATAAAAGTCTGAAGATGCTTAAGAGGAGGTGGAATCTGGTTGTCATCTATGGCTTTAAACATTGCAGTCTCCTCAGAAAGCAAATTATCATTAATTTCCTGCAAAATACGATTCACTTCATACAACTAACACATGACCATGGGATATCCAATTGATATGACAAAACCATACATGCTTTACATGACATGACCACAGACAAATTTACCACAACAAACAAGGCTTCTGTGTACATGAACAGAATATGCCAGTTCCTTCAAATTATGGAACATCAAAAAAAAAAAAAAACAACAACAACAACAACAACAATCACAGACTTAATCCCACTACATGGGGTTGGCTACATGAATTCCAGACCTCTAGCCATCTCTATTCAAGGTCATATCCTCTAAAAGGCTATTATATCTTATATTATGTCTAAGCGTTCTCCCTCTTTGGCTACAAAAACTTCCTGCATTTCATCCACTCCTTGATTATAAACCATAAAAATTATAGATTATTATATGCTATTAACAATTGAACTATTAGAAACACCACTACATCATGATCAATATGATGTGCACGACTTCAGACTAGAGGTATTACTTACTGATGAACAGATGGCATTATTCCCTTAAACATAAAACACTACTCCTTGATTATTGCCCAACAGAAAAAGAGCAAAAGAAGAAAAAGGAACCAAGCCAGAAGAGCTCCCCCCCCCCCCACCTACCCACCCACCCCGAGAAAAAAATAAAAATAAAGGAGAAGCACAGAGCCCTCAGAAAAATGAATGGAATCTCCCATCTCAACTGTTCCTATGCCTCCACAAATGCCACATTCCCAAATGGAACAAGGACCAAACCTTCCACTGGCATAAATTGTCCAAGGACTCCCCACTACCATTACATGTAAAGCACAAAATCAAACTCTTCTCCTCAAGTTAACAATTATAAAGATAGCTTCAAGAGCAGGTGAGTGAGCAAGCAAGCAGGTAAAAAAAGGCCCCCTCTAGCGAAAAAAAAAAACTTACAGTGATGGAGGACATCATACAAATAACTCACATAGAAAGAACTACCTGCAGAATGCTGCCAAATTAACTACCCTCAAGCTGGCAGGACACAGAAAGCCTCATTAAACAACCCAAAGAAAGCACAGAGAGAACGCAATTCCTAATCCTGAAAATTCTTCCCAAAATGACATATGTTTATCTATAGACATGATATGAACTGAAGGTCTAGTATGGATTGTGTTCAATCTTCAATAAATGTGGATGTTATCCATTGAAAATGGCATAAGGAGTACTGAAAATTATTGGGTGTCGACTACAACCTCAATTGACAGAGGACAATTAAGGATCTTTGGTTGAACAGTTCATTATAGACTCAATTGTAGAGATACAAAGGGCCTAAAAGGTCAACTCTGGGAAGCGACAGTTGACTAATGAATTAAAAATCCTTAATAGAGACCAAAGGACCACAGCTATAGAAAGGACAATCAACGGAAAAGTCAACTATCACCTGAAGGATCGATAGTCAAAAATAACAATTGATTGTGGGACAGATGTGAACTACCTGCCTACTGAAGGAAAGTCAACTGTGGGGCACCTACAGGCCACCCAAGGGGCTAAATGAGGAGAAAGCAAGAAAAGTTGACACAGGCTGAGGAAGAGTGTCAAGAGCCACACGTGGCAGGTTGGCCAAGGGCCATGGGAAGCCACTACCATGCTAAACCACACAAAGTAAGGAAGAAAATGCGGTGAAACCTGAGAATGAGATAAGGGCATCACACATTCCACATCAAACTTCCCACCTTTATGTGAATGCCATAGAGATTACACACATGCGCTCCTAAGTTAACGTCAACCTTATCACCATTAAAACCATCATCTTTAAATAATCCATCAACCTTATCATCTTTAAAACCAAGCCAATTCAACTAAAACACTCCTTTAAACTCTAGATATTGAAGCTCTCTCACTGTTTCTAACCTTTTGCCTTCAAATTAACTGCATTACCCACAATATGGCTTCAAGGCCTGAATGAAGGAGTAGGTCACTTGAGAGAATTCTGTATAATAATCAATTAAACATGCCTCTTTCCCAATTACTTAGACATCTGCCTACATAGATCCATTTCCTCCCCTTTTCTCTATTGGAAGCCACATCTGTAATTAAGGCAATCATGTAATTTCAAATTGCTTCAACCCATGCTCCCTAAGCCTTCTCCATTTCTTTGACCACAAACATGGACCAAATCACTCCATACAAGTGCATTAGTTGGTCTAACATCAGACATGGCTATTTTATCTCAAGATAAAAAAAAAATTAAAGCAAATTATTTAGCCCAAGGACAATGGTAAGGTTGAGCATCGGTACCTTGGTCATTCTTCCATGTGATCTCTCCTCATTTTCAGTTTTCAGGAAATCACTCCTGTTCCCTTTAATATTCTTTCATCTCAAATAAATGTTTCTTCACACAAAGTAGCATTAATAGTAGTAGCATCAACTAGGAAAAACTACAAAACATTAGCATTTACATGCATCAACTAAGAAATACTCCAGCCAGATATGATAACTGATAATCAAGAATATGAACAGGCTTGCAGATCTTGTACTTAGCATGGATAGAGAAATACCATAATGAGGTCCTAAAAAATCAAATCACAGCATAAAAAAGTATATACATGCATCAAAAAAGGATGCAAACAGGTCCATTCATCCAAATATCTTACTAAAAAATGAAGCAGAAATTGAACGTCTGAAAGGATCTATAATTCTTAACCAATAAATCTACAACCCAGATCATTTGACAGAAAATGGATGACAAACCAACCTGAATCATTTGAACAAGATGCGTGCAGTTAGATGAAAGAGCTTCTCCATAAATTAAGAACAAGTTATCTCTCATGGCAAACCAGGGGCCTCCATATTCAGCCTTTCTTGACAAAACCCTCTTTAGGAGATCTCGTAAAACCATGCTATCAGAAACATAAAAAGGGAATATAAATAAATATCTAGAGAAGAAGCAAAGGAAACAAATTCAACGGCTTTTTTTTTTTTTTTTTGGCATTGAAAGTGAAAGAGAGGGCACAAAAGTAGAATCTTATTTTTGATAAATAAATATGTATAAGAAGACTACCCAAGAGTGAGCAAACCCTATACAAGGAAACCAATAAAGCTAAGCACTATGAGGGGTAAATCACACTAAAGGTCATAAAACTTTGGCCTCTTTTTTAATTTGATCACTAAACTTCAATTTCTTGCAAAGTGATCATAAAACTTTAAAATATTTTGCAATATGATCACTAAAGTGATTTTTGAACAATTTCTGGTCAAAATTGCTGAGGTGGCAATGGCCACATCATCGCCATGTCAGCGCCACATCATCGCCACGTCAGTAATTTTGACTAAAAACCATCAAAAAATCACTTTAGTGACCACATTGCAAAACATTTTAAAGTTTTGTGATCACTTTGCAAGGAATTAAAGTTTAGTGACCAAAGTGAAAAAGACACCAAAATTTTGTGACCTTTGGTGTGATTTACCCGCACTATGAGTGACCATCTACAAAGCAAAAAACGGACTAAGGAAATAGAAAAGACTCCATCCTTAAGCAATGAGAAAAGGAAGAACGGAAATATGCCATTTTCCTAACACGTGCAAAAAAACCATCTTTCTCAAAGGACAGATATCTATATCAGATTAAAGATAGTCACCTATCCAGTCTCTAGTGTAAGAAATAACCAATATAGAATAAGTACTAGATATAAAGTTCAAAAAAAAAATTACCATGTTAATTTACTTTCAAATAACAAACAAGTAAAAGATAGGATGGCAACTCAAATGAATCTAAAGTTTTTGCTTCCCTAGTACATGTTAGTGTTCAAATGGTAAACAGTTATAGGCAAACTTCTAACCAATGGTATCTCAACAGATGTACTAACAAGCCCCAATTCTTTTTGTGAGAAGTTAGAGGTAGAACTCCAACATGAAAAGCTAACTTAACAGGTGGAGAGATCCTCCTCCTTATATATAGCTCAGGTCTCTCTTGCTGAGGCGATGAGGGATTCTCACACTCCCTCCCCAGGTCGAAGTTTCTCCAGTAACTAATACATGTCTAGGTAATCGGGCAGGGTACTGGTCCATGACCACAACCGAGGATAGTCTGGGGGCCAAGGGTTGGCTCTAATACCATGTGAGAAGTCAAACGTAGAACTCCAACCTGAAAAGTTAGCTTAACAGGTGGAGGGATCCTCCTCCTTATATATAACTCAGGTCTCTCTTGCTGAGGCAATGTGGGATTCTCACACTTTTTATCATCCAAGATCTAAAAGTTGATGCTTGATTGACCATTCCTCTAATGATTCATGATAGCTCGATGTATTGTATGGCCTTCATACCACCTATACATCACCCAAGTGGCCTACCTATCAGCTTCTGACAATCAGAATACAAGGAGAATTAGGGTTTGATTTCAGAAAGCTTGCATGAGAAAAAACTAATACATCCAACAAGGAAACAAGCACACAAGTTGCCCAAAGAGCCAAGTTATCAAGTGAGTAATAAGAATGAAGCAAAGTCAGAAGCAAAGAACTCCCCAGTATTTAGCAACCCCAATACATAAGAAGCATTTCTCAACACATCACTATAAGATGAAAGAATGTGGACCACATAGAGAAAATATATGAGATGTGCACGTAATGGCTACTAACAACAGCTTAATTGCAACTGGAGTCATTTTAGAATCACTTTTACCATTGAACGTTTCATTTAAGATACATGAACAGAATTTTTTTAAGTTTGAGCAGTGGGTATGGGCGGTGTTCCATGGTTTGGGGTCCATGGTCTTCCAAGAGCAATATCCATGTTGACCTACAGAGGCCAAAAATACATATAGTAGACCCAGTAAACATACTCTTGTAAATCTACAAAACAATATTGAAGATAACACTTGGAAAAAGATGAGATATGTATCCAAGATGTGTAGTTCAACATCCACCAAGAAATATTTTAATCAACTATAGCAGAGCTCACATTCTGTGCACAAAATTTCTGTACTAGTTTGTCAAAAATATTTTGACTTAAAAAAATTTAAGTGCTGTGAGATTTAGTAGAGTCCTCATTTTCTTGGAAAGATGTGGAAAATATTTTATATATATATATATATATAAAATAGAAGCTTAGAGAAGGAATGAACAATTTTGCTCCACATAGCAAGTCATTAAATGAGTTTGAATTATTTTAATTATTTAATTTTCTTATTGTTATTTATATGATTTAAAATATGTGTTAACATGTATTTAATACTTATTATATTACTAAAGTTTTATCCATGTGGTATACCATTCAATGAATTTTAATTAAATATTTTAATTTTGTTTTCCAACATTATTTCTAAGATCTTAAAAAAATCAGAAATCTATTAAATGGCCATCGAAAGTAATTAAATGCCCCCTCTAAGTCTCAAATTAAAAATATACTAAAACTAATTTTTATAATTCCATTAACATAGAAAAATACCAAAAATTCATTAAACAGTCATCAAATACAAATATATAAACAGAATTGAGAATCCCTTTCTCCAACTTCATATCAACATAAGAGAGAGAGATACGAATTCGCTCAAATAATCATAATATATACTATTCTATTCAAACAATGAAAACATAGACAAAGGAACAATGCTATTTGTTCATGTAGCATACCACTTAATAATTCGTAATTGATTTTTTTTATTTTCACGTATAATTTATAAAAGTTAAACAAAAAGAAAAATAGCAGTCCAGTAAACTATCATAAAACATAATTAAATATCCTCACCTCTCTCTAAATTTCATGTCGACAAGAGAGATACAAGGAGCATCAAAGAGAAAAATACTAAAAAGTAATTTTTGAAATGGCATTAATACAGAAAAATACAAAAAATACGTCAAACAAGTATCAAACAAAAAGACGTAAACAAAATTGAAATTTCTCTTATTTCCTGCTTCCTCTCATTCTTAGAATTCCAATAATAAAACTAGATACAAAAACTCTCAAAAAAAAAAAAAGATAGATTAAAATCATATTATACTATATTATATACATACACACATAATCAAAAAGCACAAAGCAAAGAGCAATATTATTTTGTCCACATGGTATATCATTTAATGAATTTTAGTTATTTTAATTTGATTTTTGAATAAAAATTGTAAAAACTATAAAAAAAAAACATTGTCATTTAAAGAATGCTAAAAGAATTATAACTAATTTCCATTTATTTCTTAATAAAATTTGCCAGGTTTAACAAAAAATAGAAACAGAAAATGCCTCAATTCTATATTGTCCCAGCATTATCCACATTTAAACAATTAAATTTAAAAATTCATTAATTGACGCATAGCTTTTAATACCATTTGAATGAGTTTAAAATCATATAAAATCACATTTTTCATTTTCTCCTTTTTTGTTATTTAAAGAACTTTGTAGAGTTTTGTGAATGCAAATAAGTTAATTTCAAGAAATTTTAAATGAATAAATAAAACAGATTTTGAAAATTTATTAACTGTTCTCGTACAACTCAAAATTGTTTGAATGAGTTTAAAATCGCATTATTATCTCCATTAAATCACATTAAAATTTAAATGAGTGCTTTTTCATTTTTTCATTTCTGTTATTCAAAGGAATTTGTAGGGTTTAAATAAATTCAAAGGAGTTTGGTAAAGTGTTATGAATGTACATAAATTCATTTAAAGGAGTTTAAATGAATAAATAAAATGAATTTTGAGAAGTTTTAAATAAATTTATTTATAAATTGAATAGTTAACACAGAACAGAAAGATCAATATATATATATATAAAGGAAGCATATTACAAGAAGCGACATCTTTATATCCACCACATATTATTTTAAGTGAGGTTTTAGCTTTCAAATAATTTTAACAATAAATTAAATTATTAACAAGAAGTAGATGAAAATAAATGATTATATATGTAATGGAAGGATACACAGGGAGCAGCATTTTTTGTCGACATGGTATGTAAGTTTAAATGAGTATCCATTTATGTTTTTCTCATTTTTTAATGAGTAACTTTATGTATTTTTAAATGTTTAATGAATTAGGAAATAAGTATGATTGTTTTATACTCCAAGTCCAATATCTTTTTAACAGAGTTACAAAAGCATTGGTACAATGACTATGATACAATGTTTGAATTTTAAAAATTCATATAGAATTGCAAAATCTAATCAATTCAGAATGACTTATTTAAAATGCATTTTAGAATTATTTAAAAATTAATATAACCATACTAAAAGTAATTTATACATTTAAACCCACGCATTTGTGCAGGACCATTAACTAGTAAAATGAAGAGATTATAGAGGCATTGTCCATTAAAGATAAAATCAGTGGAAATAATTTGAGAAGGTTTGAGCATTTATACACCCACAAAAAAAAAAAAAAAAAAAAACAACAACAACAATAGGCCTCGTGGTAAGAAAAAGTGAAACCATCTGCTCTTAGGGTAATTATGAGGAGCAAAATTAACTGGACAATTGATAAAATAAAGAAGCATTATGTATCAAAAAAGGATAATAAATAAATATATGAAACATCATAGTCTAACCAAAACTGTGGTCATTGATACAGCAGACTGGCAAAAAGAAGAGCTAAATAACAAATTTAAGTAAACCCATGCTCTATGAAACCTGGAATGCAATAAAATGGAATTATGTAGGACAAGTACAAATGGTAATGGAGGTGGCGCCATAGTAGACAATGGGCAAGTATGGGCACCCAAGTAAACGTTGAATGGTACAGATGCATAAAAAGGGCACCTTCGAGGATAATAGAAGCTATAACTATGTGTTTATAAAATGTTTTATCAAAGTTTCTTTATAACATCTGGAGACTAAAATCTTTCCCTTTTTTTTTTTAGAATAGGTTTGTAAAAAGGAGTTTCTGGTAACTACAGTTCTATTTTATATTAGCTGTCAAACTCAAACAACCTTCTCTTTCCGCCAAATGCTTAAAACCAAGTGAGTCAGGTGAGTGGCATGGGTGTTATGTACGTGTAAAGCTAATTAGTTAAAAATATGGAAATTGCAAAATAACCATTCCAATAACCCTTTCATTTTCTGTCACAAGGAACGGAATGGCTAATCATATATGATAAACAATAAATGATCAAAGACAGAGAGGAAAAGTAAACTACTCCAGCAACTGCAGTATCAAACTCAATCAATTAAGAATGTGAACAATGCATACCGGTACTCAGTCTCCTCCACTCCATAATCCAGGTGAAGAAACCGAATATGAGATACCACTCTATCCTCATCATTCTGATTCAAGCATTCCTTCATAGCATCCAAATGTGCAGTCTGAACAGTCTTCTGTATCACCCTAAGCACCTGTACATCTTCCTCGTCCGATCGTTTCCCTTCTCTCCTCAAAGTAATGGCTAAACCTGAATCATCATGCTCGACGCCTCTAACCTGCTTCTGTATATTTCCACATACCGCATTAAACAAATCCGCATTCTCCAATATTACAGCCCTCAAACACGTCAACTGCTCCTCCTCCAACACCACAGCACCACCTGACACCCCCTCGCTATCAACAACCAAGTCTATTTCCAAACGACTCGATCCAAAATCGCTTAATTTATCCAAAACACGTAACTCTTCTTTTTCAGCATCTTTCCCGGTGACATCCGATTCGATGCCTTTCCGGAGTCCCTCCGAGATGGCCTGTATGTACAGCAAGAACTCAACGCGCAATCGCAATGCATCGGCATCGAAGCTCCAAATTGAGGAGGCGTCGGTGAATTGCAGCAGCTCGAGGGTGGAGAGGTAAGTGAGGAGCGCTGGATTGGAACAAGACGGGGACCATAGGACCTTGTCGAGGCGGCCCGCGGCGGCGACTACTGTTTGGAGGATTGCCCGAGCGAGGTCGGGGCTGCGGGCCCGGAGACTGCGGAGAATGGCCCGGAAGGGCTCGAATTGGGCCAAGAAGAGGTGGTTCACAGCAGCGCGCGATAGGAGCTTCGTGTCTTTGTCTTCCATCGCTGTCGAGAGAGAAACCTAGGGTTCTGGAAATGGCGCCATGGCGGTTGCGATCGGAAGCTTGGACTCGGATATGAGCAGAGTTTGCCACTGTTGAATTAAGAAATCAATCATTCTGCAGGGTCCGAGTAATTTATATAGTTCATCGTGGTCCTGGATGCAAAATGATTCTGCCAAGGCAGACAAAGGTAAAAATGGAGGTCTCCAAGGAAGCTTCGTTTATTTTGTTTTTTCATGTCATAGAAACTGATTATAATGATGTCCCATGTCCGTTAATATTTCTAGTTTTTTCATGGCGTTTTTATTTTTGTTGTCAATTTTTTTTATTTTCCTTTTCAATTTAAAATTTTAATTTATTTTAATATAATAAAATTATATTTTTCATTTAACTTTTATTGCCTTCTTCAAAAATTTGAAAATAACTGTTAAAATATTATTTGACAAATCTGTTTATATTATTTTTATTTATATAAATTATAAACCCGTATATTATAATTTTATTTTATGATCGTTAAAACTATTATAATTGTATATTGATTGACTAATATAGGAAAATTAACATAAGAAGTATCTATATAAAAAATTTAAAATATAAGTTACCATTTTCATGATATTTCTAATATTAATGATTATTTATTATTGATGACATATGAAATAGTACCTATAAAAATATTGGAATAAATTAAATTATTGAAGTGTAATTTATTATTTTTATAATATAAACAAATATTATATCTTATATTATATAACTCTATCAAAAAAGTAATTGTTTAAAAAATTATTTATTAAAAATTATGTAAATAAAAATTAAACACATAACATATAAAATAAAATAAATACGGAACACTTATCATCTCAAATACCCAATAACTTATTATCTAGATAATAACGACAATAACAATCACAAAACTCAATCTTATTTAATAAATAGAGTTGGGTTACAAGAATTTCAGACTTTTGACTCTTTATTTGGTTGATCATATTCTCGTTGAGGCCATTGTATCCTTTTTACTATAAATAAAAGCACATAAAATTACTAGCAAACGAACCAACAAGCTAGGCCTCCTAGTGCCAATGCAAAATTGTTAATATATGGTAAACAAAGGAATGGCTCTCCCAGCTCCTAGTCCTGCAAGCGATTTTACAATTACAAATTTGCAGTCGAACACTCTACCAAAGTTACCCATAACTAGAATATTAGGCATGGCAAGCTAAGCAAACGCAGTTTCAACCATTTTTAGGGTAAAAATAGTAGAGAAAGCCTCTCCCCAAATCCAGAAATGACAGAAGATAATCAGCTCAAGAAATCTGCATTATAGAGAAGGCCTTGAAAAGTTAACAAAACCAAAAACAGGTATCTTAAGATGTCGATGACTGGTCAAAAGATCAAAAGATTAGAAAAATGATGCATCGTTACCATACACAGAGCATCTGAGCAAGAACAGCATTCCTACATGAACGAACTTAATTGTTTTAGAAACATCAATCACAACCAAAATTCTGTCACTGTAGGAGAGACCATGATGTCCTACTCCAACAGCTTGCGAGATTATTTGACATGTACAAGGAAAGCAGAGAAAGATGAATACATTAAGTTAAAAAAGAGGAAAATAAAGAGAAAATGGTGAAGCAACACAGAAGGAACAAATCACAAATTTTACAGGAGACGAAATGGATTTGAATCCCATATAGGAGCAAAAATTGAACTTATGACAAACAGTATTTAATCAAAGAGAGAGCTATATGTAATCCACTCATGTTAAGACACGAACTACAAGATTTCATATGCGAGAGTTAGATCCAAGTTGTTCCTTGTCGCTGCTACTAACTAAAAAAATGTGTTAGACACAATTAAATTTGTTAAAAGGGACATTGATGCGTTTAAAATAGAACCAGAAGACAAATGAAGACAGTTCGAACAAGTGAGAAAAAGACTGACAAATGAACCTGTGATGCAAGTGAATGAAATAAAGGAAAACTTGGTGAGAAACCCTTCAACTGTACAGGGAATATAATGAACCACACAGGATATGGCCACAGATAGAGATGGTTGGTTAAAGATCTAAAATTCATATGGTTGAACTCACCTAGTGAGAAGGTAGTGATTGTTGTTGTTAGGCATGTATTTAATAAAAAACCATAATATGAAATTCAGCCTTGACAAACCCATTTAAAACCAATTGAATAGGCTTGCGTCACCTTAGCAAACAAGTGGGGGAACCTTATCATTACTACGAAGACTCACCCACTTACAAAAGTAAGAAGAAAAAGATGATAATTGTTTTCACCATCTTCTATAACTTGGTTTCTTAAAGGACCAGCAAACAAGAGAAGAAATCCTGCAATTTTTATTTTTTACTTTTCTGTGAACCTTCTGCTTAATTTATGTTCACAGTTCTTCTCATAAATAGCACTTAAATACCACTCTTCAAGATGACATCAGCTACAAAGCCATATGATAACATTGTTAACTAGCTTAAACTATATGTGGAAAGTGACATTGTCATGCTCTGCACTGAAGTTCAAATGTATGGGCACAGCCAACATTTTTTGGAGCATGCCCCAATATACAAGAGTGATGGAACTTATATAAAACAATCTTACCGTCTATTACCAAAGGGAGAAAAAATGAGTAAAATGATAAAGACTTTTTATATCTGTTCATCACATGAAGATAATTAAAGTTCACAAAATTATGGCCTATAAACAATTGCACTCACATAAGTAGTACCTACCAGTCTTCATAATGAACAAAAAAAAGAAAAATAGGAAAGCCTGAATCTCCAATTAGTGCTCAAACAACTGGAAAGGTGTAACTACACAATGATCACCAATTTCCTGCTGTTTTTCTTACCAAACCCCATATATCAACGTGCTGAAATCCACGGTGCTGAATAAAGTTGCAAATTTATAAAGGATGGAAATATATGAACAACAAAATTTACTATCCATTACATGGCAAGTGGCTGGTAACTGAAATATTGAAAAGACCGTTGATGAGAACTGTAAATGTGAGGTACGGGCTACAGCACAAAGAATGATGCACACACTCCCAGACCACATACATTGAAAAGGAAAAAAAGAAAGAAACATAATAGGACAAATCATCCTTGCTCAGTTGCACGTATAAACCCCACTCTCATACCTGTGGTTAACCACATAAAAATCTGTCTTACCCTCAGAAGCAGGCTGTAGAGAAACCCCAGACAGTGATCTAGTTCCTTGGGCAGAAAATTTCACATAACCAACCACCTCAATTTCTTCCCCACCGTCTTCTTCACTTGAATCGACAGGCATCCGTGCCCTCAATCTACCAGGGGTACCCTTCAGAGGAATTTCTTCAATATGCCATTTCAATTCTCTCTCAGACCGATTCAAGATAGCTTTTGGTGAAACCTTCAGCAAAGTTGGATCCACCGGAAGCTTCAGAATAAATGTTACATCAGTCAGAGGGGCTGCTAAGTCTGGGTTTGAAACATACTGTATCATAACTGAAAGCAGAGTTCCACTGTGTCGTTTGATTAGACGAACTCTTATTGGCAGTGGAGTTGCACGGGGTAGCAAACTATATTTCAAAATTGGTATGGGCTCCTCTGAGGGTGCAGTCCTGACATGAAAAAGCCCATTGCCAAGACTACTTACAATAGAATTTTGCATGACCAATCTCTTGACACCACTTGTTCCCTCAATCTTGAAAGAAAATTCAGTTTCTTTTTCACCAGAAGACTTAGGAGGCACTGTTTTTAAATAGACCACAGCCATTAAGCCAACTCTAGCAAGCAATGATTCCCAAAACTCAGCACTAATCTCTTCCGAAATGTACATCTCAGGACCTTTCATTTCAGTTTTCGTCACCAAAAGATTTTCCAGAGGGGTGCCAGCTCCAGCAGCAGAAACTGGAGCCGTTGTTGGTGCATCACTCCCAGTTTGTAACAATTCAAGCCCACCAAGCCCCTGAGATTTTGCAACTTTCTTTGTGCCCACAAACTCTGATGCATCCAACCCACCACCCCAAGCCTGATTCATCCCTTCAAAATCTTCTGCCAGAGTGGAACCATCAAGACCGAACTCTATACCACCATAGTCCCCTTCAAACCCCTCAACACCAATGTGTGTTGATTGTGTAGCTGCAGGAGGTGGTAATGTGGTAACCTCAAGACCTGCCAATGCTTTTGTCAAATCAGAAGATGACTGATCCTTATCTTTCTTAAACCCACCCACAAGTTCCTCGGGCTTGTTAAGAGCATCACTTGCTGCGAATGGATCTTTCTCAGCCTGGTCCTCTTCTGGCTTCTGTTGCTGATCCAGTTCACTTAAGGTACTCTGCCCAGTTGGAGCCAGTGTTGCTACAACCTCATCACCAGCCTCCAATGTCTCAGGAGGTAATTCAAAGCTGGCATTTGAAAATACCTCCATTCCAGCCTGATGCTCAATAGAATGAACTTCCAAGTTAGTCCAATTATCAGCCCCCCTGATCTTATTCTCGGTGTCAATTGCTGAATGCACCATCTTGGCAATACTGTCACCGTGCAGGGTGGCAAGCATTGCCGCAAGCCTAATGCTACTCACCCCCCTCAGAACTATGTCAAGTGCCATGTATATCTCAGCATATTTCCTCGCCAGCTTTTCCGGTGTGACATCAACGCCCCGGCAGGCAGTAACAACCACACTCACAGCCTGATTCACCATGCTGATGCACTCAAACACGTTGTTCACAGTATTATCCTGATCCACTGTGGTGATCCCCAAAACATATATAGAATTGACTAATCTATACACAACACGATACCTGCTCTCGACGCCCACAATCAACTGTCCACTCGAAGCGGCAAGCGGGTCGTCGCCAAGCGACGTGTCGCCGTCCTCAACCAGCTGCTGCTTCCCAGATGCGAAAGCCAGACGGGTTTCCCGGAAAGCCGATACGGCTACTAGGGCTCGAGCGGGAGGGAACCACTCCCGGGTCTGGAGAAGAATGTCGGTCCCATTGGCAGGCTGGAGAGCGAGGGCTAAACAGGACATGGATAATAAACACTACCTAGTCTAGGGTTTGTTTTCTTCTGATCAGATCAGATTGTTTCCCCAAATTCTGATCCTCCCGGATTGCTTGAGCTTGATGATCAATCTGAGTGTGTTTTTCTGGATAACGTCAATTTATTTAAACTTTGTGATATGGATCTGAGCAGGAGAATTGGGTTTTGTGAGATCTCGATGTAAATTGAACAGGAACATGAGAGATACGTTATGCTTTTGAAATTCAGCTGAAAGACAAGTGGAGTGAGAGGATTTACCTAACAGTTTGCCGTTCAGTGTTCGAATTATAGAAGATCGGGTTCCTCCCAGAGCGCCCGTTGTTGCAGAAAAACGCCCTCGAAGAGAGAGAGAGAGAGAGAGAGAGTACAGGAGAGAGAGGAGCCGCAATATTTTCACATATTCGTGACCCGCCCCTGGTTAAAATGGGCCAGACCCAAGAGGGGGATGAGGAGAAATATTTTCACATATTATTGGGCCGGCCCTGCTAAAATAGGCTAGCCCAAACAAACCTTTCATATGGATACAAATGTTATGCAAGTAACATATTTACACAAATTTATAGGGTACATTGTCTCACATTTATTATCGTGTTTGGATCTTTTGCCTGAATATTTTATGTTATTTGTTTTTTAATGAAAAATATTCCTGCACTTCTGTTTTGTTGCCAACATACCGCCTTCTCTCTGTGACCTCTCCATTTTTTTGGCTTCAACTACTCCGACACCAACCTCAACCCCATCTATCATTAATTAATTTTATTTTAATTAACACTGTTTGTGACATTTTTAATGAGCTACTATATTAATAATGACGAAAAAATACATATACCTCTTTATCAACAAATAAATCACACGAATATATAAGTGAATAGTCAAAGCACAATAAGTACCAGAGTTATTTATCAAAAAATTTAAATTCAAAATTATTATAATAATTATAGATATATAGTGATTATGAGAAAATATTTAATATAATTATAATACTGTATTAAAATTTGATCATCTAGTTTCGATAATAAATATATTGTGGATGACTTTTGATAAATTTAAAAAGTAAAATATAACTAATCTTCATTCAATACATATATTTAATATCTAAATACATTATATCATATGATAATATTGTAATTAATGACTTTGAGCATATTATAACTATCTTTTTCGTTTAAGCTTCTCAAAATTATTAGAATTGTTATTTTCTATTTGAATTTTCCATTTAGAGGTTGTTGGCGTTTTTTTAAATAGCTTTTAACTTAAAAGTTAGATAATGATTAAGTTGATAACGTATTTGTATATATGTACTTTTAAGTTGTCAATTATTAGTTATGTGTTTAGTTTGTGAAAGCTAATAAATTTTCAGAACTTGACAAAAAGACTAAAATAGACATGATGTTAAATAATATAATTAAAAATAATAAAAATACTATTTTTGATCAAATAAATTATAAATTAATTTATAATTAATATAATACTTACAATTACAAATTAATAAATTATATATAATTATCAAAAAAATATTAATACAATACTTTAGGTTTATAAATTTTGGTTTAGTGCATAAAAATATTAAATATATATATTGATACATTATAAAATACTTATACATAAATATTAAATTTGATAGATATTTTGGATAGATATTTTTATGAAAAATGATTTTCAATACTAAATTAAATGGCAAAACATCAAGATCAATATAAAAAATAATATTGAAATATTTAAGAATTCATTTTTATTAATAAATTTGGGCCATGAGGATTACTATTAGAATTCAAGATGCTTAAATTTTACTAAATTACAACAATTACTATTTATATCCTATAAATTACACTAATCTTTTATTAACTCAAAAAATGTTTGGAAATTCATATAATTTTATAAAACTTTAAAGATATAATTTTTGTAATATCATTTCTAAATAATTATCTCTTGACATACAAAAAATATATACATATAAAACTGATGAAAAATATATACATATAAAACTTGATATACAAAAGAAACGCAAAAGAAACTTGACATACAAAAAATACATAACATATATATAAGTTGTATATAAAATATATATATAAATACAGGAAAAGGAAAACAAAATACACAACGTATATATATATAAACTAATGAAGAAGAGGCAACGATGGTCGACAAAGAGACCCACCAGTGACGACGCCCAATCTAAAGAGGAAGCCCGACGGATCTGGAAAAGAAAGAGACAGCAACGACAGATCAAATAAGAAGGAGGCGTCAGGTGATGGCATGACCCAAAATCGAAGACAACTTGCAACGATGAATCTAGAAGAAGGACTGGTGATGGCGCGACCCAGATCTAAGACAAGGCTACCGTAGCGACCCAGCTAGACGACGAGGACGACGATATGGAGGAGAGGCGACAGTGCAACAGTGGTAATGGTAGAGCAAAGGTTTTGGAGAAGATGATGAAAGGGTACGTGTGTAAATATGAAAAATATTCGAGAATATTTTGGTATTTTTCTTGATCAACTTACCAACATTTATGGTAAAGTTGGGGGCGTCAGCTTTTGCTAAACGCTACTATATTAGCGTTTAAGTGGCAAAACGTATAAGTTAAAATACTAACTAAACACTTTAGTAAAAACACAGCGCAACAGATCTACTACATAAATGGCTTATACGCGGTCAAACCACTAAGCCAAACAGCCTTTTAATTTGACATGAAATGAAATGCAATGAAAACAATTTCAAATTGAGACTTAGTTTACTTAACAAACTAAATAATAACCACTAAAGAAATAAAAAAAATTAAATATGCATTACACGTGTAAAGGCTGGTCCAGCACGGCCCATGAGGTTCCCCATTGCATATATATTTTTTGGTTATTATTTATGCACAAAATAAAAGGTTTACAAATTTATAATTTATAACTTATAAAATGAACATAATACATTGAGATAATGTCTAAAGACTAAGTAAAAACTTTTTTAATGTCTAAGAAATTCACAAATAAAATAATATCTACACCACATAATATAATATATATTTATTATTTCAAAATGTTGGCAAACAAAGTGTCAAGCTGTATAATTACAAAATTTTAATATTTTTTTGTATTTTGTATTCATCAGATTCACAAATTTTTATTTAATTTGACTATTAGCATTTTGCAAAATATCAAGTTTCCTTTCTGAAAAGAAAGAAACCAAACCAGAGAAGTAACCCTAGAAGGCTGAACTCAACCCCAATCAAGGAGGGATTTTGGGCGGGAAAATGTAAAACCGCCAATTTTACATCCGTCCTTTCAGTTCCTTCCGTTAACTCTCTCTCTCTCTCTCTCTCTCTCTCTCTGTACTCATAATGGTGCTACTCTCTGAGAGTAATTGGATCAACTTCTAGATTCTTCTACGTATCTCTCTCTCTCTCTCTCTCTCTCCTGAAAATGCCGGAAAATGGCCGGCGCCTGGACCCGACGTTGCCAGCCGGGGAAAGCGAAGCATTGGTTTTGGAGCTGCCCCCAAACGAATCGGAGATCGCGCGGGGAAGGCTTCGGCAGCGATGGGAGTTGGCCTCTGTCCTCAACTTTTTGAATGTAAGATCGCGTATGATTGCTGTCAAATTGTATTGAAATGTTGGTTTCTAACTGTTTTAATGTTTAGATATGTATTTGTACGTGGAAGATTGTATCGTTGTGCATGCCAGGGATTTGGTTTTGTACGCTTTACTTTCCGTCGGTATATAATGTGGGTTTCTTATTGCGTGTAGAAAAAGAGGGTTTTCCTGTTCTTTTCATGTTAAACTCATGCCGGGTACAAATCTATGAATTATTAAGTGCATGCTGATGATTTTTTGTCCGTGGAAATGCATGCTTTAATCTCTGTCCATGTATGAAGATACATGCATGTATAGGAATGCTTAATATACTTATGTCCTCTAGCTTAGGCGTCTAATTGTAAATTGACAGAGAGTTTTCAGTTGCCTGTCTACCATTCTTCCCATAAGTTTATGTATTATACGTAGTTTTATACTTCACGCAGTAACACGGTGGTTTTCTTCACTTCTAAAGGTTTTTGAGCCCATTCTTGGGAACAAGATGAAGACTTCTGCTGAAGAGATCGAGACAGCTCTTATAACCCCAAACAGCTTGCTTTCTCAGCTTCACATTATGCTTTTAAAGGTTCTGGTTTATTCATCGTGTGTGAAATCATAATTGGTTTTCTTTATGTCTTCTAAGTGAAGTTGATCTGGCTTGATAAGAATCAGTGGGTGTTTAATTGGTGGATCTATACAAATACTTTACATACAAGGCAATAGATAGAAATGGCTGGTGAACTAGAATTCATATAGCCAACCCCTCATTGTGGGATAGAGGATTGACATGTTGTTCTTTCCAGGCAATAATAATCCTTTATGCAGGATTAAGATCCTTCCTTTGATGATTGGTAGTGTCATGAAAGACTAAGCTCACGTGTGAACAGTGACAGGTGCCTGGATGGTAGTGTGTGACATTGTACTTATCTTTTGGTTGACAATTCAAAAGGTTGTCTTATAACACCAAAAGAGCCATCCTACGAAGAGGTATTTGGGTGGTTGTCTTGAATGCTACATAGGTAGTTCAGGCTTTTCGCTCAATGCTATGGAGGAGCAAAAAGTGACTTCCTCCTTGACATGTAAAGGCAAGGACTCCTTCCAAGGGCAAGGCTTAATGCTTTGATGAACCCTTAATTCTATCCATCAATTCACAAGTCCTTGGAGAAACTATCTCGGTTTCGTGTAGTAATTTATATGGAACAACAACATTACAATCCATAACTCTATCAGGCATGGTTGTTTGTATGAATTGTAGCTCTCCAATCATTTCTCTTAATGGTCTGTTTTAGAAATTTATACTTAAGAGGAAAACAAGCCAGGTGAGCTAGGTAATGACCATAACAGATGTCTTGCCAATTACAAACTTCTAGAGCAACTCATTTTACCCTACAGATTCAATGGTTGTAAATCTTCATTCTTGTTTTATATGCCTTCCATCTATTGGAAGTGCTGGCCATAGCAAAGTGTCAAGTATTGATCGAGAAGAAAAGGACAATGGTGCTCATAGGACCTGGTTGAGTTTGTTGGTAGAGTTGAAATGTCACACGCATGTTCTATAAATTGGCTTTGCTAAAGTTTTTATAGTTCAGGGTATCTGAATAACTGCATGTCATATGAATTGAAATCTATTCAGCATCCAAATCGCACACTGCACAACTCTGTATTCTGTATTAGCTGGGAGTATAAAACATCTTGGTCAATGTTGATCAGCACCTTTGCTGATGAGAAGAAATGGCTGGGATTAAAGCCTGGGTACGATAGAACAGCAACCAATGGCCTAAGAGAGCTTATTTTGTTTGGCATGTCTATGTAGAATCGAATAATGCCCGACTTTAAATTTTTATATGCCGTATTACTTGTTTTCTTACATTCCATTTGATTCCTTCCTTATATGCAGTATACTTTTTACCAATGATCTTTACCTTTCTAATCTGTTTTTATTACTTATATGCTTGTCAGGGAATACCACCTGTAAATAAAAACTTGAATGGTTCTGATGCTTGGGTGACAGTGCTCTGCAAGAAAATTCTTATGTGGTGGCCATGGGTGGGTTATTCTATATTTTGATTGACAGAGGTTTTGCTGTTGTGGCTCCTCAAGAAAAGCAGTTAAACTGTTTCTGTTCTTTGGCTACTTTTACAGGTTGCTGAAGGGGATGTTCCACTGATGGTGGCCAAGGGGTATCATGTTTTTACTTCTTTTTTAACTTGCCCTCACTCCTGCTGCTATGTAGGTCTTAACACACAGCATTCCGGCATTACTGTCACTGTTATTGTGCAGAGAAGAGATATCCAGATACAAAGAACTTGATCCAACAATTCGGTTACTACTTCTAAAAGCACTTTGTGAAATTCGAGCTGAAGTAATTGCCATCTTTTGTTTTTCTCTGGTCAATGTGCCCTTCCATCTGCCATGATGTCTTGAGAGGATTATTCTTTACTTTTGCAAGTTTTCTGTTAATTGCTTGGTGAAATTGCTCGCAATCTTATTTAAGAACTAAGATCTTAATATCCCAGTTTACATAGATTTCCAAGTTGCTAGATAATAATCTTCACTACGAGTTGGCTGATTTTGTTTTGTTTCATTTATCTTTTTGTTTGATGAAAATGATCTTTTGTCTACAGCAAGATGATGCAGTGTGTTTTATCAATGATGCTCTTAAAAATGGAGCTGAAATTTCTTCATTCCGGAGAGATAAGATAGGAGGAGATGGAAATGGAACTACATACTGGTAGTTTTTTTGTGTTTTTTAATTAAATATGAGAAGGGTAATTTTTACTAAGTCCTAGCCTATTCATGATAGGTACGATGGAAATGCAGTTATTGGTCATAGACTATATAAGGAAGTACAGAAATTGGAGTCGAAGCCAACATTGAAGGGCAAGGGCAGTCTTCCATCAATTATTTATGAGTGGGAAACACTTGCAACTAATCTTGAGGAATTTCGTAAAGTTGTGGTAAGTTTGTCTGTTTATTATGAGACCAGATACAAGTTCCTTTAGAAATATGGGGTGACCTTTTTTTAATTCTGAGTGATGATGCAAGAAAGTGATCACCAATATATTTGTTGGAAGACACAACTGGCTAGGGTCACGGACAGCTCCGAAACTGAAATCACTTTCTTTTATCATCACTGAGATTGAGCTTTTTGCTAAGATTGGAGTTACATTAGCTCGTCATGTTGTTGATTCTCCATACATATCATATCCAGCCGTTATCCCACTATTTGGGGTTGGCTACATGAATTCTAGACTTCTATGTGGGTTACATCCCAACAGATAGTTTGTCTAGAATTCATATTTGGATCCAACTAGGTTTTACGCTGACTGTCGGCTACCTAACGCAACCCTCCTCCTTTATCCGGGCTTGGGACCGGCAGTGGATAATATCCCCTGGCGGAGTAATGATGAAATGAAGTTTGAACACCATCTTCACATGGAGAAATTTCATGAGATGGTGGTGAATGAGGATAATTGATATAGTTGATTCTCCATCTTTCCCTTTATTCAGAGAACTTTGTTTATGCTGTTTCTTTCTTTGGTTGGCAATGACAGGATAGATTTTCATGTAGCCAAGCCAAACTAGAAGTTGCTGTTGCAAGGAGTATTGAAACTGATGCCATTCCTGTTCTCGAGAAACTTCATAAGGTGAGTCTTCTGTATACTCTACACAAATTTAATTACATTGCCAACAGAAACTGTAAATCAAACATTAGAGAATCATCTGATTCACTGGGCAGGTAAAATTTTGATCCTTTTGTACTGGAAGGAATAGCATCTCCTGATATTGCAGAGGGACATTGGTCATATGTGAATCTATTTCCATCTCAGTGCCTGCCCGCCCATGCTGCTCCTACTTCTATACAAAGGATATGGGGAATATTAAAATCACCCTTTCTGTTTGTAGTATACTTCTTGTTCATATGGGTTCTGTTTAATTTATAATTTTTTATTCCCTTGCAGAAGAAAGGAAGGGCACTGAAGCAACAACAACGGCAGGAGATGCTTTTGAATGACTTCCGAAATTCTTTGATTACTCGTTCCTGCCGCAATCGTAGGCCTGTCAGTTATACATTTGGTATGCTGTAAATTAAATTTTAATCAAATGTGTACTTTCCTGGTAAATTACCCTGGCCTTTGCATCGATAGTTTAATTCCACACAAGAAGTAATCTTATGTTATGACTCTTAGTCAACTCCATGCATTTAGCTGGAAGTTGATTATCAAGAAGAGTTATCCATTTATGTAGTTATTTCTATAATGTGCAATGGAGCTAGAAGCTTACGTTCTGCTAGAACTGTTGAGCATCAATCAAAAGACATGTACATTTGAATAATGCATAGTTGAGTGCTGGTTGGAAGCTTCTTCCCTACACTTGTTTTGCTGGCTTTGGTGTATGGCACAAATATTGCGCAGTAAAGCACTAACATGTGCAAAATATAAGTGTAATTGAGATAAGAATATTATGGTGGATGTTTGGTCATTCAAGGAATGATAAGAGTTAGAAATGAGGTTATATATCAGAAAGATTTTGATCCTTATTGAAGATTATGATGCAGAAAATTAATATGGTTTATCCATGTGAGAAGTTGACTAATAGCTGCTCTTGTGACGAGAGTGGGTAGAATAGAAGTTTTTAGCAAAAGTGGTTGGGAATGACCAAGAAACTTGATGGGAAACTCATAGGTATGATATATGATATGACTTTATAGACATGGCCACAGGTGGAAATGATTAGCAAGCATCAATGTAGCCAACCCCACCTAGTTGCTTGAAGGTTTGATATGTTGTTAGTTTTGTTCATACTATTACCCCCCACCCCCATGTCACGACCCAAGGGTAGTTAGAAGGGCCCTAATGTAATCAGTTTTCTTTGTTTGTTAGGAGCTATTTTTGTTATTCTATTATAGCACATGAGGCTGTTATTCTAGATGTTTCTTTCAGTTGTATAGCCTATAAATAGGCTCAAGTATGTAGAGAAAGGCATGCTGAAATAATATAGTGAATTTATATTTTCCTTCCTTACTTTCTCCCTCTCACTATTCCTAGTTCTCTCTCATTTCTCTTAATTTCTGCTCTATATCTCCCTCCAATTTTTCTCTGTTTCTCTCCAAATTCCTTCCTAGACCCTAGCTAAACCCTAGGGTTGTGACATTTGGTATCAGAGCCGACGATTCTAGGTTGAGATTCCGATGAAACCAATAGTTCAATCACTATAAGTTGGTTACTGGAAGCACATTCTGATGAGCCAGGCAATTTCCAGTGCTTAGGAAGCCACAACGGAGGTGATCAAGTGTCAAACACAAGACCGATTAAGTCATAGCAAGAGGAGGTTGTTCCTTTGCTGTTAGTTGAAATAGCGCATGTAGCGTTTGATCTGAGTCCGAACGGAACCAAGATGATTCCAAATTTCAGGTGAATTCTGATCGATTCATTAGCTGTAATTTGAGTTTGAAAATTTGAAGGCGATAGATTACTTGGCTGTAATTTGAGTTCGGAAATTTGAAGGCGATAGATTACGGCACTGATCGAGTGCAGTAGGGCGTTTTCGGAAGTGGTGGTAGAATTGATCGAACAACTAAATCGATCAATTATAGAAGGTGGAGGTTCAGGTAGAGCGAACGGAATTCAGACGAATTCAGTCCAGTGATTTTGATGGAGGATTGGCTTCCGACTTGAGAAATCCAGGAAGTATTGTTCGATCAAGGAAGGCGTGCATGTGGCCAAGGCAATGAAGGTGACCTCAGTTGTGGAGAAGGAGAAGCGGTTGGGGACTATCGCTGAATCTGTAGCGATCGCGAGCAAGGCCAGAGGGTGTTTATCCATTGCGATTATCAACTATGTTCGTGAGTAGATAGCGAGAAGGAAGGCGAGTGTTGGAAGTAGATCCTTGAGCACGCTGATCATTGCTAATTGAGGAACACGACTTAGATCTTGGTGAATCCTGAGTTGCTGGATTAGGCGATTATCGGAGGCAAATTTGGAGCTAATCCAAGTACGGAAATAGCAGGCGGAGCTTTTGGTCGGTGATTGGGTAAGAAGGGATGCATGCCTGGGGTGAATTGAAGCAGAGTCGATCAATATGTGGTTGTTGCGATTCTGGAAGGTGAAGTAGATTGACGATTTCAATTGTGCGATTCCAGGTCTAATCGTTGCGTGTGCAGTGGGTTTGGGCGAACTTACTGTGCGGAATTTAGATTCGAGGAAGGGAAATCAAAGTGGCACATCGAGTTATTGGATTGGAAACGGGTCCAGAAGTTGAGATTAAGAAGGTGACGGTTCTTAGCTATGGCATCTTAACTAAGGTGGAATTGAAGGCAACGCGAGGTGAACTAGATGGAATTTTGATTGGATGCTATCAAAAGTGGGAAACGCCAGAACCAAGAGCAGGTGAATGACCGCTTGGAGACCTTGGACATGTGGTATTGGCAAGCTCAAAAAGAGATCAACTGAAGCCAATCGAAGCATGCGGTCAATTTGGATTTAGCCTTTAGCGGGCTTCGGGAGGAAATTGCTAGGTCTCGCCAGCAGATCAGCCAGCAGTTGAACGCCTTGAGCAGGTTAGCTAGGCAACCTAATGTCTTCACTCCCAGGGCTTCATCGGCACCTATTCTAACGACGCCAATGAATAAACAAAGGTCACAGGATCCGAAGGAAGCGGAGGACAAAGCTGAGGCAGAGGAGGATAATTGGGACCAAGGGTTGGCAGTAATCACTCCACTATTCTAGAGTCACAATTGGACATTCCCCTGTTTGAAAGAGAAAGACCTCAGTGGTGGATCCGACGGTGCGAACGGATGTTCTACTAACACCGAGTAGTGGAAGGGGAGAAAGTGAAAATAGCTACAGCTTATTTAGATGGTGTTGCAGATGCTTGGTTCCAGAATTAGAGCTGGGGAAGGGTAGAATGGAGCTGGCCACAGTTTGTAAACACCTTATGTACTCGGTTTGGAGAAAGGCCCAAAACTAATGTTGTCATAGGAGTTCCTAAGGCTGCTCATCAAGTAGTGCAGGGAGTGGATGTAGTAGCTATGGAAGGGGAAGGTGGAGTTCATGCCGCTCAAGAGGAGTATGAGGCTGATGACGTAATAAGAACGAGAATGATAGATGCAAGGAAGGAGGATAACCCTGTTGAAAGTGAGTCCTTGGTGTACTCCAGCCACCAGCAAGTAAAAGTCTTTCCACTTGAGGAGGCCCCTACTGAAGATATGGAAGGATCTAAACATACTGTTCCCTTGGTCTTGGTTGTGGAGAGGGTGGAGGAGTACATGGAAGAAGATATTGGGGAGGAGAAAGTAGAGGATGACACTAAATCAGTTGGCAACCTCTCAAGTACTCTTACTAGTGCTGAGACACTTGATGGTATTAATCTCTGGAAGCAGCAGAAGAACCAGAAAAGCCTCTTAACCAAGTACTTGAGGTGAAGGAACAAGGGATGGCACTGGGCACACAAGATAAGACAACGGTAACATTGTAGCTAGAAGAGTTGGAGGTAATGCATAGATTTTTGTCTGCAAAGAGGGTTAAAATTCTTCCCATGATTGAAAATAATAGAGTGGTAAGACTGATAGTTCCTACAGAACCATTTTTAATGGCAATAAGGAAGAGGGGGATGGTTGAAGACGGTGTTGCAGCAAGTCATAATGCTATTACTATTGAGAGAAAAGAAAAGAGGAAAAAGCCTAGAAGGATAAAGAAGGAAAGAAGCATTAAACTGATAGAGAAAACTAGGATTGGATGAATAAGAATGACTCAACGATAATAAGTTTCTTGGGGACAAGAAATCTTTCAAGGAGAGGGGATTGTCACTACCCAAGGGTAGTTAGAAGGGCCCTAATGTAATTAGTTTCCTTTGTTTGTTAGGCGTTGTTTCTGTTATTTTGTTACAGCACATGGGGTTGTTATTCTAGATGTTTCTTTCAGTTGTATAGCTTATAAATAGGCTCAAGTATGTAGAGAAAGGCATGCTGAAATAATATAGTGAATTCATATTTTCTCTCCTTACTTTCTCCCTCTCATTATTCCTAGTTCTCTCTCATTTCTCTTGATTTCTGCTCTATGTCTCCCTCCAATTCTTCTCCGTTTCTCTCCCAAATCCTTCCTAGACCCTAGCTAAACCCTAGGGTCGTGACACCCCACCTGCGGCCTGTTTGCCTGCTAAAAGAGCTTCTTTCTTGATGTGCAGATGAATATGATAGGGTCATTGACGAGGCTATTCAACTAACAAGGTACGTTTTCTTTAATTTGTTCCCTTAACTGTTTATTTTTGCTTGCTTTATTTTCAAGGTTGTCTTTCAAGTGATATGACATTCTTGGGCATTTATTTTCCTTGCTTCAAGATCACTGTCAAGTTTCATGCAATAGTAACAATTTTAAGGATTTAGAGGATTAGAATGATGTAGGTTTCAGCACGGCCACGTATGATGTGATTGAGGAGAAGATAGGAAATGCTTTGGATGCAACCACAGTGGTACTTGCATATCAGCATAACTATATCTTTGATAGAAAATTGTGGCAAGATTATTCAATAATAAAAGAAAGAAAAGTATCCAAGAAAAAAACAATAAAGTTAAAGAAGGTGACTAAGGTTCACTTGTATCGGAAGACATGTTTTGTAAAATTAGCATTGGCCATGCACCCGAATGGCTTTGGAGTGGAATCACATCAGTCCATGTTTGGCCTTGACCTTGGGCATATGTTTGATTGAACTTAACCTGAAAATTAAGTTTGGACCAGGCATTTTGAAGTATACTTGAACTATAGTAATTTTTGCAACATATGTGGAAAAATCGCAAATTTAAAATAAAAAATTAATAATTATTAAATGAGTAGCCAGCAACAGTCTGAGATACTTCCAAAAAAGTTCTTGGTCAAGTGAAATTTTAGAGAATAAGCTCTGGGCCAGCTTATTCTACTTACAGCAGTGAAGTTTGTCCGAACTTCAACTGTATCTGCTACTTCACGTGGGTTCCTGCAGTTATCTATTGCCAAAATAATGTGCCTAGTCTGTAGGGTGCCAGTGCTTTTTCCCCAACAGTCATTCCATTTCTTTTTCGTTTTTATGTACTTTATAAAATGGATTCTAATTACAATCATAATGTTCGCTATGAAGCATAGTGGATATGGCTTGGGAACAGAGGGGTAAACACAAACTTCACCTCTCTCTGACTAACGAGGCAAGTTGCATCACATATCCCAATTATGACTTCTATACAATAAGATTTTACTGTTTCTAGCACTATGCTAAGAGATTTGAAACAGAGATCCCCTGGTCAACTTCTTCCCACATGTTGGTTCCCACGTGGTGCAAATATGGACAACATTATGCATATTACATTTTGCCCAGTAAAATAATAGAGGTTCACTCACTCAGTAACTCACAGTGGTTATAAATTTGCCAATGGCAATGATAGAAGCAAAATTTAATCCTTGGTGTGAAAGGATGAGCTTCTAGAATTTATTCGATTGGCAAAATATGGTCACTTGAGATTTGATGTTGCTTGCTTCAAGTAGTACAATGACGGTGGTAAGCATACATTGTTACCATTCAAGCACCAATAACATGGGTTGGCAGATCACTTTGATTTGGTTTTCTACGACCTTCATAATCCTAGGACTGTTTATACAGTTTATTTTTTCAGAAAATGGCTTCTTTCACATAAAATGTGCTATATTTTTCCTTGTTCAGTCTTGAACTTGCTTCTGTGGGGCAAACTTCTAATTTCTATGCCAGAAGAGGTGCATAATATAAAAATAATTTTCCTTTATTTGTCAGAGAAGTAATAATCTGTTCTTGCATTTTAAGATTACATGAAGTGTCTTCGCATCTGCTATGCAACTAGATTCTCCGGTTTGATGTCTCCCTCTTGCTGATCTTACCTTAATTTCTAATTCAGGAAACGGAATAGTACTGAGGAGCCAAGGCTGGAAGAAAAGCAGAGGGGCCAGAAGAAAAGAAATAAAGATGCCTCTAATGGATGTTTGGATGCAGAATCTGACTCCTGGGCAAGTGACACACTTTCTGGCCACAATAATGACGATGTTGATGACGCTGACTTTGGGAAGGATGATGTTGAAGTCATCCGCTCGAGCAGTACTGAGATGGAAAACAAGGAACCTTGCCATGGAAATCATGCAACAATATCCCAGAAGGAGGTCGGTAACTTTGCTCTTAAGCAACGTTTGCGTTCTTACAGTAGTTTAGGTGGGACTGCCAACAATTCTGTTTCAGAAACCAGAAATCTGGGTGCAAAGAATAGGCTGAGGCAAAGGCCTACACGCAACTCTGCCCTTGAATCTGCTAGTCCCTGATTCAGAATCTGATCAATCAACCAATGGGATGTCAAGCAGTGAAAAATCCCCATCTGTTGATCTTGGCGGTGACGATGACAACTAAAATTCTTCGCCCAAGTATACTTATCCAAGGGGTTGCCCTTCAATTTTGTATCACAGCAAGGAAATCATGGCCGCCCTTGTCTATAGAAATGGCATGTTATTTTCTGTAGTAATTGTGTTTATCAGAATTATTCTGCATCATACATTGGGTTGCGAAGACGTAATTGGCTTTTATCTAGCTGATGGATGCATTTATTTCAGGCACCTCAACTAAGTCTGCTTCCCCATTGTAATATGATGTTCGATGATGCTAGGAGTTTTTGGGTGATCTTTCTATCTCATCGAAGATGTTCGAAGCTAGTGTTTTTGGAAAAACTTAAAAGAAATGTTTTTATAGTTAAACCAAAGAATGAGTATCTTTGGCAAGAATCTGTTTTTTCCATCTCTCTGTCTGTCTGTCTCTCTCTCTCTCTTAGTATAGAAACTAGTAAATTTAATATGAATTATTTTAATATGAATTATTTACATGTATTTTAATATTTTAATACGAATTATTTGCATGTATTGGGTAAGATTTTATCTAAATAAATATCAGACATGATCTTAAAAAGAGATTATAATTCTCTATAATATGAATTTATATTAGTTGTGTAAATTAAAGTTCATAACAATGTAATTGATAATTTAGTGTATCAAGTCTTAAAATGCTCTGCTTTTAACTAATCTCCATTGACGATGACAAAATTCTATTTGTAGACCCCAGCAATTAGGATTGGTTTGGATGAATTTTCACTATTTTTTTTTCACTATTTTGATAACGAAAAAAAATGAATTTTGAATGCTCATTTTTTTGTCTTTAAAAATTTTGTGAACTCTTCAAAATTTTAAAAAACAGAAAGTACGATTTCACAATTTTTATTCTTTCCTCTCTTCACCTATCATTGTTGGCAACCTAATATGGTTAAAAAGTCACTAACAATTACTTGGAAGTCGACACTCATTGACGACTCCAAAAACTCTTTTTGAGAGTCTAGTAACTTTTTGAGAAGTATTATAAAAGTCTCCGGTCATTGGTTGCCAGAGGAGTGGGAGAGAATAAAAATAAATAAAAATCAAATATCAAATTAAAAATAAAGCAAAATTGTGAAACATCATGTTGAGTTTTCATTTGCTGAAGTGAACGAAAACTGAACACAAAATATTGAAAGTAAAAACTGAAAGTTGTATCTCACCGCGCCTAAGGGTTAGGTCTACATCCTAAAGTAGAACATCCTCTGATCAAACAATGAAGAGCACACATTCCCGTTTCCCTTCATATTTCAGTTGGTGACACTTCTCTTCTAGTTTAGATATTAGTATCATTACCAACAAAACATCCATCACAAGAAAACAAGATCGGGTAAAAATTTTTGTTTATACTTTAGAAACGAGAATCTAAGCATTTTACAGAAATAAACATCTAAATGCTAGGGGAGGGGGATCGCCTGTCAAAATATGGTAACCGGTGAATTCTACAAAACAGAAACATAGCTAGCAGTTGTTTCATTCATTGTTTTCAAATCCTTGAAGTAATGAACAGGCGAATGCGAGGATCCTGATCCAGAGGTACCTACTGGGTGTATGATGAGTATCCAGCTCCAGCAGCACCACCATAGTCGTATGTGCCATAGTTCGTCTGCGTTGCATATGATCCCGGTCCTCCGTATGATCCAGCAACCCTGGCCCCAGTTGCTCCATAGTCCTGGGAAGGAACGGGATACTGTTGAGGAATTGCAGCAGGGGCTTGGGCATGAGCTCCAGCATAGCCGGGTGCATATGAGGCGGTGGCAGGACCCTCGTACATGCCATGAGCTGCATAGTTATATGGTGCGGAAAACCTGATGGCTGCCGCCTGGTGTGATGGGGGAGGGTTCCCGCTGCGGAAAGAAGGCGAGGAATTAGAAAATCTTCCTGCTTTGGGTGGCCGGAAAGATAGAGGACCACTCCCCCTCCCACCGCCTCCATGGGCCCGCTTAGAGCCCTTGCTTGTGGATGCTGCACTCTTTTTCTTGTCTGCTTTAGCCTTCTCCATCTGTGCAACTCGCTTCTTTAGGCTCTCAATGGAGAAAGGGAACTCTGATTCAAGTTTATGGTCTTCCACACATTTTATGATAGCTTTGGTGGTGTTCAATTCTGTGTTGTTGGCCTCTTCCTGAAAATCAGAGAGCAACACGAAATCAAGTTTATATCAGTTCTGTATGAAATTCAAATAGAGGAACATTTTGAATGGCAGTGCCAATGCTGTTCATGTGGCTGATGACAATTCAGACACGAAACTGCTGGGGGATTTAAACAGTCTATGCCAATTAAGTGTTCCACCATTTATAGGAATTCCTTTCTCGAACTTACAGCACTGTCTCATAATATTCTATACATATAGAATGCATCAAGCAAAGAGCCTTCTGTCATTTTCTATGGGGGGGTGGGGGGGGGGGACGCTGTGTTAAGGAAAAAGTTTTGGTTCATCTGGAAAAAGGGACGTTCATAGTAAGGTCCAAAATTTCAATGATTGATACACTGGACCAATAGCTTCAATTAAGAAATAAAATAGTTTGCTTCCACTCACCACTGCAGCCGAACTGTAGTTTCCTTTCTTTGATATGTTACTGGCATTTTTTCTGCAGTTTCTGAGACACGCCTTCAGTAGTGAAACCGGAGGAAACTGCTCTTTTAAGCCAGACTCATGAACAAAATATACTGCCTCAATCTCCTTTCCAGTCTTCACCAATTCATCAATTATATCTGAGCAACAATGCTGACAAATTTCATCAGACTATTCAAACTAATCAAATTCATTTTCAAATCTGTGCCACCAAAATGAAGGGTTCAAAGAAACTAGTCTGTTAATTGAAGGCCGATTCCACCAGTTCCTTTCTGTTTTATGCATACTAGCAACAAGTAACAACATATGAGAATATGTGAATGGGCACATATAAAATTAAACCATGAAAAGATATCTCAACTCAAAGGTTTGCTATGGCTCACCAAGGTGATGCAAATAATAAAGCAATAAATTGAATAAACCCGACATGAAGGCTAAGCCTGAGCTGTTTATTTCATGAACAAAGCTCAAGCAAGCTCTGTTGCTGCTAATGTGAGTTTCAGCTCCAGTAACCTGATTATTTTTGTTGTACAAGACCACTGATCAAGCTGAGTTCAAGTGAAATGGCAACTAAGCCTAACCAGTGATGGGGCTCAACAAAACCATCATCAATCATAAACAAGAATAGCTGAACAAAATTGGTTAACATGCCCAACTAAGGTTACTCTACAGCCCCAAATGAACTTAACATGGAAAGGACCACTGCAGCAAGTTTACAATCTCCTGAATGGACATATTTCTACTTATTAGCTAATAAATTCTAACACATTGACTTAGCATATGGAGGTGGTGTAATATGCACACAACTTCGAGCACATCGGAAAAACCATATCAATATCCATAGGCACATTGCCTGTCCATGCTTAAGATACTCATTTGTATAATCTATAAAAAAAAATTGTTGAGAGAGAATAAAAAAGTGTTCCTATTAACCCTATGCTTCAGGATTATACTACAGATGGTTAATGACTGCCAAGCTGATGGCACTAGCTTCAAATTTAAACAATTTCTGAACAATAACAATCACAAGACTTAATCCCATCAGGTGGAGGTTGGCTATGTGAATTCTAGACCTCCAACTTGAAAAGTTTATGCTAGGTTGCACGGAAAAGAAAATGGGAAACGGATACAATACGAAACAAAAACGGGGAAACGGTAATTTCCAAAAAAGTAGGAAACTGAAATGTGGGGAAACAAGTAAATTAAAAAAATATATATATATAGGGGCTTTTTTTGTAAATATAATTTTTAATATAGAAAATTATAAAAAAAATAGTTATTCAATCAAAAAATAAACATAAATTCCATAATGTATTCAAACAAACATAAACACAAATTTTATCATCTATGAACCATGACTTACTAATTAAAAACAAACAATACATTTAAAAAAAATAATAATTAAACATAATACAAACAATAAATTTAAAAATTTCCTTACTTTTAAAAACAAACAGCAGCTTTAAAATAGGTTAAAGACAGGACTTTTTCCATCTCTAACCTCTTTGTGGACAAAAACGCGAATCGAAAACGCGTTTATAATATTTTCCTAATATTACGAAACAGGCTCGAAATGTTTCCGAAATTGCATATATGACCCAAAAACGTTTTTTTGGCATTTCAGAAACTGAAACGGCAAAACTGCGCCCCTGAGATGTTTCCATGCATCATAGAGTTTATGCATATTCAAAATAAATTTGTTTGTTGGGTCCTAAATCAAGTGCAAAGTGAATGGATGTGGGACAACAGCAGGGTCATCCAGAAAGTGCTGGAATCAATTGGAAGTAAATGAACTAATGGTCTTGCTCAAGCATTTCAATATTGGTAATAACAATAGAGTTGGACGAATATTAGATGTAGGCTTGCGATGCCACAAACAATCAGACAACAGCTAGCCAAGAAGTGAAACGGTCATTAAGCAGTGTGAAATCATACTTTTTGTGAAATCACAAGGGAAGGGGTAGAATAATTTTTGTATGTAATCATCTACTTGTTTTTCTTCTTGAAAAGATGGCAATTCCACAACTCAAATTCTTGCTTGGTGTTATTGTATAACTTACAAAATTCTTGCAAATATACATGCTTTGTTGTTTCCCCCAACTACTCAAGAATCACATGCATTTAGTCAACCTTTATGCATGCAAATACAGACAAAGGATTCAAATATAAAATCAGAACATGAGAGAGAGAGAGAGAGAAGTTGATTGATTGGCATCTCTATCCCAAGATCCAAGCCAATCTTGAGCCTCTTTTTGGCCATTACATGTGACCCCCAAAAGAAAGGTGAGATTATATTCTTTTTCCATTGTGATTTCACAAAAGCACATGATTTGATTATGGCTTAAAACACACAATCTCTTCCCTGGCCTATAACAGAGTGATCTATAACAACAACAACATACAACAACATATCCAGCCGTTATCCCACTATGTGGGGTTGGCTATATGAATTCTAGACTTCTATGTGGGTTACATCCCAACAGATAGTTTGTCTAGAATTCATATTTGGATCCGACTAGATTTTACGCTGGCTGTCGGCTACCTAACGCAACCCTCCTCCTTTATCCGGGCTTGGGACCGGCAGTGGATAATATCCCCTGGCGGAGTAATGATGAAATGAAGTTTGAACACCATCTTCACATGGAGAAATTTCATGAGATGGTGGTGAATGAAGATAATTGATATAGTTGTGTTCCATAACTTAGATTTGGTAAAAAGATGGATAAAGAAAGATAGGTATTCAAAAAAGAAAAAACACAACCCCCAATGGTAAAAAGATTTTAGGGTCAAATTAATGTGTGAAAAGCCAATAAATTTAACTTATTCCATTGACGTTGCACTTGCTGAAAACCATGAAAGGTTATATGCCAAAACCATCATGCTTAAGGTGTTCTTTCCAGTTTTAATGATAAAAAATTAGGTAAAATTTGTAGTCAAATTTTCTTCAGATTCAGTTCCCCAATTAACCCATTTACATATTTGTTTTAATAAATGTTCAAATAAGTCTTATGCCTATATCCCCAATTATGAATTTTCATACTTGTTTTAATTGGGGGAATTCTAAATGGGGTTAATTGGGGACCCATTTACATCCCTCCCTAAATGTGTATAGATCATATTTACTTACTGGACAAAGTAACAATTTTGTTATTGGTATGGTACATTACCAATACTGGTATTGGAGCATTCGTTTTGGATATATGATTAAATGAATTTATAATATGATCATTAAGAAACAAATTAATAATACATTAATGAGATGGTTGGAGGTCTAGAATTCATGTAGTCGCCCCTGTCTAGAGGGATTAAGACTTGGGATTGTAATTGTTCTTGTTGTTGCACCTAAAAAATTGTCACTTAGTTTACTTAAACTTTTGTATTTAAGTAGTAAATTTTGTGTGAAAGATATAAACAAAGGGTTGTTAGTAATTCAAAAAGTGAGAAAAAAAATACCTTCTCTACCTTAAAAAAATAGGCATCTTTCTCAATTGTCGTTTGCATACCCAACGATAGTAATTTTTCCTTATAAGTATGGAAAAATCAACACTATGTGGTAAACACCTTGAACGCTTTAGAAAGAAAATTCATCCTAATAATGGAAGAAAACTAATACTAGCTCAAACAATTAAAACATTGCAAGCAAATGCAAATGGCACAATATGGAAGAAAATGGTCATAAAAAAAAAAAACGCGTTCATGGATTTTCATCAATGAGATGATTAATAATAAACAATATCTTAACATTTTTACTCCTCATAATTGAGAAACGATTTCAATCTAGAATTTCGATATTCCTACATGCTTCGTTTTAGAGAATGTTTGCCTATTTGGGAGTGGAATGACCACACAAACCGTCGTAGTAGGGGAGTATCAAATTTGCCATAAATGCTTTGGTCATAAGTAAGGCCCAACTACTAAAGAACTTCAAATAATGTTGGTCACATCTATTTAGTTTCAAAATTTTACCATGAGTCACATTAAAAAAAAGGGCACTGGTAGTGCACAAGGCTCCTCACTTTGTGAAGGTGGAGGGAGGGTCATTTTTTTACACAATCTTACACTTTGCAAAGAGGTTGTTTACAGAACTTGAACCATGACTTTCTACTCATAAATGGGCAACGTTACTGTTGTTATCGTGACTCATCCTTATAAGTAAGCCTTACAAGAACACATCAGCCTTAATCATACTATGTGGGATCAATTCCATGAGTTATATCTCACTAATCTTTTTATATATTGTCTTATTGTGTATAAACCTAAGAATCTTTCAGCAAGTTTTTCTTGGTCTTCCTCTACCTCCTTTAGTAAATACTTGTTTCATTCCATCAATGGCATCTAGTTGTCTTCTTCTCATATGACAAAACCATGTGCATATTGTGTCTCACACATCTTTCTTTACTAGGAGTCACTTTGACCTTAGAATAATCTTATTCTAATTTTATCTAACCTTAGAATAATCTTATTATAATTTTATCTTTCCTAAATTTCACCCAAACTCCCTATGGTTTACTTTTGGCATTTAAGGTTCTTCATAGACATCCATTCCATTACCAACACTGTTAAAAAAGTACAGGAATCTCTCTTTGCAACTCTCTCTCCCTAAAACAACACTCGACAAGTCTCTTTCCAGGAATCCAACCTTCATGGATATATCTATATCTATATATATACATATATATATCTACAAATTCAACCTCAATACACACTCACAGCACTTTCTCCTCTCAAAGCACATATGCATTGATTTCCGCAACAAAAGGTGAACCTGATGCACGAACCTGCTTCATGGTGTGCGTGTCTATATATATCTTTTCCCATTTTTGTGTCAGGCCATTAATATAAATATTCATGATCTTTTGACTTTGCTTCACTAACTGCCTTCTTTGTTTATTTTTTTAGCTAAATTATAAGTCCTTAGATTTTCTTTCATTTATGTTAAGTCTTGTAGCAAGTTCTTTTTAATTTTTTTTTTTTTTAATATTCTACCTATTCATTCCACTAAAGAGACTCTCCTTGAATAGGGACTTCCCCTCTGACTCTGCTAGAACAATTTTCACTGTATTTCAAATAGCAATAGTTAATTCAATCCACATTTGCTTAACCCCTAATTTAAATTTATGATTCTAAACTAACTTCTCAACTTGCATTCGCCTATGAAATGCAAAAACTGTTATAAATTTAAAACTACATCTATGTACCAATGTAGCAACCCCCTAGATCATTATCTACACCTGAGCAACACAACATATTGTTAAGACGGTCACTCCCAAACTATTTGCTCCTTATCTAGAATTCATGTAATTTGATCTAATGATTTTTACACTGGCTACTGGCTATTGGCTACCTAACACAACCCCTTCTAATTGCAATAATGAGTTCAATCTAACAACTAACACAATGTCAAAACACTTGGTTTCTAAATATAAATTCAAATATTGTATATTATTTTAATGGCAGTCAATATTTTACTTTTGCTTCTTGGATCAAGATGACAAATCAGAAACCAAATTTAAGTATTTTCCATTCTAATTAAATATCACATGTGAATTACGTATAACTTACAGCATCTAGATATTGTACCTATTGTAGAGGAACAGAAGATGCCTATATTTATGAGACCTTCAAAACAACAGAAATATAAAGTTCATATCCAACAATGACACTGCAATATTAGTATCAACTCTCACTTTAAAATGCACAAATGCGATGAGGTTTTAGAAAGAGTCAAACCTTTGATTTTATCCCCAAAACCCAAAGCCACGGCAATCTTTGCCATATCCCTCCTTGTCGCAAAATCGACCACCAACTTCCTCAGATACTCCTCCTCCATCTTCTCCTTCAACCCAAACCCAACCACCATTTGCAGAAACATTGTCACCTCCCCTGCCCCAGCTCCAGCCGCACCGCTCTCTGCACTTTGCAACAGTCCCTTCCACTTCTCCATAACACCGGCCGCCCTCTCCCTCACGCTGGTCGCCACAGTGCCACCAGATTCACCCAACGGCACCACTACCTGAATCAACAACCCACAAGCCCACCGCCTGTCCGCCATCCCAGCCTTCGCCTCCACCTTCAACCCCACAAACTCCTCCAGCGCGTCCAGCACCAGCCTCATTGCGTCCACCGCCTCCTCCACCGCTGACGCAATCTCCCCCCGCAGCGCCGACGACTCCTTCCTCTTCGACAACATAAACCTCACCAGCCCCTTGGCGTCCATCCTCCGGCAGTAAATTCTCAAGACCTCCGACAAACTCCTATCTCCTCCTCCGCTGGCTTCCCCTTCAATTTCAGAAATCGCCGCCTTCCGTTGCTCCTCGATGCGAGCGGCGGCGGCCGATTCCCGCTCAGGAATGGCCTTGTCGCGACTCTCCAGCGACTCCAGAGTTTCCTTGGTCCGCGCATCGAAGGCTTCAATTTGCGACTCAAGGGCTTGCGATTTCTCAGAGAGAGACTGTTCTAACGACGAGAAATGGTCAGTTAGGGTTTTGTAGAGCTGAGTCATGCTTGCGAGGAGGGATTTTCGAGACTCGAGTTCCTTGAAGAAGTTGTTGAATCGGTCGGAATTGGTTACGACGTCCGTCGCCATCGCCGCTCCGTTTGTTCCTCGAGAAAGCACTGCTCTGAGAGAGTTGAGAAATGAGGGGGAGCGAACTGGAAAGCAAAGCCAAAGCAAGCGTTTGAGAGAGCGGTAAGCTCCGCTAACAGAAGGCGGTGAAGGTGAGAAATTCTGCTAAAAAATAAAAAGCAAAATAAATTTATTATTATTATTATTATTATTATTATTATTATTAACATTTATATATTTAAGAGTTACAAAATTAAATTAAAATTTATAAAAATCAATCGCACGTAGACGTAGTGAAGCGAATTAGATATTTTTATGTTGTGATATAAATATTATATTTGGGTGATATTTTATTTTTAAAATTTTTACAATAAGATTATCACGAGTTAACTAGTTATTTTTTTTATTTTTTTATAAATTATATTATTTTACATAAGTGTTAGTTATTATCTTTATTCTCTCTATTATAAAGATAAAATTTAATTTAATGATATTTTTTGGGTGGGCCCGTGGATTAGAGCTAAGAAGGTCAGTTTAATCTAAAAAAATTATTTGTTTGTAAAGATATAGGTTTAATAAAATACTCTAAAGGTACCTCCTTTTAACTTTAATGGAGTTAATTATACATTCACTATATGTTATTAGTTATGAATTAAGCTTGAAAATTTAACAAATTTGAGTAAATAAATTAAACCAACTTATTTACACATTGATAAAAAAGAATTATATGAACGGAGATAGGAAAGATAAAAACAATCAGCTAACTCCTACACACGCTAAAAACAATAAACAATTTGAGGCCCACATGGATAGCTCAAATGGGGGCACAAAATGCCTCTAAGATAAAGTTTGGGACAAAAACTAAGGATCGAGTCTCGCTGCGATAATGTGGGAACAATCTCTCAAAATTAGGGAGACTCCTTGTGCGTAGTGAATACTGGTCTAGCCACTGTGTCCGACTGAGTCACCATGATTAACCCCCTCATATTCTGTCAAGTTGAATGTGGGGCACCTGGAGCGAGTGATTCACCTTTTGAGACAATAAACAATTTGAGGAATAAAACAATAATATTATCAACGTTTCATTCAACTATGAATTGAAATAATATGAAGAATGAAAAGATTGGTGGGGGTCCATTTTCTTGCAAGAGGGGGGACGCATTGCATGCCATTCTCCATAATTTCAAATGCATAGAAACACAGCTTCAACCTATATATAATGTGTGGCTGAAAGAGAATGACTGGCCAGTGGCAGTGACAGACTAGAAGGGCAAAAGATAAACCCAAAATCCAACATTATGACATCATTCTTCACAATGCTGGGAGAGGAAACAGGCAGCAAGACTTTGAAGAGAAACAAAACTCAACAGCCCAAAAGATTGGAAGGGACGGGAGGATCTAAGAGTTAGCAACCAGCTGCTCGGGAGCATTTCCATGCGACTCCTCTGCGTTGCTTTCAACATCTGTTCTTCCTCTTTCGATCTGCTCTGGTTTGCCCGACCATCCATACATGTGTCTTCTCGCCTCCCTACGAGCTCCCCTTTCAGCTAGTTTCAATTCTTTAAAGCCCTCTTCGAACTTGGCTTCATCCTCAGGAGAAAAGAAAACTACCTCCATCTCCCCGAGCTCCTCGTACATTTTCTCAATCTTGGCCTTCCATAAGAGGCCCAGCTCTGTGTCCATCTTGTGGTATGGCGTCTTCAGCAAGTACTCGTCAATCCCACCTGCCTTGTCTATGCAACGGAGGGCATGGGTTGTTACCTTTACACGAATGTGCCGATCTAGGATGTAACTGAAGAGCCGCTTCTCCTGCACATTGGGTTTCCACGTCCTCCTTGTCCTATTTCCACAATTGGGCATTAGCATAATCCATTCATTTTCTGGTCACTTTCTGAATAATAGAAGAACTCATATGTAAAGATAAGTTCAGTGAAATATCAAGTTACGAATCTATGTATTTTTCAAGTTGTTTTCCCAGACACAAGCAGGGTAAACTTATTTTGCAAACCTATACAATTTTTGAAGTACAAGTTCATTTTTCAGATTCAAATCGGGTAAAAACATGTTTATTCAAGTATTTTCACCTAACAAGGCCTGTACAAGGCCTTGGAGCAAAACTCATGTTATTCAATACGTAACTCCCAAACCATGGCATTCAGGAAGCATGTCTGCAAACACAAGTCTATTTTTACCAAATCCATGTCATTTTAAACTTAATCCCAAACCCATTCTATCTTAAAAGGCATGCTTTTGAAGAATGCCTGTAGGCCTAAAACCCTCAAGCGAACTGTGCCATTTTAAATTTAGTAGATTAATTCTTTAGAAATCAATACATATTTCTTTCACTGGCTGTATTTCCAAAACTCAAATTCCAAATTTTTAGGAGATATCGGGAACATATACATATATGACTTCAAAAACACTGCAGATGGCAACCAAGGAGAGTGCTAAAAATTCAGATTAGAATAGAAACAAGCTAGAGAGAGAGAGAGAGCTGAACTAAAGAAGACAACTCTCACCACCAAACCCAAGCTGGGGCACTTTGCCTCCAACACTACAATTTAAATCAGCTTGCAGAAGATTGGAAACAAACCAAAGTTTTGCAACCCAAAAAGCAATCTAATCTAATGAATTATAAAAGTAGGACATGGCAAGTACATAACAAAATTTCAATATAAGAAAGAAACATGAGATAAACAAGTAGGGTTCAACAGCTAATTTAGGATTTCTATCTGTCAAGTTATAAGACACAAGAGCATCCTCTTTTCTGTCCATGACCAAATTTCTAGTTTTTCCTGTTAACTTCTTCAATGAAATTGGGTTTTCCATATATGTTCTCAATGTTTGTGGAAATCCTCTTCTAAAATCACGTTTGTGAAACATGACATCATCATTCTCATCATCACTAGGTGGTTGCCTACATGTTTTAGAACAAAAATGAGGTCAGAAAATAAGTTTAGGGTTTTTAGAATAAAATCAGAGAATTCTCAGCCTCCAAAAGTTAACCTGTCTTACCAAAATATCAAGTGAATAAACTATACTTTTCATCCAAAAATATTGCACATTCTCCAAGTACGTGGAAAGGCTAATATGTTAAAAAAAAAAAAAAATAGAGGATAAATTTTACACACATAATTGGATTTGGCAGCTTAGGATGCTTAGTTGCACCTCCTTGGTAAGTTAGGTTCATCACCAACTAGTTCCCAGAGGCTTCATTCTTTTGTTTTTTTTATGAGAAATATCAATTGAGTGTATCTCATCTCAATATCATTTAAAAGAGAGAGACATGGTAAACGTCAATCATCCACGCACACAGGTGTTAGGAATCCATTCTGTAAATTCAGTTTTTCTAAAGTATATTTCCTCAATCTTAATCCTACTAAGGAATTCAGAAAGCATCTTTCTTATGGACAAAAAGTTTTAAGGAAGAATATTAAGCAACATCATCTATGAATACATCAACATGAATTGAGATGCTTAGAATAATATGACAAGCGCACAATAGGGATTTTGAACCAACATGCTAACTAACTTGTTCCAGTCACGAACTTGTATCCATCAATTGGCTCGCCATGCATCCATATTATCAATGCTAGCACAAGAACACACTGTGCACATGAAAATTCAACATTTTTCTGCAAGAAAAAGTTTTCCACAAAAAAAGAAAAAAACAAGTGCTTGTTTGCCCTTATTACTGTATTGCATTTGATCCGCTTATTGAATTTTTATGTGTATTGGACTCATTCGTTGTTATTATAAAATTTTCAGATTCTCAGTTGATTTTAGAGTCATTGCCTCATCTCACCTCTACAGCATAGGACCTGACGTGACTACACTTGGTAGGCTCCATGTAGGCTCCATCTTCCGATTATATGCTTAATTTATTTTCCTTGATTCTTAGAGGTCTGCTCAGTGAACTACAGTTAGGTTGTATGCCATTTTAATTTGTAATTGTATTAGTTTTAAAATTGTCAAAATTGAATTGCGTATGTATTGACAGGCATATAAATTCATGACAGAGAAGAGCCAGTAGCAACAGTAGTAAGAAAGGGCAAGAGATTTCAAAGACTTTTGTTCCACCAATAGATGCTCTCCCATTAATCTAAAATCAAAGGGAGTTCTCTAATAATTTAGGGTTTTACAGATTCAGTCACTTTCTGCACTGTAAAACCCAAAAGCAAATATGAGAATCAGAAAATAGCACCTTATGTTTGGGTATAACAAGTACGTGCTTCAATAGTTTAACAGAGGTAACAAAGAACTTCAATGTTGATGCCGATGTCCTCTAAACTACCCTTCACTCCAGGCATTACACCTTCTTCTCCCTTCATAAGGAACTTACATATGAATATTAAAATATTTGTATATGTTGATGGCTATGTTATATAGATGCAGAATTCTCCCAGGCTTAAAAAAACCAGCAAAATTTCTCCAAATAACTACAGAAACCTTAGTAATTGCAGACTCGGTGCATACGAACATATGTGCAGAGAGAGAGTAGAACAAATATATATATATATAGAGAGAGAGAGAGAGTACGGACTTGTTGCCACCATCTTCACTGACGCGGTTGCCGAACTGGATGTGGCGACCGGCAAAGAGTCCGCGGTGAGCTCTGCCCATCACCACCTTGCTATCCGGCACAGATCTCCTTAATGATTCTTTGACCCCAGGAGCCAAGTTCTTCTCTCCTCCTATCTTCTTCATTATCTTCTTCATCATTTCCTTGGACCTGAAAGCCATTCTGCCTCCTCCTAATTGTTGTTCAATTTTAGGGTCTTTGGAAGGATATGACCTGCTCTGATTGGAAGAGGTTCCTGTGAAGTTGAGTCTTTATGTGAATGGGAATCCAAGTGAAAAATACCCCTAGAATGAAAGGGAATTGCTGTCTACTTTACAGGAAAACGGAAATAGAAAATAGATAAGATAAGAGAGTACTCCAAATCCTAAAATACTTAAAAGTACTTTAATAACAAAGAGACAACTTTACTTTAGAGGCTGTCAACTAGATCAAGGGCCTAAGCCAATCAACAGGTTGAGAACTGATCAACGTGCCAATTCGTCAACAGTTACTTAGACCTGTTGACCATTTTTGTCGCAAATGATCGGTTGACTGAAATTGTCCCCCATTCCTATTTCTATAAATTGCATCTCGGCTAAAAATAATAATATTTAAGAAAAAAAACAAAACGCAGCAAAATTACATAAATAAAAAATATATAATTTTTAATATAAATTTTATAATGCATTCGAAGACATATAAACATAAATTCTATAAGTATTACATATATTTACATAAGATTAACAATCAATACTAAATACATTTATATAATAAGTATTAGATACATAACTATGGGTACTACATACTATATATTACATAAATAATTTTAAATTAAAAAAAATAAATATTACATACAGTCATATATCATACATTTAGTGACTAAGGCGGAGCCAGGAAACTTTTTTAGTGAGGGCGAAACTTATTAAAGAAAAAAATAAAAAATAATATAAATATACTAAAAAGTAACATAATTTATTTGATTTCTCCCTATCAACATCTTTTACAACCGACGGAGATTTCGTTTTAAAAATCTCTCCATGATTGTTTCAAATTTAATATAACAAATGATAATTAACAAATGCACAAATTCATAAATTCACAAATTATGTGCGTCTGTGCAATTGATCCAACAATCAAAATATCAAATTATGTGCGCCTGTGCAATTGATCCAACAATCAAAATATTAAATTATGTGAGCCTGTGCAATTGCTCCAACAGTCAAAATATCAAATTATGTGCCTGTGCAATTAATAAACTTATTTATCAATCTTAACTTCACATTAACAAACTTATTTTCGAGAAATCTAACATCAGTTAACAAAATTCAAGTTCACTTAATTAATTTTAAAATGACAAAAAGACTTTACAGCAAAAATTAGTGAAGCAGAACCTTACTGCTGTGCTGCTCACTGATTACGTGAAGCAGGGCCGAGACGGAGAGCCGGAGAGGCAGTCAGGCAGGCGGCAGCGAGCGACGGAGGGCTGGAGCCCGGAGGGGCTAGCCGGCGAGCGACGGAGCGAGGCTGCGAGGGAGTCGAGAGAGCTCAGAGAGGCAGCAGTAAGCGAGAGCGAGACTGTGAGAGACCGAGATCCGAGGGGAGAGCCGGCGGCCGGCGAGGGCGAGCGACGAGACGACCGAGGCGGCGAGAGAGAGCGAGGCCGGCGAGCGACGGAGCCAGACAAAGGGCGTAGTCCCCAAACCGGGGGCGAGGCGGCGCCGGTGAGCGACAGAGCCACCGAGCCAGACAGAGGCAAGAGCGAAGGGCAGGGGGGTGGGCGGCGGCTGGCAACGGGCGCTTGAGCGAAAGAGGAAACAATGGTGGGAGGGTTTGCAGATTTTATGGCCGGGCCTCAGAGCGGGCCAAAATTAATGGGCCTTGGCCCGCACTCGGCCTATGCTGGCTCCGCCCCTTACCTAATATATATACATACACGATGCATTCATAGATTGCTATACTTATAAAAAATATTGATAAATAATTACCATTAATAAAAATTAATGACGTTATTATTAAAGTCCAATAAGAATATCGTTAATCCTTTAAATAATTCTTGAATATATTAAAAATATGTTATTCATTCTAGAATTACCTTATAAAATTTGACATAAATAAAAAAATATTCTTTATATTTTAAAATTTTATGAAAAAATATAAAAAAAATACTATATTTTAAAATTTTAATAAAAATTTACTAATCTCTTAAATAACTCTTCCCTATAATAAGAATAAGTTATCAATTATTGAAGTACCTTATTGAATTTGAAAAAGTAAAAATCATATAAGCAAAGTGTCAAATAATACATTCTATTTGAAATTCAACAACAAATGGAACATTATATTTTGACAATAATCAAATAAAAGAGTGTATTTTAAAAGTTAAAGAGAAATTGGCTAGCATATTAAAAAAGACAAATTACAATTTGGTGCCTCCTGTTTGCGATTGGCATCTTTCAAAAAATTAAAATACTATTGGACAATGTTAAAAAGATGCAAAAATGCTATTTGAACATTAAAGTTTTATATTTGTAAGACACTTATATTATACTTTGTGTTATATCAATACAAATATATAAGATATAAAGTGCTAGTAAAAGTATTACTACAATAGCTAATGTGACCACAAAATTTGATAATATAATAACATCATATTCAGCCGTTATCCCATTATGTGAGGTTGGCTACATGAATTCTAGACTTTTATGTGGGTTACATCCCAACAGACAGTTTGTCTAGAATTCATATTTGGATCCGACTAAGTTTTACGCTGACTGTCGGCTACCTAACGCAACCCTCCTCCTTTATCCGGGCTTAGGATCGACAGTGGATAATATTCCCTGACGGAGTAATGATGAAATGAAGTTTGAACACCATCTTTACATGGAGAAATTTCATGAAATGGTGGTGAATGAAGATATAATAATTTATTTAATTAAAAAAAAACCATTGTTATTTGGTATTAGAGCAACTTAGCTACTATATTTTAAAAATGGCAAAATAAACTAACATAAATTAATACTCAACAGAAAATGTGATGAAATAAAATAAAATGTTATTAACGTAAAGCGCTACTATATTTTATAAAGTGTGTCAGCAATGGCAACAAGAGAAAATGTTGATAGCACCATTAGTTAGCTCTCCTTGCAGCTGAACAACTGCAGGTTCATGGTCGTAACTAACATGGGGCCATGGCTCAGCAGGAACTTACAGCGATTACAGAAGCAAATTTGGCCAGAAATGAAAGACTATCGACCGCTATCGCTGCGTCATCTGCGTTGCTGCTCCATCTGGTCATGGTCGCTTCGCAATCTAGAGAAGATGAACACGCTACACAAACACTACGATTTGCAGCATTGCACTGAGCTACCATCTCTTCTGCGTTCATTGGCCAACGCGGTGGAGTATGTTGATTGCATGTTGTCATGGAGTCTTGAAGAAGGGATGGTCAAGGGCTTGCCGGGCTGTGAGACGTTCTGTTGGATCAAACTTTAGCAAACCATGCAACAAGTCCACGAGGGAAGAAGATCTAGAGCAGTCTACATGTTTCGAGACTCGATTCTGCATTTCGGATTGTACATTGACTATTAACGGGGGGCTTAAATGAACAATTAGAATAAAGAAAGCATAAAAGCCATACTCCAAATGCTATAAAGAGGAGGAGGAAGAGGAGAGGAGGGCAGTCCTCACAACCTTGAGACAGTCCAGCTTACTCACTGTTCTGATACTCTCCCTAGAGACAGCTCCTTCTGGCCAGTTCAGTCGTGGGCCTCGCCTGAAATACTTCTCAGCGCCGCGACTGCAGAAAATTATCCACAAGCCAACTCAAAAATTGATGTTCCAAAATATATATCAAAATTAAATAGGATAATGTAACAACACAGATGAGGTTAGGAATCATCTATCCTGCAGCCTACATAGAATAAGTTATGTTGTCAATCACATAAATTTGATAAATTTGGCTTACTTAGCCCGTTGAGCCATATGCTCTGGCAAGGGTCCCAAAACCTTCTCCATCATGGCCAAATGCTCCAAGTTGTCATGCGTTTGAAACAATGCTTCACCCTGAAACAATTTTACACTTGTTGGCAATTTCTGACTAATGATCACATACTCAAAGTACCAACAATGTCCTAAAATCACCAGACAATACAACAACTAACCAAGTAAAGTTCAACAAGTATGCAACCAACGCTCCACAAGTCACATGGGTAAGTCCATCCTAGTCCTGCAACAAATACATATGCTAGATGATTGTGTGGTGCGAGAAGTCCTAAAACATCAGAGGTACTCAGAGTAAACCCCAGGAAAACTATTTTCTAATCAGCACCTATATTGATTTATGAGGACATGTATATAAATTAATACTCCAGAATAAGCTCCAAATATGTTTTTAAGATGAATTTTCTTTTTTTATTTCATTAAGTAATTTAAATAAGGTTTGCCTAATTAACAAATTAGGCTCTTGCAGACCAATTGCATATTACCTTGCCCATCAGCTAACAGTACAAAAATGGGGGTGGAGGAGAAATAGAAATAAAAAAGAAGATTGCACGTCTTGACTGTTTATCTACTGTGCCCGTGCATGCATATGTGCATTTAAATTATGGTCAGTCTGACTATTTAACAGCCCTTTAAAAATGATTATCTAGATACAAATTAAAATTAGCCCTTTAATGAAGTTACTGGTAGTTAATACTTCAAAGGAAATCAAGTATTTTATACAAAAATAAAAATAGAACACTCACATGTCAAATCATAGTCAGTACACAATGTATGAACAAGTCACCTATAGGAAAACTTCCCCAAATCCTCATATTTAAAGAACTATCAACAAATGGAATGAAAATTGGTCGCTTATATTGATAATTGATCAGAAGAATATCAAAACAAAATTGGAGTCCATTTATTTTTAAAAAGTTTGATAACAGCATATTACTTGTTCAGCAGCCATCATGCAGTGTTAATTTGTGTCATACACTTCTATGCATCTCTCATGCATTTTCCATCTTACCAACTCTGGTGTTTCCATCATTGGAATGGAGAGGATGAAGCTAGATATTCTTCTTTAAGCTAATAATGGTGTCCCACTAGAGCAAAGGACACAACTCAAATGAACATACACAACAGAAGGATTGCATTTCTGCTTAACAACTAGTTACCTAGAATAATCTCAGGTGCTCTGTAATGCCTTGTGGAAACAATCGAGCTATGGTTCTGATTATCAAATACAGTACTACCAAAATCAATCAGCTTAATAGCACTTGACTTTGGCAAGGACCTGAAATGTGTTTCATCTGAAAATCTCTGTACCATTCCAAAAGAAAATTATGTAATCACTGGGCCATAACCAACCATAAAATGCGTTATCTTCTGATTATGGAGGCCAGATACCTTGGAGCCAGGAAGCTTTACATACTCAGAAGACACAAGAAGTATATTTTCTGGCTTCAGGTCAGTGTGGATTAAGCGTAAATCATGCATATCTGCCCGATATAATAAAGCATACAAAATATGTTATACAAAAAAGGACATAATTAGGAATAGAGAGCTTCTCCCTGAACAAACAACAGAACAGGCCAAAATAGAGAGTTCTGGAAACAGGTTAGAAACAGAGAAGAAACATTAGAAATCTTAGATAAAGGAAGGCTAAGGACAATTGACAGACATGCTACAGATTGCAAAAGCTGACGTCCAAATTCCCGAACAAGATCCACAGGAAATGGGCAATATTTATTTCGCTTTAGAAAATCATATAAACTTGGTCCAAGCTTCTCAAACACCTGATAACACCAAAGAAAATGCATCCAAATGAAGGTTTTTGTTTAGTTCCAGTGTCATGAATGAAGTTCATATCAAAAACCAATCTGAAGCACCGCAAGAAATTAATCAGACATATTCATTTTTAGAGTTGTTAAAGTACCAAAAGGTTCAAAGAGAGTAGTCAAACATGCAACAAACAATGAGAAAGAATAAAGAAAAAGTGATCAAATATCCTCAAAGAAGTTGGAACTACTCCTACAGGGACCTTTTATTGCGGTGATCCTTAGAAAATAAAGCAACAATGCCTGCTTAGATGACCATAGAGATTACAAATAAATGCAAAAGCAATGGGTCAAACAAATAGAACAAGTTCCATTTGAATACTCACAATGCATATATGATTACGGTAGTCAAACCAATTTCGAATCTGCACACAGCTGCACAACAGAGAATGGACCAAAGTTATATATATAAGAAAACAAAATAGAAATACTTCTCATTCGTATACCATAAAAAGAGACAATTTTTCAATAATGAACTAGTAAAAACATACCACGATCCACCTTTATCATTCTTAGCAAGATGCTGTAGTATATCAATCTCAATCATTGCTGCATCACGATATTTCCGTATACTTCGAACCACCTTAACTGCCACATACTCTCGCGTATAACGGTCCCAACATTCCAAAACTCGACCAAATGTTCCTACAGAACCAGCCATTTGCTGATATGAACACAAGGAGATTCACAGAATATAAGACCTCATAGACAGCAGAGCACTTGACAGCTAACCTTCACCCATCTTGCTAAGAATTTTATCTGTTTAAACATGCCAAGCAAGAAATGAGTCAAGCTAAACATCTTTTTAACAAAATCAGTGTCATAAAGCACACCATGAACTAAGTGAACTGATGAACATAACACACACACATACACAGAGAGGGGAACGTGCCTGGTAACTTTTACGCAGGGCAAGGACGTCTAACAAAGTCATTACCATAAATGGAAAAGACAAATAAACTAAGAAAAAGGCATTCAAAAGAGTGCAGATATTGTGCACAAAACTATAACCCATCCAGGCAAAAAATATAAGAGCCATAATTTGGAATATCAATTTACTAGACCAAAAAGGAGAAATTTAAAGACCAACATGGGGAAGTGATTTTCAGAATTATTATAAATGAAAATGACTCTGTATGCAATTGCTCTTCTTTTGGTTCTTGACACTCTAGGTTTTCTTTCTTTTTTTTTTTTTTCATTGTTGTACCTGGATGTAATGTCAGCTTCTTATCACTAAATATAAGAAAATCCACAGAACACATTCTTGAAATAGGAGTAGAGTGTTATGGTCCCTTGCAGGGTATGGGACTTGTCCCACATTGAAAGTTCAGGCTCCTAGTGTGGGGTTTATAACCCTTTGGGCACCATCTCCTTAACAGTTATCTTTTGAGGATGAGTTCTACCCGAGAGTTGTAACATAGAGAAAATGGAAATGCTTCAAAAAACACGCAGTAGTCCATAGACATACATGTGGAAATCAATGGAATGCTAAGCACATGTCAGTATGATAAATCCCCAAGTAGGACACCTATTACAATAAAATGATGATCTATGGTCATTTTTACACAAATACTACCAATAAAGAGAACTCCACAAAGCCACCTATTATTCCGAGTTTGTAGCTATAAGGTCAAAACCCACATGAAAACATCGCATGTGTTATGGTAAAGAGAGCAAATGTAACGTAACTTTTTAAATTATATCTCATTTCCTCTTTGAGATAAAAGCCCCAAGCATTTGAGACCCACTAATTATTCCAAATATACTATATGACCATCCAGAAAATTGCAATCCTCATTGTTTAAAAACACATAAGGCATGTCCATAGTGTCTGAGGGGTAGCTTGAAGGCCACACATGTTCTTCTCTACACTAACCTTGGGGGTAATATAGACATTAATATTAACAAAGTTCACCAAAATTGAATTCCTAATTTTTGATAATGGTACAAACAATAAATACAAATAATAACAATATAGAACTAGAACAGTAGATAGAGTGAAGGAGAAAAATACAGAGAAGAAGGAGAAGGTCAAAAGACAAGTAAAAAGAGAATAATGTTCCAGTGGATAAGAGAGAAAAAACAGTGAACAAGAATGGAGAGACACAGGGAAGCAAAGGAAGGAGAAATCAATTGGGAAGTTATTACAATAATTCAATATCGATAAGAAATTATCAGTGTTTTATAATTTGATTAGCCGTACCAGCACAAACAAGTCAATAAACTATGTACGATGAGAGTGCAAAGTAGAAATAGACCAACCAAATGATCTTCATATCCCATCAATGGTACAGCTTGAGTCAAAATTCCAGACACCCAGCCTAAGGATAAAGACGCAAAAGACAGCACAAACACCCTAAAACAAGATAGCATGCCCATTATGTGCTTGTTCAACAATGCTCTATGTGATAAGAAAGAGTGAGTTTTCACAGGAAGCTCTCAGGAGAGTTAGAGCTTCTCAGCAGCAATTTTGGCTTGAACTACTTCTCTTGATTCTATCCTTCATTTTCTAATGCTCCAAAAACACAGGATCAGTCAGTGATGAATTGGCATTTATAAACAGATGGGCTGTCTTTGGACCCCCTACTTTTACAATGTAAAACAACTAGATATTTGAAGCCTTATGTTTATCATTACTGGTATACAACGAACACAAACATGCAATTATGGAGCCCTTTTGCCCCCAGATTTGTGTTTGTCCTCACCAGAGCTTCAGGCTTGCCTAGGTGGCCACTCCTTTTTGGTATTATGTAGCGTATTTGCATGAGAAGAAGAAGAGAGATTCTATAATGAATCTTATTTGTAAGATTCTCATTTTCTTTTTAAGGGATTAGAGAGGATGCTCTGTTTTCCTTAAACTCTGTTTCTCTTTTTTTGTATAATTTATCTATGCAATTACTAATTAGTTTCTTGTAACGAGGCTTGGTGGGCCTCTCTTGTACAGAAAGCACCCTTTTTTGGCTGGTTCTTTTTATATAGTCTTCTTGCTTAATAAAATAAGGCTGTTGATTATTGTTGTCATTGTTCTTTCTGCTTAATAAAAGACAGGAAAACATAGCTGATAATGGGGATTAGATTAAATGGAACTTCTGTACCTCTAGTATATTGAAAGTGTATCATCCTGGTCTATGGAAGAGAACAAGGATAAACTTGACTAGAAGACAAAAAAATGCAAGATCTGCATGGATGAACACTTCTTCCACCAAGTAGATCAAACAAATAGTAAAGCCAGCAAATATCAAATTATTGTTGTCGTGGTTGTACTCTCAAAGTGTGAGTTTTATTTTTCAGTCAAAATCCTAAATCACGATATTGCGGATTGTTGTTGTTGCTTCAGGGTATTTCTTTGTGTGCATCTTTGACTCATTTTTCAGTACGGTAGCATGCCTCTCTTCGTGGACATAACTCGCAAAACCAAACTCAAATTTTTGAGCATTCATATCTACAGGCGTTTGAAACAACAACATACACATCCAGCGATTCTAATACAACAAAAGGACGTCCTAAAGAAGATAAAGCCCTTACATCTCGGAGTGAGATTCTCCCCAAGACTGAACATGTAATGCCCCTCACGATCATCGTCCCTCCTCGGCGGCGAAACGTATCGACGCAGCACCGCTGACTGCGGAGGCCGTGCATTAGCCTGCAGGAAGGACGCACCGAAGATGTCAAATAACAGAAACACCAAATCCATCTAAAAACCTAGTTTTTGATTCAGGAAAAATAAACCCCAATTCCAATCCCAAACAACATTGCAACTTGAGCGATAATCCGTTCGAAAGCAAACCTCAGGTTGATCGGACGGAGGGACGTCCCACGTAAGACGCCGCCGTTTCCTGACGGGCTGCTCCTTCTCTTCCACCATCTCTCCTCTGCATTCAACCGTCACCATTCACGAAATCGAGCCTTCTGTATCTCCCTCACCCCCTCTTTGTCTGTATATCTATTTGTACATATATGCATGTATAAATTAGTACATAGATGTCTTCTTTTCTGCAACAACAAAAAGAGAATTCACGAAAATCACAGGAAAATTAGGGTTTTGCTGCCGATGAGATTATAATCCAATATGCGCTAGACGCCAGCCGGTCGTGGAAATGGGGGTTAGGGTTTTGCTCGATTTCACAATGTTATAATTTTCAATCTTTTCTTATTACATTTTCCAAATACAATTGTCCAGTGTTCTTCCCATCTCGACCTTCGTCCAGGCTCCAGGCCGTAAGACCCGACCCGACCCGGTCCTGTATTTTTATAAATATTATTAATATTTTTTAGATTAACTTTCAAGCAATACATTCCCATCTTATTAATTAAAAATAATTAATTTTATAAAAATTCTTAAAATATCCTCTCCATCTTCTCCCTTCTAACATTATAAATAAAAAATTATTTATTTATTTTTTATAATACAAAAAATTCTTTATACACATAATCTTTATCTCGAATTATTCCATCTCCTCTAAAATGTATAATCCATCTAAACTTTAAGTTAGGTATATAAATAGATTTGTTACGTATCGAAACTCAAAATTTAACATTTTCAATAGACACAAGCGATTACATAGTTCTATAAAAAGATATAATCGAATTATAATTTTGTAATATCTCAAGTTCTCGAACACGTTCAACTAATCTTCTATGGTTCCTGAAAAGTTAAAAAATATATATATAATAAATTCTCACAAAATTATTATTGGGCAGGTCCATAAATGTGGAGTTCTTACAGAATCATGTATGGTGGGCTCGTGACAAAGTACATGACTAAAGGCTAAAGCCACTAAGGTGGGTTTTGGTACAAAGATATAAAGAGAGAATATATTTTATATTTATTATAAAATAATCGAATGATGAAACAGGAAAGAGAATAACGATTTTTTTTTGAATAGTTAATTTATATAATTAAAAAAATAAAAAAAAGTTTCATATTTGAACAGAATAAAGATAATCAGTATTTTTAATTAATTATGTCCTTAAAAAATAAGAAAAATAGATGAACTTTCCTTACAACATGATGTGGTCACCATGTCACCATGCAACAGCACTTCTGGGAGAAAGACGCTTACGGACCACAGTATTGAAAACAGCCCACGGTTTTGAATTCGAATGCAGCTGATTATTCCTCCACTCCCGAGGGAAAATTACCATGGAGCTCGCCTCATGGTTCTTCCGGTGCAACCTCTTCTCCTTAACCTCTCGATGCTTTACATTATGTCAATAATAGTTTTATGTAGGGATGGCAATTGTAATCGAAATTATGGAAAATTGAATCAAAATTGAATCAGTCAACATGATTAAAAATTGTTTGACTCGATAATGGTTTGATTTGAAGAAAAATTGAACATTGTTTCAATAGGTATGCCTTGCTTATGGTTTTCACTAAATCTAAACAAAAACCTGAAACGAAATCGAACCGAATGCACAAGTAAGCGAACCAAACCGAATATACATATATATAATAGATATTTATTTATTTAATATATTATATATACACATAATATATATATATTGACTAATATATTTTTTTACAAGTAGTTTAACTAATACATTACAAATATATAAAATATTTAACATTTATAAAATAATTAATAAATAAAAATTAAACTTAATCTTAAATTATTTTATTTTTATCAATCAAATAATTATATCTAATAAATTTAAAGTTAATTTGTAACTTTATGCAAAAAGAATATAACTTTATTAGAGTTTATCTTTGTTTGTTGTGGAGTTACAAATTTTTTTTATAAATGTTATTTGTAAAAGTTCGTCTTTATTTAAAAAAATTATGGTTAAAACTAAAATTGAACCGAAATCGAATAATTTTGTTATAATTTTTAATTTTTAAAATTAATAAATAATAGTTTGGTTTTACTTTTAGTAATTTTAAATTTAATTTAGTTATAATTTTGACAAAAATTGAAATCAAATCCAAGCATTGCCAACCCCAGTTTTATGGTGAGAATTTCTTGAATAGGCTTAATAATTTATTTATTAAAAATATTAATCGGACGGAAATCTTTATTCTGGCGGACCCACCAAAGGCTGGATGAGCTCGAGCACGGGCTAGTATTTCTAGCATGAGCCGTCGCGAGACGCCATATATGTCGTCGTCTTCGCCATCTCCCTCTTGCTTCGTCGCAGTGTTATTCTCTCACGGTCACGGTAGAGAAGAGAGAGGAAAGGCAGAATGCAATCGCTACAGGATAAGGCGTCGGAATGGAGTGGCGTGGACCGGAACGACGCGTTCGCTATTGACGACACCAACCTCTTTGAGAAGCTTGGTCTCGACACTTTCATCGACCTCTCCACCAATTTCTATAACAGGTTAGGTTTTCTGTAACAGGTTAGGTCTTTTTCTCTTTCGATTGAAAAAATATCAAAAACTCGGGGGGATAGAGGAAGAGTCGATTTTCCTGCGCATTTTCTCAGCCATCAATCGAGTAGAGTAAGTGGTTGATGTTTCGTGGGAATCTGTGATGGTGTATAATGGAAGTTCTTGTTTCATAGAATTATTCAGTGCATCCCATCTACCAAATTGTGTCATCTTTTGGTGAATCACCGTGATAGAATTCGGGTCTCTTTTCTTATTTCCAACTCAAAAGTTCAAAACCCTGATCTCGCTAAATCCGGACTCTGTTTTTCTCGGTTTCCGAACAAGATATGGTTCATATTGAACTTTATTGGGTTGCTAAGAGAATGGGAGCGGAAAACCAGAGACTGTTTTTTTATTAATTTTTTGTGTTGCAATTTTATGTTAGAAAGTGAGTCTCAATAGCAATTGTAAGGTTGTTCCTTCGTGACAGGAATGCCATAGGTTCGGGTTCAAATTGTGTAGACATCTTATTTGCAGAAAACCAAAGGGAATATCAAGTACAAACCCTGTAGACTTTGCAAGGAGGGGAGTCATGTGCATTTAAGTGTTGTTTATTTATTTATTTTTTCAATTTTGTGTTAGTTGCTAACAGAGAGTAATGAGAATATCGATCAGGTGAAATGGTGATTCTGTGGACGCATAACAAATTGTTACTTGAAAAACGAACTTTTTTGCTTTCTCTAGCCTCAAAATATATTGGGATGCAAGAAGGGTGTGATTCATTTTAAGTAGTTTACATTCAATTGAGGTCTATTTTGAAGTATATCTGAAGGTGTTGCGTCTTGTTTCTGAAATGGGATTAGGGTTTTTGACGATGAAGAAGAGTGGTTTCGATCAATTTTTGCGAATTCAAAGAAAGAAGATGCCATTCAGAATCAATACGAGTTCTTTGTGCAGAGAATGGGAGGTCCTCCCCTGTATTCGCAGAGAAAGGGTAACACATTTAGAGGAATTCTGTTTTATAATTTATTTGTTATAACTTGTAACTGATATAGTTGTTTTCCCTTTTACATATATTCCTTCTGTTGCAGTTTCTGTAAGTAGAATATACCATAGACACTTCTGAATCCTGATGTTCCCAATTTCATTTTGAAATGCTCCATTCTTCCATAAAGGCCAACAATTGATTTGCTTTTTCTTGGTTTATGTTTCAAACTAAACCATTGTTCTTAGGTAAGACATTTCTTGATAGGTCGTTGTCATTAACTTGAAGTAATGATCTAGACAATACAGCAAGGATCAAAAGAATGACTGGTATTGACTTGATGGATAAGTACTAAATGCTAATCTTTTTCATTGCTTAGTTGCAGCGACAACTATGGTTTTTAATGGGCTCAATGGGAAATTCTTAGGCACGACATGACCATAATAGAATTTCAGAAAATATAGTCGTAGAGAAAGATGATTGGCAAATTAGAGTCTATGTAGCCAAACCCCACCAACTGAGAATAAAGCATGGGCAGTGCTGTTGCAGTGATAACAACTATGACTTGTCCATTTAATATTTGTCGGTATAATTATTTTGATTAGTGCTTAAACATCTTGAGTTTGGAGTTGAATGAGTTTTTATACTTTCACTTTTTACATATGCTTTCATGTAAAGTCCCCTTCACTAGTCAGCTACAAAAACTTCAGCTTTGAGTTTGACTAATTGTGTGACTCAGATTTTCCCTGCACCTAGACCCAGATGTGTGTATACCATGCTTCCTTTTTCAGCCACTGAAGATGATCAAGAGTCTTTGTGCTGCACCCAGCATAACAAATTTCCAACTTGACATTAGCATTTTTGTCAATTTATATTTTGCGCATCCCTTTCTCAATCTGTTTCTTTTTTGGGAAATTTGTTTTTTCAAACTTTTTTATTGTTCTGATCACGAAAATTCTAGGAGAGGGCAGGTGTTGGTAGTGAATAAGCTTGCTCCTTTGTAACCAAAATGTCACAGGTTCAAGTTATAGAAAGAGTCTTTTTGCAGAAAATGCAAGGGAAAAGCTCTGTACAAATATGACCTCCCACAACCCTCACAAAGGAGAGTTTCATGCGATGGGGATGCCCTTTTCATCAATAAAAATTCTGGAAAGGAAAATGGAAACAAAATGAAGGAGACAATACATTATAGGTCTTGAAGATCCAATTCTTTTCTATTGCTGTTTGGTTAGTCACTTAAGGTTCCAGATTTTACATCTTTATCACCGTTGTTAACATGAAGTCGTACTTTTACTACCCCAAGAACACGAAGTCTGGAATCATGTCTAGACTTTGCAAGAACCGACAATAATCTGTCCCAGCAAGTAAAATTGCACTGTCCTTTTGAAACTTCCACTATATGGAATTTTCTTACTGGTTACAGTCAAGTTGATTGCAGAATCCATTGGACTGAATGCTTTGGGATATTTGTAGCAATGGACCATTTCATTTTTTCCCAAATGAAGCCTCAAGGAGTTTAAAGTCACGGCCTGCTCTTAGGTGATTAAATAAAGCGCATAACATGTACTAATGGGATTCTTAGTAGTAGGAGTTTTCCAATTGATCTATTCATCCAACTTAGGAGGCCTAGGAAATGGGGTTCTTATTAATGGGCTATTGATCTTTTCTCCATTGTCTATGTTTTAGGCCTTCAAGTTCAGATTGGTGGCGTGTCATGCTACCCAAAGTTCAGACTGCCCTTTACTCTTCTTCTTTGGTGTAGTTTATGATTGATTCTGAAATTAACAAAAAAAAATACAATCCTTCGACTTTAGACTTTTTGAGTTGTAAAGGCCCTAGAGAAGATATGACCTAGAGATTGAAATAGCCGGTGAGCTAGAATTTATTTAGTTGACCTTATACATGGTGAGATAAGGCTTGATAAATATGTTGTTGGACTTTTAGACTGTTCATATGGTTTTCCATTTTTTGATTTAAAAGACTTAAAAGTTATATTTTTTTTTTCCCCTTTGTTATTGGTTGACTGCAGGCCATCCTGCTCTCATTGGACGACACCGCCCATTTCCCGTAACTCACCAAGCTGCTGAGAGGTGGTTAAACCACATGCAACAAGCATTGGACAGCGTGAAAGATATTGACACAGACTCAAAAACCAAAATGATGAACTTCTTTAGGTACGCATTTCCAATGTTTACAACATTAGATTGAACTCACCTGTCATCTCTATCTATTGTTTTATCTTCTTCTGTAAGACATTTATAACCATGCCCAAGCGATTAGTTATTTGTTTAGAATTCAAGTTGCTTGGTGGTGCAACGAGTTTTACAGTGGTTGTCTATTGTTTGTTACAATAAAATTGCATGTTTGTCGTTGGTTTTCAGGCACACTGCATTCTTTCTTGTGGCTGGAAATGAGTTGAAAAATCCAAATCCAGGAGGCGTTCCTTGCAAGCATGCCGCCGGCAAACCGGCTGCGGAACCCACAACATGATTTCTCATTTTGATTCATATGGGTTGAAATTGATAGGATACCGTATTTAAACTTCATTGGGTCTTATGTGTGATGTGTATGACATATGATCATTGACAATTTCATCAAGTAATCTTGGAAATCCAAGTTCTTAAGTTTATGGTGCCAATTCAGTTCCATTATGGATGGATCTTATAATAATATAGTTTAAAGATTAATTGTCAACCTTGTTACTCTCAATAAGGCCTCGTTGCGACCGGATTTGATTGCATGATTGGGGGTAAAATACGTAACTATTTTGAATTGTTAATCACTTTCTAATCTAAAAATTGACGCATATAATCTTCAACTATCAGTTGTTATACAGAAGAAAAAAAAATTATAATATATGAAAAAAAGCTCCTTCCCCCCAGCCGTAATACAATATTATAATAATATAATAATCTGTGGCATATTTGGATTTAAAATGCATGTCAATTAATAAAAATAAATTCTATAATTCATAATTAACCCAAAATAAATATATACAATTATTTTAAACCATTTTTTTTAAAAGAATATTTTTAACCACATAAACAAACTAATTAAAATCTATAATCACCTTTTTTAAAAAAAAAGATATTTAAACTGAAAATGTGACAAGAATCAAAATTGATTAAATTAAAACTTAAATATAATAACAGATTTACAGAAATAGTTGACTGAGTCAAAATTGATAAAATAATTATAGAATACAATTAATCTGTTTGATAAGCTGAGAACTTTTTTCTTTTAAAAAAAAAAAAGTGATTAAAAATGAATTTCTTTATTTTAAGATATGGTTAGTTTTTACAATTTTCACAACAAGCGAAAATGTTATATTACTGATATATTAATTTTTTTTCTCAAAGAAATGTTCTTGTTAGTATATTTTTATAAAAAATTATTTCTGTAACTAAAAGATAAAGATGTTGCAAATGATCTAAAACCGCATGACACCTAATACCCCGAAAATTTGCATTTACCCAATAATGTTCTGCCGGCAGCTGGCGGTGGTGCGACGGTGGCAATGACAGCCACGGCAGCGGAGGCCAAAAAGAAGCTTAATGACGATGACAACTTGATGGCAGATAATAACAAGAACTCTAATTTGAGTAGCAGAACAAAAACATTCCAAACACTGGCTGACGAGAAGAAACAAAACCATCTCAAGTACATAAATTAACTACACAAGATGATTGAAGCCATAGACATGAGGAAGATAACAGCAAAAAAAGGGCTTACAGATATCTCCTCACGAAATGCGAGCAGCATTTGCATTCTGCGACTGGGCGACGGCTCTCAGCCTTTCATAAGCATCAAGACAGGCACGAGAATAGTCCGACATGGCCCGGAAGAGCTCCGGCAGCCGGATTTTGAGACTCCCCAGCGATTTCTCCCTTACCTGAACACAGTGCTTCTGATGAACTTCGATTTCGTCTTCCAACCTCTTCCTCAAGCTCTCCACAACAAACTGCCTGTCCGAGACAGGATCCTTTGGGTTTGTCTCCGAGGGGTCAGCTTCATCAGTTGGCGTTTTTCGCTGCATGTACTTTTGATACCAGTCCTCGAACACCTGCTTCTTGCGCAAGTACTCTTTTCGGGTTTCTTCACATTTCTCCTTCAGCTTCTTCTCTTCCTCTTGATGATCCCAAATGGTTTTTATCACAGCACCAAAGGAAGCAATGGCGGTCTTTGTGAGTTCATCAGGGAGCTTCTCAAGATGGTCGTGCCAGGAATGCAGGAGGGGACGGATGGGGGGATTCTGGATTCTGGGCGGTGACAAGATCTTCTCTTTTAAGCTGCTTTCGATGGGGATGAGGTTTAACTTCAGCCAGCTGCTCAGAGCTCGGATGTAGTTCTTTTGATTTGTCACCAGCTTCTCAAATTGCAAATGCCAGTCATTTATGACCTCACAAAGCTGTTCGGTGCGAGCATGGTGATGCGTGGTGGTTTCCTTGGGAGTTCCAGGGATCTCAAGGGATTTGAGATCGAGAACAATTTTCAGCTGGTTGTCGTGATGTATGCACAGGGATTCCCACATTTTCGCCATCCTGCACTTCAGACACCCACTTTGTCATGTTCAAAACCTGTGTTCTGAAGATAATTAAACACATTATGCAACATGCTGTCATTTTACAGAAAAGTCTACTACAATGTTATCCACTAGAACAAATACCACTGATCAGTACCAGCTATTGTGAGAAACCCTAAAATCATGAACTGGGGAGAAAATTGTGAAAGAAAGTATAACAATTATGCTCTAGAAGTAGGAGAAATTATATGATGATTAAAAAACATAAAAAAGAAAAAATTCGACGCAATGAATCACCACAGCCTGGTCATTTTACAATCTTCTTAAGGTAAAAATTACCACCTATATAACTTATTTCTATGTGGAGGTAATAGAACAACCAAAAGCCATTAGTATCAAGAATCATCTTGCCCAGGCAATGCCAGAAAATAATAATAACAAAATACAAATAAAGACAATGGAATGCCAAATATCAAAAGCACAGGACAATATATTAGGAACAAGATCCTAGTCTAACAATACGGATTTGTCCATTACAGCAAAAGAAATATCAAATAACAAGAAACATTGTGCTAATGGTACACATACAAGTGAGGGCTAGAAATAGTGATGCTGCAGTCACTATCCCTTTTCAGAGAGAACTTGTACTGTAAAAGACTACGGAAAAAAATACATAGGTGATAATGCATGAAAAGTATTTGTGTGCCCGCAATAACAAATACCAGCCTTAGCAACGGTAAGCTTTCCTTTGTGATTTGAAAGGTCAAAAGGTTCAAGTTGTGGACTCAAAACTCTTTTTGGGGGGCGGGGGGAAAGCATGGGGAAAGTTGTGTAGTGTGTACAAATACAACCCTCCCCTAACTCTCAAGCCAGAAAGCCTCATGGACAGTTGATGCCCTTTAATTTTATAATTTATATATTATTATAATAATAACAATGTGTTAGAATGGCTGCTTTGTAGAAAATATGATCATCAATAGAGATGATTGGGGAGCTAGATAGATTCTATTTAGCCAACCACTCCTAATAGGATTGAGGCATGATATGATGTCATTATATTTACATATTAATTTATTAACATAATAATTGCATTACTATGCTACAGTTAGCTTATTAACTTTATTTTATATAATAATATGTTATGTCAATTACAAATGCAATGAGATTGTTATAATCGATGGGCAACTATACAAAAAACTAGAAACAAGATCCATAATAAGGTTGGAGTGGTGTTTATTGAAGATAAAAAACCAAGACAAAAATAAACTAATTTGAACATGTGAGGAAAAAAACCAATAAATGCATCCATGAGAAAAGTGAATATAATGGAAAAAATTAGTAGCAAAAGAGGTAGAGGAAGACACTAAATAAAGCGAAGTGAAAAAATTTTGAACACACGTGTCATAAACAAAGCAAACCACAAGCAAAATCTAACACCCAAAATCACTTCTTCTCCTTGAAGTAAACAGCCAATATTAGCAATATAACAATAAATGTCCTAAGAATTAAATCACACAGCCACACACAAAGCAGACACCAAGATTACATGAAAAACCCCTCAATGAGAAAGGAAAAACCATGACACCGTAGTCAAACTTCCACTATAACTTACCAAATATTACAATAAAGTCTTTCCCAGTCAAAGCTAGAGGCAAACATCTCAAATCATCAAAAAACATCAAGAACAACTCATTGTAGGAGTAGAACAATTCCCATGGCCATCACCAACAATGGTGAAAACCAAACAAGGGAATAAATTGGAGAAATCTCACCAAAAACAAAGGCACAGGCACACTGCCATGCACAAAAATCAACTGTAGTAGCTACCAAATGACAATCACACATCCACAATGTAGAACCACGTGCTTTTAAAAAATTTCAGCCAAATTGGAGAATAGATTGCAGCCCAATCTAAGGGATAAAGATCACTACTGAACACTATAACTTCTCTCTCTCGCCCCCATCAACAAGAGAATTGACTTAATAATTGTTGGACCACTTGCACAAAAACCAAACAAAGACCTCCAAGAGAGCCCAAAAGTATTTGAACCATCCTCCACATAGTCAGGAAACCCACAACAACAATAGCTTTAGAAGATCTGGTTACAAATGGATATGACTAGCAAACTGGAATCCGTGGACTTTAACCCTGCACAAGGAGATTAAGGCTTTTTGGTGGCATTATATCTTGCTATACAATATTAAGATTTAACTAATAAGTACTCATAAATTTTTATATTGTGAATTATGATCTAACAATAACTCAATCAATATATGATTGCATGACATATCAAGTAGTTGACAAGGGCGGAGCTACATATGGCCAAGGGTGGGCCGTTGCCCACACCGATTTTTTGGGAAATGCTACTGCACATAATGGTTTAATTTTTTTAATTTTTTTTTTTTGGTTCTTTTCTAAATACCTGCCCAACCTTCATACTCTCTCTCTCTCTCTCTCTCTCTACTCGAACACCCCCATTGTTGCCAGCATCTCCTCCACCTCACCTACTCTTTCTCTCCCCACCGCGTCTCGTCCACCTCGCCCACCCACACTGAAGCAAGAACCCACCTGCCCAAAAATCAGACGCCCCCACTGGCTTCATCTCCCACTATCGCCTGTGACAATGTCTGACATTTCCGATTGCAAATCGAACATACTTCGCTTCCAATACAACACTGGTGTGCGTCCCCTCCAACAGTGGCATCTGATCTTCAATCCAATCGCATTTTCACCGGAAACTACCGTATTTTCAGCGAAAGTTTAAGTTTAGATCTATGAAGATTCGGTCGTTGGATCTTGCTGGTTTTTTAGTATGTTGGTCAATGGTAATAAGGGTGTCGGGTGGTTGCCTCTGTTCGCCGAAAACCATTGGCCACGGTGACCAATGGCGACTGCATGTGTGTTTCTGCACGTGTTTAGTTTGGCCGAAAGTTTAACCTTAGATCTACAAAGATTCAACCATTGGATTATGCTAGTTTTGGGTATGTTCGTCAATGGGGATAAGGGTGTCAAGTGGTTGCCTCTGATTGCCGAAAAACACCAGCCACGGTGACCAGTGGCAACTGCCAGTGTGTTTTTGGTATGTTATTTCAAATTTTCATTTACTATTTAATTTTTGCCCACCCAGGTAAAAATTTCCAACTCTGCGACTAGTAGTTGATTCTAATTAGCATAATGATAATACAACATAACAACAAAAATTACAACCCGTAATGCCACTAGGTGAGATAGGCAACATAAATTCTAGTCTTAATCAGAATAATAATATATTAACATTAATTGATTATCATGTTATATATTAATATTTGATTTTTAAATTGATATTATTTACAAACCAATATTTTACAAAAAAAAAATTACATAACAAATTATTTATAGCCATTTCCTCTATATGCAAACTAAAAGCTATAGCCATACATAGAGATCATTAGTAAGATAGAATCAACGTAGTCAACCTTGCCTAGTGGGATTAAGGCCCAAGATTATTGTTGCTTTAATCATATTGGGCAAGGTTGGCTACATGAATTCCAAACCACCATGTGTCTTAACTTGAGGTAGTGCATGCTTATGGTTATATTCTATGTTGGTACAATGCATGAAATGATTTTATAGCAGCTTAATGCATAAAATGACATGTTGTATTCACGATAAGTGTGCATAATGTGGGCGTGTTGCATGAAAGTATGAGCCAAGCATCTAGAATGAAGGTTCAAGCCATAAATGTGTTGTAATGATGCTATTACTGTTTGGCCAAGGGTGGAGCCCTTAGGTAGTGTTAAAGATGCCAAAGGATAAAGGGAGGACTTGAACCGAGGAGAGGGTGCCACTAGAGAATGGGAGAAGGTTATGATTAGGGGCCGCCTTCATGAAATGTGTGGATGATATTATGCTTGAGTGATTGCATTACCATGACATGCCTTACTGAGAATTCTCATGCATTGCATTTTAACATTCCAAACCCTGCATGGGATGGGGAGATTGACCAACCAGGGGTTAGAGGAGGAGAGGAGATATGCAAGACATTATGTATGTATTTCTGGTAGAATGTTTTGTACAACTTAAACATCGTTGTACTTAGTTGAATACGTGATATAAAATGCTAAGTTTTGAAATCATGCTTGGAATTATACTAATCTATCTCTGATGAGTAAGAGTTGGTTAGATACTGAAATTAGAAAACAATAGAATAAGAGGGGACACTTCTAAGGAGAAGACTGAGCAAGTTCTACTCAATGAAGGACTTTTCATGTCATCACAAACCAAGGATGTACCTTGGCTATGTGACCCAAGTCAATCTACAGGACGTGGTACGTCACAACCACACTGATGCACTCAAAGGTAAGTCGAATAAGAGGCATACATTGTCTTGGAGACAAGGCACAGCAAATGAATTGCAAAATTATGGTCAAATTTTGATATAGAATGAGGGAAATTGAGATGGTCTAGGTGGCTATTTATGTTCTACTGATTTTTTAGGTGAAAATTTAATATTTATAAAAATTTACCAGAAATGGCAGTTTTAAGATTCCCAAAAATAATAGGTGAAAAGATCTTATCATTGGAGCCTAGGAAGTAGTTGAAAAAGGCCAATAGACTTAGTTTGGTAAGGTAAAAGTGAAGGAAGTAGATCCATAGTTGTAAATTCATCAATTTGACACATGGGTAAAACAATCAATTGGATCCAAAAAGGAGAGAAAATTGCCCAAATGATTCAATTTTGATACAAGAATTTGAAAGGCACCTGGTCTATAACTCAATTGGACATTAGTATTGAGTAGGTACAAGTGCAGGACAGAAGAAGTAGTAGATGAATTGCACCACTTTGCATGCCAGCTCTTAAAAAGGCCAAAAATCAAGGCAAGCCAAATGGCAAAATTTCACAACAAAATCCAAGGACTGACAAATAGACTGGATATTATGAATTTTTAGAAAATAGAACTGAACAATTTCAAGCTTGGGATAACCCCAAAAAGGATATCTTAATTGGCCATCGTAAAAGAAACACCAACTTGGGATTTAAAATTTCCACATCAACAGATCTCAGAACATGACCAAACTTGACAAGCAATATTCTAGCAAATAATGCAGGCTGCATGAATAATTAATTTAATTTTTCAAGAACAGTCAAAGAATACTCGTTTGGACACAAATTACGAGGAGACCAATTTTGGCACGTAATTGAGAAATTTGCACTGAAACAACCCAGTTAGAGATAAAACACGATCTAAGAAGTTAACTTTATCTCTGTTAAATAAGGAATAACTAGAACAGCATTGTCTAGGGAAATGAGCCAGAGGTACAAAACTGTTTTCACCATTTTGATCAAAGTTGACTTATTTCCTCATTTGTGCAAGGAAGTAGCTTCCCCAGGGCTACAAATTTGGCTGCCAGTGTTGGTTTAACATTAAAGAGGAAAGTTCTATGAAAAGGAAGGATTCCAAACATATTTAACAAGTAGGAGATAAAACCTACTTACCATATGAGTGTAAAATAGCAAGGAGAAAATGACCAAATTCCTCTTAATGTGATCGACCATGCAATGCAAGGACTAAGGAGATTTGTCCTCTTGCACCTTAATGGTGTTCACACTTGGAGTGGAATGGAAAGGAAAGTTTAAATATAAACCCTTGGATTTGGAAGAATCAATGGCTAGGATTTTATCTCAAGTTGAGGACATATATTGGTATATCTATATATATTTTAAGTGAATAATTTTATGTTGGAGAAATAGTTTATTTAAGTAAGATGGGAAGTTTAGAAGCCTTAGATGATTTTTGAACCTCTGGTCATGATTTCTTAAGGATATGTAGAGGCAGCCTATATATTAGGAAACTTGTGCATTTGAGAGATACATTTGGCCATTTGCTTGGGCTATCTGTGAGGCTTGGAAGAGAGCTTGAGAGTTGAGTGTGTCAAAATAGTGAGTTCTCTTTAGTGTTAAAACAGTGAGGCTTCAAGCAGGGTTTCAGTTTAGTGAAGCCGAGGTATGGGGAATTTTATTGTTACAAGCATGAGACTGTGATGTTGTATTACTTGATGCATAGCTTTGAACGTACATGCATGTCCCATGAAAAAGGAAGCACGCTTTATGATGGTTTGTGAATGAGGAAAATGCTATCGTGTATTGCATGAAACCTTGGCCAAGTGTTGGCTTTCTTTGGGGAGCAAACTCATTTGCAGATTGAAAAGTCAACAAGGTGTTATAGGCCTTGTGTGGAATGCAATTGAAAAGACCAACAAGGTTTACAAGACTTGGGTGGCAAAGCATTGATTTGTCAAGGGGTCTTCCCAAACCAAATATGCCTAGTAGGGGCCTAAAAAGGGTGGTAACTGAGATGTGGGAACTTCTCCCAAATATGTGGAATCGGTATTGTTGCATGATGAGCTTGCCAAGTGATTTTTAAAATGGATCGAGGTATAATTTTTGAAAAAAAAAAAAAATCATGTATTGCATACTTGAAAATCCCCTTAATAAGTTTCACATCACTCGGGTATGCAACATATTTAGGTAATGATGCTTGCTCTTCAAAGGGGGAAGCAAAGGCATTGGAGTAGCCATTTTCATTTAGTGATCTTACGTTATTGTGAACTGTAATGATTTTTGGCATGAAATTCCATACGGGAAAAATGATGTTTGAATTTCCTTGGGGATCTATAGATATTAATTACTGTCTATGGTTTTTTAATGATGTTATGAATCAAAATTGATGATTTAGGTATGAATATTATTATCATGAATGATTGGCAGAAATGTTGAATATGACATGTTTAAAGGAATTTATTAAACTATGTCACTAAGTGCAGCTTAAGCATGGACTTCATCAGTTTGGGAGAATAGCAAATAACTACGAACTCACTTGATTATGTTCATAACGATGGTGAATGGACAGAGAAGTGAGTTTCTGGGAGAAAAATGGTTGACAATTTACTCAAAAGGTCAACCATTTACTCAAAGTTTGACTGTTAGAACCAACAATTTGAGAAATAGAACATAGCATTCTGTCAGTTGACAGTCCTAGAGTAACGGTCAACAGTGACATCACAGTAGGGTCAGATTTCACTTTTACCGTGGCTTATACACTCTGCATTATATCAACTTCACTGATGAAAAATGCAAGAGTTTAAATGGGTCAAAGAGGGCCAATCCAAGTGAGTGACCTCAAGGGTGGAAAAGAACTCAATGTTTGTTTGGGTTAACCTTGAATGGATTGGATGGACCATAGTTGGATTAAGAAGGAAAGAAACGGATAATAAATAAAAAAATAAATATAAAAAATCACCCAATTAATTAAACAAGTGCTGCACCCAAGGGGACCGGTTGTCACACTAATCCTATCCTAACCAAACATAATATATGATCCCAAAGGAATATTTAATCCTGTGTTTTTCCCCCTGGATAAAAAGAAACTGGCTCAATGCCACCTTATAGGGAAACCACAATTTATTTATTTATTCCTGAAGTATTATTTATTCCAAGTCATCTCCTCCAGATAAAGATGTAGCCTTAGAATCACACATATAGAGGCAATGGCACCAAAAGAGCTTGGCCACTTTGCAGTCAAGACATATACACAAAACCAATTGCCAATTTCTCATCATAGCAAAACCCAGATTGACAGATGCATGAAAAGATACAACAGATATCCCTTGATTGAAGAGGAAAACCATTTAGCGCAGACTCAAAGTTTTGGAAGCTTCTCTACCCATGGATAAACATAAAGCTAGTAAGGAAAAAGAAAAGGTACACGGTGAATTCCAAATAGGGAAATGACAATATTATGAAATTCCATCCTAACATTGAAGAAAACATAGATACACAAAGATACAAATGAAACATAGAGAGCCTGATATTCGAATTGTCTTCTATGGCAACTACAACTAAAGAAAGAACTTCCCAAGCATATTTTAAATATCCTGTGAATCTTAAGGCAGTCTTTAAGTTGCTTTAGAATGTTATTTGTTCTATTCTATTGTTGTTCTCTTTCTTCGTTTGTGCTTGCTGATTCGAAGGACACTGAAGAGTTAAAAGCGATCCACTGTTAACTACTCACTTTATTTAATGCAAAATGGACAGCCATAACATTACACAGACGCTATACGACATGCACCAACTGATATAGTAAGAGTAAACAGACAGCACTAGCATATTTAGCATTGAAACTTACCCATTGACAAGAGCAACAAGTTTCGGATACAACTGATCATCGCGGATATGGTTTACTTCAGAAACCGTTGAATCTAAGGACTGCATGTCAACTATATACCTTGTATGTAAATGACTTACAGCTGCCTTCATCTTTTCCAATGATTCAGTGCTAGCATTACGTTTTTTAAGCTTGTTTAGCATGGCAACCTTCCTCTGATACTCAAGCTTAATGAGCTCACCAGCCTGCCAGCAAGAAGATATTTAAGTCAGGACTAGTATTTAATCATGATACTCATCTAAAAGGTTAGCCTAGTAACTATTCATCAATTTCTGATATTGCATTTCTGGAATTTGATTTATTTCACTAACCATGCCATGGGAATAAGCTCAGTTAAAAACAAGAAAGGGCTGTAACCCAGGCACTAAGACATGAAAGTGTATAAAAAGGGCCCATCATGGTCAAACAATCAGAATGCCTAAAGCTCACAGAAACAGCTGTGTAGAGATGAAAAAGAAGAAACTAAAAACAGATTAAATGTGGCAATGCACACCTTCACTTCCTCATATAGCTTTTTCTCCCATGCCAATAACTTATCCAAAACAGAGGCATGAGTCTCATAGTCCTCAGCATCATACTCATTCTTCACACCATCACCATTAGGTAAACCTTTAAATGATTTATTCCATGTAATGACTTGCATAACCCTTCTTGCATGATCTATATGTCCTGCAAATGTCAAACATGTTCGCTGAAACTGTCAGAATACTATGTTTGTGCCAATCAATCATACAAAAAGCCTAATCCCAGTAACTGAGATAGGCTACATGGATTTCAAGTAGCTAATTTCAGATAATGGCATAAAATAAGCACAGATGCATACATAGCCAATTCCAACCTTGATCCTATTCGGGATCCTGCAGAATTGATCTTTGCCACCTTTCAGAATCACATTGCAGAACTAAGAAGCCTAGGTTATGATGTACCCAAGAAAAAGCCTATCGTGGACACCTCCATACCGACAAAATAATATTTAATGCACCTATGAAAAGTAAGTTTGAGAAAATGCCCAATCACATTGAGTTCCCAGCAATGACAAAAAACATGTCAACATATTTCAGCTTTTTCAAATGCTACCAAACATTGAGTTGACCCAGAAATATTTAACCCGAAAAAATTGCCAATTTGGCAACCAAGGTAAGTTTGATTTAGAACTACAGTTTCAAATCCCCAATAAATACATGATTTCTCACTCCATCTATATTATGTAAGCACCGAATTATATTCCAGAATAAAAGAATTAGCTAACAGATCTCATATGATACCAAACAAGGATTCAATCAACTGGAGTGACAATAATATTGAGAAAATATTCAATCACCTCGATTATCAGCAAAATTCGAGTGATAATGCAAGCGAGTTGCCTCCAGCATCTTTGACACCTCTTGTGCAGCCTCAGACGCCTTCAAGAAATGATCATCAATGTCACCAAGTATCTTCAATAAACTAACACTAGCCCCAGCCTTACCAGTGGCCCCTCTCTTAATATCAGGAGGAGCGGTGTTTGAATGCAGGAACTGCTTATCTTTGGCAAAGACCGGCGTCACCTCCTCTTGGGTGTCCAGCCCGTGAGGCACTGTCTTCTCTGGCGTCTTCGGCTCAACATCATCCATCTTTCTACCTGCATTATCGCTAAAATTTCTATCAAACACCTCATTCTCTTTTCTCTGCTCCAGAACCTCTTCAGTTTCACTCAGCGACGGGTCTGGCATGTCATCATCCATGAAGAAGTAGTCCCAGGCCATGCCCTTCAGCTCGTGCGGCGGCGGCGGCGGCGGCGGAGTCGTCAGTGGCGTCTCCGAAACCCGTGCCCGCCGGTCCCTTCGCGGCTGTAAGTCTGCATCGTCATGCGCATCCTCGCTTTCCTCACCTTCTTCTTCAGCGATAGCGACGTTCTCTGCCATCTTCCGAGCTGTCTTCGACGCCGACAACTCCGGCATCGTCACCGACCGCTGGAGCGGCGTGGCCGGGGAAAAAGTCGGCAGCGGCGGGGGCGGCGGAGGAAAGATAGTGGGATCCATCATCATCGGCGCCTGCGGGACGCCGCCATCAGCTCCTTCCCGGTGGTGCTCGTGCTCGTGGTTCTCCGCCTCCCCCTGCGCGTAGTCGCTCAAGGCAGCACCAGTGTTCTTCAATGCCAATGCGTAGCCAGTGTGGCCGGCGGCGAACGCATTTCGCGCAGCCACCGCCTCCTTCATCAAGTTCCTCCGATCTTTGCATCTCGCCACCGACTCCTCATTGTCAATCTTCGATTGCGCACATCCCATTCTGCTGTCTCTTCTCAATTCCAAACTTCACAAAAACACATCAAAGCTAGTTTATACAGATTGAAACTTCACCAAACACAAATCCACGTACATTTATACATGAATGTGTCTTCAAAACAAATACAGAGAGCGAAGTGGTGAGAAACAATTATTCTCTCTTTTATCAATTCGATACTAAACAAAAACACATCAAAGCTAATTTACACATATTGAAACTTCATAATACGAATCCACATACTTTTAGATAAGAATGTGCGACCAAGAATCATACAATGAGAGCGAGAGCCAGCTAGGGTTTTGGAGAGAGAAACGGTGAGACAGGTGAGGAAACATAGAATGATGACGATCAGGGGAGCCTGAAGCGAAAAAGAGAAAACTGACAAGTTTATACGGAGAGGCGAAACGCAGAAGGAGAGGACAGTGTCTGTCCACGCGCGAGAGTACGCCGTCTCAAGCGTACTCGCTGTGTTTTAAATGAGCGGTGTAACGGTCACATTTCTCGAGGCGGAGACGACGTCGATTTCATGGTTTAGGTAATTCACAAACCTCGAATGATTTAGAAGCAACTCTAAACTGTTTGTAAGTTATATTTTTTTTTAAAAAAAAAAAAAAAACCCTTTGGACAGCTTTTAGCAATGACGGTGTTAATTAAATCTTTAATTTTAATTTTAATCCTTGTCTTTAATAAATAATTAAAAAATTATTCATAAATAAAGACCAACGTATAGATATATTTTTCTGCCAATAAAAAAAATCTTCACCCAATAAATTAATGAGATTTCAATTTATAAAAATAATATAAATAGTGGGGTGAAACCATCTTGAATTTTGAAATGTGTTTTAGGCATAGTGAAACTTTTTATCTGTTCATCTTTTGTAATTAACGATGATTAAGGCTTTTAATGTGACAATGTATAATACAAGAAAGATAAATATGTTGGTGATTATATTAAAATTAATTCCAAATCTAGTGAAACTCTTCATCTACTCTATACAAGTACACTTGAGGATGCTAACAACAATGAAGAAAAATACGAAAAATATAAAGAGATAAAAATAATAGAGAGGGAAGATGCGATGCGAAACCCATTATTGATAACAATAAGTTTCTAGCGATTCAAAATAAGGTTAATTTCCTTGACATGAACTAAAAGTCATTGTCGTACGTCTTTTACAACAAACAAAGTATATCAAATTTTAAATTTTTAATAATAGTATTAAAAGTTTAATTTATTTTATTTTATACTTGTATCCATATTCTATTAAAATATATTGTTAAAAAGGTAACAATATTAATGTTGTGCATGTTTACTTTGTAAAAAATATCAAATGATTGTGGAAATAGCAAAATATGTAAATTGGTCAATTATGTATAATAAATAAGACTTAGATGAAAATGAAATGACATTTCAAGCTATTGTTGTCAATATATAATAATAAATAAGATTCGTGGTTGTTTAGTCATATGAGTGCAAGCAAATAAACAATTTAAGAATGCTTGAGAGTATTCTTGCAAATATTTTGATACTTAAGTCAAATATTGAAGTTGTTAAAAATCATATAATATAATTTATACTAATATCAGAGACGTATATTTTATAAAACAAGTGTCTGCTTCTTTATACAAATGTATGCAGTAATCAAATGTAATTCGTAATTATGATTATTACAAATGACATTTACCTTTACATTTTGAAATCATTAGAATTCTTACATTTTGGAACCCATTATGATTATTATATTTTGGGACCTATTGGAATTATGATTCTTATAGATAACATTTATATTGATATTTTGAAACCCGTTAAGATTAATATTATTATGGATAATATTTATCCCACTACAATAAATTTTGGATTAAGAGACATTTAAAAATGTCTTAATAGATAGTTTATTGGGGCATTTTAACTATTAGGACACTAATAATAATACTCCGTGTAATGGTGCCCAAAAAACGTATCAAGACACTTACAAATGCCTAAAAATAACTATAAATTTAAGTTTGTTGCGACACTTAAAAATGCTTCAAAAATCATTATAAATTTATTTTTCATATCCCCTACAAGTCCTTCTCTTAAGTCTAACTTACTTATCCCTCAGCTCAAACCCTGAACCTTTAGTCCTTCTTGCACACGCGTGATCACCTAATCTATACATCATCTTATTAATATATGTGCCTATATTTATTTTATAGTATATCTAAGTTTCATTATAATTATTCTATTTTAGCACTTAAGATTTGTCTATTAAGGCACTTTATCATAGTGTCTTGTTAGAATTATTTTAATATGGCATTTCAAAAATTATATCATATTAGATTTATCTATTTAGACACTTATATTTGTCTATTAGGACATTTTATTGCCATGCCTCATTAGAATTATTTTATTGGGGCATTTTTTTAAATTGTGCCTTAATTGTTATGCCTCATTAAAGTTATTGTATTGGGACATTTTTTAGATTATGCCTTAAAATGATATTTTAAAGGTCACTTTTATAAAAAATGCTCTAAAAAAGATGTCTCAACAAATAATTTTTGTTGTAATGTCCCTTTATTGAAATATTCATATGAGTATTTGAACGTTAGAATTATTCAATTTATGCATTGTGCATGACTTATCGATTACGAAAAAAATTATAATTTATAGACCAAATAATTATTTTAGATTTTTTCAATTTATTTATCTTTTAATGAGCTTTTGTTCATGACGCAACATAAATTATTTTATTCAACGAATTATTTTTTTAAAATCATATAATTTAATTAAAAATAATATGTTAGGATTTAATGGTATTTTTACAACAATAAATTGATGACCATTGATAATATAAATATGATACAAATTGAAATATAGACAATATTAAAAAAATGGTACATAATTACAACAATGTATAAAGTGAATTTCTTAAATATTTGTAACCCTTTTTTCATGGATTCATTTCAATGATTTCATGATCTTAAAATACGACTATTAATATTTATTAACTCAAATTATAAGAATTTAATAGAAAAACTAAACTACAATAATATTATCCATGAGATAAGATTCCATTATGAAGGATATTTCCTTATTTTCAAAAATTATATTGAGCATTATTATCATAAAAATGTAAAACAAAACAATAATTTGAGAAAAATATAAAAAAAAAAAGTAAAAATAAAAGAGAAACAATAACGGCGAACAAAATTTTGGCTAAATAAAAAAAGTCAAATCAAACTGACTGAAATTACCAATTCAGTCATATTTAGTTAAAATTGTAAGTCAGTTTGGTTGGGATTTTAAGTTTAACAATTTTAATTATTTTGTTTCGGTTAGCTTCAATTTTCATATGAAAAAAATTTGAATTAATGAACTGACCGAAATGTAAAAAATAATGTCGTTGTTGCATTTTTATTTTTTTATATTTTTAGAATTATTTCAATCGATTCAATTTTCTCAATTTTTGTTCCCAAATTGTCTAGTTTGAGTAATTTAATTACTTCGTGTCGACGTTCAATTTCAGTTGAGTGTGATTCGTTTTGGGCGGCACTGAATGATTATAGATCACGAGAAGAAGAAAAACTTTTTCAGAAGCTAATGAAGAACACTTAACGATTTTTTACGTGATTCGGCAAAAACGATGCCTATTCCACACCCGCACTCTGATTATTTCTTCAGAATGGCGATTTTCTGATTATTCCTTATGTCCCTTGTGTTACCTTTGCCCCCTATTTATAATTGAGGGGGCTTTTACAATTCGGATAACATATAGAAATAAAAAAGATGATAAAGATGGGGGACAAACAGTCCTTATCGTCTGTATAGAATCGTAAATGAGATTTTTATTTCGAGGAGCATGGGTTGTTGCGGTGGATGGTCCTTACCTCTGACTCCTTAGCAACTTTTACCGCTTTATGCGAGCTGATCGTTTTTAGGCCAGCGACCTCGGTGGTCTAGCGATCTGAAGGATACTCCCTGGAGTTCGCTCGTAGATGGTTTCGAGCTCGTTGGAGGCGTATCGGGAGTTCGCCAAGTGTCGCTTTACGAGTTCTGGGTTTTGGTAGTGACTGGACCTCCCATAGCGTCGTTCGGGCCCTCTTGGTTTCAGGTGATTGGGCCGGCCCATCAGATTGAGTCTGGCCCATACGGGAAATACGTATAACAATTCGATTATCAAATGTCTGCCTTTACAAGAGATCTATAAAAAAAAATTCAGTCGAAAAACCATCTATGAGCTTTTATAACACAAAAATAATTATGTGTATTTGATAAAGGTAGAAAATGAAGATGAAATTTATTTTTTATCCAAATTTCAATAAATTCTATCAGATATTTTTTTTTTATAGAATTCAAATTCTATCTTAGTTCAAAAAGTAATTTTTTTTTTAATCAATGAATTAAAATTCCTAACAGTGAATTAAAAATTAAAATTTCATAAAATTGAATTAAAATTTCACCTTATTTTTTACCATCAATCAAACACAAAGGTGAAACTGAGAAAAATGAAATATAAGAGATGTAGAAATGAACAAGGGGGAAATGGTTCTGTCGTGGCAAAGAAATTGTCAAATCAGGCAAATGGGGGAGAGATGTGGGACAGCGAGAATGTGCGAGGGCATTTGAGGTATTTTTCAAAATTTGATGGTGATCTGATGTTGGCAACAAGCTGTTATAACTTTTTGAACTCCGGAGATAGTAAGTGTAATTTTTGAAAATTGGGTGCCTGTTTATCAATTATGCCTTTATCGTCTGTGGTTGGTGTATTTTACTTCTATTTTATTTTATTTAGATATATTTATTTTTATTAAAAAATAAGATATATATTTTATATAATTGTGCAAATAAATACTTACTCCTTAATCTGTATATATTAATATTTACAATAAAAAATATTTGTATCATATCCTTTTATTATATTTAGAGATAAATATTCGAATAATTTAATTATTAAATCGTTCAAATGACTCAAATTGAATAAATCGAACTTGCATCATAAGTTGAATCAAATTGACATAATAGATTCTGAAACTAAACGAATAAAAAAACTAAAAAGTATGGAAAAAATTGAAAAGTTTGAAAAACTAAAAGAATGTAAAATCAACAAAATTGAAATAACATAGTGCAAAAATAATTTTATTTTTTACATTTCAATCAGTTTAATTTTGATTATTATTTTCTTTTCAATTCGTATGTCAAATTGAATTGAAATAATTGAATTTATCAAATTTAAAAATTGAACCGAATAAACTTATATATTAAATATAATTGAACTAATAATTTTGATTGATTTAATTAGATTATTTCAATTTAATCAAAATATTACTCCCATATTTAGCTTAAACTCTTAGAAATAAAAGAAAATATGTTCTCAAACTTATTAATTATCTCATACAAAATTTATTTCTTTGAATTTAAAAATCTTTCTATGATATCACTGTCGTTAATTTCCACAATTATTACAATGGTATGTTATGGCACGCTAATTGAATAATGATGTGACAACTAGTGGCCACGTCATCATTATTGTCTATCCTTGTCTATGTCTCATTCCAAAATCATTACTTATTTATTTGGCTAAAGACATATCCAGTCCCTTCACCTTTCACCATTTAATCATTTTGCCCCCTTAACTTTAACAAGTACCTATTAGGTCCCTCAACTTCCAATTTTGAATCTTACACATACCTGGGTCAATGCGTGTATTACACACGCGATGGAGGCGCATGCAGCAGATCACCTCCTTCTTCCCCCTTGTCTCTGGCGACCTCCTCCCGCTCGCTGCCTCTCTCCTCGCGCCCGCTGTCACTCTCTGCCTCTCTCTCGCTCTCGCTCTCTCTGTCGGTGGTCGCCAGTAGCGTCCGAGGTTGGGGGGCCGTCGATAGCAGCTGCCAGGCGTGGGCGGGCAAAGGGCGATGACGGCGATGGCGTCGATTGGGGTCAGGGGGTGGCGTGGGAGGTGGGTCGCGGGCAGATCTGGGCGTTGGGCGTCTTCTTCCTCTCTCTCGCTCCCGTTCTCTCTCTGTCGGTCTTTCTCGCTTTCGCTTTCGCTCTCGCTATCTTTCTGTCTGTCTTTCTCTCTCTCTCTGCATCTCTCGCTCTCTCTCTCTGTATCTCGCTCTCTCGCTCTGTATCTCTCGCTCTCGCTCTCTTTATATCTCTCGCTCTGTATCTCTCGCTCTCTCTCTCTCTGTATCTCTAGCTCTCGCTTTTTCGCTCTGTATCCCTCGCTCTCTCTCGCTCTCTCGCTCTCTGTATCCCTCGCTCTCGCTTTTTGTATCCCTCGCTCTCCCTATCTCTCTATCGTCTCAGGCGGCTATCAACCGCCGCTGGCCGCCAGCCTTCTTTCTCTCTTGCAGATAGAGACAAATGGCACATTTTCATTGGCTTGATCAATGTGGGCCCCACATCAGATGGCATGTGCAACTCACATTGCAATGCTTGCTGCAATCAAGTATGTAACTATTACAAAATTAGTAATTAAGATATATAATAGGTTTAAATTTGGAAGTTGAGGGGCTGATAGGTCCTTGTTGAAGTTAAAGGGGCAAAATGGTTAAATGGTGAAAGATGAAGGGGCTGAATATGCCTTTAGCCTATTTATTTCCTCCCTTGGAATGAATGAAATTTATTATTTTTTTAAAATTTTAATTTTTAACGTTAATTTGTTATGTTTAGAATAGAAGAAATTAGTGAAATTCAATTTTAAAAATCCATATATATGTTTTTTTTATCTTCTTTATAATAATATTTTAATAAAATTATTATATTTGAACTTCTATTTTAAAAATTATTAGTATTTATTTATTAAAAATTTTGAAATCTTTTTTTTTATGTTTCTTAATTTATAATATTGTGTTTAGAAAAATGAATATAATAAAAAAAGCCCAAAAGTCTATTAGAATAAGAGATTTATAAAAACAAATTAATGGTGTATAAAGTTATTGGATGACTGAAATACTCCAAAAATATCAATTAAGTGACAAAAATTGAATAACGTATACGAACAAACATTTGAGTAGCCTCACTTGATAATATTTCTTAAAGCTTTCAGACTCAAGAGATCTTATAGAAATTAATGTGTCATTTATATTGTTATTTATGAGACTTTTGTTGGCTTCCAATATCTTACGTTGCAAATCCAAAAGAGAGACTTCATTTATCAATTTTCTCCGTCTTATAAATGTGAGATTCCTTATTTAGCAAATGTATGAAGAGTCCTGCATACGACTCATTGACGTCCCTAAGTAGTTTATTTCTCTATAAATCTTTTGAAAACTATATCTAAAACACTATCTTTTATATTTGTAATACAAAAGTAATTATTTAATAAAAATTAGAGTAAAAAACAATAATTATTTTCAACAATAGAATATGTTACCCTTCTTGTAGTTTCTAATGAGAGATTGGACCATTTAATAGAGAATTAAAAATCTTGATTAGAATTAAGGGGCTATGATTTTCAATTTCATTATAAAATTGGAAAAATGTGTTCAAATGTAGAGTAGAAAAACTAGTTTATAATATAAAAAATTGAAATAAAAGTTTGAAAAGAGAAATATGGATATTTGTCTTAGGATTTTATCAATCCAAAAATATTAGTTGTTTTTGTTGTATTTTAACGATTGTATGTACTCGAATTAGTCACCAATGGTGTCAACCTACCTCTTATGATAAGTTATAAATTCAAGCTTTATATTTTTTTTTTTCAAAAAATTATGTTGTATTTATGCTGAAAAATTTTAAAACATAAAAGTGTGACGTCCCGTCCTCAATATCAGGTGTCACCGTAACCTAGGGTTACATCAGTAGGTCCTACTTCGGATGACAGCTATGCCTTAACAATAGCGGGATAAAGATAAAGTGGGCACTCTGGGTGGGGTTCAGGCTTCGTCGTCTTTGGACATCGAGGACTCGAGATCTAAGACTCATTTGCAGCAGAAGGACACTCGAGTCCCGAATATGACCTGAACCTTAAACTACAATTAAAGTATATCACAACTTACTAAGTACTCATTAATAATAACAAGTCCAACCAGAAAATACAACAGAGTTAAATACAACCGCAAAATAATTACATGCTAGACACGAGTTACTAGGCCGCATTCCCCATCATGGGTTGTCACTCTCACCATTTAGCTGGTATTCGGCGTACATCGCCTTCCTCTTGCCTGAGCCTGAACTATCTGTGTGGTTAGTGGGAATAAAAAGGTGAGTCTTAGAACTCAGTAAAGGTAATATGCAATGCAATAAATTATTAATTATAACATCATAGATAAACATGAAGTGCAACATGCATACAAGCCCATCCACCGCACCTATCTTATGATCTAAGTGGCCCCTAGTGGTTTCCTATAAGACCTTATCTCGAGACTCTCACGGTCAGAAATCCACAGCATCATGCTTAGGCACTCTCTCAACATCTCATGCAAGCCATGACAAAAATAATTTACACACAATGTATATTTAACCATTACCTTGAAATACGTGTCATTTGATAATTTGTTAGGCGAACCGTTAATGTAGCCAAAATCCCTTAACAAAAATATTTGGTAGAGTAAGGTCAGATACTAATTTAACAACCCATAATTAATTTGACTATTAAATCTACTGAATTAACCAATTTTTTAATCGACTAATTTCTTAAATTAGCTAATCTAAATATCAAGCACCAAATTAATCAGCTTACAGCTTAACTGATCACTAATTAACTAATTTAGATAAATTATTTATCTCAAGCTGATAAATTCCTTACATTTTTTTTCTGCCTTGTGTCTTCTTACCTTCCCGCTCAGTGCCAAAATTCCTTCTTCTCAAGCTCCACTTTTTCCAAATTTCTCTTTATTTCCTTTTGATCTTAATTTCATAGTTGCCTATCTCTATTTATAGACAATTTTACCTTGGCCATCAACTTTCAACCCATGATTTTCTCAAATTTACCACAGATTTAAGCTCCCTGATTTATTTCCTTATCATGACATTCATGTGGAGCCCACACTTTAAATATTATTCCAACCATATTTTCTCACCAAGCACGCGTTCATATATATATATATATTATATAATATTAAAATATTATTTCACTTTTCTATTCATGTGCTTGCACGATGATTAAATGGGCACCTACTCATTTCATGCCCACTGCTTCACTTCAAGCATATATATATTTACACTTATAATTCATTATATAATTAGAATTATAAATTCATAAATTATATTCTTAATCTCACATCAACCTTTTTACTTTACAATTACATGCCCACTGTGTTGTGTTTTCATATTGTACTTGTTGGTTTCACCATGTCAACTAAGTTATGGAACGCAACTATATCAATTATCTTCATTCACCACCATCTCATGAAATTTCTCCATGTGAAGATGGTGTTCAAACTTCATTTCATCATTACTCCGTCAGGGGATATTATCCACTACCGGTCCCAAGCCCGGATAAAGGAGGAGGGTTGTGTTAGGTAGCCGACAGCCAGCGTAAAATCTAGTCGGATCCAAATATGAATTCTAGACAAACTATCTGTTGGGATGTAACCCACATAGAAGTCTAGAATTCATGTAGCCAACCCTACATAGTGGGATAACGGCTGGATATGTTGTTGTAAAATATCAAAATTCCAAGATTAATAATTAAAGGTTTACTCGATAAAGACCGATTTCGTCCGTGTGCCTACACGAAATCTTTATTCCAACTGAAAATACTTTAGGGTTGTCTCACTGGCAAAATCAAACCACTTCTAAGGTCCCATCATCTTTCCGAAGGTCCCCAACGACCATTCGGTATCAACATTCATTCGAGTTTATACACAAATTATTTATTTTCACTTTGACTGTTTCCAACATTATTAATCTCATCTCGAGATGCTCACCAATCTCATACCCTTTTCACTGGATATCAAAATCCCAAAGTATTTTCTACTGTCAATTTAACGATTTATTAATTTTCTCAAAATCGTATATAATTCAATAAATCACCTTAAAATTTCATAAACTAGTTATTTCCAAAATCAGGGATGTTACACAAAAGTGGTGTTTGTGTTTAAGAGTAAGGTAAGACGAGATTTGGATTATTTTGGTTTTTCGTCTAATCTCGATTCAAATTGAAAACTGGTATATAATAGAATATTGTATAATTGTATAACATTGTATTGTATTATATAATATGTGTTATTATATGTATGTAACTTATTCATAGAGGCTATTTGGCTTATCTTTTTTTCATAATTTTTAAGCTATTTAGTTTTTAAATTAAAAAGTAGATAATATTTAAATTAATAATGTATCAGAATGAATGTACTTTTAAACTATTAATTAATAATTATGTGTTTGATTTGAAAAAGCTGATAAATTATCAAAATTTGATTAAAAATACTAAAATAGACATGGTGTTGAATGATGTAAAATTATACCATTAAATATTGATAAATTATACATAATTATTAAAAATATATTAATACAATATTATTATATGTATTATATACATATATATAATATATTGTTATTTTGTTATATATATATATATACATACGCGCATTAGATGGGGATATAAATGACCAACGATAAAGGTGGGGACGATGACAGGCAATTGCCAATGCTTGATGTGGTGATGGAGGACCGAAGATGGAAGAGGAGTTGAAGCAGATGGGGGCAATGAGGCCAGCGACTAATAGGGGTAGCAACCGGTGGGGGCAATGGTAAACGAAAAATGGCCGATGGAGACGACGACGATGGTTGACGGTGACGGCCAAAAAAGTTGGGAAAGCAAAGCGACGGGGGGCAGAGATTAAAGAAAAAGGACATGGTTTAAAATTAACAAAAATTACGAGAATAAAATGGTAATTTTATCAATTAGCAGAGCTTTTATATAAGAAGCGTTTTGCAAAAGCTCCCTTACTAACTTTTGTAAAATATTGTGTAACAGTATTTAAGTTATCTAGTTTTAACACTCGCGAGGTACACCCAAATACCTCACTAATTTTTTTTATATAACTTATAAGCTATATTCATAATATATACAATTTATAAGTGGTGAAACCGAGAAACCATCGTGATATTTGGTAAAATATAACCAGATGTAACCCATCAGCGCATCAAATATTACCAGATGGAACCCATCGCGCTGCCTTCTTAGGTTTGAATTTTTTGCTATTTTAATCTTGGTCCAATCTGGTTTAGTGGCTGTTCGGACTGATCAAACACCCGTGCCAAATGGACGAGGAAAGATTTACAAGGGGATCTAACTGTAGTTAACCCCAAAAATCAAGGACCAAACTGCAAAGCGCTGTAACTCGGCCGCCAAAATACGCGAAAGATCATGGGCACGGCGACCGGACCGGACCGGTCCAGATTACAGGATGCACACTTTGGGCATTTTGGCGGTCCTTCTCAGCGATTTGAATGAAACTCACTAGGGTTCCAGGCTTCGAGAACCCAAAAGCTTTTCCATGGCGTCTGGTTCGCCACGCTCGCGAATCGATCAGGTCTTTCTTCAAAGCTCGAACTATTCTCCGCTCTTGAAAGTTTAAATTGTATTCTTGTTTCATTCTCAATTTTCGAGGACTCCAGTTCGCTGTTTTCTTCTGATTTGTAGTACCGGATGCGAATCCTGTTACATTCATCACGGTGTTTCTGTTTTTAGCCTGAGAGTTTATCGATTTGTGTTCCGTTTGCAGATTTGTTTTAAGAATGATAATAACTTCGTAAGAGTAACGGGTTGATCCGTTGGTTGAAATAAGTAGGTGGATCGAGATAATGTTAGCAATTACGTGCTATCTCAATCTAATTTACTATCTGTTTGTTACATACGCAGTTTCTTGCTTGATGGACAACAATGTGAAAATAACTCCATTGTTCCCTAAACGGAGCGTTGCTCAATTTGTAATTTTTAGTTGCTGGTGTTATTTTTTCCTTTGTGCAGTTTTTTGCTTCGAAGAAGAAGAAGAAATCTCTATCACCACGTTTGAAGTTTGCTAGAGCCGAGAAGGATCCAAAAATTGTACTTGATGGGTCTCCTAGCACCAAAGGTTCTCTAGAAAGCTATTTAGTGGCTTCACAAAATGATATTGCTACTGATAAAGATTTGCAAGCAGCTTCTGTTCCTTCAGCTAGGCAAGATCTTGTCAAGAGAAACTTGACATTGGAGATAAATTCATTATTAAAAGATGAGCACCAAAGTTACGCTGGGCACCCTCAAACCTCTGAAGCCTGCGAAGAAGCTCAAAAGCAGCAAACTTTGGTCCTGCCCTATGAGGGTGATGTTTCATTCAGGGGTCAAGCAGACTCTGATTCTGCAAATAATGCTGGAAATTCTGAACTTAAGCAGTTTGCAACTGACTTTTTGTCACTGTACTGTAGGTACTGCATTTATTTTTTCTATGCATTATGTGATTTTTCAGAACATCTTTATTATTTGGTTACTATGCTAGTTGATACTGAATTTTGTCATTTCCTACTTTTTTATATATGTAGAATTATTTGTATCTTGCCATTTTCGTACTTTTTTCTGCCCACATAACTATGCTGTCGTTTTTATGCTCGTTTTCTAAACTTTTTGTCCACTATAATTTGTAGTGAACTTCCACCACGTGAAAGTGTGCCGTTGGAGCCAAAGGCATCTGCTCATAAGAGACAAGGTAGCCCATCTGTGGTAATGGTGGAGAATAAATTATCCAAGAAAAGGCATTGTATTACTGATAAGGATTGTTACCATAATGAGAGTGAAACCACTTGCACTGGTGAGAAGCATTTAGAACATGGAGAGTCCAGATATGATTCTGGAGAAGCAGTTATCAACTATTCCAGAGGGGTAAGTGTCTGTTTATCTAACCACAATTCCAATTACCAACTCGGGTTTCATCAAACACTGATATCTATTTCTGTCAGATGAATGCAGGTGTGCATCAAATAGAAGTTCAAGCGAGCTTGAGAAAATGCAATAGAACATCCACAACATCTTTATGCATCTCTGGACATGAAACTCCTGCTATGATTGCCAGAGCCCGCGAAACTCCAAAGTCAACTCGTGGAAGCTCTATTTTTTCTCCTGGAGATGCATTTTGGAATGAGGCTATTCAGGTTGCAGATGGTTTGTTTGTGACAAATGATGGACTTTTTGTTCAGGTTGCTAGAGAAATTGATGCTAAGGAAAACTGTGCAAGAAATAATTCAAACGATTTGAGAAATGTAGGGCTTGGTCACATGTCAAAGAAAGCCCTGGATGAAGGTGGAAATAGAGTCAGTGGCTTGGAAATGAACACTTCTATTGGGTCATCTCTGAAGAATGGAAAAGATTTGGATAAAGAAACATCGCCATTGCCTGTAAAGCATTTTGACTTTTCATGTGAGGACAAAAATCTGGATGATGCAACCAGTTATGTAGATACTATGGCAATTCTTATGCATAGAAAAGGTGAACAAACTGGAAGTGCTCCTGTAATTAACAGAAGTGTTCAGCCTGCAAATCAAGCAAACAATTCTCATTTGAATGGGGCAGTGCCACAGGTACATGAGGTGACTGGTTGTGATGTGGCCAAAGGGGAAGAGCGTTGTATTCAAGATAATGATTTCACCGGATCTATTACTCCAGATAAGGAAAAAGGAAATTTTGCAGCTAACAGTGAATATGATACTCCGTCAAGTTTTGTACCTTCCAACAATCGTTTAGATCTTAGCCAATGGCTTCCTTTTGAAGTATGCAGCATGTACAATAAGAAGGGAATCTCAAAATTGTATCCATGGCAGGTATTATTTCTTGCTCCTAAAATAATTTTCTTTTGTTTTTCTTTTTTCCTTGGTGGAATTAATGTCTTGAGCTTGACCCCACAATCATATAAGGTTTGATATTAGTTGAACTTCAAAAATTAGTGTCCTAAAATAATCTTTGATCTAGTTGTTGGTGTGCTCCTTAATGTCTCAGTGAAAGTCCTTTTACAATTTTTTCCAGGTTGACTGCCTTCAGGTGGATGGTGTGTTACAGAAAAGGAATCTTGTATATTGTGCATCGACTAGGTATTCTTATACATGGAATTGAAGTTCATATTTTTGTTAGATAGGCCTTTACCATATTGCAGTGGTTCTAAATGTTTGCCATATTTTTTTAAATATGTAATGGCCAACATGCATTTTTAAAAAGGACAACTTATAAAGCTGATATATAAGAATTTACATATGCAAGTGAATATATAAGAAAATTTCTCACATTTCAAATTCATTTTTGAGGTTGTACCTTAGTATTTCTTGATGAATTTATGGTGTGAAAAATATGAATTTAGTTTCTTTTTGTAGTTCTTAGTCAATGTTAATAACAAATCAGAACTTCAGGGATATAGCTCAGGGTGCTGAAATTATTAAGGATGCTAAACTTGTATCTGGATCTTGTTCAGTTGTTCTTCACTACCAGATGCAACATGAAGATATATTCTAGATTCCTGATTTCCCAGGCCATTAATTAAAAATGAAATGACTTTAGACATGGTTGTGAAGATCAGTACACCTATATAATGTCTATCAGTTTAAGTCTTGCATAAAAACTTTGCTATATGCTTTGCATCACAAATTGCTCTTTCAGGTTGTTGTTATCTTGTATCTTGATGTTAATTTCTGTGGAATGATTTTATCCTATCTGGACAAAAACTCAATGTAATGCATTTGTTCCTCTGAGTTCACGAACAATTTTGGACATTTTAGAAGTAGACGAATCAAGCTTCTAGCCATAGTGATCCAACATAAACCCACTCCAAGTATGGTTCACCACGAGGAATCATGTGAAGAAGTTATCCAATATTCTCTGTCTTCTTCTTGATATTGTTCCTTTTTTTATCCAATATTATCTTGTTCCCCATTCTGAAATTAGAAAGTAGGACTAGGAGTAGGAGAGATCTATACAGCAGCACAGGCAAAGAGAGTTAAAGGCTTAACACTGAAAATCGATTTGTTTGGACAGATGAGTGCTATACTCCCCCCTGATAGCAGTTTATATTGACTATTTATGCTTATTTTAGCTTTGTGATTTATGTAATTTTACAGATTGCCATTTCTTTCACTGTTCAGTCTTTAAGCAGTTCCAATCTAGACTTAATAGCATATACTCATTCGTATATTTGAAAATTCCATTGGATGTTTGCCCCAGGTTTACTTTTCTTTGGTAATAAGTTAATGTTTGGAGGAGATAAAGTTGTCTACCATCTTTAGAGATTAGCTTGTAGCCTGTGGCTTTTGAAGTTTTTCTAAAGCTTCCTTTCTTTCTCACAGTGCTGGGAAAAGTTTTGTAGCTGAAATATTAATGTTGCGGCGAGTATTAACCAGTGGAAAGATGGCACTTCTTGTACTTCCATATGTATCAATCTGTGCAGAAAAGGTTTGTTCTTTCCTCTGAATTATTTTTTAAATGTATCATTCTTGAACTTCTGTTGGGCTTGGTGCAGGCAGAACATCTGGAGGCACTTTTAGAGCCACTTGGCAAACATGTACGTAGTTATTATGGAACCCAAGGTGGTGGAACTCTTCCAAAAGATACATCTGTTGCAGTCTGCACAATTGAGAAGGCAAACTCTTTAATCAACAGATTGCTAGAAGAAGGTCGTCTCTCAGAAATTGGGATTATTGTGATAGATGAATTGCACATGGTATTTGCCTTTGGTGTGTTGTCTTTTATTTTGATCTTTACAACTTGCTCCTTTGTAGAAATATTTTAAATGCTTGTACTCTTGGAATAAGATCCGTGGCTCATCATTGGGGTTTATTGATAGGTTGGTGATCAGAGTAGGGGTTACCTGTTGGAGCTTCTGTTGACAAAGCTTCGTTATGCAGCTGGCGAAGGCAATGTAGAATCATCTAGTGGAGAGAGTTCAGGTACAAGCAGTGGGAAGATGGATCCTGCTAATGGTATTCAAATTGTTGGTATGAGTGCAACCTTGCCAAATGTGGCTTCTGTTGCTGATTGGCTTCAAGTAAGTGTATAGCATCATTTGTCCAAAATAATACACTCACTAAGATGGCTGTTAATTGACTTGCCATAGGATAAGAGTGGCAAACAGTTTTGACTTCTATGTAAAAGGAAGGCCGTGTATGTGCTTGCTGGTTTTAAGTGCTGAAATAACCACCCATTGCTACTTAATGAATCTTGATTGCATGAATTTCTTATTTGTTCAATGATGATTCATGTGAAAGGCTTATCTCCTTCTTATTTGTAATTTATTGCAAATTACATATTAGAATATTTTTGTACCAAGATTATGTACTCAGATGCATCAGCATTACAAATATGATTTAGATTTTGTATCCTAGGTTGTGTTTTTGTTTGTTTATTTATTTTTTTGGGGGTGGGTTAGCATTGTAGAATGGCATGGTAATACAAGAAAAAAATTATAGAATGGTGAAACATCAATGCATCTGGAAGAGTTTGGATGTTATAATTTTAATTCACAACTACAAATTCATGTCTACATTTATGGTATTCCTTTTTGTGAGCTGGTTGAATGGTGCAAGTTCAGTTGTTGAATGTGCTGGATCAATTTGGATTGCTGTGAAATAGTTTTCTTTTACTAGTAAGTTGGTATTTATAATTGAGGTTTTCTTCAAGACAATTGCTGAAGGATCTCGTCCTTGTGAACAAAGTGGGGTTTGTTATATAATCAAGAAGTTGATATTTCTCTTTATCAATCTTAATTTTCTTTCTTCATATAAACTCAAGTTCCACCTTCTGGCAGATAATATGCTGAAGCCTGTGTCTGACTTCTTAAAACTAGTGACAAATTTCTGGAGATAGCTTGTTTAACTAATATTAACTTGGGCCTAGTGAATGTGGAAGTCATCAGATGCAACATGAGGTGTTTCCAAATGTATTTTTTTTCCTTTTTTTGTGTGCGTGGTTTATGCTACACGTTTAATGGCCTTTATTACTCTAATGACTTGATTTATTGCCCTAAAATGAACTAACAGCTAGCTGGTGTTTGTTGGGTCATTGTTGATTCATTTTATTAAGATGGTTCATTGTAATTTATGAACAATGCACACACACCTATCCATACATTTGGTTTTCTCACTCTGTTTCACTCATTCTTGTGCTAACTGTGATTCTTTGAGTTACAAACATGTTTAGCCATAGAACTCCAAGTTTTTACCAAAACTTTAAGTAGATTAGGGGGGGGGGGTTTAAATTTGCTATTTCTTACTGCCTTACCTTGTTGTGTTTCCATATTGTACTTGTTGGTTTCATCATGTCAACTAAGTTATGGAACACAACTATATCAATTATCCTTATTCACCACCATCTCATGAAATTTCTCCATGTGAAGATGGTGTTCAAACTTCATTTCATCATTACTCCGCCAGGGGATATTATCCACTGCCGGTCCCAAGCCCGGATAAAGGAGGAGGGTTGCGTTAGGTAGCTGACAACCAGCGTAAAACCTAGTCGGATCCAAATATGAATTCTAGACAAACTATCTATTGGGATGTAACCCACATAGAAGTCTAGAATTCATGTAGCCAACCCCACATAGTGGGATAACGGCTGGATATGTTGTTGTTGTTGTTGTTACTGCCTTACCTTTAACGAAGAAAAATTATGGGGCCTTTTGAAATTAACCCCATGTTTTTGTCACATTATTTCAATAGAGTTGATTTACCATACCTTGATTTAACTATGGAAAGCCTATACTTCCAAGTATTTGGTGCTTGAACTTTATGACAGTGAAGTCACTGGAGGAGGATTCATTTCAGGTACATAGTTGTAGGATATGACAGATTTGTGCTTGTATATGTGATAAGAAAATATTGTTACATTTCATATTATGAGAATTTGAGCTGCAGTTTGGTCATAATTCGGGGTTTTGATTTCAATGGAATTAAAACTATTTTGTAGTTTCAAGTCCATAGTCGAACGTACAAGTCAAAATTCATTGACATTTGGCAAAACCATTACTATGTCAAAAGATGGAGCTAAAAATATATTTTCTAATGCTTATTAGCTAGCGGAAATGATTTGTGGTTTCCACTCCCTTTTCCTCTTATGTGTCATTGTATCATACTTGCAGTCATTTAGAAACTAATTTGTATCATGCCAAAAACTAAGTTTTATGGTTATTGTGTATATATGCTATGTACCTATAAAACCTGTAACTAGTTAAATGCATCTTTCTGTGTAGGTGTTTGATAGTTTTCTTCATTGACACTTGCAGGCAGCTTTATACCAGACTGATTTCCGCCCAGTTCCACTAGAGGAATACGTCAAAGTTGGAAACACCATTTATAATAAAACAATGGATATTGTTAGGACAATCTCAAAAACAGCTGATCTTGGTGGTAAAGATCCAGACCATATTGTTGAATTGTGCAATGAGGTTTGTTCTCTCTTTTTTGACTGAATGAAGCTTAGGATAGCACAGAGATTGAAAGTTAAGCAATTATCATGGCTTGAACAATATCAGGTTGTCCAAGAGGGTAATTCGGTGCTGCTGTTTTGCTCAAGTCGAAAGGGATGCGAAACAACTGCTAGGCATATTGCTAAATTCCTCAGGAACTTTCCTGTCAGCGCCCATAATGATAAAAGTGATTTGATGGATGTCACTTCAGCTATTGATGCTTTGCGAAGATGTCCTGCAGGATTGGATCCCATATTGGAAGAAACTCTTCCTTCTGGAGTTGCCTATCATCATGCTGGTCTGACTGTATGTTTACTTTACCAGCTATCTTATAATAATGCGATCTCTTTCTGAAATAGCATTCAAAATCTCTTGCTTATTTATGTACATAAATATACTCTTGTATTTATCATCTGAGTGCAATTGGATTTTGGTCATGCGATTATGATCTTATTCTGTAGTGACCATTAACTGAATGTCTGGCTGTTTTCTCAATTTATTGTATTATTTTTAATTTAAATTCTATTGTAGGTTGAAGAAAGAGAGACTGTTGAAACCTGCTATCGTAAAGGACTTGTACGTGTGTTAACTGCTACCTCGACCTTGGCTGCTGGGGTTAATCTACCTGCCAGGAGGGTCATTTTTCGGCAACCCCGAATTGGTCGTGATTTTATAGATGGGACAAGGTACAGACAGATGGCTGGTCGGGCTGGTCGTACTGGGATAGACACAAAAGGGGAGAGTGTATGTTGAATTATATCCTGTGTGACTGTTACTTTTTTGTGGTTTCATTTTGGTTTTTCTGGTGGATATGTTGATGTGTCTCCTTTCAGCTGGAATGCTGTTAGGTGCTCATATAAGTTGTAATATGGTTGTTATTTAGTAAATCATTGTTATGGCTTTAATTCTAATTACCATAATTCTTATGATTTGATCTAACCAGGTTCTAATTTGCAAACCAGATGAAGTTAAAAGAATTATGGGAATTCTTAATGACAGCTGTCCACCGTTGTGTTCTTGTCTGTCTGAAGATAAAAATGGGATGACCCATGCGATATTAGAAGTTGTTGCTGGTGGGATTGTTCAAACTGCTAATGACATTCATCGATATGTTAGGTGTACTCTTCTTAATTCTACGAAGCCATTTGAAGATGTAGTGAGATCAGCACAGGATTCTCTGAGGTGGTTATGCCACAGAAAATTTCTTGAATGGAATGAAGACACCAAGTTATATAGCACCACACCTCTTGGGCGGGCATCTTTTGGCAGTTCTCTGAGCCCTGAAGAATCACTTGTATATTTTTTTTACCTCCTTTATTTTTTATTTTTTGCTTTTTCTCTATAATGTTATGCATTTATTTTTGGGTAAAATATACTAAACACCCCTGAGGTAAGGCCTAATTCAAGGGAGTAGCAAGTACCGATGAATTTTCAGAAATTACAGCTAGTAGCCCTGAGGTTAAGAACTTGGACCAATTTAGCCCCTGCTTTTAATGAACCTCCGTTAAATTTTAAAAATGCCCGAAATCCCCCCCTTCTCTCTCACTCTCTCCCCCTTCTCTCCTTCTCCTGCAACGGCAGTGGCTCCCCCCCCCTTCCTCCCCTCTTTCCAGTGATGGTTGGGTGGGTTCCAATTACTGGCCACTAGTGTTGGCCAACCATCGTCTGCCACTGACAATGTTTTTATTTTTTCTTTTTACTTTTATGTAGAGAGAGAGAGAGAGAGAGAGAGGCTAAATTCATGGGACCACCCCTCCATTATTTCAAGAAATTACAATGACCTCCCTTGTTAAAAAAGTTTGATAGACGGACTAAAGAATGGTTCAGGTTTATTCTCCATTTAATTATATGTATTTACTTTTTGTAGATTGTGCTGGATGATCTTTCAAGAGCTAGAGAAGGATTTGTTCTTGCATCTGATTTGCATTTAGTATACTTAGTAACACCCACCAATGTTGAAGTTGAGCCAGATTGGGAATTATATTATGAAAGATTCATGCAATTGTCTGCTCTTGAGCAGGTAAATTTGCTTCTCCACCATGTCTTATAGTTTAGTTAGTTGAGTGGTAGTTCTTGAGTGCTAAATGCTATGCTGCAGAACAAGTAGGCTTAACCTTAACCTGACCTAGTGGGATTAAGGCTTGTGATTGTTGTTGTCACTAAACCCAATTCTGACATTGGAGTGTGTCATATGGTTGAATATGTTGAAAAATGTTAAAGATATGTTTATGTTTATCCTTGCATAAATATATATATGTCTGTTTTTCAGTATTGACAGCTGGTTTTTATTTTTGAAGATCATAGGAAGTTGTTTTCTTGTAGTTTACCTTTATCTTGTATTTCCTATTATTCAAATTTTTAGGGTAGGAATCTTTATTAGTGTAATTTTGAGGGGCCCATCTTATTGTGAGGCAAGCCTCCTATTCTAGCTTATTGTTATTCTTTCTCTTTTATCTAATTACTAACATGCTTATGTAAAGTGTTTTTATCTTTTTTTAATGTAATGCAGTCAGTTGGCAATCGAGTTGGAGTAGTGGAACCCTTTTTAATGCGTATGGCCCATGCTCCAATGGCCTCTTCAAAAAGATCAAAGAGTAACACGAATGGATGTCATGGAAGATTTGACTGCAGAGCTGGGATGGTAAAATGTGGTGTGCTTTCAGATGAGCAGATACTTCGTGTGTGTAAGCGATTTTATGTTGCTCTCATCTTGTCAAGACTTGTTCAGGTGAATGTCTTATTCTTTATGCAATGAGTACTGGTCTATGCCTCTCTCTCACTGCACACATATCAAAAGTTCAAAACCCACCCACATCACAAATATAGAGAAAAAAGAGATAATAGTTGAGTTGTGTGATCCAAACATGTGTTACTGAGCTCCTTAACTCTGTAAACACAATTTCTTTTCAAGTACTCGTGTTTTCATTTAGTAAGGGACAGCTTCTTTTCATTTTGTCTATCTACCTTCAACCCATCTTTTCACGGAAGGACATACTGCCACCATCTCTTCTGGTCTTCAATTGTTTCTAATGAAGTGACATTCGTTTTATGGGTTTGTTCTTGTCTGTTAAATTGCAATTTGCAACATGGTTCATAGTAGTTTTAACTGCATAGTTCTCATCTTTTTTGCTTTTCATGATATAGTCTTGTCATACTTGTATGAAGGAAATACCAGTGGGGGAGGTTTGTGGAGCCTTCAAAGTAGCTCGAGGCATGGTTCAAGCCCTACAAGAAAATGCTGGAAGGTTTGCATCTATGGTCTCTGTGTTCTGCGAGAGGCTTGGTTGGCCTGATCTGGAAGGCTTGGTTTCCAAGTTCCAGAATCGTGTGTCATTTGGAGTCCGAGCAGAGATTGTGGAGCTTACCACCATTCCATATGTCAAGGTTGTTAACTCTTTACATCTTGTATTTTCAGTCATTTTAAAGTTTCTTATGAGTTAATAGAACAAATGACCTTTATGGCCAAATGGACCTGAATGGATGTTAATAGAAAACTTCATCTGCCAGTCAGTTCAAGTTCAGCAGTTTTCATATTTTAATTAATAGTTTTACTTATAATCTTTATTAGTGTTAACATTATCGTTATTACCATTGCTTTAACTGTTCAGGGTTCCCGAGCTAGAGCATTATATAAGGCTGGCATGCGCACTCCGCAAGCAATTGCTGAAGCCTCGACATCTGAAATTGTGAAGGCTCTTTTTGAATCTTCATCTTGGGTTGCACAAGGTGAAATATTTTCGGTGGTTTTTTATTGTTAGTTTTAGCTTTATGAAAATGCAGTAGCGATATGTGTTACCTTCATTCAGGTATGGAACCCTGTTTTGAAACCCCAGATTGTTTCATTACGTCATGCTTCCATTGCATGCTTCTGGGTTTAGTGTCTTCTTATTCTTTTAGTTATTTCTGGCTGCTTTTTCCCCCTTCTTTCTTCCCCTTTTCTGCATATCATTATATTTTCTTTTGCCACCAAAGCTTTAACAATTTGCCAATTTCATCACAATAGAAAATGCAGCACAAAGACGGATACAATTGGGGGTAGCCAAGAAGATAAAATATGGTGCACGTAAAGTTGTTCTCGATAAAGCTGAAGAGGCAAGGGTTGCTGCATTCTCTGCTTTTAAATCTCTTGGATTTGATGTTCCCCAGTTTTCTCAACCTCTTCTATTAAGGACCACTGGTAATGCCACTCAGAAACAAACATCTACCTCTTCTGGGGAAGAGACCATCAGTAGCTTTATTGGTGGACAACATGCAAAGCGTGTTTCAACTGAGTCAACCAATGAAGAAGGGGAGAATCTTGATAAACTAATATTAGACAATGGGGAAGAGAAGTTAGTGAAAAATGCAGATGTTGGCTTAGGGACTTCAGATGATGCTAAAACAACTAAAACCATGTGGACTAACTTTGATGCTGAAGATCCTGCAGGGATGGTTGAAGGCTCTGGTACTCTTACTGATGTCAATGTGGCTATTAAAGATATTGAAAATGCGGGAACAACCTTCTCTGGTGTTCTAAGAATTACCGATAATGTTGATAACAAGAACAGAGAAAGTACATGTCTTAGAAATAAGGAAAATGCTCCTGAGAGAGGTCCTGTAAATGCTGTTAATACTCCTGGAGGATTTGATCATTTCTTGGATCTTTGGGACTCAACGCAAGAGTTCTATTTTGATATCCACTTTAACAAACGATCTGAGGTGAGCTCATCTGTCCCTTTTGAAATACATGGCATAGCAATTTGTTGGGGAAGTTCTTCTGTGTACTATGTCAATCTTCCCAAGGATCTGTTTTGGTTTAAAAATGGAAGTAGTAGTCCTCTGTCCATGAGCATTGCTGGTGAGGAGAGTGCTATCTCAGCATCAAAGCATCGGTTTGAATTGGCAAAGCAAAGATGGAGTAGGATTGGTATGATCATGAGGAAAAAAGATGTCAAAAAGTTTACTTGGAACTTAAAAGTTCAGATTCAGGTGTTAAAAGTTCCTGCTGTTTCCATTCAAAGATTGGCTAGTCTAAATCTTGCAGTGAAAAATATGGGTCTTGAACTCTTTGATAGCTTGTACTATGTGCTGTCTCCAGTTTTTGTACAAGATGTAATTGACATGTGCATAGTAGCATGGATTCTTTGGCCTGACGAGGAGAGAAGCTCCAATCCAAATTTGGACAAGGTAAGTTTGAGTGTTGTATTAATTACAAAATGGAACATCTAAATTTTCCTAGCTGGAAATTAGAGAAACAAATTTTCCAAAGCAACAATATCCATTACTGATGTACTATCAAAATATAAAATTGCTTTTAGGTAGGAATCACTTTCACATTTGATTTTAGGTATTTATGTTGTTGTAATATCAACACAGGAAGTCAAGAAAAGATTGCCCAGTGAGGCTGCAGCAGCTGCTAGTCGGAGTGGTCAGTGGAAAAATCAGATTCGAAGAGCTGCACATAATGGTTGCTGCCGTCGAGTTGCACAAACCCGAGCCATATGTTCTGTTCTCTGGAAGTTGCTTATTTCTGAAGATCTAGTTGAAGCACTTACTAACATTGAAATCCCGTTGGTGAGAATCTTGCTACTTCAATGGGTATTTTCTTTGCTGTGTACAACTTTGTGTGAGGCTTGCATGGGAAAATTAAGTGAAGAATTGATTGTCAAATTATTATGTTGGTAAAACATAAGATTATGAAGATCTAGTATTGGCATATATCTCAAAGATTAATAATTTTCAGTCAATAATGTAAAACAACTAATATGCAACAAATGCTTCTCTCTCTCTCTTTATATATATATATCACTGTTATACTCTTGGTCACTAACTTTTTTATTCTAGAAAACAAACCTCTTTGTGGCTGCATTTTACATTATTCAGGGCCTGAATTTTAGTGGAATTCAAGATACCTGCCATTAAGTCCTGAGTGTTCCATTCAAACTGTCTTCTTTTCAGCATCTAAATTTTCACTTATGTTGTTCCTTCGAGTGGATAAGCATGGAGGGGTTTTTGGAGTGGTGGTTTTCTTATTATTATACTTTGTGTTCTTAAATTAGTTTTCTATGATTTTAAGGCTTGGGTTTGTGTTTAAGGTTAATGTCCTAGCAGACATGGAGCTTTGGGGAATAGGTGTCGACATGGAGGGCTGCCTTCGGGCACGGCATGTGTTGGGAATAAAACTAAGGTATCTTGAGAAGGAAGCTTACAAATTGGCTGGTACAACTTTTTCATTGTATACAGCAGCAGATATTGCAAATGTACTTTACGGGCGCTTGAATCTGCCCATACCTGAAGGGTGCAATAAAGCAAAGCAACACCCAAGCACTGACAAGCACTGTTTGGAGTTGTTGAGGTAGTCAAATTGCCAATTGCTTTGTTCTATTATATGTTTCAATGGCTAAATCCTGTTGGTCTTATTTGCTAAGGGGCCTGACATGTTCAATGAGAAGTTATCAAAAAAAGTTTGCTGCAAGTTCATGTAAATATGCACAGAATAAACAATGCAAAATGTGCTTCATGCAAGACTTTCTTCTTTAATGGTCCAATTCTGGTTGAGATCTCAAAGGATTGTTATACAGGTTATACTATGCCAACAGAGAGTTGGTGGAGACATCTGTTTGCAAGAAATATGTAAACTTCATCATTAGCATCACAGTCATGCCATGTTTGTTAGTTCATTTAGAAACTTGGGTGATAATGAAATCAAACCAAGTGCAGTCAGTAGATAACAGGAAGAAGATCGAAGTGTGTAGGACCCTGTTTTTTGTTAACCTCACTGATGAAGAAAGGAAAATTTTTGTATGCCCTACATGTAATGTCCATGGATGTTGTTAATGGTAGGAGTCTAAGAATTTATACTTGTGGAAACATTATAAAGTGCAACTTATTGTTAGATTAATCTTTGGTTCAATTATTCAAATACAACATGCAGTGATTCAAATAAAGCCTGAAGTTATTTTCTTTAAACTTGTAGATCTGTCCTGTGTCAAGCTCGGAATCTTTTGAAGGGGTTCCTTCCGTAATTCTGGAAGGAACGATTTAGGCGGGAAGAATTAAGAAGAGGAGATTGAGAGAGAGAGAGAGAGATTTAGAGAGGGCGAGAGAAACGTGAATGAGAATGAGAGGGAAAGGAATCTGTGGAATAATCCTCACATGAATTCCCCATCCTCAGCTTATCTTCATTTATAGGAGAACTACACAGCATAGTGCGACAGTTAGGAAATAGCCCATGCACGCGCCATTTGAATTAGCAGCTATAGGGTTATTACAATTCTGCCATTACTCCTCTAATTAAAGTTATGCCCTTGGTTATACCCTTGGTCTATGACAATTCCCGCCCCTTAAAATATTTCTTGACCCCAAGAAATTACAATAGACTTGTGGTTCTAGGAAAACGTTGCAGGAGGTCAGGGAGATATTCCCATGAGGTGTTATCCGGGTGGAGGTTGGACCATTGCACTAAAACTTGCGTCAGGGGAGCCTGGTCCTGGTAGACCACTCGTTTATCCAATACTGCTATTGGCTTGACGGTGGTCTCAATGTTTTCCAGTGGAGTCGACAGTGTAGTGCTGGAACCGTCAGCTGGGCCAGTGAATTTTTTTAATAGGGAGACGTGGAATACTGGATGGAGGCCCACTCTCTCAGGCAATTGAAGACGATAGGCAATTGGTCCTACCCTTGCCACGATCTTGAAAGACCCATAGAATTTAGGACCGAGCTTAGAGATTGGTCCCTTGTGAAAAAGGTGCTGTTGGAATCTCTTCACCTTTAAATACACATCGGTTCCTTCCTCAAACTATCTCTCTGTGCAATGATTGTCTGCCAATTGCTTAATCCGCTGGTTGGCTAGGGCTAATTCCTGCTTAATAGCTAGTAGGGCGTCTTGTCTGTCCTTTAGGTATTGATCTGCAGATGTTTCCTGAGGAGAGTAGTGCTTACAACTGGGATGATGGGTGCCAAGTACCCAAATAGAGCTTCGAAAGGAGTTCTCTTGTGTGCGGTATGGTAGTTGGTGTTATACCACCATTGGGCCAGAGCTACCCAACGACTCCAGCTCCTGGGTTTGGATACACACAAGCATCTAAGGTAAGTCTCGAGGCATTGGTTGACTCTTTCAGTCTGCCCGTCAGTTTCCGGATGGTAGGCAGAAGAAAGATGAAGCTTAGTGCCAAGCCCTTGAAATAGTGACTTCCAAAACTGACTTGTAAAAACTTTATCACGATCAGAAACTATCGCCTTAGGCAACCCATGGACTTTGAATACTGAATCCATTTGTTTCTATGCAACTTCCGTGGCTGTGAACGGGTGGGCCAACGTGAGGAAGTAGCTGAATTTAGTTAACTTGTCTACTACCACCAAAAGAGTGTCAACACCTTCAGATTTTGGTAAGCCTTCAATGAAGTCCATTGAGATTAGTTCCCAGGCTTGTGAGGGTATTTCCAAGGGCTGAAGGAGGCCTGGATAAGGAATTTGCTCATGTTTGCACCGTTGACAAGTAGTGCATTCTGTGACAAATCTGGTGACATCTTTTTTAAGACCCTTCCAGTAAAAAAGTTGTCTTACCTGCTGGTAAGTTATGTTGAGCTTGGAATGTCCCCCTATGGGGGAGTCATGCAAGCTTTGAAGTATCTTTTTCTTCAACATTTCGTCTTCCCCAATCACCACTCTGTTCTGGAACCTCAATAGTCCCCCTTTTAATTGGTAGTTAGAATCAGTAGTGGCTTGTGTGGAAAGCCTGATAAGTAGCTCTTTAATCCAGGGAGTCTGATCATAACTACGGGTAATGTCTTGCACCCAATCTGCCACCACCGCCGAAATGGCCTGACAAGCGGGTTGCACATCTCTCCGGGACAGAGCATCGGCTGCCTTGTTTTCCTTTCCTTTGCGGTATAAGATGGTGAAGTCAAAGCCCATGAGCTTGGTTATTCCCTTCCTCTGTAACTGGTTGTGTACCCGTTGTTGGGCTAAGAATTTGAGGCTCTCGTGGTTCGTCTTGATGGTGAATCTCCTGCCCTCCAAGTAGTATCTCCACTTTTCTACTACCATTAGGATTGCCAACAACTCCTTGTAATATATTCTTAGGCCTTGATGTTGAGGGGCCAATGTGTGACTTACATAGGCCACTGGTCACCCTCCTTGGCTCAGCAGTGCCCCTATACTGGTGTCACACGCATCCGTTTCCAAAATAAACTCGGAGAAATCGGGTAGAGCCAATGTTGGGGCTTGCGACATGGCTGCTTTAAGGGATTTATAGGCATCCTCTGCTTTCGGACCCCAACCAAAATTATTCTTCTTAAGCAGCGTGGTCAGGGGTTTGCTAATTATTCCATACCCTTATATGAAGCGCCTGTAATAACCAGTTAGGCCGAGGAAGCCTCTTAGTTCTTTCAGGGTTCTTGGCCGGGGCCAGGCCTTCATAACTTCAATTTTGTGAGGATCAGTACTAACTCCTTGGCCAGATATAATATGACCCAAGTATTCAACCTGCCCTTCTGCGAATGAGCATTTAGACCTTTTCACATACAGTTGATGGAATCTAAGGATCTGAAATGCCAGCTTGAGGTGGGATAGATGCTGGTCTAAGGTAGTGCTGTATATGAGGATGTTATCGAAAAAAACCAACACGAATTTGCGTAAATAGGGAGCAAAAATGTGGTTCATCAATGCTTGGAAGGTTGCAGGCGCATTGGTGAGGCCGAAGGGCATTACCAAGAATTCGCAATGCCCTTGATGGGTTCTAAAGGCTGTCTTAGAACAATTGGCGGATTTCATTCAGATTTGGTGGTAGCTGAAGGTCAAGTCAAGCTTAGAAAAAATGGATGCACCTGTTAATTCGTCTAGTAGGTCTTCAATAATGGGTATAGAGAATTGGTTCTTGATGGTTAGTGAGTTGAGTTGCCTATAATCTACACAAAACCTCCAAGTGCCATATTTCTTTTTCACTAGGAGGACTGGTGAGGCATATGGACTTTGGCTTGGTTGGATCAAGTTTCTGGACAACATTTCTCCTATGAGTTTTTCTATTTCAGCCTTTTGTATGGGAGAATACCGATAGGCCTTTAGATTGACTGGTTCACTGTTGGGTTTAAGGTGAATGGAATGGTCAAGGATTCGATGGGGTGGTAAGGTTTTGGGAGTGGCAAATAGATCCTCAAATTCCATTAGCAAATTATGGATGGGTAAAGGGAGTTGTACCTTACTGTCCTCTGTTGCCAAGGTAGTGTCCCTTGGTGCAACAAACTTTTGTTCTTTTGCTGACATTAACCCCACGTCCACAGCATAAATGGAGTGCAGCTGTCCCACGGTGGTACTCCCTTGTTCCAACAATTTTTGGATTCGTTTTCCTGAAACCACCCTACAATCCCCTGTTTCTTGACTCCCATGTAAGGTAACTTGTTGGCCCTCCAAGTTAAAGGTTACTTCCAGCGTGTTAAAATTGAATATCAAGGGGCTCGCTGTCTTCATCCATTCTAACCGCAATACCACATGGCACCCTCCCAACTTGAGTATTCTCAGATCTGTCGAGAATTCTCGTCCACTCATTAGCCACTTAAAGCCCATACATCTGAGTTAGCTGACCATTTTGGTTCCATCAGCTATTAGTACTGACAGTGGGGGAGTCTCCTGGAATTTGCACTGTAGGTTGTGGGCTGTGGTCTCATCTAGGAAGCTATGTGTGCTACCACTGTCTATCAACATGACTATCTTCCTTTTCCGGGCCGCCCCTGTCACCTTTACTACTCTACCAGCGGCTTGGCCCTGCAAGGCGTGCATTGAGATCTCTCCACCTTCTTTTTCCATAGGCATTCCTTCATTTCCGTCTTTATCCGCTTCCTCCTCCTCGACTTCCTCCTGACCTTCCATGGTAAGTAGGAGTTTCTTACACTGGTGGCCTTGTCCATACTTTTCACTACAACGGAAGCATAGGCCTAGTTGTCTCTTTTGGTCCACCGTGAGATTTCTTGGTTGGGTCACAGGTTGGAGAACTTTACTGGTAGGTCCTCATCGCGGACTTTGGAAATTACTTCCCCTGTGATATCCCCCATTGGTGTGATCCTCCCTGCTGTTTTTGGTCGACAACTTATGTCTCCTCGCAAACGTTTCCATCAAAAGCTCGTGCAATCGAGCTTGTTCAGCTGCTTGTGCCACTGTGGTGGGGTATAACATCTTAACCGTCGGTCTAATTAACTCATCTAGGTCACTGATAAAGCTCGAAACAAAGTACTCTTCATCCAGGTAAGGCTGCGACAAGGATAGCAAGGATCTTAATTCTTCAAATCTAGTTTGGTACTCCTCCACTGTTCCATTTTGTTTTAATTTGTTAAACTCCTCAACTACATCCAATCTGGTCTTCTCTCCAAACCTTTTGCACAATTGGTTAACAAACTCTGGCCAACTCAAATCCAACCTGCCATGACTCCAATTTTGGAACCAAGCATCTGCCACATCATCTAAGTAGGAAGCAGCCATACATACCTTATCACATTCTGCGATTCGATGTTGATAGAACATGCATTCACATCTGTGTATCCACCACCTCGGCCTATCCCGATCGAAGGCTGGAATCTCCATCCTCAGCCCCGGTTGAGCGGAATTGTTACCCCCATAACCCCTCTGATGGGCTCCCTCCCCTGCTTCCGTTGGTTCTTGTGGTCGCAGCCTATTCACCGGTGCAGTCAGTATTGGTGTAGTCGTTGACCTTGGGGGAAAATCCATTGGCAAGCTAACATTCAGCTGCCGAGCAAACATGCTCAGCGCTACCATCAGTTGCTGGCTGAGACTCGAGAATTCTTCTCGCAGTCCGGTCACGGCCCGATCCAACGTAGCCGTGTATTCCGATCTACTCCTGTGGATCTCTTCCTGTGTATTCCGAATTCCTAACTCCAGCATCTCCAATCTATCGTCCACCTGTTCCTGGTGTTGTCGCAATCCCAACTCGATCGCGTCTAGTTTGACCTCCATCTACTTCGCTCGCGTTTCGTCGGCCATCCTATTTGCCAGGTCGCAGGCTCTGATACCAATTGTCAAGCTCGGAATCTGTTGAAGGGGTTCCTTTCGTAATTCTGGAAGGAAAGATTTAGACAAGAAGAATTAAGAAGAGGAGATTGAGAGAGAGAGAGATTTAGAGAGGGCGAGAGAAACGTGAATGAGAATAAGAGGGAAATGAATCTGTGGAATAATCCTCACATGAATTTCCCATCCTCAGCTTATCTTCATTTATAGGAGAACTACACAGCATAGCGCGGCAGTTAGGAAACAGCCCATGCGCGCGCCATTTGAATTAGCAGCTATACGGTTATTACAATTCTGCCATTACTCCTCTAATTACAGTTATACCCTTGGTTATACCCTTGGTCTATGACATCCTGTCCATTCAGGTTTTTGATATGGGCATGATGTGGACAGGGCAACCTTTTGAAGTATCTGTGCTTCTTAGCCTACTTTGAGCATCATGACTAAGACTTGTTTACTTTGCTTGGTGTCAGGCACAGCTAACTTGAGACTGCACTAGTTTTGAATTTTTTAAAAAACCATAGAGCAATTGATCTAGTGATCTTACTACGATCCTTTTGTTCTGGGGAACTCCCTCTGTACATTTTTATTTATTTGGTTTATTAACTCCAAGGCTCTACCTGCCAAAAGAAAAGTGTATATTTATTTTTAGGCTTTTGATATGTCAGTTTGCAGTATAAGCAAATATATATAGGTGCATCTTGATGTGCTAGTGGATTAAGTGCTTATTTTTCCCTTTATGTTCTCATACTGTTTCCTCCTGAGTACATCCACATAGTTGCTGAGCCATGTAACTTAAAATGATTTGGGTTGACTTCAGGCATGAACATCCTATAATTCCCATCATTAAAGAACACCGGACCTTGGCTAAGCTCCTAAACTGTACAATTGGATCAATTTGTTCACTTGCTAGACTTTCAATGGGGGTGAAGTATACTCTGCATGGGCGTTGGCTCCAAACATCCACTGCAACTGGGAGACTTTCAATGGAGGAACCTAATCTTCAGGTTTTCTTTTTTCCATCCATTTTTTTTCCCTTTCTGACATCTTTTTTCTCATCTACACAAGTTTTTCTTCTCCACAAGTTAAATCTGTATTTGGTGTTATGACTCATGTGCATGCAGTGTGTTGAGCACACGGTTGAGTTCAGAATGCCTAAGGATGGCAAAGATGGAAATGATTCAGATGTTGATCATTACAAAATAAATCCCCGTGATTTTTTTCTCCCTACTCAGGTACTTCTTTTTGGTGAATTTTCCATTCCTTCTCAGTTGTTTTTTCTAGTGACACTAGACGGTACTCTATATACAAAAATATAGATATTTCTGCGTCAGGTTAGTTGCCTTATGTTCCTGAAATCTTTTGGCAGGAAAATTGGTTACTATTAGCTGCTGATTATTCTCAGATAGAACTGCGCCTAATGGCTCACTTTTCTCAAGACAATTCATTAATTGAACTCCTACGTGAGCCTCATGGTGATGTCTTTATCATGATAGCTGCAAAATGGACTGGGAAAGAGGAATCTACCATTACTCCTGAAGAGCGAGATCAAACCAAAAGATTGGTCTATGGCATTCTGTATGGAATGGGTCCTAATACCCTTGCCGAACAACTGAACTGCAGTCTAGATGATGCTGTTGAGAAAATTCAAAGTTTTAAAAGGTCATTTCCTGGTGTTGCTTCCTGGCTTCAAGAAGTGGTTACATCTTGTCGTCAGAAAGGGTGAGACAACTTGGTTTTCATTTGTTTTTCCTAATTCTTTTGTATAAATATAATGTTAAAGTGTAACAATATCCTAGTTCAAGCTTCCAGAAGCTTGAAAATTATTCTCACAAATATACTGCAAAACTTTACTTTTCAGATGATTTAGCATGCGCTTTCATGTTCGATTTGAACATTGAATTTATCAAGCTAAAGGATCCAAAAGCTCTTTTGGTATCGTTTGCTTAATATTATATTTTTTATCTTGAATTTGTTGAGAGGAATGAAAAGGAAAATTAAAAAATGAAGGATTGAAGCTACATTTATTTGTTTTTTTTTGGTCAGATTTGAGAAAGAAAAGATAAATATTTGTTCATTGAAGTTTCATTTGATTTTCTTACAAAAATGACTGCAAATGTCATTTTCTTTGTCTTTTTTGTTTATTTTTATTGGATTTCCTATTTTTTTTGAAGAAAGGTTCTTTGAAAGTACCTTGGATTTTATTAATAATGTGTAAATATTTATGTAAATCCTACTACAATCTAGAAGCAGCACACCACACCAATTCCTGTTCCATCTGCTGATATGACTCCAGTTACACTTTTCTTTCTATTATTTTCTGCCTTATCTGTAAATATTTTGCAAAGGGCTTTCTGGTTTATCTTTTTGTATTTCTCTTATGTTTCATTTAGTTTTATTCTCTTATGGCTTGTCAATAACATCAATTTCCTCATGATGTTTATCGAATTATATTATATATTTTTATTGTGTTACTGCAGATATGTGGAGACCCTTAAGGGAAGAAAGCGTTTCCTAGCAAAAATAAAATTTGGGAACAGTAAAGAAAAATCTAAAGCTCAGAGACAAGCTGTCAATTCTATTTGTCAGGTAGTGGTTTTCTTAGATTTTGTTTCTCTTTTTTATTTGTTTTTATTAGGGTATGGGCCTGAGTGGTGGCATTGTGTTGTTAAAAGGAAACTGGGAGAAAGTTAAATTACTCTTCTTTGCTTCTTTATAGGGGTCTGCTGCTGACATAATCAAAATTGCAATGATCAACGTACACTCTCTGATTACTGAAAAAGTCGAGAAGTCTCTTCCAAGCACTGAATTTTCAGCTCAATTTCAGATGCTTAGAGGTCGCTGCAGAATCCTTTTGCAGGTTATATTGAAGGGCTTTATATTGTTTTTTGATTTATTTGTTTTTTGTGAAAGTAGTCTTAAATCTGATCTTTTCCCATTTGCTCGAATTGTATGACAAGTGTAAGACTTTTAGTAGAGCAGCGTGGTTAAAAGCGATCTTTTCCATTTAGGATGCCTATTTAATAGGTCCTGAGTTTGTAAAAAAACATGGGTTCTTTTTCCGCACTAATAGCTGTGAATATACAACACCATGGTGGGAAGAATAGATGATTTAAGCCCATGCTCTCAACTAAACGGGCCTCCTAACTTTGAGGATAAAATGAAGTCTTAGAGCTTGAGTGGTGTTAATGTATCTGTTATATTCTTTAAGCAAACAGCTGATTTGGTGTACAAATCCTTTTTTGCTTTCCTAAATGCCCCTTATATATTATTTTGCTTGAAAGAAACACAAGAACCAGAGGAATTGAACCTCTGCCTTTTAAGTCACAATAAAATAAGAACAACCTTACCATTCTACCTAGGCACACACAAAATAAAAACAAAAACTAAACTGCAATCACCAAGTACCACCCCTTGAAGATGAGTCTTCATTTGAAATCTTCTATTTTTTCACTTGCATGTGCATGGCATGTATCACCCATCCAGTTTGTTTAAATTTCATATGCACAGTTGATTACATGGAATTGGGATGGAATTTATAGTTAGGAAACCACTTTTCATGGCATAGCAGTTTTTTTCCCCTATAAATAAAGATCCACTGTGTTTTCTTCGCACCAATGTGCTATCCTCAAAAAAGCAGCTACCTCCAATTCTGTGACATTTGAGTATTTCCTGGAAGTAGAGGAAGCATGGTATGCAACAGGATTATATTTCTGATAGGGAGAAGTTTCATAAATTTGAATTTATATCAGTTGGAAGTTTTTAGTACTTTAGGAACTGTTAAGATTCCTCTCGTTTGTCCTATCCAGTATTTGTCACTCTGAAACTGACTGTAGTTTTTAGATTTAGTTATGACTTTCCTATGTTCTTTAAATTGCCTAACTTTCTGGATTAACTCTGTTGTTGCGGATTTAGTAGCGAGGATGGAACTTCAATTAACTTGGTATCACCTTAAGTGAATAAGGTGGCTCATAGAACACATTTAAGAATATTTTCTTAAAAAGGATAAAGTTAACTGAAAGCAAAAAGGGGTGGCCTTAGTGCATGAGGCTTCCAGCCGTGCAAAGGCCAGGGGAGGGTTGTTTTTGTTTGCAGCCTTACCTTCACTTAGCAAAAAGAGGCTGTTTCCACTATTCGAATTTGTGACCTTTGAATCATGAAGGCAAACTTATCATTACTACCAAGGCTTTCCCTCTAACTGAAAACAGAAAATAAATTAAAAGAAAATGAAAGATATGCTTTCATATTGATTGGGTGTTACTATATTTTCATGGTTTGCTAGTTATAAACATAATTACTGGTCTTGAAGTACAAAAGGAAAAAAGAGTTCGTCCTCTATTGAAGTTGAACTTCCAAAAGGGAAAGTCAGATTGCTCATTGATAATGTGACTTTTAGCATTCTAGAGGAAAAAGTATTGTTGTAAACTTCTAAAAGAGTGGGATTAACCCTATCTCAAAAGAAAAAAGTAAGAGCATGTGTTTTTTCTCAAGCTGCTTGTGCGAATCTGTCGTAGTTCAAGAATTGAGACTAAGATCTACAGTTGCACTCGATTTCTGTGACATGTAAGGTAGCAAGCAGATTACTGGTGGCAGTTGGGCACATGTCATTCATGTGAGGATGGGCAATACCATAGATACATATGCTGGAACCAGTAGTCATTTCCCTTTATCACAGAAGCAAATCACCTTCAGCTTCTCCTGTGTGTACATGCATCGCTAGCTTACACTCTACCAGGAGTAGCATGAGACAAGGGACCATCTTGAAGGGCCAAGTACTCCCCTTGGGGCAGGGATTGATGACTGGGATTAGACTTGCCAAATAGGAAGTCTAAAACTTTTGTTGTATTTCTTAGTCTTTACACCAATCCTTGAGGCCTATCAGTAGCAGTAATGTCTATTGAGCATTTTATTGTAGTTGGAAAGAAGCAGTGCCTAAAGAAAACATTTTTCTTTCTTCTTTTATAGCTTTTCTTAGATATCTGCTAGGTACTTGTTAATTTGATAAATTTAAAGCAAAAATGTCATGCTTTACTTTTGTCACGTGGGATGAAATCTTGGGACTATCTGGTAAATTGCTGGCATTTGCTATCCAGGTCCATGATGAATTAGTACTGGAAGCTGACCCTTCTGTTATAAGGGAAGCTGGATTGTTACTTCAAATGAGCATGGAAAGAGCTGTTGAGCTTCTTGGTATGATCTTTAAATCTACTGAATCTGTATATATATAGACATAGATATAGATATAGATTACTTTCACCCTCATTTCTTGGAGGTTCTAACTTTAACCCCATAGCTTTTTTTACAACTCTTCTAAGGTTGGGGTCGGCTACTCTTCATTGATTGCTTGTTTTTATTGGGTTCTTTTATATTTCTGGATCAATATCATGCTTCCTCATTTGTACTCATTTCCTTTGTGTTTTCTTTTTGTTTCTTGTCAAATGTTTTCTTTTCTGCTCCAGTCCCTTTGCGTGTTAAATTGATGATGGGGAAAACGTGGGGATCTTTGGAGCCCTTCCTCAGTGGCTAACCTGCAGATGAAGTTACTATACTGAATTCTTGGGTTAGGAAGAGGTGCAGTTTCTTTTTGGCTTTGAATAATATTGGTTACTATCAGTGAACAAGGGCATTTCATGCAGATGCACGGGGTTGTATCTTTATTTAAACTGGCATTTTTGATTGGTATCTCTTAGATATACTTCTGATGTCCTCGTCTGATTACATGTTAATTTTGGCAGTGAACGCAGGCAAATATTCTTGTCAAACTGGAAGTAACTGTGCTGGTGTAAGGTCGTTGGTGAACAACCTTGCTTCTTTAACTGCATTCTGCAACTATTCTTGTCTTTCCTGATTTCAATTGCATCATTATAGTTGTGAACTAACTCGTGTTTTTGCTTGCTTGTAGGCATTTGATATCACCAAAGGTATGGGCTACAACTACTAATGGTTAGCTTAATCTTTCCTCTTCTGCTTTTGTCATCTTATAAGAAGTTTCTGGGCATTAGCCAAAAGTATCAAAGATGGTCATACTGGGTTTGAAATATTGTTTAAATGTTTTTTTTTTCTCTTATAATGTTGGTAATATCCAAATAAATTCAAAATTTCAAGTGAATTGCAATTTAAATGTGTTTTATATTCTGGAAAAGCAACTTACATTGAGTGAATGCGTGGCTGTGCAGATGATAGCAGACGTTCATGGGACTGCAGCAATAACAAAAATGATCAAAAATCTTAATTCCACTAGGTTGGGTTGGCTAAATGAATTATACACCTTCAGAGGTTCATGGGGCCGCAAGAGACAAAATGGGATTGCGAAGTGCTGGATGATTCTTGCTTCAGACTGTTGGAAATGAATGTGTGGCTGATGGTTAGCGGCCATTCCCATTGCTAAAAATTGGTTCTCATGTGGTGACAGTAAGAAATTGAACGATAAACCATGAAATGGATCAGATCAATTGCTTGTCATGATGTCAGGTTCCAATTTTGCTGGTTTGGACAATTAACGGAGCGAAACATTAGATTGAGAGAGATGTTTCCATCCAGATTTCGGAGGAAAATTGTATGGGGATAATCATGTTGGTATTGTCCTGCTCTTATTTCTTTTAACTGTTTCATGAGCTCAAGCTTTTGAATATTGAGATATTGCTAATGAAAATATTAAATGACTGAAATTGCACCAGTCAGGAGTCAAGAGGACTGAACAAAGTGGAACTTGCTCAAAGACTTGAAGGTGTCTATCAAATGGATATTTTTATGCACCGTCTAGAGGCAAGGATGAGTTGAGTTCCACGTGCGCTGTGAACGTATCCTGTGAGATAGCTTAAATTCAGGTATTTATTTGGAACATAAAATTTCTTTCCTTGTTCCCCTAACATCAAGTTTTCATTTTTAATAATTTATTATATTTTCCTGTAAACAATCAGTACTGCAGATGTGATGGATTTGAAGGTTTTATTGTGGTACTTTCTATGTTTGGTTGTTAATATTTTCATAGTTTCTTCAATTACTAGCATCGAACGCTTCTTCATTTGCCTATCAGCTGGATTATTTGCAAGTGCCAGCAGAATGGTCATCCCTAAATATTTGGCTTATTTTCCTCTTAGGTCCCTAACTTAATACCAATCACATATTTTTCTGCAAAAAAACACTTCTTGCAATTGAAGGATAGTTGGAAGTTGTGCTAAATATAGGGAAGAAAACATTTTTTGCTAGATAACATCAAAGCATCAGCCACCTCCAACTCAAGCCTCATGACTTATGTGGTGGCAATCGAAGTACATATGCTTATATAATTACCATATCCGTAGAGTTTCGTATCATACAAACCAAACTGCAGAACACAAACTGATGGATCTAATGAGTTGCGGATTCGTTTTTGCAGGAAACCTAGTTTGAAACCCACACGACATGATCCTGGGGAAGGAAATGGCAGATGGGAACTGTTCCTCTCTCAACCTTGAGCAATTGGAAGGCCAGGTGCTTCGGGTTCCATGCCGATGTATCAGTGTGACAAATTGCAGTCGCCCTCACCCTCGTGCGATCAGCACCTGCCATGGAAACCATGTACGCTCTGGTGGCGCTCGTCTTATGGCAGTAGAACACCGAATACGCATAGCTCTGCTTATGGCACACCACGGCTTTGTCGCTTCCCATCTTCTTCACACTCACAATGCTGTACTTCTGCAATGGAGTGTCCTCCTTCTCTACCTCCGTGGAGATTGCTTTGACATTTTTCCCGAGCTTGGAAGTGCTGAAATCAACCATGGACTCCAGAGAAGTTGCGCAGTATTTCTCTTCTCCTCTGATGCCGGGCTCTTCACACTCTGTGATCGTCTTCTTCATCGCCTCGGCCTCAGCTGAGTCGGGTTTCACAGAGAAGTGGTTCAGAATCTCCGGCAACTTGTCGGACGAAAAGGGTATCTTCTCTGCAACCTGGCGAGGTAAGAAGGTAGCTCCGGTGGGGGTACTCTTGACAAAGTGCAAAGCCATCTTTCGTCCCGGTTTCATGTCCTTCTCCAAGAAGAACAGGGCCACAGTGGGGTTGTCATGGAGTTGATCTTGAGTAGCAGCATACTTGTATTCGAAAGGTGACGGTCCTGGCTTTACGCCAACGTATACCGGCTTTCCCTTGCCTCCGGTACCAACTACAACGCCCCCTTTACCGACGCCGACGTTGGTTGCTTTGCTCGAGCGAAAATCTGGAAGCACATATTTAGCCTATAAATTTACTTTTTACTTCTTTTTCACTTCAAAGTTTCAAAATCATGTTTCTTTTCTATAACCGAAAAATAAGAAAAGCACAAAAAATAGGAAAAATAGAGGGGAAGTAAAAGGTAACCGTCAGGGTGAAGGTCTTCCTTCACGGCCGTCGGCATGGGTGTGTTTGGCAACACTGATTTCCAGTATCCCTCTGGCGATAGAGCTGCATGGCTTGCCACCGCAGCCAGCTGCATGTTCAAACATTTAAATATATATATATATATATATAGAGAGAGAGAGAGAGAGAGAGTCTGCTTTGTTTTCAGGAGAGATTTGACAGTTTTAGTTTTCTACTCACAGAGAGAAATAAAGCGAAGATCGGGAAGGGATGAAACTCCATTGGAGAAGCAGAACTTGCAACAGTACTACGCTATGATATTGGCGGGGAGAGAGAGAGAGATGCGTTTCCCAAGTAGTGGAAGGCAGTTATGATGTATAATATGGAAGTAGGAGGAGAAGTGGGTTAGTAGCTAGTGCATTTATAAGCCAATTTTGTGGGAGAATGGAATGCTGCTGCTACTACTCCTACTTCAACACGTACATCCCAGCCAGCCGTATTGTCCTGCTGCTTGGTTTCAATATTAATTGCTTTCAACTACCCGTCCCATCTAACTTTGAATGCCACATGTCATCACTCCAAGTGGCGCTTCGCGGGTCTATCCACGTTTCCTCTGCAACTGTAACCTCACATTTTCATGTTGCCCATAATAATTTATATTAGGAATAAATTTTTTTAAAAAATATTATCTGAAGTAATTCGCTGTTATGTACATATTCAAGATTTATATTAATAGGTAATATTTGTTAAAATGAATAAAGATAAAATTGTATTAAAATAATATTAAAATATTAAAATAAGACTTGAAAGTTTTTAAAAATTTTATCAAATTATTTATTAAATTTTTTAAAATACATTAGGAGACATAAATGTCATTTTTTTTATTTGTAACTTTTAATATATATTTATCTAAAAAAAGATAAATATATTTAAAAAATATCAAAAAAAGTCACGTAATTTTTTTTAAAAGTCATGAGATAAGTTTTATAAATACATTAAATAGAATAACAGTTTAAAATGTTTTTCATATTTTACATTTTTTAGTCTATATTTTAATTAATAAATGTTATCATAATACATAATTAATTTATGATACAGTATTAGCGACAGTTTGGGATTAGAAAATGTTTAAATATGATTACGGTATTCCGATTAAATGCATTGCCATGTACATACATGCATACGTGATCTTGTATCTTGGAAGAAGCCAAACCTCCCTGTTAGAAATAATAAATTTTTAATATTTAATATCTATTTAAATCAATTATAAATCGTGTAAGTCACATAATTTGTGGCGCATTAATCGTTTGTATGTCTGACAATTAATAAGAATAAAATTTATTTTTATTGTGAAATTATTATAAACAAATAATTAATCGTGGCATATCGAGAGAGAGAGAGAGAGGGAGAGAGAGAGAGAGGATTGCATAATGAGGCAGGCAGAATGCATGAGCAAACATATAAGTCGTAGAGGTTCCTGAAGGCAATTAGTTTTCGTCCGAACTTGAAACAAACAACCACCGGGAATTTATTAGGGTTTTATAGTGAGATTGTGAGAGCTTCCTTTTATATTGTTGGGGGTTGAGAGGTCACCTGTCCGCTATGACTTACACCTCTACATATTATAATATCTATATATATATGTGATAACATAATATTTTTAAGGTTTAATCAATATATTTTATTTTTTAATATTTAAATAATCTCATTAGTTCATTAAATGTTCAAAATACGATGTATTTCTCATCATCTAATTAAATTATTTAAATACTATAAATAAGATAGAATAATTATATTTTATTTAAGAAAAAAAAACACTTATAATATTACCTTATATATATATGTATGTGTATCTCTTTATGTTTGATGCCATTAATGGTTTATACATTATATCTTGAGCTCAGTATTGTTTATGGATACTTAACACCTATTGGTAGTGTAGATGATTCGTCATATGTGTTTGAGAATTTGAAATACTGTAATCATGAGTTGATTATATCATTATGCAAGATTGTATAATCATTTAAGTTTATCTTAGGGGTTAGGCCTCGAGCTTTGATTTACAGAGAACTTGTTTGTATATCTAGGTCGTGTTAAGATAAATCGTGAGTTTTAAAGAAGATAGGATGATCCAAGCCAAAGTTATTAGTGATCAGGGATTCTTTGAATTTTTTATATTATAAAATATATATATTGTTTATAGGCACTTACATATATTGTTTAATATTTCCTTGAAAGATTGGCATGTTCCAATGTTTTAACATAGCTATCTACCAATATCATTTTTGTGAATATAAACCATTAATCTATCAAACATCACACAATAGATATTACACAAATATATTATAAAATAGTAATTTTATATTAAATTACCATATCTGTACTATTATACATACAAGTAAATACTCATTTTTGTGTTACTAAACTATATCAATAAAATAGTTTCTAAAAATACTATTTATATATTTTTTATGAATAAAAATATTTTTTTTTAAATACCCTTTACGTATCATTTTTTTAAAATAAAAATTAATTATAAATAATACAATTTAAACTCATAATTTTTAAATAATAATTAATCTACGAAACATCACATAACAAATTTTTATTTACTTATTTTTACAAAGTGTAATACAACCCCTCTCTCTCTCTCTCTCTCTCTCTCTCTCTCTATATATATATATATATATAAGGTGGCTAGATTTTATTATTTAATTTCACTTAATAAGCATGGGTTGCCCTTCATGGAGTGTGGTTGTCCATATTGTCGGTTTACCAAAATATATTCATTATTGAATTAGTAGTCAATTTAGTAGTGATGGGTTTTTGGTTTTGTATTTTGACTTTCTTTAATTTTAAATGTTTACTCCAAAGATTATGTTTTGTTGAGTTTAACAAGAAAAAACTAATACGATATTATTAGATTAACACTTAGATAGCATTTGTTATTCAAAATATGGGGTTAAAAAAATGAAATATAAAAAGTATTTAATACAAAAATACTTTTTATTATATTTGTTAAATTTATCTGATAACTAATCAGAAAGAATTCACATGACTTGTTATCTGAAATTTTCTAAATAAATTTATCTTAAATCTTACAAATAAAAAAAAAATGAGCCATATGTCTATTAATGCATTTTAAAAAATTTAACTAGTCTGATAAAAATATAGGAATACTTTCCAATTTTATCATGATTATTCCATATCTTAGTCCTGAAAAATATTCCAACCTCATTTTGATGTAACATTATTTTGTTCATTTTAACAAATGTTATCTTAAACAATCATATAAATTCATAATATCATTTAACCTGAACATTTTATTTGAATATATATATATTGATTTACCTACAAAGGTTTTATCAATATATTTTATTTTTTAATATTTAATTAGTCTCATTAGTTAATTAGATGTTCAAAATATGATGTATTTCTCATCAACTAATTAAATTATTTAAATACTATAAATAAGATAGAATAACTATATTTTATTTAAGAAAAAAAAAACACTTATTATACTTTAACCTTTATTATTATATATATATATACGCGTGTACCTCTTTATGTTTGATGTCATTAATGGTTTATATATGATACCTTGAGCTCAATATTGTTTATAAACACTTACCATCTATTGATAGCGTAGATAGTTCGTTGCATGTGTTCAAGAATTTGGGATACTGTGAAGTCGTGAGTTAATTTTATTTTTGTGCGGAATTGTACAGTCGTCAAAATCTATCTTAGGGGTCAGACTTTAAACTTTGACGCGCAAAGAACTTATTTATATGTCTAGGTCAGGTTAAGATAGATCGTGAATTTTAAAAAGAGTAGAATGGTCTAAGCTAAATATTGTTAGTGATCGGAGACTCCTCGAATTTCCCATATTATAAATATATATATATATATATATATATTGTTTATGGACACTTACATATATTGTTCAATATTTTCTTGAAAGATTGGCATGTTCCAATGTATTAATATAGCTATCTACCAATATCATTTTTGTGAATATAAACCATTAATCTATCAAACATCACACAATAGATATTACACAAATATATTATAAAATAGTAATTTTAAATTAAATTACCATATCAATACTATTATATAAGTAAATACTCACTTTTGTGTTACAAAACTATATCAATAAAATAGTTTCTTAAAATACTATTTATATATTTTTTTATGAATAAAAATATTTTTTTTAAAATATCCTTTACGTATCTTTTTTTAAAAAATAAAAATTAATTATAAATAATACAATTTAAACTCATAATTTTTAAATAATAATTAATCTATGAAACATCACATAATAAATTTTTATTTATTTATTTTTACAAAGTGTATAATACAACCCACTTTGTCTCTATATACAAGGTGGCTAGATTTTATTATTTAATTTCACTTAATAAGCATGGGGTGCCCTTCATGGAGTGTGGTTGTCCAATAAAGTCGGTTTAACAAAATATATTCATTATTGAATTAGTAGTCAATTTAGTATTGATGGGTTTTTGGTTTTGTGTTTGACTTTCTTTAATTCTAAATGTTTACTCCAAAGACTATGTTTTGTTGAGTTTGACAAGAAAAAACTAATATGGTATCATCGGATTAACACTTAGATAGCATTTGTTATTTAAAATATGGGGTAAAAAATATAAAATATAAAAAATATTTAATACAAAAATACTTTCTATTATATTTGTTAAATTTATCTGGTAATCATTTGAAAAGAATTCATATGACTTGTTATCTAAAATTCTTCAGATAAATTTATCTTAAATCTTATAGATAAAAAAAAATAACCCATATGTTTACCAATGCATTTTAAAAAATTTAACAACTAGTCTAATAAAAATATTGAAATACTTTCCAATTTTATCATGATTATTCCATATCTTAGCCCTGAAAAATATTCCAACCTCATTTTGATGTAATATTATTTTGTTCATTTTAACAAATGTTATCTTAAACAATGACAGATGTCGTATAAATTCACAATATCATTTAACCTTAACATTTTACTTTGAATATATATATATATATATATGTATTGATTTACCTACAAAGCGATTCATCGTGTCTAGTATCATTTATTATATACCATACTTTACTTCATCTCTAGTATCGAGATTGATTTGATCGTTGAAAGTTATCCCATAAGACATCCTTACAGATAAAATAAGTTTTGAAGAAGCTCGGGATCAAAGATAGTTGGTAGACGCAATCAACTTTGCATAAACCTAACAATCATCAACTCCAATCATATCACAATAATTTGACATTTGCACACTCATGTAAGAGGTTATCATATCATGTGTCAAGTATTTAGTGTATAGCTGCTCCCAAAATATAGGTTGAGCGATTGGATGAGCAATATGTCGATATTACTTCGGTGGATTGCGAGTTCGATCCTCACCCTGCGTAAGGGCCAAAGGCCCAACCTGTGATTTACCTCATCTGGTGTAATTGAGAGCATGAGCATTGGGTGTCGCGTAAGGGTGGTTGTGAGCACCCCCACCCGGATATCTCAACCACTCGGACTACTTGAACATGAGCGCTTACGGAAGGGAAAATAATAAAATATAAGACAGAAACTACTCCGACATGCATACACAAAAATAAGAACAGCGGAAGCAAAACTAAACACATGCATGCACTACGGGGACACCGCTAGCACAACAGTCACAAGATAAATAAACACATACAAACTCCTGTGCCAACATATATAAGACTCGAGAAATGACCTGGCACAGTAAAAAAAATAATAGAGTAAATCTTATTCAGACATCAAAGTTGACGGGGACTGACAAGATTTCTTATACATCATACCGACTCTACTGCTAGAAACTGACTCCCTTGCCCTTGACCTACGTTGCTACTACCTGGAATGATGGAAAGCAAAGTGAGTCGAGAGACTTAGCAAGCATAAAGAAAGGAAGGCTGAAAGCTGAACGGATCCAGTAACTCACCCCAGAACACCAACCCCCAAGTATACACAAGCCATAAGATGCCCAACACAACATAGAAGCGTAAATGAATGCACATATTGGTCCTTGGAGCCCACACAAGACACATGGCTCTCAAGTCCCATACCAACCTGTCACTGCCTGAGAGGCAACATATATCTCCACAAACCTGTGCGCGCCATCCCGGGTCGGTGCTCCCGACACTCGAGCCATAGGCTCCCTCGGAATGGTCCTCTTGTCCGAGACCAGTGAACTATCGGTAACCATGCAATTTACATAAAATGCAATAGCGTAGTGAGCATCAACGTGATACACTAACGCCCATACATCCAGACATCAGGCCATGCTCCGCCCACATAGTAAACCACACGCCATGCATATGCCCATACCAGATGCAAACTAATCAAGGTAGTATGTCCGTGACCAAGCATACTTAGTAAATGAATACCCCATCATGCAACTCGTACCCATGTGCATATCAAACTATGAACGGTAGTACAACATATCAAATCGTGCAATAAATCACATACTGACAGAGTTAGGTAGTAGTGTTTGGCACTGGTCAACGGTTAGTAACTAGGAGTGTCCGCCCGACAGTTCATATCAAGGCTGTACGATAGTCTACTCCAACGTCACCAGACAGCTGACCACTGTACCACTGCTCGATAGCCATAGCCAAACCATAAATAAACCCGAGAAATCCATAAATAACCTGTACCACTAAGAACCTGTTATAGGCTTTCCCCGCATCATTTTTTACGGGCCATACTCGATCCAATGGGCCGGCCCAATCGCCAGGAGCCTAGAAGGCCCATAAGACCTCATAGAAGAAAGTCCAAACACCACCAAAACCTACGGCTCATTAAGCGAGCTATTCACGAGCTTCCCGTAAAGTCTTTTGCTAGTTCTCCACAATCTACTAACAAGTTCCCGATAAAAACCCTCAGTCTGCTGGACTGTTAAATCGCTGGTCTAACACCTTTAGTTCGGACAAAAGGCAAAACTGTTGAGAAGTTAGAGGTGAGGTCCATTCACTTTATCTGCAACAACCCATGCTTCTCGAGATGAAGATCCCACTTACGATTTTGCACAGATGATAAGAACTGTTTGTCCCCCGTAATGTCATCTTTATATTTCTATATGTTATCCAAATTGTAAAGGCTCCTCATTATAAATAGGGGTCAGAGATATCATGAAGGGGAATAATCAGAAACCCCCATTCTGAAGGAATAATCAGAGTGCAGGCGTGGAGTAGGCATCATTCTGGCCGAACCACGTGAAAATTGTGAGGTGTTCTTGACTGGTATGGCGAACCACGTGAAAATTGTGAGGTGTTCTTGACTGGTATGACGAACCTTAGTTTTTCTCCTTCTTCTTACCATTTTTCGGAATTATTCATGGCAGCCTAAAAACGAATCACAATCGGCTGAAATTAAACGTCGACAGAACCTAAACCCCGAGCTAGGTTCGGCATCATTCCGAAAGGTGTAGAGGCGGTACAAACCCCCGTAGGCACATAACAAATAAAACTTTGGAAGTCTCAAATTTAATTTAAATTAAAACAAATGAATAATAACTCAATAAATAATGCTAGGCGCCAAATTAGACTAAGGGAGGGGATAAAATACGAGAAACCATGTAGTCTCTCACGAGAATTAAAGAACAAGCGAAGAAGGTTAGGAACTTGCCTTTATACGGCAATTTCTTACATTTCTTGCACTCTCGCTGCGAAGTAAAACGTTTAATAGCGATTAATTAAAATCGTGGATCACATTAATTAAATCTAACCGTGTAATATAAATAATTTAGACGTATAAAACCCCATGTAGACACACCGTAAATAAAACCCTAACGAGTTTTATATTTAATTTAAATTAAATCCCACGAATAACATTCTTAATTTATATAAATAATACGTGATGATGGTTTTTGAGACCGACCACCACGTGCCACCTCTGCGACTGGACCTCGGGAATGGTACCTTGGACTTGGAGATGTCGGACCTCGGGTGTAGAACTAGCAAGAAAATGGAGGGCCGGAGATAGGATCCCCCGGGGTGGACTCTGACGCTTAAATCAGTAAAGTAAATGCAAGTAGAAATAAATGCGAGAGTTGTAGAGCTTTGAGATACCTGACGAGGATTCTTGTCTTTTGTAGGTGGACTCGTTTTGGGGTACCCAAGATGAGCGGGCACGACTCTCGAGGATCTCGGTCAAGTTGGAATGGGTCTTGCGGTCCGGCCCGGATTTCTCGGGCTCTGCTCCGTATTGTTGACTTGCCACGTGTCGGTCTCTTAGGTGATCTGCGTGGAAGACTATTAGCCCGTGGGGGTATTCTAGTAATTTTTAGTGGGTGCCACATCACTTGCCCCCCACTCCTTGAGCCGAGCTGACAATCATGCTGGGTCGAGGAGTAACTTAATTTTTTAGGTTACTTGACTGTTGATTTTTCCCAAGACGCACAAGAGTGTTTTTAAACTTGGGATTAATGCCTAACGATCTCATTTATTACCTTGAAATTATAGGGGGTATTTGGTTGGAGGGAAAAATTCGTTGGAGGGAAACATTGTCATTTTGAATTTTTCCCCCATTGGGTCCCCTCTATATAAGCCCTAAGGCCCCACCCCACAATTATCATTTCAAGATAAGCATCCAACTTCTTGAGGTTAGTCTTTCCCATTTTCCTTTACTTTTATTTTTCCTTGTTATTTATTTTTCGCAATCTGCTCTTTCTTTGTTTTTTTTTTTTTTAAAAAGGATGATCTTCTCCCTCGGCCAGGCGCCTCTACCTGGCCTGGCCGTGGCCGAGCCATAGCTCGACCATGCTCGGCCCTGGCCGTCCATGGCCATGGCCGATTCGGCTAGGGCCTAGCCCCTCGGCCCTAGCCGACCTTGGCCAGGCTGAGCCAAGCGCTCGGCCATGGCCGAGGCGGCCTGGCCAGTTCGACCTTGGCCAGGCAGAGGCGCCTGGCCGAGGGAAAAGATTGTCTTTTTTTTTAAAAAAAAAATAAAAATAAAGAAGGAGCATAATGCGAAAAATAAATAACAAGTAAGGAGGATGGAAAAGACTAACCTCAAGAAGTTGGATGCTTGTCTTGAAATGATAATTGTGGGGTAGGGCTTTAGGGCTTATATAGAGGGGACTCAAAGGGGGAAAAAATTCAAAATGATAATGTTTCCCTCCAACAAATTTTTCTCTCCAACCAAATACCCCCTATAATTTCAAGGTAGTAAATGAGATCGTTAGGCATTAATCCCAAGTTTAAAAACACTCTTGTGCGTCTTGGGAAAAATCAACAATCAAGTAACCTAAAATATTAAGCTACTCCTCAGCCCAGTGTGATTGTCAGCTCGGCTCAAGGAGTGAGGGGCAAGTGATGTGGCACCCACTAAAATTACTAGAATACCCCCACGAGCTAATGGTCTTACCTACTAAGCGGATCACCTAAGAGACCGACACGTGGCAAGTTAACAATACGGAGCGGAGCCCGAGAAATCCGGGCCGGACTACAAGACTTGTTCCAACTTGATCGAGATCCTCGGGAGTCGTGCCCGCTCATCTTGGGTACCGCAAAATGGGTCCGCCTATAAAAGACAAGGATCCTCGCCAGGCATCTCCAAGCTCTATAGCTCTCACATTTATTTCTACTTGCATTTACTCTACTGATTTGAGCGTCAGAGTCCACCCTGGGGGATCTTAGCCCCGGCCTTCCATTGTCTTGCAAGTTCTACACCCGAGGTCCGACATTGCCAAGTCCGAGGTACCATTCCCGAGGTCTAGTCGCAGAGGTGACACATGGTGGTCGGTCCCAAAAATCATCATCAATACGCGACACCGAAACGAATTAAGGGAAAACGTAGGGTTCATAAACGAGATAGATGGAGCTTACCTCGATTTAGCTAATTACAGAGTTTTCACGGTTAAACACCACCAAATTAATACACACTAAAAATAGATTAAACTCCCAAAATTAATAAAATTAGACCCAAAATAAAATTTCAATTGTACAAAATGATTATTACATATTCTTCTACTTATTTATCTAATTAAATCGCGATTAAACAACATTTAATCTTCAATTTTCTTCCAAATTCCTCTATTTTCTTTATTGTGCGTGTGTTGCTTCTTCTTCATTTTTTCCCTCTGTTTTTACTGTTTCGGAGACGCCCGATTTGGGCTTAAAAATGGCCAAAAATGAGTGGCCAGAAGGCGGCCACATGGTAGCCGCTGGGCTGCGCAGAAGGCCACCGCATTTGGGGCCGAAACGACGTCGTTTTGATTCCTCCCTTGGCCAAATTAAATCAGCAAAACCCAGTCTCGCGCACATGCCCCCGCGTCTAGCCTCTGGTCACCCTGGCGTGCAACCGCTTGCGCCACACGCCACCTTCAACCTATATATGCCTTTAATTAAATTTAAAGTGATTTGCGGCCACTTTCTCAAATCACGTTTCAACACCCACAACTTTCATAAATTACACATACGCCCGATCCTCCTTTTCCCTTTATTATACTTTCACCCTATAATTTTTAAAAATTTACCAAATTAATTTATTTTACTATTTTCATAAATATTACCAAATAATTTAATTAATTACCCTTAATTTCCTATTTCCTCAAACAATGTAAATTATTATTTCTCCTTAAATCTCCTAATACCCAATAATTAATAATTATCAACTATTAACTAAATTATTCAATTCCAATAAATCAAAAATTAACTCAAAGGCCAAAAATTTAATAATAGTAACTACTCCCAATTAAATTAATTATTCTCATTCTCATTTTCTCAAAACAACATAAGCATTTATTTTTCTTTTACATCCTCAAATATTTCATAATGACTTCGAATACCAAAATTAATAATAAATATTTATCTTCAAATTTCGGGATGTTACAGTGGTCATCCCAAGTATTCAGTGTATAGCTTAATCAATTATTATTATTTTTGTTGGTTTCTAGAAGCATGCATGAAAACTAACAATGATAATTAAAATTTAGAAAGAAATCCGGTAAAATACTTTGTTTAGGTAGTGTTTGTTAACTAAGACATAGATAAAAAAAATGAGATATGAAAAGCATCGCGAACAAAAGTATTTTTTATTATATTTATTAAATTTATCTAAAAAAAATTATGTGATTTCTCATCTTAGACTTTTAAGATAAATTTATCTCTCTTTTATTCGGATAAATTTTCTTAGACCTTATAAATAAGTTATCTTGATGCAATTTTATGTTACTTATTTTAATAAACGCCTACATTAGAAGTTGAGACATAAAGAAATGAAAATGAAAGATATCTAAATGCACATGTGGGCAAATAAATAACATAGATGTGACATGTATTTTAGTATAATTTGTATTAAAAACATATAATATAATACATTAATACAATAGTGTCACATTAAATGTTACTTTTAAGTGTCAAGTAACACTTTTTAATTAATAAAGAAGTTAAATTTTTTCTTATTAATTTATAATTAAGTAACTATTCGACTAAAAAATCTAGTTAATCCCGATCTCACAAAAAATTAAAGATTCTTTAATAAATTACTTTTGATATTATTATATCAAGCACTTTAAGCCACGCCAATGGAAGCCTAAATCATAATAATCAGAACATAAATAAGGGTATTACTTAACAAATAATAAGTGTATTTTATTTTAAAATAATGTATATTTATTATATTTTATTTTCAACTAAAAATTACTCTCATTAATTGAATAAATATTATAAAATACAATATATTTAACATCAATTTATAAAAATATTTTATAATTAAAAAGAAAATATAATAAATATATTTTATCTAAAAATAAAATAATAATTAAAATTATCCCTTAAATAATAATCATCAATCTCAACCATTTTTGATGGCGGCTTTATCAATTGAAGTCTGGTAGGAAGCCAGGCGGCCAGAATTAATGGTACTTAAAGAATACAGGAACTTGTCAATTTCTTCATATTCCATTATATCTATATAAGTAAATATTATTTTTTAATTTTATAAAATTATGTTAATAAAGTATTTTTTGAAAATATTTTTTTATGTTTTTTAAAATATTTAATTATATTAATAAAATTTCATCTCGTAATTTCTAAATAATAATTAATTTTTCTAATAACTTAACCATTATACTAAGAATTATATTATTTAAATATTATCTTAAAAATTATAAAATATATTATAATTGTTAAATGTGATCCAATAAACTTTCACTTAAAATTTTTTATTTTTTACATGTGTACACATGGATCACCCCTTTAATATGAGATAATATAAATGGTTCACCGCATGTATTTGAAAATTTGGAATATCGTGAGATTATGTATTCAAATTTGCCTTTGTTTGAAATTGTGTAATTGCCTATATATTTATCTAAAAGGCTAGGCTTTTCGACTTTTGACTTGTGATGAACTTATTTATTTACTTAGGGGCTATAAAGTAGATGGACAGTGGATTTGAGAGATGGGCTGAAAGATAGGTTCAAACCAAATATATTTTTTAGTGTTTAATCACCATCTTTTAAATAATCATTAACATTACCCTTATTATCGTTAACACTAGATATTGGGTTGTTTATAGCATTTTATACTTTATTCAAAGCAAGTATTTTTTTGTTTATGTTCCTAAATTGAAAATTGTCAATTGCCTGTAAAACAATTGCTCGTAAAACTACTTAAAGTTTGGATAATTTGGAGGATTAATTCAAGAGCTAAGAAATTAAAATTCCAAAAATAAGTATCTTTAATAATAAAATTGAAGTTAAAAAAATTATAAAATGACTAAACTGGCCCTAGCTTTTGTTTCTTGTTTTTTTAAATATCTCTTGTATCCAGCACGAAAAAGGCCATAAATAATAAAGTTTTTGGAAAACAACTTGAATATTGGTATTTTCTTGAATTTGGAACTTATTTTCTTTTTCTTTTAAAAGGAATTAGTATTTGGAAATTAAAAAAAAAAGGGAACAAGATGGACTGGGCCCATGTTATGGGCTGAATGGCACATATGATAACATGGGCTAATTGGCCCAAATTCAATGTTTAAAAATGGAAATGATCTACATGATATTTTGAAGTAATTAAATTTGAAAGTTTTATGGAAATAACCCAATAAACAAAAGGGATAGAAGAAGAAAGATAAAACTTTTAAGTCGCTATATATATATATATATATATATATAGGCAAGACTCAAGAGTAGCTTATAAATTGCTAAATCACTAAATTTTGCATTAACTTCACATGATAACTTTAGTCAGTTTCACACCAAACTTTTAACTCAATCTATTGTGCAATTTTTGGAGTTTCACCATATGAAAGATTTGTTCGATTTATCATCAATTGGCAAGAAGGGAAAATAAATTAAACCCAAAATTGATCAGTTTCATATAATTTAATTAATTAAAGTTTCTGGATTACTTTCAAGTTTTGTATGTGGGTTTTAAGCTTTTGGTTCAATCTGAATTCCCTTTAATCTAAATAAATGCATGAAATTGAACTAGTATGTATATATATGGGTTAATTACACCAATAATAACTCAACTTTGCATTCTATTACTGTTTGGTCACTGAACTTTGAAATGTTACCTGTTAGTCATTGATATTTCAAAACGGTTACTGTTTAGTCATTGAACTTTGAAATGTTACTTGTTAGCCACTGATATTTCAAAATTGTTACTACTTAGTCACTGAACTTTAAAATGTTACCTATTAGTCACTAATATTTCAAAACTATTACACTGAACTTTAAAATATTACCTACTAGTCATCGATATTTCAAAATCATTTTTCACCCGTCACTTGATAGTCACTGAACTTTAAGTTCACGAGTGACGAATGAAAAACAATTTTGAAATATTAGTGATTAACAGGTAATATTTTAAAGTTCAGTGTAACAGTTTTGAAATATCAATGATTAATAAGTAACATTTTAAAGTTCAATAACTAAATAGTAACAGTTTTGAAATATTAATGACTAACAGGTAACATTTCAAAGTTCAGTGAGTAAATAGTAACCGTTTTGAAATATCAGTTACTAACCGGTAACATTTCAAAGTTCATTGACCAAACAGTAATAGAATGCAAAGTTGAGTTATTATTGATGTAATTCACCCGTATATATATAGGCTTGCAGTTGCATAGTTTAGGCATGTCCAATTAATCTATCTCAAATTAAAACTATAATATGAATTAGAGAGTAGAAGCAAGTAACTTATTCCATATGCTATAAAGCTACCTTAGTCAAGCTGAATAATTATGAGTCGAAATTAAAAGCCAACCTTTATTATGAATCCTAGTGTCCACTCATAATACACCAAACGCCAGGATAATTAGGCATTAACCAAGCATGTGTTTAAGCATTAATTATTTCATTATACGTCAACTAAGAAAAATCAAAACTATGGAGATCTAACGTAGCCTAACACTACATTTAATTAACTTATAATGTGTAACATAAACAAGCTAGGCAAATAATGAGAATAATAATGTAATGAAGCAATTAACATATATAGATTTTGTAGGGAAAGTTTGGCCATTCCTTTAAACCTTTATGAAACCCACCTTCCAACCCTATCCCCTGGTGGGCTAAGCACTATCTTTATCTCCTTCACATGTAATCCAACTTGCTAATGCCTCACTTTTTTTTAGTGTTTTCTTAATACCCTCTGAAAGTATCCCCAATCTTTAATTAATGGGGGTAATTAAGTGTCTTCCACTCATAGTTATTATTAATTTAGAATGAAAATTTTTTTATGTCAAAAAGGTAGTATTTTGGTGTCTATCTATTTAGGAGATTACATATTTGATTTTATCGCTAACATCTTCACTTCACCGGTCAATGTTCGGGCTCCTCAATTTTAAAATAGAATTTAAGAATAAAAGAATTTAATATTATCAGTAAAACCTAACATAAGATAATATTGATCGGTTCCTTAAATAACACTTGAAGCGATGGCTTCGGGTGAATGTTCAAATTTGTACATAAATATTGATCAAACTTTCAAACTTACCCTTTTAGCCTAAGAAAAATAATAATAAATCTTTGTGACCTTTTCCCAAAGCAGTACTGTCAATTGGGCGGTTACTTTGATGCCGACTTTGTCATGCATAGTCGTTTGTGAAAAAACTGAGATTATTGAGTGGCATTGTGGTGTTTATAGCTTGGTTACATTAAGGGCAAATAGACTAGTTAGTGCTTTCATAAGTGACTAAGGCCTATTGAATCTAACCTCATAAGCAAGGTAATTAACGAACGAGCCTATGTCATTTGCACACAAAGATACTTTTTTAGTATCCAATTTACCCCCTTTTTTTAAGAAAAAAACAAAAAAGAAATTAAACTTGCAATCACCAATAATTATGCTAACTGTTAACCTTGGATGATTAAACCTAACTTAATCTTGAGGGAAGCTCATGAATTAATGGTTCTTTCTGATATTCGTTATCTACTTTGTTGATTTGAACTGTTTAGTAACTAAAGATTAACATTATAAATATCATTACTCATGTAAAATAGTGGCTTGAGTTATGAATATACTCATGCACCATAAGTGATTATTTTGATGAGTACTATGTAGTTGATAGCACAATTGTTAATTTTGGATGACTAAAGGTAAAATGATCATTAAGAAAATTGTTTTATTTGAATATTTCTAGATGGTGATGTTGATATAGATTTTTCCTAACAGTTGTGCATTTTTTTTTTTAATATTAGGAGGATTGTACATTTTTATTAATTATTTAGATCTTCTAGTTAGTGTGACCTTTAGTTGTGGAGCTCGGGATATGCCCTGCCTTAAAACTATAGACATTTCTTTTGGTTGTTTTAAAGGAATGAGCCTAATCTCATTTGCACACAAAGATACTTTTTAGTATCCAATTTATCCCTTTTTTTTAGAAAAAAAATAAAAAAGAAATTAAAACTTGCAATCACTAATAATTATGCTAACCATTAACTTTGCATAACCAAACCCAACATAATCTTTAAGTAAACTCATGAATTGATGGTTTTTTCTAGTGTTTGTTCTCTACTCCATTGTTTTGAGTTGGTTAATAAATGAGAGTTGTTGACATTACAAATGTTAATATTTATGTAAAACGATGAGTTGAATTATGAGTATGCTCATGTATTATGAATGATTATTTTAGTAAGTATTGTAGAATTGATAGCACAACTGTTAATTTTGGACGACTAAAATCAACATGATTATTTAGAAAGTTATTTTATCTTAATATTTCATAAGGTGATGTTGATGAAGATTTTTTCTAACAGTTGTGCATAATTTTTTCTTTTAATATTAGAAGGATTGTATATTTTTATAAGTTGTTTAGATCTTAGTGTGACATTTTGTTATGAAACTGGGGGTATGCTTTAACTGTAGGCGTTTTTTTTTGGTTGTTTTTAATAAAATTCTTATTTAAAAAAATAATTATGCATTCAATTTGTAAATGTATCCAACTAACAAATATGCATTTAGTTTGAATCACAATAGAAATTACCCAATTTTCTAATAATGAAAGGTTATTGATTGGCTGCATTTGATCACCATTTAATCTCTAGACGCATTAACAAGATTTAAGATGATTTGGTTTATATGAATAATTCCAATTGTACTTTGGGGATTAAGAATTAATCTTTTAGACGATCAGATGGTTACCATAGTTAGAAATATTTTCTAACTTTAAAGAAATGTAATGCCGACAAGGGAGTTGCATATCTATTTGTGTATGTGTATATATATATATATATGTGCTTGTATTAGTGTTAATTAATTACTTTCTCCCAAGCCCCCCAAAAGGGATATTTATATATATTAATTAGCGACAAATGCGCTTTATATCATAGCAAAGCAATGTCCCTACTCACGTCGCATCAAACTTTGAACCAACTGATTAATACATAATGAAACTAACTACATGTTAATAGGGTTTCTGTTCATATATTTGTTTGTAAGACACAGTTGGGGGATATTCAAGCAATGGCGTGTGCGTGAACAGATTTTGTTTAACTTTCTTGTCCCACGTACCCATAGGCTCAATTTGGTGAGGCTGACAGCCCCCAGTGTGATTGAAATCACAAGCTTTGCTGACATCTTAACTGTTGTTGAAGGCCTTTATGTCCGAATGCTTGCTTTGTTAGATTTCGACCATAATGTTAGTATTCACTTTTCTCTTTAATCTAAAATAGTAATTAATTGAGACTCTTGAATTCACCAACACTATCAATCTTGCTAAACTTCAGCCTAGTGGTGGGTATTCAAAATTTATATAAGAAGGAAAAGGAAAAATAAGTCCCTTGCGGTCGTTCAAATTGGTCCTTGTTGTATTTTAGGTGTTGACTGACGTAGATTCGAATCTCATCAATTGAATGTAGAAGGCATTTTTCAACTAAATTCTTGAGAGATCATGCTTGCCATGACTTGTGTGCCGCATGTGATATGAATGGTATTTTGCTCATCATATTATGTGATAGATAGGGTCTTATGATCAAATACTATATGTCTTTTATGATTGTTGCGAGATTTCACTATATGAACGCATAAAGATTAATCGAGTTGAAATATCTAAAGCTCGTGCTAAGAAGATAAAAAAGAAAAACAATAAAAAGAGTTGGGGGGGGGGGGAGTGGAACACACAATGCCCACTCTGATTTTGCATCTTAAATATACATGTAGGTGTATATACGCATACAAATGGTTTAATTTCTGTCCATTAAGGGAGTGGAAGAAATGATTCTGATGATGACGATGATGCAGTTAGTTAATTACAACACAAAATTAACTCTAACCAAGACTACCAATTAGTACTAGTAGTTGTGAAAAGCTGCAAGCCCCTCAATCTTTCAGAAGATTGCCTGATGAATTATTAATTAATTACATTATTAACTAATAAAGTGTGTCCTAATCAAGTGAATACATCATTAGTGGACAGTGAATTAAAATTGATGGAATATAAAGTGCAGCAATTGTGTTTTAAAAAAGAGTTCCAAAAAGCTCTCATTTGAACTTATTTTAATAGGAAGATTGCAATCATCAGTCCTACTGCGACAACAAGAATGGACGAAGCTTTCCATGTAGATAAAGCCCACATGAGCCAACTGATCAAAGCCACATTTATTTATAAATTCATATTTAAATATGATATCGATTCTTACTGTTTGTCCAATCTTGTGAACTATATATATATATATCATGGTGCACTATAACAAATAATGGATTCACATTAAGATAGCAATTATAGGACATGGGCCATGCAAAAGATTTTTCAGCATTTTATATATATATATATATATATATAGATTAATTAGCCGGCAAGCAAATTAACTTGTAGTTTCTTAATATTATGAAGAAACTAAGTTAATAACTAATTAATTGTTCTTCTTCTTCTTGTACTTAGGTTTGTGGCATGGTTTGAGCTTAATTAATATCTATCTCAAAAGGTTTGGTACGTATCTTAATAAAATAAGATGTCTACTTCTCACATTTCACTAAAGCCGAAGCTAGCTTTCTTGCTTTTGGTTGTCCTCCCAAGCTTAATTCACCAAACCCTTTTCATGCCCTGATATATATGTGTATATATATATATACATAATTAAAATGATTTTCATAATTAAAATGCAACACTAGAAGAAGAAGAAGAAGAAGAAGAAGAAGAAGAAGAAGAAGAAGAAGAAGAAGAAATAAAAAGAATTATTAGTAATTAATTGGATGTATTAGAATCCTAAGCATAATTAAAACCAGGAAGATGACACCTAAGCTCTTTATCAAATAACCATTAGTTTATATGACACAAGTCAACTTAATGATAAACAACACCATGCATGCCTTGGATTGTGTCAATTCTTAATTACTCCAATATCAAATGTTCCTTCTGCATATCCCAGTAAGACAGTACTTTCAGAAAGCAAAGCATTAATCAATTAATTAATTAATTGAAGAAAATATATAGAAGAATAATGAATAATTAGCAAAAGAACAACCGTTACCTAATTTTATAAGCACCCCACCTTTTCACATCTGACTTGTATAGCAGCAGCATTGTGCTCTCCTAACTTGTTTAAGCCTCACAGTGAAGTTTGCTTTTAAGTGCTTAATTATAATAATTAGTATTTATATAATCACATCATTTGCTTAAGTGCTTAAGCTTTACTTAAGTTCTTCCAGCGGCTCTTGCTTTAAGTTCTTCTTAATTTGGTCACGGCCCCACGTAATTTCGTGATGATTAGACACAGTTTAATACTATATCCCTGGTACAGTTTGGGATATAATTAAAGATTACTTGGTGCTCATTGTATGAAGATTCTATGGTGCTTTCGGCTTAATTATGTCTAATCAAGCAAAGCAGAAAAGGCAATCATTAATTAACAACAAATATTAATTAATTAAGCTGCTTTTTATTACCCAGTTAAAGAAACTAATATATATATGCGCACGCGGTCATGATTTTATTTCTAGGTGTAATTAAATATATATTTAATTACTGATCATTTTGCGCACCCTTAGTGGAATTCTTCCATATTCAGACACATGATTAATTTAGCTTAAACTTTTTAATTTCTGTTTTTGTCACTTAAACAAGAACCCTAATAATTAAGAACTTTGGTGGGGCCGGGAGGGATATGAAAGATTCAATTTAATCATCCCAAAAAGATTAATTATATATATTTAATTTGTTGTTGGAGATTGAGATGACTGATGTTTCTGATGATCGATCCTCTCCTCCGCCTCCTGGTTGAAGATTCTGACTTGTTAAACCATAATTATCGAATCTTAACTTGATAATTAAACATGATCATGAAACTGATATCCTTTGAAGGGCCTACCCTTCACCTCTCAATGCGTAATTATGGAGAGTGCTAATCTTTTGAAGAACCATAATTACTTTGACTTAAACAAACAAAAAAAGGAAATTTCAGTGCATGGAAAAGTTAAATTTAGTGGTGAGGGGCTTGCAGTCGCTGGGAATCAATCATGCAATATGGACGCCTCTGAAGCAAATACCCCATTCTAATTATACATTTAATATATTCATATTTAATGCAAAATGTTCTCTCTCTCTCTCTCTCTCTCTCTCTCTGGTTTACATAAACAAAACAACATCGTTATGGGATACTGCAGAGGTAGATTCCAGTTCCCATTGGAGAGGAACAAGGAGCGACCAAAACTCAGTGAACTATATATATATATATATATGTAGTAACAGCTTTTTGACTTCATTGCTTCTTCCCAGAAGTATTCCTCGTTATGAAAATGTTCAAGAAGCTACTGGATTTTCGAATTCTCCTTAAAAGAGTTTATGTAGATTTTAATAATAACATTTAATGTTTATTTAAATCAATTAATGTGCCTTAATTATGTTATCCAAATTTAAAACCCCCCATTATTGTAGCAGGGTCTTCCTCCCTTTTGTGTTTTTATGTGAAATACCCACATTCTACACCAGTCTACTCCCCTCTCTCTCAATTGGGTTATTTTGTTTCACGGGTTAATACTTTGACACCATAAACTATAATTTTAGGGAAGGTGTTTTCGTTCGATGATTTCAAAATGTGACACTAACAAAAATCTTCTCCAGGTCTTCATAATATATTCTTTTATTTTATAACTATTTTAATTCTCTTGATATTTTGTTGTTGGCTCGGAATATGGTCTATCTTAAAGATGTAAATTAATCGATTTGATTGATTATATGAAATTAAAAAAAAATACATTTATGAAAATGATCTAAACTTCATGCATGAGTGTTTTTTTAATAAAATGTGCATGTAAATAAATCTACAATAAATAAAAATGATTTTTAAAAACTATGTGGGTCCTGCCCAGTTTGTTCCCTGCATTCTATTTGTGCTTCCCCCCTACCCCTTCCTTTCAAGTACGTACTATCAGTTTGATTTATCAGATCAGTTCTAATAAATCAATAATTCTAGAAAGTTCATTTTATTTTTTTATGCATATAATTATGACTTGTGTGCTTTCATGTACTATATTTGAAGCTAATTGTACTTCTATGTACCATTGAAATCAAGCCATGTCTTGAGAAAATCAAAATCATTAATAAGGATTTGAATAATATTCTATTAATAGTACATAATGTTATAAATGTAATAACAAGAATAATGTTATTTGTGACAAAAGGTCAACCGACTTTGTAGATCTAGTGAAAAATCATACATTCATCCGTACCCCCATAAGGGTAAAAACAAAATATCAATTCATATTCCAAAAATCAACTCATGAAAAAAATAAGAAAGTATTTTCTTTGTGTTTTAATTTTTAATTTTGACTTTTAAATTTATTTTTAATTTTATATTTTGAATGTCTGTTTTGAAATTGTTGAAAACGTATTTTTTTATCATTTTAAAAAATTATTTCTCAAAACAAAAAATTAAAAATGTGTTTACTTTAGAATTTTAAGAAAAATTATTTTGTGATATTTTATTTAATGAATTTGATTATTTATTATATTAGAACAGTTTAATGCTAGTATATTATTAAATAATATATACATTTTGAAATTAGTGAATCTTGTAATATATTTTTTTCGTTACAAAAATCAAATACAAACAAAAAATAAATTAATTTTGTCAAAAAATAAAAAATATAGAAATAAAAATTAAAGATAAGCCTAAACGAACCCCAAAAATAGCCTAAACCAACCATAACCGTCACTATTAGCAGTCGCTGATAACCACTGCCAGTCAAAGATTCCCACTATTAAAACTTACCATTAGAAACGCCAAGTTGAAAGGGTTAATGTACACAAAAATTGACTAGATTTAACGGTTGAATTTTCATAAATCTGATTTTTATTTTTTGTTAAAACTGAAAAACTTATTGGTAGTTGCCATTGGCCACCATGGCCAATGATTTCTTGTGATTGGAGACAAGCACCCGATACACTTATCTCCATCGATCAACATACCCAAAAACTAATAAGATCTAATGGCCGAATCTCTATAGATTTAAGCTTAAACCTCGGTCAAACACAAATTACGCGTACATATGTATATATCATGAATTTGTGCTAAAAATAATTGTTAATAAGAGTGAAAGACTTGTCTCCTTGTAGATCAAGGGTACTTTCATGGTAAAAATACGGTCAGATCCGAGATAAGATGGTTGAATTTTACAAAACTAGTGATTTACAAAGGTGTTCTTGAAAGCGAATGAGAAGTTGCTGCCATGGAGTATGTGAGATTGGGATGCTCGGGTTCGAGAGGTATTTTTCTCATTTTCAAATTTTGGGACTTCTTTTGATTGAAAACATTCAAAATAATTTTTTGCATGTTTTGAGTTTCTTTATATTAAAAATTTTATTGTTTTAAAAAATATGAAAATAAATGCCTATTCTCTTTACTGTTTTTAGTTTTCTAAACAATATAAACGTATTTATTTTTATATTTTAAAAAAGTATTTTTGGAAACAAGAAAAAAATATATAAATAAAATTCAAAATAATAAAAAGTTGTTTTGGTTATTGTTATTACAAATACACTCAAAATTTTTAAAATACGAAAAATGTTACAAATAAAAAAAAACTGCATTTTCAATAATCTTAAAACAAACATTTAAAATATAAAATTAAAAATAAATTTAAAATTCAAAAGTCAAAACTAAACGTAGAGAATAACATCTAATTCTTTTAATAATTAACATTTCATCAAAGTAACATTAACAATCTTGACATTTCATACGTATATGCATGACTCCTTATCATAAAATTCACTCTCTGTAATTATCTGTGAAATTTACATTTCTAAATATGGCATTTAATCAGCTCTCTCCCAATATTAATTATGGGCAGCAGTGTTTTAACATGAAGTCCAAATTTGGCTAAATGATTAGGCCATGTTTAGGTGATTGAATTGGACACCTGTAGACGTCCCATTCTTGAGAGGAGGGCTCTCAAATTTCCTGAGCCACTTAAAATATTTACCAAATGAACATGCATACAAGTCCTTGCCTTAAAAGCAATACTAATCATATATATATATATATACATACATACATACATGTGTGTATATATATATATATTAATCATGGCCATAAGAATTGCCTAATTATTGGGTGATCAAAAAGCCACCCATCAATAGTTTGCCCCCAACACCCAACATAAGATCTTTTGTGCTATTATGTCTTTTCCTTCCTCACATCATCACAACATCACTACCATATATGTGTTTAAGTTTAATCAAAACATTTTAAGTATGGTAATTAGCTAGGTATGGACAAATTTCACCATATATAGCTATATATGGTCACACACTAATTAGTAATTGTATTATGAATGTTGGAGTTTTTTTTTTTCTTATTTAAAAGACCTCAGAATATGATTTATTTGGTGAGGTTTTTTGTTTGTTGTTTAAGAAGGAAGACTTGAATATGAGTTGTTCACGGGATGTGCTCGTGTATTTAACTTATACGAGAATTTAATTCGAGCTAGCATCTGACTATTCATTGCTTTTAAATAAAATTTTCTATATATTAAAACCTCTTTGATGGTACTATAGACTTTTATCTAGTCCAACTCATCAAGAATGTATAAGACAACGACTTATATTTAATTAAGTGGTCTAAGACCCGAAAGCGCACGCGAATGTAGAATTCAACTCTTTAAGAAAGACAATGACTTGTGTGGTTGAGTTCAAGGGAAAAATTTCTCAAGATATATATAATCACAAGAAGGGAATTAATTAACATTATAAACCATAGACTAAAACCCTTTTCTCTTGTCGTGCAAAATTTGTTCTAAAAGCTGTCTTCTTCAATTTTCCGCGAGCCCCTCCTTTATGCACCTAATTAATTGTGTCACAATGAATCAATAAATTAAATTAATCAGAATTTGGTATATATATTCTGCATTAACCTTTCAGTGAACAAGTGCATGCACCAGAGCTAGTCAGGATCAACTGCTAAAAGAGAAATGAAAATAATTTGTTATAGACGTACGTCAGATAGTGTGGCAATAGCAATGTTAGTGTGTGTGTGTATATATATATATATCATTGATTTTCAATTTCAATTTTAGGCATTCATTGTTTAAGAAACATTAAATATGTTTAGTTTTTAGACAATTGATATTTATTATGCCTTGTTTTTAGGTTTATACACTTTTTTATTAATTAATTTTGTTATAAAAAATGCATTTGATTTACACAAAGACCAATAAAAAATATTTAAACCTAGCTAGGAGCGAGGTATCATAAATATGTATTGTTTGAAAAATAAATTTATTTAATATTTTTTTAACCATTGTCCTTGAAACGTAATATATATCATAACCTTGCCAATTGCGAGGGTATTACAAAACATAATTAATTTGGGTTTTGCTCATTATAGTGTATTTAATGCACTTTATTTTTAGTATTAAAACGCTTTATTGATTTATAACAAATGTATTATATTTTAAAGTATTTTATCGGATACCTCAACAAATGTTTGCGTTAGCAAAACCCTTTAGTTTAAAGAAATAATATGTATCTAACGATGACGTACGACTGTTAGCTTTAAGAATTAGGGTTTTCTTAAAATTTTACAATTTAATTTGTTTTTATTTAAGAAATTTTGATGTAATTCTCTTAATTACACTATAGCCCATTTAATTTAGAAAATGATTGAGTAAAATGAAAAGGGTACTTCAAAGTAGACATGGCCACGGTTCATGAATCGCCGGTTCCGGTTCATGAACTGCCGGTTCTGGTTCAAGAAATCTTTGAACTTGAACCGAACCGCCAAATGGCGGTTTGGGACGGTTCGGTTCCGGTTCCGGTTCGTGCCGGTTCGGTCAACGATTTGAGCCGGTTCGGTCAACGGTTCCGGTTCCGGTTCAAATCGAATTTTTTTAATTTTTTTTTAAATATTGTTGTATTCAATTTTGGTCCTTGTTCCGTTGTTCGGTTCGGTTTGGTTTCAATTTTTAATTGTTAAATGTAATTGTAAATTTAGATATTCTCAACCATATTTTTAATAAAAAACACTACTAAAAATTGAAGAAATATAAGTAATAATTTCATTAAAAATAATTAAAACAACTAAACAAGTATGTAATACAAGTAATTAATTTTTACAAATGTGAAAAATAAAAAATAAAAAATAGAATTAGACTTAATTTCATAAAACCGCCGGTTCCGGTTCCGGTTCCGGTTTCGGTTCCGCGGAATCGTCGGTTCGAACCGCCGGTTCCGATTCCGCGGAATCTCGAACCGGAACCGGACCGAATTTCGCCGGTTCGGTCCGGTTCCAGTTCCGGTTCCGATTCGACCGATTCCGAGTCCGGTTCTGGCCGGTCCGATTCCAGTTCGAACCGTCGGTTCGATTCAATTTTGGCCATGTCTACTTCAAAGCATGAACATGACTCCCAACGTCATTGCCACTAAATCAAACTACTAGCTAGGCATTGGTTTATTTTAAGAGCACTATTTTGAATTAAAAAATGGCCTAAATCAGGCGTGTGGCTGCAGGCCGGTGTCACTTATAATTCAAGAACTAATTATAATAGATTATTCAAAAGGATCTATTAATAATTAGGCATGGACCTCCTAGCTAACTAGATTTGTAGTCTTTAATCAAGAGGCAATAATATATAATCCAGGGCATGTTTTCAGGGTCTTTTCTTTGAGGCAAACGAAATCTTTAAACACCATTTAAATCGATCACTTTCAATTTTCTTATCATCTAATGCATGAACCATAACTAAAAGTATATATATTGGTGAAAAGTTCCATCTTTTCCTTTTTAAGTTTTCAAGTTAGAAGAGGATGATGGTCTACATTATTAATTAGCTCATGAACAAAGGACTCTTTGTAGATGTCTCTAACAACACACTTGTTTTACTTTGTGGAAGATGACATATATGGTGACTACATATCAAATCTACCCACATGATAACCAAAATTTAGTGTGGGTAGGAATGACATGGATATTTTATTCTATTAGTGTTTGTTAAAATAATTCTCTTTTGATGGAGTGAGTTTATTGGAAGAGAATGTTAGTATTAAAAAATATTCATGTAGAGAGTATCGTGAAGTATTTAAAATTTCTATCAAGTATAAGGAGTGGAGTGACAAAAATAAAGTCTCTTACTTATACCTTTTCTTGATATAATTATATATATATGTATTATTTTATTTAATTATGTATTATAATTCACAAATTAAAAAAAAAAACACAATCCAACGTTTTGTCACAAACTTATAGAGAGAGTATCGTGAAGTATTTAAAATATCTATTAAGTACAAGTAGAGTGATAGAAATAGGTCTCTTACCTAAACCTTTCTTGATATAATTACATATATAAATATATATTATTTTATCAATTATGTATTATAATTCATAAATTAAAAAAAATCCAACATCTTGTCACAAAAAATAAAAACTAACCTAATTATGGCATCGCTTGCCCTTCACTCTCGTCACTAACAAACTAATATGATATTTTTTATTATTGAATCTATTGTAATAGTCAAAAGTATTGTAGTTATTATTTTTTGCATGCATCAACGTCAGATTTCTATATTATAAAATTATTTACACTCTAAATATGAATTTATTAGAATAAAATATTGTAATTATTAACTTATTGGCTCGGATAGATTTAGTTTCTCTCTTATTTTTTCGGCCTCAAGCCTCGGTATCAATGCTACCAAAAAAAAAAAAAAAAAAAAGAAAACATAAAGTACCCTTTAATTATTTTAGTCAATTAGTTCTTGGACTCAAAAGGAGTTCTAAAATGAAATTGGGTGATTTCATGTATTTATGGAAGCACCATTAAGATGATTTGCAGTGCTCAAAAAGAGTTGGTGACAAAACCTCCTGTTTATCCAAGAAGACAGATAAAAATTAAGCCATAATTAACACTTCTTTTTAAAGTAAAATGTTATAAAAGCTACACAGTTTGAACAGTAAATATATATATATATATAATTCTATCTCAACATATGTATATAGGTATAGTTATATGGTCAAGAAGATGAACCTGCTGTAACGCTAATCTCAGTATAAAATTAATTAATATCATGAATCTAAAATTAAATGTACAGTGAGGCGACAACTAATGTTGTGCCAATTAGTTGAGGCTAGCTCCTGGGGAAGTTGTCTTGTCTTTTAAATCAATGATTTGTGGCTTTTCACAATGGACTCCAGGTTACAACAACAACAAGGTTGTGCATATAAATATATATATACTCACATTCACATACATATAAGAAAGAAAAACTAAACGATTGTTTGCTAATTAAGTGCTCTAAATCCCATATGGTCACATCTTGTCTCACCTTAGGCCAATGTTTGTCGTCATTTTCTACAACCTCTCATATGCACAATCATAACCCAAGAATCTATATATTGTTTTGCCCTTTTTCTTTAATTTAATTTCTTGAGAAAAAATTAAGGGAGAAGATTTTTCTTGCTTGGGAAAACAATTTGGCAGGCAAAGAGGGTGGCAGAAGTCGATTTCACAAAAAATTAATAGAATTGATCAACAATGTGTGCAAAGTGAACGAAATGTTACGATTTTCTAATTATATCTAGATCTATCGTCAAGGAGATCGGTTTAGATTATTTTTCTTGATTTTGAGCAATTTTTTCTAACAAAAAGGGTGAAAAAGAAGATAACAATAAACGTTTACCCTACTCTAATCCAAAAGTTTTACCTCGTTACTTGGTTTTGCTATCAAACAACTCAAGACGAAGAATTAGAGAAGAAAAATAGTACTTGTATAAAAAAAATTGTTCAATAAGATAAAATAATATTATGTTCGCAATTATAAAGAAATTGAATTGATATTTATTGTCTTGGTAGTGGTAAGTGAGTGCCCAAGAGAGGATGGAATTGGTGGGCATTGTTACTCTCACTAAGAGAACTCAAAATTTGTGAATCATCTAATTAAAACACCTTTGCCTAATAAACCCTAAAAAATTAAAATGATTAGTGTAAGTAGATCTTTGGAAGATCAAAAGCTTTAGTTGCAAAAATCATGAAGACCCAAATCATTGATTTGGGGAAAAAGTGGATTATCTCTCCCCCACCCTTCTAACTTTTCAATAACTTTTAAAATTCTAAAAATCCCTTAATCTTGTATGCACAAGAGTTTTTTTCATTTTATTTTATTTATATCATTTATAAATAGTTACAAAATCAAGTCTCGAGTTGGGTCAATTCGAATAAAATTACCCACGAAGAAAATTATTAACAACTCTCCATTAAACGATAGCTCTAATGCGTAAAAAATTATAAGTTAGAGCAGATATCATGTCGGTTAGTAGACCCCATTTCTCTAAAAAGATTTTTTTGGAACATGGTAGGTTATTATTATAAGTGGTGGACAATTTGGTTACAATTCATACTCCACCCGGCCCAAGCCCCTAGGGTCCAACCCATTGCCAACCATAAGTACCACTTTCTCCTTACATCTGTCATTCTACCTTATAAATCACTTCTAATTAAACTTATCCCTAATTAAGATTTAGTCCAAGATTTTCCCAAAGAGTTCGACTCTTTTAACAATTTATTATGTTCTTGGTAACCACCTCCTCTCTAATGCTCTTGGCCTCTTTTCTGATTAAGTTTTTTATTTTTTTAATTTTATACTTGGGAAGAAAGAAAGAAAGATGTTGGTTAATGTTAGGTTTAGTAATCTTATAACCTAACTTTTATATGATAAGTTTATTAATCACTTTTTAATTAAAAAAATATAAAATTATGATTTTTAATGATAGGCGATGAGTTTAGATGACAGGTGATAAATTCCTAAAGTCCTGTATTTGAATTTTGTGGTGTCGTTTTCGCGATCTTTTCTTATTTAATTATATCTTGACCATATAAATCACAAATTTAATTGGATAAGGGTCATCTCGAAACTAAACTCCTGTTTCAAAACAACAAAGCAAGTTTACACAAAATAAATTATTTATGAATTAATTAATAAAAAAATACTTAGATACACTCAATATATGAGTTAATCCATACATGAAACGGTCAAGATTCGACCACGTCGTTTAATATTTAATTTTCTGATTCGATTAGATAATTTATTAAATAAAAAAATAAAAAAAACCTTAAATAAGGTGAGTAAATATCAACCATTAAATATATAAATTCACCATACAGTTGACAAAGATAAGTAATTCCTAAAATTCAGAGGCACGGTATATTTTCAACACATGGCCTGCTTTCATTACTACTTCCATTACTCTCTCTGCCTCCCTCATCTCTCTCTCTCTTCATATATGGAGGAGACCATGCCATAGCCAATTCAATGCTCTTCCAATGAACAAAAAGAATATATTTAATTTATGTGCATATATATATATATTCCCTATTATATATACGTACACATTCTCACACTGGCAGATCGCCATCTCTCTCTCTCTCTCTATTTGGTGTTTGCTTTGATATGTTGAATGAATGCTGATTAAGTCCCGAAGGCTTCGCTCCTCCCCACCTCCGGTAATTGCTCCATCCAACGACGAGATTCAAACCCAAAAAACCTCATTCTCCACAAGTGGATAAGACCCTCCTAATCCACTCCTCAATTGTCGGACACTTCAGGTCATCCATATACATATATATACACACACACATCGATCACTCTCCTCATCTCGCAAAGACTGAATTATTCGAGTTCTTTTTCGATTCGCGCACATGAATCAGGAGTTGTCCGGGAGTACAGCTATAGTCCAAGCACGCTTGAACTTGTGAGAATTGATGACGATGGACTATCAGAGGGAGAGAGAAGGGAAAGCGGCCCATGATCCAAGGCGCGGCCTGACGAGATGCGTGTACTTCCCCGGGCCGGTGATCGTGGGGGCTGGGCCGTCGGGCCTAGCCGCGGCGGCGTGTTTGAAGATGAAGGACGTTCCGAGCGTCGTCCTAGAGAGATCCGACTGCATAGCTTCGCTGTGGCAGAAGAAGACTTACGATCGATTGAGGCTTCACTTGCCGAAGCAATTCTGCGAGCTACCTCTCATGCCTTTCCCGGAAAATTTTCCGACGTACCCCACGAAGCAACAGTTCATCGAATACTTGGAATCGTACGCCAGAAGGTTTGAAATCCAGCCGATGTTCGACCAGACGGTTGAGAGGGCGGAGTTTGATCGGAGCCTGGGGTTTTGGCGCGTGAGGAGTGTGGGGTTGAAGAAGGAGGCGACAGAGTACGTGTGCCGGTGGCTGGTGGTGGCCACCGGCGAGAATGCTGAGAAGGTGGAGCCGGAGATTGAGGGCAAGGCGGAGTTTGGTGGCAATATAGTGCACACAAGCTCGTACAAAAGCGGGGGGCAATTTGGAGGGAAGAGGGTTTTGGTGGTTGGGTGTGGGAATTCCGGCATGGAGGTGTGTTTGGATCTTTGCAACCATAATGCTATCCCTTACCTTGTTGTCAGAGATTCAGTAAGTTTACAACAATTCTTCTTCTTTTTTTTTTTCATAGTCGTCATCGTCTTGTCTGTTAATTTGTTTGATTCGATGAGTTTTACATTAATTCTTACCTATCAAACACAATTTTTTTCTTTTACAAAATTTTCAGAACAGTAAATAAGTTCTTTTGTTCTTATTTTCTTTTAGTTATTGGGTTTTCATGTTTTTAAGATTTAGAATTTGTTGGGTTGCCGTAATTGATCATTAAAAAAAGTTATTTTTTCTCATTCGTTCTTTTTTGGAAATTTTTTTTTTTAAAATATGGGATATGATATTGATTCCAACTCATTGTAAATTAAAGCATTTTGGGGGTTAGAAAAGGGAAAATCTTTGTCGATATACTGGGTGTCTTTTTGTCTTTGCAAAGCAATGAATAATAAAAGAAATTGGAAAGAGCGTTTTGGTTTGGGGGTGCAGATTTGACTTGCAGCCAGGCCATGGCAGTTTTTGGACAAATTTTTGAAACAGTTGGGCTTTCAAGTTCCAACGGTTTATTCAAAGTTGATCACAATCTACGTAAACAACTAAACCATTTCCCTCACTTTCTCGGGATTCTCAAGCACGCGAGAAAATGGGTCAGAAAATAACGTAGGATCTCATTTCATAATCACCCCTCTGATTGTAATTTTTCCTTTTCTCTCTTCCCCCTCATCTCCTCTGTAAAGTTCCATTCATGGCCTGGAACCAACCCTCCCCTCCACAATGGCAACTGTCCAATCTTTTACTCACTCTCTCTCTAAATCTTTTTTATTTTTGAAATTCATGATTACTAATAGAATAAACACGTAAAGAAGGCCACTTGGCCCTTACCACACTACACTAGACCAAGTGTGGGGGGTTGGAAAACACAGTGACTCTTTTTAAGTGTATGCTTTTTTATTGCAGTGCCCTAACTTTGAGTGACCCATTTTTGTTGTGATGATGAATTAGGTTCACATCCTACCACAAGAGATGCTAGGAAGTTCAACTTTCGGGCTGTCCACGTGGTTGCTAAAGTGGCTGCCCATGCGCCTTGTTGATGTCTTTCTCTTGATTGTTTCTCGGCTGATGCTCGGCGACACCTCCAGATTAGGGCTCAATCGCCCTAAGTTGGGACCCCTCGAGCTAAAGACCCTGTCCGGAAAGACACCCGTCTTGGACATTGGCACCCTTGACAAGATCAAAAGTGGAGACATCAAGGTGAATATAATCAATCTATATGCTTTTTTTTTTTTTGGTTATGTTTCAAATCACAATCTCACTTTTTTTCTTTCTTTTTTTGAAGTTTTAGTTGGACCCAAAGACAATGAGTTTCCATAGTGTAATTTGATTGAACCCATAACATCCATCTTTAATTTCATCCATGATTGAATTGCTGCCGTATGTGATCATCTCCTAATTAATTTGTTCAGGCAATAATCACGATGATGCTTTTACTGCAGCTAGCTTTTAAAAATGCTGACAGCTGCACACTTTTTTGGAAGTTCTCAAGCAATTTTTTTTTTTCAGATTGGTTTCAAAAATGAAGAATTTTTGGGTTAAATGTGTAGGTACGGCCGGCGATTCGGCGATTAAGCCGTCACACCGTGGAGTTCGTCAATGGAAGAAAGGAGAATTTTGATGCAATCATCTTAGCAACTGGTTACAAAAGCAATGTACCCTCCTGGCTAAAGGTGCCCTTTTCCTTTCCTAGTTTCCTTTGCTCACAAGATTACTATGTTTCATTCCCAAAAGTTGAAAGCCCTGAAAGGGAGAGATATATATGAGCTTGAATTGTCTCCCTCCAGGACAACGATATGTTCTCACAAGAAGATGGGTTTCCGAGAAGGCCATTTCCAAACGGGTGGAAAGGCGAGTCGGGACTATACGCGGTAGGGTTCACAAAACGCGGCTTGCTTGGCACCTCCATGGATGCCAAGAGACTTGCAGAAGATATTGAGAGGTGCTGGAGAGCCGAGGCCAAGCACCTCACAGCCTTTGCATGCTCGATTTCGCCACAATCATGATGATCCCTCCCCCGACCCTGCTGGGTCGCGTCGATACCCTTTCGTAATTTTGACAGATATAGGTTTACTTTGAAGATTTTACAGGAAAATGATTGGAGAGAGCTTTGAATGGTTCCATTGGCACAATTTGGGTACCAAGAAGCTGCCCCTACAATTGAGGAAAAAGAAGAAATTGATCAGAACCAAAAAGAAGGATGGTGTTTTTGGTTTTTCTACCTCCATTTCTTTCTCTTCTTTCCTTTTTTTTTTTATTTTTCTTCTCTAAATTTTGTGGGGGACCTCAACTATCCAGTACTAATGATCTGTACATCTTGTACATTGCAATTTTTCTCTAATTATTAGGCATGACTTTAGAGAGAGAGAGAGGGAGAGAGAGAGAGAGAGGAGGAAAATCAAGTTGTGGGGGCATTGGTATTTGGCTGGCAAATTGATGACATGATTGTGATTAACCAACATTTTACAAAGGAGAGGGGTTTGGGGTTGAGTGAGAGTTTGACAATTTGATGTGTTACAGTATTAATTTATTTTGTATGGTTGATGATTCTCCATTTGGGATTCATTAGGTTTGGGGGCTTAATAATTTTGTATGGAGAGGAACCTTTACATCATGACTTGATGATCCAATTAAAATTTTGATAGTGAAGCTCTTTTGCATCCTATTGCTACCAAACTTTTCTATATGATTTTTGAAGCATTAAATTTACAATCCTTTATGATTTCTGAAAGTTTCCTTTGTTGAAATGATATGCATTCCAAGTTGAAGCCTGGACCACCAGCTAGCTTCAACGTGCCCAATTAAATATGCCAAACTCTAGATATGCCTAAACAAATTAATTAAACTGCTTGCTTTTTTTTTTCTTTTAATTAATTACCCACCTGAAAATTTCAAGATTTAATCTGTACAGTTATAAAATTGAGTAAATTTTCTTCTTTTTCAACTATGATGATCTTCGTTGTTTCCCCTTATTGTAGAACAACGAGTTACAAATGAATTAAAACCAAAAAAAAGAAAAGAAAGAAAGAAGATTCCTTCATCTTTGCCTATTGCTTTTGGAAGTATGGGCATTGCTTGAGCTTACATGAAGGCCATGCCTGCTTTCCTTCTAGGGCAACATGGAAAGGGAAATATCAACAGATAATTGCATTGAATCTAAACCCAACAATCAACCAGATACCAATATAATTCCATCCTAAATATGGAAAAATGGGTCAAATGAAATCTGAAAATTTCGAAAATAAATGCCTCTTTCTGCACCATAGAAATGGCCAATTTATGAGTCAAGTGGTCTCAATCTTGGACTCAATATTTGCTCTGACTGACGAAGATCATCAATAGATAAGGGGAAATATTAGACTTTGCATCAGATTGGAATGCAACTACGACAAGTGGAAATCAAATTTTTTTTGTGCTTGTTCCACAGAAGAAATCGATATATATCTTGGAGCTATAGCTCGTGTGAACCCACCAAATCTAAGAAATTACCTTTAAAGTACTGTACATTAACTGATAAAATTTATAGTCCTTTATGACAAGGTCAATACAATAGTTTTTTTTTTTTTATCGATGTATTTATATATATAAATTCACTCATGTGGTAATGAAGTACCACTGCACATTCTCTGGAAATACAAAAAATTAAACAAGAGCTAGGGAATGTGCAGCAGTACTTTTTGGTAAAAAATTCCCTCGGATTCTTATTTATCAAAGAAAAATATTTTTTGGAGACACCCTCTTTACAAAAAAAAAAAATTAAAAATGAAGACGGTTGTCTATAAATACGATACTCTCCAAAACGGGGGATCTTGTGAATTAGGACTCTTTTACTTTATATACAGAAAGATTTTATATATGGACCAATAATTCGATGGCAAAATTTTAAATAAAGAAAAAAAATTTATTATTAAGCTAAAATTATAAAAATTTCATTATGATCTGTATCATTTTAATATATAGATTTCTTGGATCTACTGATGCATGATTTTGTATGGAATTACCATGCCTTGGGTTACGGGATGGCAATAAATGGCAGCCTAGAAGGGTTAGGTTTTATTATTATAGGTGGCAGGGTTCTTTCCGACCATTTGATGAGCAAATCTATATAATATATAGAAACCAAAACTTGGGCAGGAGAACAAAGACACTAGCTAGATTCCCTCACAAATTTAGGTATCTTCCTTCTTGTTGTTGAGAAGCTGGTTAAGGAAGAGAAACCAATGAAAAGGTAGGTCACTCTCAAAAAATTCTTTTAATTTCATAATTTTAAGTATAATTATTCATTTATTTTTAAATAATTCTAGTTATCGAGTCGTGATATATTTTTTAGGCACACAGTCCCAATAACTCTTAGTGGGAATGTTTATTTATAGACAACAATTCTAAAAATGAGACTTAAAAGACTATTTTCTCTCACAAATTGAGAGTTTAATTATTATGCAAAATTCACTGAATAGATATCTCATTTGAATTTAAAGAGCTATCTAATAAGATACTCAGCCACAAACAAACACACACAAATCTTCTTCAAATGCACATATATCTTAATTCATTGGTGCCAAGAAGCTAGTTAAGGTAAAGAAGTCGGTAAAAGGGTGCAAATAGGGTGCTTCTTTAAAGGGCTCGGCTGCTTTCTTGAGGAAAATAATGGTGCCATTGCAGGCTCTTGGCCCCATCAAAGATCTCCAATGCCCAATTACTTTGTGCCCTCTGCAGGGCCATTCTGCCATCAAATTGTTCCCCTTCTCTTCTTCTTTTCCCCTTTTTTTTTGGACGGCCACTATCTCTTGATTCATCAAATAAAAACAAAAAAAAAAAACTTATGTGTAAACTTATTAGGGAGAGATTCAAAATCTAATGATAAGAGAAAGTAACTATAGCCGCTTAAGTACTCCCGACCCAACCCTTCTACAGTACAATACAGTCAAACCAACCTTACCTCAGACGTGTTGCACTTTGGCCTTGGTCATGATCATCGATCCAATTAGAGGGATAATGCTTTGAGGACCCCTTTGATGATCAAAGTGGGATATTATAGTGCTTCAATTTCACTGTCAATAACACAAAAAGAAAAGAAATCTACCGAAATTGCCATTGGCATACATGGTGAAAGGGAAAAGAATTAATGGCAAATTAAGATAGATATTGTGAGAATCCGCTACCCATTTTAGGTAATTAAGAATCACTAATATATTAGCTGTGCATTAATTCTTTTGATGTTTATCGTGGTAAATTTTGTTGATTATGATGATGATGATGATGATTAGAATGATCTCCAATTAATGCCTTAATCTGGTTTGAAGGGACAATAAATCTGACCATTTGATGTCATCAAGATCAGTGTCTCAAAGTGGCCATTTTCTCAAAGCACTACCAGCCAAAAACAAGAGGAGTCAACCAGGATTAATTAATTATTAATTTGTGCATTAAGTTTGATTAAAACGTGGTCAACAGCTCCCCTTGTTATTTTGCATGAAATCATGGCATTTTTTGAAAGTCACTTGAAATGATGTCAGTTTAGAACCCTTTTCTTTTCCTTTTTCCTCTTTTTGCTTGGTAAAAAACAGAGAGCAAAAAAGGTAAAAAGAAAAAAAACAGTATGTGTTATGAGAAATTTGACTGTTTAATTAAAAAAAGGACAGGGTTTTAAATTACTATATATATATATATATATTTGTAAAGTAGAAAACTTGAAAGGTGGCCCCAATCACGGATAGCTTTTAAGCTAAATCGTCCTACCTTTTCTAAAATTCACGGTCCACCTTGACCTCGGCCCAAGCATACAGATAAGTTTGATCGCGAGCCAAAGTTCAAGTCTTTATCTGTCGAATAGATATAGACAATTGCATAGTCTTGCACAGAGTCAGAATTGAACCCATAAACTCATAGTATCCTAGCCTCCTGAACGTGTGCGGCGGACTGTTTGCACTATCACAAAGAGTTTTTGCATTACTATATTATTATTTCTCTATTTTTCTCTCATTTTGGATGTTGAACTTAGATTTTATTTTTAAAATTAAATCCTTAGTTTTCATATTAATTAAACTAACAACACTACGACAATACTATTTTCATCATACATGTAATTTAAATTAACGAATTGGAATAGTAGAGAAGAATTAAAATTCAAGAGAAAAATCAATGATAATAAAACCCTAATGATAGTTTAAGTGAATCCTCTTTGTGAGTGGGCGCCCCCACCCTATTCTTTGTAACTTGCTTGATTTTCCAATCATACAAAACTTTTTTAATGAATAAATAAGCTATAATTGTATTAAAGAGATTTTTAATTATTAATAAGGCATATAATTACTCTCTAACAAAAGTAGAAAATATATATATATAGCTGCTATTCCGGTAGCTCATGAATTCATTATTTTCCAACAAATTCAAAGTCACAACAATAATTTTCTAAAGACTTTGATGGCAACATCATCATTTATTAGGCTACGATACCGAATTATATTATAAGCTCATAATATTACTAGAAATTGACTACTTTCATTAATCCAAATTATACTTATTTTTTATAGTTTGAACTGAAAGTAGTTATATTCATATCAATAACTATGACGTTTTTAATAAGAGTTTTATCCGACACAAAATTTAAACAAAACAATCAAACCTTTTAATAAGTAGTTTGAGACTAAAAGAAATTAATGAAGATGATTAAAAAGGGTTTGAAGTGAAAGTAGTTATATTCATATCAATAACTATGACGCGTTTTAAATAAGAGTTTTATCCAAACAGAACAATCATCAAACTTTTAATAAGTAGTCGTTTGAGTCTAGAAGAAATTAATGAAGATGATTAAAAAGGGAGATAAGGGAGAGGATGTGGTCCTGATAGGGTTCATATAATCTGATCCACAATTGCTCATGATATAGATAGGAACCCAAACACTACAACCCCCTCTCTCTCTGTTGTACAGACACCTTGCTCACCAATCATATGGACCATCCATTGCTGTGCTGCCTTGAGGGTGAAGTCTTTTATTGTTTGTGGTCCTTCAAATACAATTAATTTCTCATCCCCTATATATACTAGAGCATTGTGATTTGATAAATCTCTCCATCCCACCATTTTCTTTAACTTCCCTTTAAATTTCAGTAAGGAAAAAGCATCCATATATAATGATCTAGGGTTTGGCTGGGCATAGGTGATAGTTAAAATAAAAATATTTGAGTTTTTTTTTATTTTTTTATCATGAGTTATATCTAGGAAAAAGAAATTTGGAGCAAAAGGGATAGTAGATAAAGGCTTTCCCATGTGCCGGGCAACTCTAGGGGGGATTTGAAGTCGGACTCGAATGGTGACTAAAGGTCTCAAATTATAGTATCGTGATTTGTGTGAAATTTAAGTGGCTATCTATTATTCTTAAACAAGGTTTAAAAGTAAAGGACTAGTGATATTGATATTAATAACTGATTAGAGATTATCCTATCTTGTGTGAAGCGCAAACAACGAAATATGTCAAAGTTCTGGTCTCGCAAATTGTAGCATAACGGGTAAGACAAAAATTAAGTGTCAAGATTTATTTTATATTATTTTAATTGGCAAGAGTACTATCTTGATGCGATTAATTACTTATATAAACTTAAAGGTGAGCATCATTTTTACTTTCCCTCAAAATAGAGAGTTATGCATCCAAAGAAAAAGAAATATTTTTTTTGTTGTTGTGAAAAGGTAAGATTGAGAAGCTAAATAATGATTGCAATTAAATCAACTACGTACCGACCTCATTCATGATGTTAGATATTATATTGCTAGCAAGTTTGCTCGGAACTTAAAAAAAACAAGTTAATTAAAAATGTCATCTTTGTGACAAAAGATAACGAGTCTCCCTCACTCCCTTAAATTTGATGAAGTAGAACGAGAGCCCACGGAAGTCTTGGGGGAGCATCTGTGACTTAAAATTCAAGCTCGTTTTCAATTCCTACTATTAATTACTATGATTGTTTTATTTCATTAATTTGCCTACTTTTTTTTTCTTTTTTTTTTTCAGTTTGGCCAAAAGAAGAAAATGATGCCTTTTTATTTGCTGGTAAAAAAATGTAGAATATCAAGGAAAAATAATTAGTTATTATTTAAAAGTGTTAATGATTGAATTTTGTTATCAATGTAATCTCATACTAATTAATTTAGTTAGTGACGGTTATCATACTTTTAGGGACAGCTAGTAAGCATCATCACTAGACATATTATAAGTCTTTCAGCGACGGCGCTGTCACTGATGCCAAACTATCAGTGACAAATGCATTTCGCTGTTACTAAAACCGCCTCATGCAGTCGCCACTAAAGGTTTCACCTGATGCTATTTTTGACCCTTTCAAATATATTATTTTAGTGCCAAATTTTCCTTATTACTTCCTAACAATGAATTTTACATAAAATCACACAGTAATAATTTTTTCGAGTAAATTACTAAAATTATCGAATTTTAACCATATTTTAAAATTAAGATTAAATCCCTCGGGATAGCTCAAGTGGTTGGCGTGAGATCCGAGTGCTGGATATGTCAAGGTTGTATGTTCAAATTATGGATAATGCGGTAGGTATTACTTTACTACATGAGAGGCTATGGGCACGGGTATTTGACTCGGTCTTATTTGGCTCCGTCTGATTGCCTGATTTAGGTCAGTGTCTGTAGGTTATAGAGGAGAATGTGACAATCTCTACGAAAAGTTTATGTACTAGGACTTTCTCCGATTACTATATTACAAAAAAAAAAAAAAAAATTAAGACTAGCATTTAAATTTTCAATAACCACATTCTATTTATTATTTATATAATTTTAATACGACATCTAGTTTAGACCAAGTGAGCTAGTTGGCAATGCATAGTGAGGTGGCAAGCATTCGTCTAAGTCCAACTTCGAAATGTCTTTCATTGGCTAAATTATTATTTTTTGATAGTATTCATAAGAGAACCATCGACTTTGATTAATAAAAAGAAAAAGAAATCAAGAGTCGAAATTTAGATGTTTTCAATTTTTATAACATTGCCGTCATCTTTTATGTGATACAATTCATAAGATGATAAGTGTCATCCAACCAAGCTATAATAATAGAATCTAATTAGTTTTTGGAAGCTTAAAGATCTTCTTCAACTAATTAAAATGATCATGAATTAGAATTTTACCATATATAATTAAAATAGTTATAACAAAAAAAGAAATAAGAAATTCTATAATAATTAAAGAGTGTCGATATTTTTATGTAATTTATATAACACAACAAGTTTGTTATGTGACACGAAAGATGGATCATTCAGAAACACTTCATATTATAAAAAATACTCTTTACTAATATTATTTTATATTTAGTAATGATATTTTAAAACTATTTTCTTAAAAAAATAAATATAATAAACTCATCTCATTCTATTGATAATTAAAAATATATATTCCTATAAGAAATTACGAAAGAAATCCATTTCTTGAAGAAAAACAGACTGACAAATAGATATCTTTTTGGGTTCAAGTTGCGTTCAAAGATTAAAAAACTAGAAAAAAGTTTCACGTATGTCTAGAAATCAAAATTAATTGTATCATTTTGTTTTGATTTAATTGACGAGAATTCAAATTAAACATATATTTTGATTGAATATATAAATTACTTTTTTCCCGATCGTAATTATAATCCATTAACTAAAATATAAATATATATGGTGACTAGTTTGATCATCATTTCTCAATTAAATTAGCAAAGTAGCAAGTTGGCTTCCATGAAAACCTAATGAAATTGATCGATCATGAGCAATACATAGCAGTACTGTCAAATGCCCTTTAGAAAGGAGAGACCAGACGAAAAGGGCAAGACATGCAGGCTTGCGTGCCTGCATGAGAATGACTACTCATCTTATATAGCTATGTATACATATATATGTAGATCAGAAATGTAATTTAGACACTCAGTATTGGTGTTTTATATATTTATTTTTAAAATAAATAACTCTCTTACTCCAAAAGTAAATGTGCAAGACATCACCACCGACGAAGTGTCACTCATTGATGTTCAAATAACATTTCTATATATATAAACATGCATATATATATATATATATATCTGCATGCTCTTAATTGGATCCATCAAGCTTCCATGGTATCTCTCTCACTCTCTCTCTCTCTTTCTCTCTCTCACTCATTTTAAACATATTATTATGTTCATTCCCTTTCTTCAATCATTTTGCTGTGAATCCACATGCTCTCTGAAGATTCTTTGATGGAAGTCATGATTTGAAAGCCAAGGGCTTGTTTTTACCCACTTGAGCAACCCAAAAATGGAAAGCCAGAAAAAGATCTTCATATATATGCATGAATGTATGTATGTATATATATATGTGTGTGTGTGTCTGTATATCACAACAATGTGTTTAAAATTATCTTCGAACAAAAATAAATAATTATTAGCTACATGTACGAGCTTTGCGTTGAGGTCGAAGGATATTTGTAATTAGAAATGTGAGTATTTTGTTTTCGTAAAGACTTCAAAATTATAAGTGACCTATAATAAAAAAAAAGGGATCATTTGAGATTTATTTAAAGATTTCTCCATACTTAAAATAAAAATATTGATAATAAATCTCAAATGAAAGGGAGGGAAAATTTTAAAGAAAAAGAAAACTTTCACTCTTGATACCTTTTTCTTTATATATTCTTGTCAACTTAGTGTATAAAGACTCAAAGATTAGCTTTATTGTCATCTGGTCCTTCGAACCATGCATAAAAGCTTTGCAAATTAAAAACTTTTTGACGAGTACAAATGCACTCTTCTTTTTCTTTTTGTGAAATGTCAAACTCCAAATGAATGGATTCATGAAGATTTTTTCGTTTTGAAAGAAAGTGAAACGTATTCATCAATGATGAGATATATTCATCACGTAACACAAACTTTTTTATGAGTTATTTGTCATCTATTGAAAAAAAAATATAAGTGATATATATCGTCTTGTATTATTTGAGATAAAGGGATCACGTGTGTGATAAATAGGCGATCGTAATCCCTTCTAATTAATAATTATTTGGATGTGATAGATCAACGGACCCACTTTCCTTACATGTGTGCTAGGGTTTGTGGCCCAAACTGATGTGAGTATTCAAGTGCAAGGGACATCAATGGGTCGTCCTCCATGGGTTAGGAGCAGTCAAACTGCCAACCCATCCACCACTCTTGCAAGTAAAACCCCCAATTAAGGTTTTTTTTTTTGTGGCAAAATTATAACTTTAATAAATTCGCAAAATGCATGATCGAGCCATCACCAAATCACAAAAAATGGAGCAAGCAACTCTCAAAAAGATTTGAACACTCAAATTTTTCAAGCCGAACAACACACCTTTACCAACTAAACTACCAATTTATGGGTCGAAGCATATAACTTTCAAAAACAATTAATTAATACTTAGTTTATAGATTTAGCTTTCTTTTAACAAATACATCTAAATCTTGCTTGATATTTGTTCCCAAAGAAGGATAAAAAAGACAATTACTACAAGATGGGTGGGTATGTGTTTCAACACTTGGATTTGATGAGAAGGGCATGCCCCCAAGCCTAAGCTCCATTTGGTTAAGAATGTCCATAATTCTAGAAAAGTAGAAAATCTGGCTTTCTTTCTGCCACATTGCTTTCTTAACCAAATGCACAAATGTTCAAATAAAGAGCCTTCCCTTGTTTGGGCAGATTCTCAAGATCTCTCCCTCTCCTTCACCACAGATTTCTACTGAATTTTGGTAAAGATTCCTATCCAGAGATTGAGATCTTGAGACCATTCAATGGCTCAAACCACACACACGTGCCTCTTCACCATAACCAAAAGGTCAATCAAATAGGCTCCATGTAATGATGCCTGTGAATTTTGGGTAACAAATCTTGTCATGAAATGAAATTGAGCATGAGATTGTCCTCATAAAGCAAAGCGCTTAATAATACCCCCATCTTTTTCATCTTTTTACGAGTAACGAATCTTCTCCTGAAACTGAGCAAAAAGATTGTGCTAAAAAAACCAAACCTTTAATACCCATATTTTATCTTTTTTATTTGACCAAATCCTCCATATATACAAATAAAAAGTTCAAATTAATTTGATATACACTCAATAATAAAAACCCGCCAAACTTTAGTTTGTGGGTATGCATGGTTTATAATTATTATGTGTCTTCAAAAGTTATCCCATCTATGCCTTGATTTTTAAACCCTAAATCCTAAATTGTGGATTCTTCATCATAAAAAAAAAAATCAAATTTAATTACCCTCAATTTTTTGAACTTTTACTCAAAATTCCTTTTTGATCTTCCTTTTTCGTTGTACCTCTTCTTTTGGGCACAATGGGTTTTTTTTCTCTGCTTCGAGCCTTAATTTGAAACTTGGTTTTCTTACGGGTAATTATTGGAAATATTCTTACTTTGTGTGCAAATATGGACACATAATGGAGTAACACTACCACTATTGTTTTTTAAGTGGGGGTGTGCAAATGGTCGGTCCAATAATATTTCATAAATTGAAAAATTTGAAATTCTATATAAAATTGAACCAAAATGAACTCACAAACCGAAAATCGTAAAAGGCAAACAAAAATAGAAAAAACGAAAAGACCAAATAAATCGAACAAAAAAAAAATCAAACAAACCAAAAGACCCAACAAAAGAAAAAGCCGACAAAACCGTAGACTTATGACACTTGACTTTGACAAATTAACTAAAACATGTGGTTTCATTTTTTTTTTTCTTAACTTAAAGCATGGGTTTTAAAGTCAACATAGACGAATGAAAATTCTTTGTCATTATGATCAATCGTGCAAAAATCTACCCTAGAGAAACTTTGTGAAAAACTTGTGTTTTGACAATTTTTAATATTGTGAATTTGACCGTCAAATTTAAAGGATCAAAAAAAATACTGGTACATGTTCTTGAAACCTATGAAGAAAAATAATATACAGTGAGCATAGATCGAATACGCGACCTCTTTAATTCAATCTTCGGTTTAACGCTCTTTCAAGTGAGCAATCTTAAAAAATAATAATTATAACGTTATTGTTGATTTTTTTTTTTGGCTTAGTGAGCCTAATTAATTGATGGTTATACAATAATTTGGCCCTTTTAATATTTAAACGTAACTTTTGATGGGTCATAACATTTGTATAATTTTATACAAAAAAATTGTACAAAAATTTCCATGTGATTAAAGTATTCAATTGGGCCGTGTGGCCCATCACTGCACTATGTTGGTCATTCATGTAAATCATATAAATTCTTTTGGGCCTTTGTGCAAGCTTTTCAATGGGTCTGATATCTCAACTTGAAACAAAAGACCAGATAAATGGGCCGCCACCAAGCCTATCTTATTTCTGGCCCAAAAAGAAAAACAACTTTCAGCCCAAATACACACTGACAACAGCTTAAAAGTATTTGGGACTTGAATTTAAATTCACTCTAAATATATATCAAAAATAAAATAATTTGAAATCCCTACAAAAAGAGATAATATTTAAAATGACATTGTTTTGAAGTCCTAAGAGCCCATTATCCCACGTCTCTTCGTATAGAATTTAAGGTTTAAAGTTTAAGATTGACATTTTCAATTATTTCTTATCTATCAATGTACATACATGCATATACATATATATATATATATATATATATTGTTTTATGCTAATAACCCCCCTCTAAAATTCAACCTTGGTTACCTTATTTCCTATCTTTCTTTGAATTTTGGGTTTTTTTTCTCTGCTTGGGGCCTTAATTTGAAACTTGGTTTTCTTATGGGTAATTATTGGAAATATTCTTACTTTGTGTGCAAAAATGGTCACATAATGGAGTAACACTGCCACTCTTGCCTTCTAAGTGGGGGTGTGCAAATGGTCCGTCTGACAATATTTCATAAAGTGAAAATTTTGAAATTCTATAAAAAATTGAATCAAACTAAACTAACAAATCGAAAATCGTAAAAGGCAAACAAAAAAAGAAAAAACGAAGAGACCAAATAAATTGAACCAAAAAAAAAAATCAAACAAACTAAAATACCAAACAAATGAAAAAAGCCTACAAAACTGTAGACTTATGACACTTAAGTTTGACAAATTAACTAAAGCATGTGGTTTCATTTTTTTTTTTTTCCTTAACTTAAAGCATGGGTTTTAAAGTCAACATAGACGAATGAAAATTCTTTGTCATTATGATCAATCATGCAAAAAACTATCCTAGAGAAACTTGTGAAAAACTTTTGTGTTTTGACAAATTTAAATATTGTGAGTTTGACCATCAAATTTAAAAGATAAAAAAAACACTCGTATATGTTCTTGGAACCTATGAAGAACAATAATATGCAGTGACAATAGATCGAATGTGCGACCTTCAATCTTCGGTTTGATGCTCTCCCAAGTGAGTACTCTTGAAAACTAATAATTATAATGTTATTGTTAATTTTTTTATTTTATTTTTTTTGCTTAGTGAGCCTAATTAATTGATGGTTATACAATAATTTGGCCCTTTAAATATTTAAACGTAACTTTTGATGGGTCATAACATTTGTATAATTTTATACAGAAAAATTGTACAAAAATTTCCATGTGAGTATTTAATTGGGCCATGTGCCCATCACTGCACTATGTTGGTCATCATCTAAATTATAAAAATACTTTTGGGCCTTTGTGCAAGCTTTTCAATGGGTCTGATATCTCAACTTGAAACAAAAGCCCAGATAAATGGGCCGCCACCAAGCCTTATCTTATTTCTGGCCCAAAAAGAAAAGCAACTTTCGGCCCAAATACACATTGACAACAGCTTAAAAGTATTTGGGACTTGAATTTAAATTCACTCTAAATATATATCAAAAATAAAAGAATTTGAAATCCATACAAAAAGAGATAATATTTAAAATGACATTGTTTTGAAGTCCTAAGAGCCCATTATCCCAGACTTCTTGCTATAGAATTTAAGGTTTAAGGTTTAAGATTGACGTTTTCAATTATTTCTTATCTATCAATGTACATACATGCATATATATATGTTGTTGTCAAAATACAATAATCTATTTTTTATTGTGGACAGACGCAAAAGTCTTGGGAGTCGTGCCTTGAAAAATGAGAGTTTTAACGAGTAACTGAATCTGGTAGCCAGGTAGATCTGGTGGTCCTACAGAGCTGATGGTCTGGTGGATCTGATAGATCTGGTGGGCTGATGATCAGGTGGCCCAATATAACTGAGTGACCTGAGGTGACGAGTGGCCTTGGATGAACAAGTGACCTGAGGCGACGAGTGGCCTACAAAACGAGAGCACCGTTAGGACGCGAGTGGAGGTTCCCGTGCAAATCTTCTGATGTTTAAGTCAGATCTTGAGTGAAAATGCAAAATAGTACTCCAATAACTCAAGAGTGCGTACCTTGTGATGGAGACGGGACCGGGTATTTATAGTGGAGAGTGAGGGAGGCCTCGCGATAATCTCAACGAGGATCTCGCGACCTATTTCAGAGATCTTATGGCCCATTTGAGTGGACGTTTGATGATGAGAAAGGGCCCACTCGGTTGCCAACGAGTGGGCCGCGAAAATGGCGGAGCCAGAGGGTCACTCGGCATAGCCGAGTAGACCCCCACTCGATTAGGCTGAACTAGGGCACCCACTCGACATAGCTGATGGGTGCCCACTCAGCATGACCAAGTGGACCCTTACTCGGTGGTGCCAAGTTGGGGAAGCCACTTGGCTAACCGAGTGGACCCCCACTCGGTCGTGCCGAGTTAGGGAAGTCACTCGGCTAACCGAGTGGGCCCCCACTCGATTATGCTGAGTGGGTCTTCTTCTTCCACATGCCGCTTTTGTCATTTCTTTTTTCAACCATGTTTGACTCCCACTTTTAATTCGATATCAACTTGATTTTACTTGATACATCAACATATATATATTTTGTTTTATGCTAATAACCAACCCCCCCCCCCCTAAAATTCAACCTTGGTTAGCTTATTTCCTATCTTTCTTTGAATTTTGTTACTTTTCTCCTGAAATTACTCCCTCTGGAGGGGCATGATTGGTGGCCAAGAACAGCTTTCAATTGTGCAAAGATGGAGTAAAAATGGGGAGAAGAAGACACCCTAGCTATTCAGTGGGTATTTAGTTTTAGGGTTGACCAAAGAAGGGGACACTGCCCCTTGAAAAAAGGCTCTATATATACAACCAAAACATGCAAGGTTAAATTCACCACTAGCTATGTGCTTGAAGTTAATTTTAGCCCCCAAAAAAATTTGTGTAAATTTAGTGTTTGAGGTTTTAGCTATTATTTATTTTAATAATCCCTTTTGTTAGTTTGAAGTTTTAATTCCATGAATAAACTTATCAGAATTATGACATTTTTAATATAAACTTCTAATGTTAAATCTAAACTACAAAGAATCTCGATCAAATTAAACAAAAAATATTGGGTTTTGCCAAAATTTATGCAATTCATCTTTGTTTTGGTGTTGTCGATTATAACCTGCATATTTTAAGGTATATTTTACATGAACTCAATGAATTCACATAATATTTCATAAATCATGTTTTGTTTCTTTTATTTTGTTAGTTACATAAGGAAAGAAGTTGTTCAAAAAAATAAACATAAAAAGCTTAATATTGTCAATTGAAGCTACACAAAATCTCTTTATAAATAAGGCAAATCTTAAACCCTAAACCAAAAAATAATAATAATAATAATTATGGGACTATCTGATGAGCGATACTCTCAACTTCCCACAAAAACACTGATCTCCACATTCTAAATTAACAAGCATCCAAACAATCCTCAAGCACAATTGAACCACTATAGATATAGATATATATGTATGTGATTCATCAACACCTTTGTTGGTCAGATCTCAGACCCACCAAATGCTAAGAGACAGATTGGTTTTGTTGTCTTCAGTCATGTCATGCTGCAAATAGTGTTTTTATATCCATATTCAAACAAAATAATATGCTAGGATCGATGCAAACGCACATAGTTTTATATGTTTCCCATTTAAGGTTTAGGACAAATATAATTTGCAAATTATTATATCAACTCAATAAAATAGATTAGTGTTGTTAGCAAGATATAATAATAAATTTAATTGTTAGAAAACGTCATCGTTAAGTCACTTAAATCTGTAAAAATAAGAAAACAATCAGAAGACGTAGAGAAGTTCTCGCACAAATATTTCAATACTTAAAATAAATATTGAAAATAATGAAAACAATATTAAAATCAGTATGAAATACGTATATTTTTAAAAATGAGTGTATGTTTATTTATAGAGGAATATGAAGTAATCTTAATTAATTTGAGATTAAAATTATTACAGATAACGTTTATCTTGATTAATTCTAATTTAATTAGAATCAGGATTGTTATACATGATATCTATCTTTTATAAATGATGTTCATTTTACCTTTTTTAGATATATAATTTCTTATGGATGATTGTTTATCCTAATATTCATAAATTATTTTACAATTCATATAAAAATTTTACGTCTTTTAGTGTTAAAAAATATTTTGGGTTCTTGAGCATTTAATGGCCTTCGAATATGACAAATAATTATAAATATTAAAAGAAAGAAAACAAGATAGTAAATGGACAATGGAAGGTGCTTGGAGCGTCCAAATCCATAGATAAACCAAAAAGATAAATAAAAAATTATTGGTCTTGGTTACTTTCATACTGTCACGAACAGAGTCCAGTAGTTGAGGGTGAACATGAATTATTTTCAAAGAAGTCTTAGATTGTAGACTGTTATATAGTCAGTTGAAAATCTCGCATTCAAACCTTGACCCTGAGTTCCGTGATTTAACCCCCTATAAAAATTTTAGAACTAAAGTGCAAGAGTTCTTAGAGTGAGCCACTTCACATTTTGATTCAAAAACAAAAAATACTGTTCTTTACAGCAATTTTGTGCGAAAATTTTATCAAAATGACTATGGGTTTGGTAGTGTTGCAAATTTATAAGACACCCGTTTGAGTAACAGTTAAGAAATTGTACCAATAATTATACTCATCAGATGTTCTCTTAATATAAGAACACAAGAAGATACATATACATAGACATGAGATTTAATAGCACAAAACGAAGAACAAAGCATCGAAAAATATTCTAAGTGACCCTCGCTGCTGGAACCAGCAAAGCTTCACAAATCTCAAGGAAAACCTCAAGAATCAAACAATGGTGATCGGAAGAGTTCAGAGATAGAAAACACTGTAAAAGCCTCTCAAGATCTTCAGCTCCATACATCTCTTTCTCCACTATCATCTCCACCATTGATTCTCTGAAGTCGCTGTACGGATCCGTCGAATTCTTCGCCACCGCATAGCTCTCTAAGTCAACTTTCCCGCTTCGGCCCTCATCCGAACTACCCCCTTTCCGGCTGATGTTTCCGGTTCTCCAGCGAGGCCTCCGCGGCGGTTTGTTGAGGGAAACGGTGATTCCCCGGCGAGATGAGTCGAGAGAATCGGAGCTACAAAACGCGTTGCTTCCGGCGTCAACTTCGGCTTCTCCGTCGTCGGTGCTAAACCCCGAAGAACTCGCGTTCTTGGCAAAGAACAAGTTCCTGGTTTCAGAAGCAGCTTTCGCTGCCTCCGTTTTGGGGTTCTTGGCCATGGAAGGACGATGATGGATTCGGACGGTAGTTGGAGGATTGATAATGGAGTTTTCGATTTCGTCGGCGATGTTCCCGACCCGGCACGGCCAGAATGTAGGAGGAAACAAGTGAGAGATTCTTCTTCGAGTGAAATAGTTCGCCATGAAGAGGAGTTGCTAATTATCAGCCAGAAGGTTTCAGAGAATTGGACGAGAGGCGTAGTAAATAAGCTTTAAGGTGGAAGACGATCCAAGTGCAGGGAAAGGATCCGATCTTCTACATAGTACAAGAGTAGATGATCGGAATTGGTTCGGGTTTTATCCAAACCCAACTATAAACGGGCCATCTTTGGGTTCTATACCCCTTTTGCAAGTTAGACTCCTTTAAAATATGATGATAATTGTCAACTTTGTAGACCAAATCAAAGGTATACCATTCGATCCCTTGTAGAAGGAATCAAGATTTAAAAAATAATAATTTTATATAAAAAGTTTATAAAGTTACTATTTATTGAGAGTTAAGTCAAAGTGATTAAATATCTCAAATTTGAATATTATATTTTATATGAAATTTTAGTAATCGATCATTATACTTAAAGGATAGTTGTTGTTTAAAAATTATTGGGTAATTATTAGTATATCTTTTTTTGAGATAAGATAATTCTTTCCGAAGAAATGGCTCTATTTAATAATTATTTATTCGAGAGATTAAAATTAATTAAATTTTTTTATAGATAGAAATTATAAGGTCTCTCGAATAAGAAATTAAACTCTCACTCAGACACTAACTAAGCACTGTTTTCCCGACATACAAATCATCTCGCCCCTCTTGACTAACTATACCTTAACTTGGGTTTCTCACATTATAAATTTTATTTGTTGTGTTTCGACCAACAATAGTAGTATTAGACAATTCCAATCATTTTTAAATTTTAAAAAAATAATATTGCAATAAATTTATTTAAAAAAATTAGTAATTATTTACAGATTATGATTTCAAATCTTGTTAATGTAATTAATTTTTATTTTTTATGTAAAATACGTGAAAGGTATTTTAAAAAAATACACAGAATTTTATAATATTAAAACACAATATTTGCTTATATAATAGTATTGAAGTTTTATAATATTAAAATAAAATATAATAAATATAATTTACTTAAAAATAAGGTATATTTATTGTTATTTAACCATTAACAAATATGTATATCCTTTAGATTGTATAAAAATAAAAACAGAAAATAAATACGATACGAAATAGAAATCGAAAAATAATATTTTTTAAAAAATAAAAAATAAAAACATACTTATTTAATTTAAAAATAAACTTAAATTTTATAATGCATTTAAATAATTTTTTTAAAAAAAATAAAAATTTTAAGTTAGAGCAAGAAATTTTTTGTCTCTAACTTGGTTAAACTTCTTAAAATGCGTTTTTAATATTTCTCTAATATTTCAAATATACTTGAAACGTTTTCAAAATTATAAAAATTATTTTTGTAATTTTTTAAAATTACAAAAATTACAATAAGGAAGAAAACACAGTGACTTTTGCCTTTTGCATCTCCCACTTTCCCTAAACTCAAATAGCATCTCCGAGTTCTAGCAAGCTTCCAACAACACATATACACGAACACAGGAAACAAAGTGCATCCTTTGCCCAAACTCAAAACCTTTTCCAAATCCCACCAAATGCTAGAAGACAGACAGGTGGCTTCTTTAATCCCATTATCATCATCATCATTAATCGGATAAATAATAATGTTGATTACTCTTAAGTTCATGATCTTAATTGTCACTTCATTAATTAATTAATTAATTAATTTCACTTCAATTGCTGGCTCAATTTAAAATTTCAAAGCCACTTGTTTGGGGTTTTCTTTGGTTGGGGGTTATGTAATATAGTTTTCTTGGTCTGGGCGGGACTTATTTGTCCCCATTATAATGTAATTATTATTATCTTAATCGCGTACGGTTCCACTACCCATTCTCATTAATTTATGTTATTTTTTGCTCTTCACCGCAAGTTAATTAAACTAAATGGTTTTTCTTATACAATGTGAACAAATGACGTGGCATGAATCCATCGATATTTTTAAAACATCGAGAAATATGAAAAAAAAAATTTGAGCTATTTTTATAATTTAAAGATATTTTAAGATCATTTCATAATATTAAAAAAATTTCAAAAACACGTTTTTTATTTAAAAAAACATTTCCGTCTACAAAGAATTTAGAGATAGAAAAAATTAGTTAGAAACATATTTTTTTGGGAAAAATTCTCTTATATTTTATAATTTTAAAATATAGGATAATTTTTTATATTATATACTAATTTTTTTAATAAATAATTTTTAAAAAAATTATATTTACTAAAAGATTTCTATACTTTTTTATTTACACATTTTTTTTACTTTTTAAAAAAATAACATTTTCCTTATTTTTGTTTCATATCGTATTTAAGTCTTATTTCTGTTTCTATGCTACCAAAATATTCTTAAGGACAACAGGGGAAGAGTTAGGATTTTCATTCAGTAGGGTGAAGTTAAATACAAAAAATATAATTTTCAAGATAAAACAATAATGATAACATTAAAATGCAAAAAAAAAATTACAATTGTTGTTTGCGGCTTTTCATACTTTGATAATGTCGCATAATGATCTCATTATCAATTTTGTTAAATATATCTTTTTCAACATACATAACTAAGCTATCATTCATCCATTGGTTTTCAATCATACTACACAATCGATTCTTTACGATATTCATTACAGAAAATATTCTTTCAACTGTAGTAGTAGCAACTGGAAGAGTTAATGGCAAAGTCACAAGTTTATAAACTAATGGGTACACTATATTTTTTTTCATTACAACCAATTTTTATCCAAGTTCACTGAGTCCCCGTAATTCTTCAAACTCTTTGTTGGAGCGCATATCAAAAATATAAGTTTGAAACTGATCATCAAGTGCCATGAGCTTTACTCTTGAAAAATCTTCAGGATAATAATCAGCCAGACGAATTAATTTTTCTTTGTCAAAAGCAGAAAATGAATCATTAATTTGGGCATAAGCATGCTATACAAAGAAGTAACTCAGCACTAACCTCAGAAAAACGATCATTCAATTCTTGAAGTTGCATATCAATGATAGCATAGAACAAGTCTACACGAAAGTGATGTAAATTTGTCATTTCTTCAATGTTACGTCGTGAACGACCTCGGCGTATGAAAACACCATCCATGTCGGGAACATTAATATTTTGTTTTTCACAAAAAGAAACCACTGCTTTCAAAAACAATCCCACTCATTGTCCCTCATCACTTGGAGTCTTTTTTTGCATATTTTCACTAAAGTAATAGCATTTACAATATCTTGATCTTTTCTTTGTAATGCCTTGGACAATTCATTTGAAATCGCTAAGATAGTTCTCATGAGATGTAGATTAAAAGCAAATTCAAATGACTGTATTGAGTCCAATAAATCATCTGCCTCATATTTTTGTTCAATAGATCAATCATCAACAATCATTTCAAGAACATCAATTATAGACGAGAACATGGAAATCAAACTAATCAAAGTACCATAATGCGATCCCCAACGAGTATCACCAAAACGAGTAATAGTACTTTGTTGATTAAGAACCCAGCCACTTGAAATCTCATCATTATGGAGTGCTTAAAAAATTATGGCTTCTTGTTTCTCTCGTAAAAGATCATAACGCTTCGATGACGCTCAAACAATATTCACCATTCTAGAAATCAAATTAAAGAGCGAAGTAACTTGCACATGTTTCTTTGCTACAGCTACAAGTGCCAATTGAAGTTGGTGAGTAAAACAATGAACCTAAAAAGGACACGGATTCTCTTTCAAAATAAGTGCTTTGAGACCATTAAATTGACCTTGCATGTTGCTAGCCCCATCATAACCTTGCCCCTGCAATCTAGATATACTGAACCCATATCTAGAAAATAATTTATCTATAGCAGCCTTAAGTGATAGGGCAGTAGTACTGATGTAATACCCCATGTTCGTATGAGGCTACCACGTAATTTCGATAGGTTTAGAATATCGAAAAATTAATTTTATAGCAATTTCAGGTACCGAATCAACTGAAGGGAATGCCTCAAAGTGAAATTGTCTAAGGAAAATTATATGGTCTCGACGAGCATATCGAGATGGGATTTATGGTATCGAAAGAAATCGAATTCGGAACAGTTTTCGGTACAACAAAAATACAGCTATCATTTAGGCTGTAAAACCGAATTGTCGTAGGGAACTCCCAAAAAATTAACGGAACCCTAGGGGGGCTCCGGTTTTGCTTAACAAGCAACCCTTCCATGGTTTCGGGATGAAACGACAGCTCGGTGAGGACATTGGGGCGAAATCATCATTATCAAGTAACTTTAAAGTTATTAATTGTGAATTTTTGGTATTGTAATGCAAATTAATTTGAGGTTTAAGGGCCTAGTTGCAATTAAGGAATTGCATAAATATAATAGAGATAAAATTTTATTTAATATGTAAATTTCTTTAAATTAAAGTATAATATATAATTATATATATATATGTGTGACTGTGTGCGCGTGGTGGGCAAGCTCTTGTAAAACTTGGTGGCCAAGTTGCAGAGAGCTATGGTAAGAGGCATGGGCACGGGGTACGGCCAAAGTAAGGAGCTTGGTGCCCAAGCTATGGGATGCCTATAAATAGATGGAAATTGGGAGCAATTGAAGCAAGGGAGGAGAGAATAGAAGCTGAATTCAGCCATAACAGCAAGCCGCGAATAGCTAGAGAGCTCGAGAGATTAAGAGAGAGGAAGAAGAGAGAGCGAGCAGAGGCAGCCAAGATGGTGATCAGAAAGCTCGGTGGAGGTCCTCGAAGTGTTCGGAAGCATCGAAGAAGGCCGGAGGCGCGGCCACGGCAGCCGCAAAGCTGCTGTTACAGTAGCTAGGTGCTGCCATGGCCGCAGGTAGCGGAAGCGGCGGAGGAGGTCGTCGCGGGCAGCGGAGGCGGCAGTGGCGATTGGTCGGGAAGCAGTCGGTGGTGTCGGAGGCAGCCGAAAGCGGCTGAGAGAGGGTCAAAAACAGCAAGCTCGCGGCCATGACAGCCATGGCCGCGAGCTCACCAAGATGGGTATGAGGCAGGGCGGCCAACGGTGCTGTGCGAGCAGCCTCCAGCGAGGTCGGGGGCTGGTGCGAGGCAGGCGGGAGGCGCTAGCAGCCAGGAAGGCGACGCCGGCGATGGCAGCGGGGGATGGCGGTGGCGGGCAGCCAAGCGTGAGTTGCAGGCAGCCGTGGGAAAAGAAGCAAGGGAGAGAGAAAGAAGAGAAGAAGAAGAAGAAGAAGAAGAAGAAGGAAAAGAGAAGAAGAAGTTGCACGGGAAGAGGAAGAGGAAGAAGGAAGAAGAAGGAGGAGAAAAAGAAAAAGAAGAAAAGAAAAGAAAAAAAAAGAAAAGGAAAAAAAAATGGAAGAAAAAGGAAGAAAAATCTCGAAAAAATTTCAAAAAATAGAAAATGATATTTCGGTAATATCCCGGAGATTTTGGCGAGAAAAATGGCCCGGGCACGAATTTCAAGGATAATGCACGCATATCGAGGAAATCAGAGATGTTGAGTTAAGGTGAGTAAAATTCTCTAGAAAATTTTAAAAATTCAAGAATATTATTTTATGAATTGTCGTAGTGAAATATTTGAGAAAATATTTTAGAAATATTTAATCTGGAATTATTGAGGAAAAATAGGTAGAAATAGAGAGAAAAGTATAGAAAATGCCAAAAATTATGGAAAATAGGTTTTAATTCTTATTTGAATAAATATGGTGATTAGGATGATTTAAGGCTTGAATTGAAGTGGCTCGTGCAAATTTTGAGGTTGGCACGCAAATCGAGGCATGGCACGAGTATCGAGATAGCCCGATAAGCTTGAGAAGGTAAGTGGTACTTCCTCGAAAATGTTTTCATCATATTGACATGCCCTGATATATATCCATCACGTAGAATGCATACATGACTATGAGATGCATGAATACACGTTGATATCATTGATCACACGCATATGAGGCCGTAGGGAGTACGAGCTGGCACCGCTGCCTTACCAAGGGTGCACCCATACACCCCGGCTTCGAAAGAGGTGGCCGCTAAAATGGTAGGTAGCATGAGGGGTGCAGTTGACACCTACGATGAAAGACATTGCATACACTCATGACATTGCATTTGGTACCCTTATTTAGATAGTTCATCATCTAACTTGGGTTCGCCCTTGGAACATTCAACGTTCCAGTCGAGCCTTGCAGCGATGATACCGAGATTGGAGATATATAGTGACACGAGACGTCAGGAAACGAGGAAATGTGTCAGGCTATGTTGTAATATGAATAGTTTAAGAGTTATGTACATGCATTTATTTTCAGAAGCTTATGTAATAACTTTATAATAAATACTATGTTCGGTTATTTATGCCATGAGTAGGTTCGGTTCAGCTTCCGCTTTGTAAATTGTATTTATCTCTGGTGTGTAAATTACGCACTAGATAGGTCTTAGGGAATTTCGGGTATAACGTAATAAAATATATATATATATAAGACTCAAATTTCCTAAAGCATAACACGCCCCAAGAAAGTGGGCTGTTACAACTGAAAACATGTTCAATCCCAATAAACCGTTCAACTACATGTCCCGTTTTATTCACATAATGCAAAACAGTAGACATATGTTCCTTCATTGAGATATCCCGAGATTCATCAATTAGAATTGAAAAGACTGCATCACCAACATGTTTTATGATAAGATCAATCGTTTTAATAGTAACAGCTTGTACAATATCCTTCTGAACATCAGGTGATGTTAACTTGAGATTTTCAAGACCATTTTTCAAAGTAACAGCCTTAATCTCCTTATTATGATTGGTTAGAAATTGCAATAGTTCAAGAAAGTTACCTTGATTATTTGAATCTTCAGACTCGTCATGACCATGAAAGGGTAGTCCTTGTCGTAGAAGAAGTCGAACACAATCAATTGATGCATTCAAATGTATTCGATTATCACACCGTGTTTGTTCTGTTTGCTTGAAGAAAACTATCTCAATATTTTGCTCTTGATTCATTAAAGCTTCACAGTTACTTCGAGCTTGATTGTGTGCACTATTGGCATCTCTAACATGAACTTGAAGTCTATCTTTGTTTTTAAAATTACTTAACCCTTCTTTCACAAAAGAATCACCACCTTTTTGTTCCCCATTATTTGTTTTAAAAAGATAACAATATAAGCAAAAAACGACATCTTTGCTTATACTATATTCCAACCAATCACTAAATTCATTAAACCAAGTCATAATGAATTGTCTTAATTTTTTTTGTGGAAATGCATGATTTGAGGCTGACACGGACCTCTTTGCAAGTAGACTCTTCTAATTTGATCTCTAAGATTAACATTATAATCCATTATTGGAATTCTTAACCTAGGATTTGTAGGAAATAGTGCAATATCAATTTGCTCAATACTTCATTTGTTAACTTGTTCATTTTCTTCAATATGATTTTCCTCCTCCACACTTGCTTTCTTTGCTTCAGAATTTTCTTCAATACTTGCTTTATGTGTATAATCATTCTCTTGAATATCATGATTATCATCTACCTCAACACTTATTTTCTTTACCCCACTGTTTTCTTCAAGTGGAAAGAGAGACTTTCTTTTAAAATATCTTTCCATATCTTCCTAAAAAATAAATAATAATTCATAAATAATCAATGATTAATAATATGTCCACAAAACCTACGTCAAGCCTTTCTAAATCGTCTAAATTATCATTATTTTTTCATCTTATAAAAATAATAGAGAAACAATAATGTATAAGAATAGGGGATAATAGATTATATGAACAACATTTTATTCTTGTAAAGAAATGTGTAAAATGCATATACCTTAAGAGTAGAAGACTAGAAGTGAGGTTGTTATCAATTGGAATGCATCATATTCATAGCTTTCATTCTCACATCACATTTTTTATAATCAAGCTCCAGCCCCCACCGGTGGTTCTTCCTAAACCCAAAATTGTCACTGTTAGCACATTTCATAAGTAATATGATCTCTTTTTGTTTAAGTTCCAAAGAGTACAAAAATAACAATTAATGAAAAGGACATAAAATTAAAAGAAAATAAAATTATAGGATTATTGAAATATTAGTTATTCATCTATCATCACTGATGTTTCTAGCAATGGAAGTCTATTTTCTATATATCTAATACCAGCCACATTTGTCACCACTGGCAACAGCCGATGACCACCGCCGACTAGCGATTTTCACGATTAAATGCTACCATTTGAAATGCCAAGGCAAATGGGTTAATATATCCAAAAATGGGATAGAATTAACGGTTGGGTTGCCGTAGATCTGGTTTTTAATTTTTGATCAAAACGAAAAAATAGTCCGTATTTTCACGCATCTATACTGAAAATAGAACTGATGAAACTAAAAATCTTACTTTCTTGTAGATCAAGGTAACTTTCATGTGAAAATGTAGTTGAATCTAAGATCGAATGCCTAGATTTCAATAAATTTGTGTTTTACGCACTTGGAAAAGAGAGAGGCACTATAATGAGAAGAACAAAAATGAAGCTGGGAGAATGGAAGTGGTGGGACCGTGGGAGGCTGGAGTGGAGCCCTAATGGGGTCACAACTCACAAGTGGGCTTGGACTGCTTAGCTTTTTTGGGCCTTAATTAAATTTTTTTTTTTTGTTTGGCCAAATGGGGGCAATTAATTAAAAATAATTATTTTTTTTTGTCTGGCCCAGTGGGGGCAGTCGCCCTCACTGGGCCTCACTTGGCTCCGCCCGTGAGCACAACACTATCACTGGATTAACCTTTTTGCATTACAACCATGAACTTGGTAAATTAATTGTCATTTTAAATATTTTAACTTTAATTTTTTCTAGTTTAAGGGGGAAAGTTTTCAAATGTTAGTGAAAATTTATTTTTGTTGTTATTCAAACACAGTAATGAAATTATAAAATAGATATGCCGTCATTAAACTGTTTAGAGTCTGCAAAAAATAAAATAATTAAAAAAAGTCATCACGTAAATACTTCAATATTTAAGTTAAACACTTAAGATAATAAATACTTGAAGACCAGATTAAAACCAATATCTGAGAAATACATTTTGTGAAATGTGAATATGTTTATTTACAGAGAATCATGGAGTTTCTTTTAATCTCTTATAATTAAAATTCTTACCGATAATGTTTATACTAACATTTTTTAAATCTTCAATAATGAGTATTCTTATGGATAATATTTATCCTGATATTTCGATATCTTCTTAGAATTATAATCCTTTATGCATAATATCCATCTTTTTTAAATGACTCTGAGAGAATTTGGGGATGTTGAAGTTACCCAATTTGCACGATGTGTGGTAGGGGTGTTCAAAAAAACTGGTATACCGTGAAAACCGGCCAAACCGAACCAAATCGATCAGTTTTTTTTTTTTTTTTTGCGGTCCAAAACGGTTTGGTGGTTATACAAACCGCACGGTTTGCGGTTTGTATGGTTGGCGGTTTGGTTTGAAACCAAACTGCCCAAGAAAATATAAAAAAAATATATAAAAAATATATTATTATAAAAATCACCCCAATAGCCCCTACAACCCTTATTATTATAAAAATCACCTTATATTTTTATAATAATATATAACAAGTTTATAATAATATATAACTATTATAATTGCCAACAGATTATAATACTTTATAATAATATATAATTATTCTTTCCAATATTTTTATACTATATTATATATTGTTAATAGTTATTTTCAAACCGCGGTAAACCGCACCAAACCAGACCGCACCAAACCGCGGTTTGGCCGCACCAAAACCAGACCGCGGTCTGGTTTGATCAAAAAACCACACTAGCGGTTTGGCTTGCTGAAAATGGTTCAGACCGGTCAAACCGCACCGTGAACACCCCTAATGTGTGGGATCCCCAATTAGGAGAAAATTATACATTTTCCCAAAATAACTATATTTTTTTATTTTTAAATAGACTTTTGCCTATAACGCAAAACAATAGTGTAATTGTTCTAATGTGAATGGACAAAGAACATTTGTAATAAATGTATATTATTTTTAAACAGTCTACATTTATTATATTTCATTTTTTATCATTAAAAAAACTAATTAATTAATGAAAAATTCATAGCCATTTAAAATATTTAATTAATTAATCAACTTTTTTTTAATCCTAAAAACAAAATGTAGTAAATGAAAATTGTTTAAAAATAATAAACACCTATTAATCATCACTCTAAAAATAATAATTAACATTACTCGTATAAAAATGATAAGAGTTGTATAAGATGTAATAAATAAGGACAGTTTTCTTAAATATGTCGGGAGTTTAGTAAAACTTAAAGTGTTTTTAGTAAATGCATAATGAATAACCTAAGATTTAAAAGATTAATCTCACAAGGGATATACATCTAAAAAGATATTCATGCAGAGATAATTCTTAATTGAGGATTATATCTCTTGCCCAATGACACTTAAACGTCATTATGCTAGAAGAACTTAGGATGATTAAAATTATCCTTATAGATCATCTTCTAAGATTTAAAAGATATCTTTTATTTTGTCTAGATTTGATTTGATTATTAGATTGAAGGAAACCATTCATGAGTTAAATTTGTTAGCTCTTAAATCCTCTAAATTCATCCATTTGGGTTGTAGAAAGCCTTGCAAAGTACTCCAACTAATGAATTATGACATAGGTTACACAAAAATGAAAATAGAGAAATAATATTTAAAATAAAAATTGAAAATGAAAATGTAGAAGAAATGCATAAATAAAAAAATATAGAGATTTTTTTATAAATATAATTTTTAATATATCTAATTATAAAAAAATATTTATTTAATTTAAAAATAAACATAAATTCCACAATGTATTCAAATAAATTATAGAAAAATTTACAAATTTCGAGTTAGAGATGGAAACACATTTTCAATATTATTTTAATATTACAAAACGATCTAACGACATTTATGAAATTATAAAATCAAGTTGAAAATGTTTTTTAACATTTTGAAAACATCAAAAAAATATTCCCAGAAGGTGTCCTCATTGTTTGCCTGACGTAGGCATATAAAGAGGGGCACACACCTCCCTCTAAGTTTATCCTTGTTATAGGCAAACGTTATATTGCTCGACACAAACAATATAACATTTTTATACATCATAAATTAAGATTGAGGAAGGCTTATCCATAGGGCAAGGGTAAGTGGGGCAGTCCAATGGATTGATTATTTGATATTGTCACTTCTTAAGGATTAGATTAATATTTATAGAAAAAATCTTTATATATATATAAAAGTAAGGTAGACATTGTGCATAGTTGACTCACACAATTTCCCACCTAAACTATGCTAATATGTTTTTTTTTTTTTTCTCAAGCTATTACTCTGCCTACATTCTTTTTTTGTTTCACATTTACACCAGTCAAACTGTAACACTCCACTCTCTCGAGCATGTTATAACTTAGGAAATTTTGACTATATATTTTTTGTTTAATAACTCATCATGATATAATTTCAAAACTAGTGGATCACCCGTGCGATGAAAGGATATTATAAGAAAAAAAAATTATTAAAGTAAAAATTGTATAATGTAACGCCCTGTTTCCCGGGCGCATTATAAATTGGACAATTCTGGGATAAATTTTTTTTTCTTTCAAACACTAATGCTAAACCACATCATATACCTCAAATCCGTCCCAGAATTTCCATACATTAATCTCAAAAGAGAATCATTATACACACCAAATGCGGAAGCAATAATCGAAACCTGATATCTTAACATTACTCATAAATAAATTCTTACATCTTCAACATTCCTCAAAACGTTCAGAATTTAAAGTAGCAAAATTTAAATACAGGGGCTACGTTACATACATTTCATTTATCATGCACTCTGCTAAGTGTCATTTCATGTCTCATTCATCCTCGTATCTGCTATAACCTCCATCTGGAACGTTTGAATATTCCAGGAGCAAAGCCCAAGTTAGATGATAAATCATTTGAGTAAGGGTACAGAAAACATATTTCATGCATGAATGCAATGTGTTTTCTCGTAGGTGTCAACTGCACCCCTCATGCTACCTACCATTTTAGCGGTTACCTCTTTCAAATCCGGAGTGTATGGGTGCGTCCTTGGTAAAGCAGCAGTGTCAGTTAATACTCCCTACGGCCTCAATGCAAGTGATCAATGATATCAACATGTATTTATGCATTTCATAGTCATGTCATGTATGCGGTCTACGTGATGGGTACATATCAGAGTATGTTAATATGATGAAAACATTTTCGATGAACGTAATTCACTTACAAACCAAACATTTTCCATAAAACTAACTTTAATTGGGAAGTACCACTTACCTTCTCAAGCTTATCGGGCTATCTCGATATTTGCGCCCGTCTCGAAATACGTGCATCACCTCGATTTGAGTGTCAACATCAAAATTTGTACAAGTCACTTCAACTTAAGCCTCAAAACATCCTAATCACCATAATTATTTAAATAAACATTAAAACTTATTTTTCCATAACTTGTTTAATTTTCTCTCTATTTCTTCTTATTTTTCCTCAATAAATCCAAACTAAATATTTCTAAAATATTTTCTCAAATAGTTCATTACGAAAATTCATAAAATAATATTTATGAATTTCTAGAATTTTCTAGAAAAATTTACTTACCTTAACTTGACTTCTCTAGCTTCCTCGATATGCGTTTCTTATCATTGAAACGTGGGCCAAGCCATTTTTCTCGTCAAAATCTCTGGGATATTACCGAAATATCATTTCCTATTTTCTGGAATTTTTCAAGATTTTTCTTCCATTTTCTTCCCATTTTTCCTTTTCTTTTTCCTTTATTTCTTTTTCTTTTCTTTTCTTTTCTTTTCTTTTTTTTTTCTTCTTCTTCCTCTTCCCGCGCGACCTGCAACTCCCGCGCACCAGCTTGCGGCCGCCACCGCTTGGCTCTCTGCTGGCCGCCTACCTCGCTTCCACCGTGCGCCTCAATGGCCGCCCGTTCGCTGCCATTTCGGCAGCCTCCTGCTCATGTTGCTCGCACATGGCCGCCGCTCTCTTGCCGTCGCTTGACCTCGCCAGCAGCTGGTTGGGCCTCTACTTGCCACCACCAGCCTCGCCGTCTGTTTCGTGCGTCCAGCAGCCACTTCCAACCGCTGTCGTGGCTGCCGATCGCGACTACTGCAAGCTAGCTTCTTGCGGCCATGACTGCCCCAGCTCGCCCTCTCAATCTTCTTCTGTTTCTCAGCCCAAGCTCTCTCTCTCAACCTCTCTTCCTCTCCCTCTCCCTTTCTCTCTCTCTCAAGCTCAAGCTCCCTCTACCTCTCTCTCGGCCGAATGCATCCCATTTATAGACCTTGGCCACCTCTCCACCCGTATACATTTATATATATATCACTGCTGAATGCTTGCCCACAACACACATAAAAAAAATCTCCACAATTTTTGCTGCCCTTCCCTCAAATCTCGTTGACATTCTCTCCCAATTGCAGCAAACTCTCGCCCAAAAAGATGGCCTCACACGCACACGTGCACAGCCATTTATATCTATATATACTATATATATTATATATTACACTTAATATATATTACGCATTAACCCCAATTTTATCTTAAATTCATTAGAATAATTCTCTAATTACAATAATATCCTCAAACACTGAATTAATTGACTTTACGATACTGAAAATACAAAATTAATAACTTGAAGCCTAGTTAAAAGAACGATTTGGCCCAGTACCCTTACCGGGCTATCATTTCATCTCGAAACCACTGAAGGGTTGATCCTTACGCAAAACCAGAGCTCCCCTAGGGTTCCGTTGATTTTTCGGGAGCCTCTTACGACAATTCAGTTTTACAGCCTAATTAACAGTTATATTTTAGCTGTACCGAAAACTGTTCTTGATTCTATTTCTTTTGATACCATAAAACCTAAGTCATAATGCATATCGAGACCATATCATTTTCTGTAGACAATTTCACTCCGAGGCATTCCCTGCAGTTGATTCGGTACTTATAACTGCTATTAAGTCAATTTTTCAGTATTCTAAACTTATCGAAATTACGTGGCAACCTCATACAAACATGGGGTATCACATATAATTTAGTAGTTACAATAAATGAAAATGATAATAAAGAAGTAAAAAATAAACAAAATAATCATGTTACAATCATGAAAATATAACAAAAGGATTACAGATTTTGAAATACTTCCTTCTATGCATTCAAGGGTAGACAAATAATTAAAAGCACATAACTTTATCCTAAAATCATGTAAAAAATAAACCTAAATTAACATGTAGTACAATAAGTAATGCATAAAAAAATACAAAAATTACACGATAACAAGAAAAAAAAAAAGAATAAACGATAATCAACCTCTTTATCCTGAAATATGCATTCAAGGGTAGACATTTTTTTCTAGATTTTCACGTATATTTGTCTCATATGTGTGTACCACACGAACCCTCAAGATCTAATTTTTCTAAGTTGCATTCACATCACTCACTTGATAGAATAGTGGTGTTATATTACACTCGAAAACCAAACTGGGTAAAAAATACGGTTAAAATTTACTAAATAAAAGTAAAGAAAAAGAGAAAATTTGAGAAGAAGAATTGAGGAAGGAGAGGAGAGGAAATGGAAGGGTTGAACAGGAATGGAGAGTAAGAAGAAAGAGAGATATTTGTTTTCTTTTATTAATTTATCTTCCTTTAAATTCTCTTATTTCTCTCAATTTATCAAATCACATGCCATCTTTAAGTTTCCCTTTTTCCCACGCTTTGCCACACAATCTGAATCTTATTCACTTAACATAATTTTCAAAACACAAATTTAATTTGCATTTAATTTCCCCAAGTCCAACATATAGCACATATTCGGAGTAGACTAATGGAAAAAATGAGAATTAAATAAATGACAATAATCAATTAAGTTGAAAAATAAAATTATGACATTTAAAATTATGAAAAATTAAACTTAAATAAATTAAATTGTATGTAAAATAAAGATAATTTAAATAATCAATTAATTATATAAATAATAATAATCAAATTTTCAAAATTGATTATCCATACATGCCTTTACATATTTCTTCTAGCAATTAATTACCACATTTAAGACAAGTCAAATTTTTAAGGAAGCAACAAAAAAAATAAATTTAAAAAATAAAATTATAATATTTAAGTTATATATTAAATTATAATATTTAAAATTATAAAAAATAAATTTAAATTAATTAAACTATATATAAAATAAAGATAATTTAAATAATCAATTAATTATATAAATGATAATAATCAAATTTTCAAAATTGATTATCCATACATGACTTTACATATTTCTCCTGGCAAAAGTCAAATTTTTAAGAAAACAACAAAAAAAAAGTTAAAAAAAAATTATAATATTTAAGTTATATAAAAAATTATAACATTTAAAAATATAAAAAATAAATTTAAATTAATTAAACTATATATAAAATAAGGATAATTTAAATAATCAATTAATTATATAAATGATAATAATCAAATTTTCAAAATTGATTATCTATACATGACTTTATATATTTCATCTGACGATCAATTACCATATTTAAAGCAAATCAAATTTTTAAGAAAGCAACAAAAAAATAAAGTTAAAAAATAAAATTATAACATTTAAGTTATATATAAAATTATAACATTTAAAATTATAAGAAAATAAATTTAAATTAATTAAACTATATATAAATAAAAATAATTTAAATAATTAATTAATTATATAAATGATAATAATCAAAATTTTAAAATTAATTATACATATATGACTTTTCATATTTCTCTTATCAATCAATTATCACGTTTAAGACATGTCACATTTTTAAGAAAGTAATAAACAAAAATAAAGTTAAAAAAAATTATAACATTTAAGTTATATATAAAATTATAACATTTAAAATTATAAAAAAATAAATTTAAAATAATTAAACTATATTAAAATAAAAATAATTTAAATAATCAATTAATTATATAAATAATAATAATAAAAATTTTAAAATTTATTATCTATACATGACTTTACATATTCCTTCTAGAAATCAATTATCACATTTAATTAAGACAAGTCACAATTTTAAGAAAGCAACAAAAAAAAAATAAAGTTAAAAAATAAAATTATAACATTTATGTTATATATAAAATTATAACATTTAAAATTATAAAAATAAATTTAAATTAATTAAACTATATACAAAATAAAGATAAAATAAAAAATTTACTTAGCGGTATTACCTGAAATCTCAAGATTTCTCCCAATTTAAAAAAGTCTCATTTTTCTGTAGTTTATTTCAATTAAAATTTTATGTTAATATTGAAAAATTAATAATGTGAATTAGATCTTGGCTTTTCATATACCAGCATGTTTACACATTCTCCAAACATTTTTTAACCATTAAAAAAACTATTTATATATTTCAAGAACTACACGTTTTTCATAAATCTAAACTTAATTAATGACCTATAAAAATTTCATTTCGGGTAAGTAAAAAAAATTTAAAAACATAATAAAATATTAAAATAGTAACTGCAAATGGGTGGGAAAAAATTTGACGGCTATTTTGTTATAATATATATATATATATAGATTTCCCTACTACCTGCCTATCATTAGCTTACTTACTCTGTATATGTTAGGTTAGGTAATCATCAATAGCGGAAGCGAGAATCAAGCCTAAACATACCTCAATCATTAATAATATTACATGATCGCATGAACGAAATGAGTAACACAAGATTATTCGACAATAGTACTTAAGTCATTCAACATAACATAAAACATGACATAAGTTCTTTTTTTCCTAACATAACTTGAAAACATAACATATCATAACTTAAAGCATAACATAACACCATTGATACATGATCGGATCCTTATACAAGAACTAAATACAGAAATTAACTTCATAATGCCTTGCGTCTTTACAATTCATTCTCTTCTATGTCTTCGCTGCAAACCTCATCTGGAACGTTTGAATATTCCAAGGGCAAAACCCACATTAGATAATGAATCATCTAAGTAAGAGTACATCATAATGCATATGTATAAATACAATGCACATAACATCATAACTCTCATGTTTGGGTCGACTGCACCTTAAGATTACCCGTCATTTTTACAGTCTCCCTGCTAGACTGGGGTGTATGGGCGCACCCTTGGCAAAAGTAACAACGCCAGCACCTCATCCCAAACCCATGCAACTTATGACCGTGAATCTCATCATGTTCATATGCATACTTTGTCATCAATACATGTAAATGCAATCCACATGACATGTTCACATCAAAACATGACAACATGATGAAAGTACTTACATAAAATTATGTTTTGATGGAACCACTTACAAGCCATTTTCATAAACTAAATTCAGTTGAATAGTACTACTTATCTTGCAAAAAGATAATTTTGTCCCTAGCGTAATTTTGTCTCAAAATTGACGTCGGACTTCCAATCGTACTCAATTATGAATCTTGGCGTACCCTGGGCATCATAATTATTTAAGAAAATCAGATTTCTAATTTTCTCTAATTTTCCTAATTTCTCTCATTTTCTTATATTATTTCCTCAAGATTATGAAATAAATACTTCCTCATAAAATTTTCTCAATTTCTCTTCTCAATAATTCCTAAAGCAATATTCTTAAGCCCTAGAAATTTCCTCATAATTTTCAGAATTCATGTTTTATTTATTTCTCATTTTCTCTTTGATTTTCAAGCATCTATTGCTTTAAAAAATCCATAATAAATACCAATCATGCATTTCTCTTCCAATTTCATCATCAAGAATTCTAAAATATTATTCTCATATTTCTAAAACCTCGATTCGGTATTCTTCAATATTGTGATGAAACCTCGATTTGCGTATCCAACAACGCCTACTAAACTCAGCCTATAAGATTTTTTTAAGAATTTTTTTGGTATTTTTCTCTCTCTATTTTATTTTTTCTTTCTCTTTTTCAAATCTCTCTCTCATTCTCAAATCTTTTTTTCTTACAACCTTTCTCTTTCTAATCTAAGTCCTCAAACCTTTCAAGTTTCCTCTATTTATAGAAAATCGAGTTAAGCTTAGCATAATTGTAGTGACCCACTATCTTTAGTTATTTTGTTACCTTTCTTAATTATTTTCCACTAAATCTCACTCATAATATTTAATTATTTATTCACACCCTACTTTGTCTCCCACATTTCTCAATTATTTCACCCACCATCTTTAATTATTTTGTAATCTTTCTTAATTATTTTCCACTAAATCTCACTCATAATCTTTAATTATTTGTCCACACCCTACTTTGTCTCCCACATTTCTCAATTATTTCCTGCATTATCTTTGATTATTTGTCCACACCTTACGTTGTCTCCCACATTTCTCAATTATTTCACCCACCATCTTTAATTATTTTGTCATATTTCTTAATTATTTTTCACTAAATCTCACTCATAATCTTTAATTATTTGTCCACACCCTACTTTGTCTCCCACATTTCTCAATTATTTCATCCATTATCTTTGATTATTTGTCCACACCCTACTTTGTCTCCCACATTTCTCAATTATTTCACCCATCATCTTTAATTATTTTGTCACCTTAATTATTTTTCACTAAATCTTCTTTTGAATATTCTTTTATTTAGTTAATTAATTTTAAGCCCATTTTCTTAGCCTACTAACTTTAAGCCCATTTGTTTAGCCTTTCCTTTTTTTTTTTCTACTTAGCCCTCTAACTTTAAGCCCATTTACTTAGCATTTCTTTTTTTTTTTAATTTTTTAAGTTAGCCTACTAACTTTTAACCCATTTACTTAGTCTTTTCTTTTTCAACTTAACCCACTATCTCTAATCCCATTAGTTTTTTCAATTATAATCTCTAATGGATGCCAAAAAATATTTTAAATACAAAAATTAATTATTATTATTCTGAAAATATTAGGATATTACACAAACCGTGTCATTGAAGCCTTTCCTTTTGACTGCCTTTTCGTTAACCAACAATTTAATTTATTGAATATAGCAGGTTCCAATGCATCAAAAAATAAATTTGCATGCATATTTAGGACTCTTTATACAAGGTGAAAAAAACACATTTGCATATCATTAGAAATTCTTTCTTTATTAAACCGATTTCTCTGCAAACTATAACGGAAACCCAATATTTGTCGTGGCTCAGATTCTACATATGCTAAGGTTTGTTCTTTCAATCCACTGTTTTTTTCTTTATTGTATGTGCAAGCTCTATAATGTCGGATTGCAGCGACTGATATGTGATACAAAGATGACATTCAAACTGTTCTTTATTTTGCGTAAATTTGTTAGGAATAAAATAATTAGTAAAACATATAATTGCTCACGTTTTAATTTGTTGTTTCTCTTTCCTCACTCATTATAATGAATTTTTTTTTCTTTTTTGTATTAACTACCACTATGAGTGATGCCTCCGAAATGGGTGTGAGTGTACTGATTGATGCTACAGAATTTCAAAAAATTCTGATCTGTTTGACTAATGTACATGTTTAATAGTTTATTAATGCCTGCATGGAATAATATGGATTGTGTTAGAACATTACCAAAATATAAACAATGTGTCATTTATCATCCAAAGTGTCGTTCATCAATATATAATCTGTATAATGTGTCATTTATCATGTTGTGTAAGGGACGCAAATGCATGTAATAATAAAGAAAAACTTGATGTGTTATTTGTGGATAAAATTAAAGAACACAAATTGTACATAATGAAAAATTTCGTAGTTGATCATAATACTATGACGTTCAAAACTACCACACATAAGTACGTGTTGAGTTTCATAAGGACCACTCAAGTGGCTAAGGTTGAAAATCAATCATTTTCCATTGAGATATATAGGTTCAAGTCTTTTGTCGAACTTTTGGCTTGTCCACAGTCTAAGGAAACTAATCTATTTGGTGCGTTTCTGCCTCTTTTTTTAGTTAATCTTTTTCTGCCTCTTTTCCCAGTTAATTTTAGTCAATTTTGTTAGTTATTTTTTTCAATTAATTTTTTATGCACTATTCTTCATTGTTTACTTGCATTTTTTTTTCCGAGATGCATTATTCTACAATTCTAATACGTTTTCATTTTTCGTTTTGTCCATGTTTATCTCGGATTTAAAGATGTGATCAGCAAAATCGTCGAGAAGGACAAAAATAGAACTCAATCATCTTCCGGATCCACTACAAAGTGTAATGATATTGTTCTTGAAGATTTGGAGTATGATCTTTTAATTTTGTTATCTATCTTTAATATTTTTTTATCTTTTTTTGTTGGAAAATGTATCTTTATATAACCTATGTTGGGTATTTTATTTATATTATGTTTTGTTGGATATGTGGTCATTTTTTTTTTATTTATGTTTTAAAGAAAAAATTGAGTACGATGTACTCTTTAGGGTGACCATGTCGATTTGGTCAACAACTATCTTGAATCTACGTTGAATGAATCTATGATTGTGTTTATGTAATTGTGTGCCGTGTGAAAAGTTACAATGGTACTGATTAAATGATTGTGATAGATTAGCTTTGTCCTATTGTACAAGTTGATCACCTCCAATGGTTTGTGTTTTTCAATTCTATGTGGTATGAGGTTGACAAGTTCCTACTATGTCACAAAGGTTCTAGTGAATGCAAGTATAGTCGAGGTTTAGGATTTTCGAGCAAAGTATGTTTTGAAATCGGTTTGTTTCTAAACATGCTGTATTTTTCTATTTACGAGGTTGTTGACTGTTCTTGAATGTAATTCACAATGTATAAGCTAAATTTCAAATTCGTATGTCTATTTTATAACAAAAGACCTTGAATGCGGTTTAACCAAATTGAAGACTATAAGAGAGGTTCTTCAATGTGCTAAGGTAGTTTGGCCATAAATTAATCAATTCCATTACTGTAATTAAAGTGTTCCGGTCTAGCAGAACCTTAATAACTCCTATTAGATTTTTTTTTGTAATATTCACGTTACATTTTTCCCATGTTTTCAAAGGGTGTATACTACTGGGTTGCTGCAAGGATTGTGGATATGCATTCGGAGTCAGAATGGTGGTATATGAGTTGTAGAAAATATCCTAAAAAGGTTCAAAAGTAGGGCAAATGTGTGTACTGTGAAAATTGTGGTAAATATGATAACTCAGGTAATCCTAGATATAAGTTATGTGTAAGGGTTGTTGACGGGACTGGTACCGCATTCTTTTTGCTATGAAACCGAGAGAGCGTACAACTAACCGATAAAACTGCAAGGCAGATAAGGGAACGATTGGCTTGTGTAAGTTTTTTTTTTTTATGTTTTAAGTTAGAATATCTTAATTCTTATAATTGGGCAATTTGATCAACCATCTCCTTTCCAATACAATTTTCAACTTATTGATACTTATAGGAATCCTCAAATAACAAGTTTCTTGATGAGCTTGAAGACTTGATTTGATGATGACGAAAGGCTTTGTTTAGAATACATATAAAGGAGCAGAACATAAGTGAAAATGATGAGATTTTTTCCATAACAAGGCTTACCGATGACCAAGTCTTGATTGGAAAGTATATAAGCTTGATGAGAGCACCGAGGTGAAACAAGAATCTAACTTAGTTTCTAAGCTCTACAAGCACGAAGAATATGTTCCTAAAGTATGTCTACTTTACAATCCTTATATTTAGAGTTATTTATACCGGTCTCTAATGCTTGATGCAGTCTTAGTTAATTTTAAATTTTTAACACCCTTTTAGGACTCTGCATTTGAAAACGAGATGAGTACACCGATAAAAACTCCATGCAAGTCGAAGCGTAAGTCAACTGATGAGTTGGACATCAATGAACTTGACAGGAAGATGGTTCTTCTACAAACCTTTCTACTACTAAAATTTGATTAAGGTTGAGAATGAGGGTTGAAGTGGTTCATCTATTCACTTACATATTCAAACAAGTACTGCCTTTTGTTTTTTTTCCTTTTTTTGGCTATTGGGTTGTGCCTCACTGAATTCAGACTACATTGGTTTATTTATGTTTCTATGTTTTCCCATTTCGTTGTTATAATTAAACAACAGTGAAGGTGGTTTCTCATTGAATTCCTCTCATAACAGAATGCATTAATTTATGTTTCCATGCAAGCAAAGTATTCTTAAGCAGTACATCATCAATGGATTAACCCTCTTCCATGAACTTGGTAAATTGATTGCCATTTTGAACATTTTAACTTTAATTTCTTCTAGTTCAATGGGAAAAATTTTCAAATGTTAGTGAAAATTGATATTTGTTATCGTTCAAACACAATAATGAAATTATAAAGTAGAAACGTCGTCATTAAACCGTTTAGAATCTACAAGAAATAGAATAATCAAATGATGCATGGAAGTCTCGGGTAAATATATCGATATTTAAGTTAAACACTTAAGATAATAAAGACTTGAAGGTCGGATTGAAACCAATATTTGATAGGTATATTTTGTGGAATGTGAATCTGTTTATTTATAGAGAATCATGGGTTTTTTTGAATCTCTTATAATTAAAATTATTACAGATAATGTCTATTTTAATATTTTTTGAAGCTGCTAGAATGAGTATTCTTATGGATGACATTTATTCTGATATTCCGATATCGTATTAAAATTATAATTCTTTATAGATAATATCTATTCTTTTAAAATGACTCTTAGAGGAATTTGGGGATGTTGAAATTGCCCAGTTTGCACGATGTGTGGGACCCTCAATTAGGGAAAAATTGTACATTTTCCCAAAATAACTATATTTTTTTTATCTTTAAATGGATTTTTACCTATAACACATATAATAATGTAATTGTTCTATTGTGGATCGACAAAAATCATTTGTAATAAATGTATATTATTTTTAAATAGTCTACATTTATTATATTTTATTTTATAATTTAAAATTTTTAATTAATTAATGAAAAATTTATCACAATTTAAAATATCTAATTAATTAATCAACTTTTTTTGAATCCTAAAAACAAAATGTAGTAAATGAATATTGTTTAAAAATAATAAACACCTATTAATCATCACTCTAAAAATAATAATTAACATTACTCGTATAAAAATGATAAAAGTTGTATAAGATGTAATAAATAAGGACAAAGTTTTCTTAAATCTGTTGGGAGTTTAGTAAAACTTAAAGTGTTTTTAGTAAATGCATAATGAATAACCTAAGATTTAAAAGATTAATCTCACAAGAGACATTCATATAAAAAGATATTCATGCAAAGATAATTCTTAATTGAAGATTATATCTCTTGCCCAACGACACAAACGTCATTATGCTAGAAGAACTCAGGATGATTAAAATTATCCTTGTATATCATTTTCTAAGATTTAAAAGATATCTCATATTTTGTCAAGATTTGATTTGATTATTAGATTGTAGGAAACTATTCATGAGTTAGATTTAAATCAATTATTAGATCGTAGGAAACCATTCATGAGTTAGATTTGTTAGCTCTTGAATCTTCTAAATTCATTCATTTGGGTTGTAGAAAGCTTTGCAAAGTACTCCAACTAATGAATTAAGACATAGGTTACACAAAAATGAAAATAGAGAAATAATATTTAAAATAAAAATTGAAAAACGAAAATGTAGAAGAAATGCATAATTAAAAAAATATAGAGATTTTTTTATAAATATAATTTTTAATATATCAAATTATAAAAAAATAATTATTTAATTTAAAAATAAACATAAATTCCACTGTATTCAAATAAATTATAGAAAAAACGATCTAACGGCATTTATGAAATTATAAAAACAAGTTGAAAATATTTTTTAACATTTTGAAAACATTAAAACAATATTCCCAGAAGGTGTCCTCATTGTTTTCCCGATGTATGCATGTAAAGGAGGGCACACGCCTCCCACTGAGTTTATCCATGTCAGGCAAACGTTATATTACTCAACACGAACAATATAACATTTTTATACGTTTCTATGCATCATAAATTAAGATTGAGGGAGGCTTATCCGTAAAGCAAGGGCAAGTTGGGCAGTCCAATGGATTAATTATTTGATATTGTCACTTCCTAAGAATTAGTCTAATATTTATAGAAAAAAAATTTATATATATAAAAATAAGATAGTCATTGTACATAGTTGACTCACACAATTTCTCACCTAAACTATGCTAATATGTTTTTTTTTTTTTTTCTCTCAAACTATTACTCTGCCTACATTATTTTTTTGTTTCACATTTATACCAACCAAACCGTGTCATTGAAGCCTTTCTTTTTTACTGCCTTTTCGTTAACCAACAATTTAATTTATTGAATACAGCAAGTTCCAATCCATCCAAAAATAAATTTGCATGCATATTTAGGACTCTTTATACAAGCTGAAAAAAACATATTTGCATATCATTAGAAATTCTTTCTTTATTAAACCAATTTCTCGAAAAACTATAACTGAAACCCAATATTTGTCATGGCTCATATTCTGCATGCATATGCTAAGGCTTGTTTTTTCCATCCATGGTTTTTTTCTTTATTGTATGTGCGAGCTTTTTAATGTCGGATTGCACGGACTAATGTGTGATACAAAGATGACATTCAAATTGTTCTTTATTTTGCATAAATTTGTTAGGAATAAAATAATTAATAAAACATGTAATTACTCATGTTTTAATTTGTTGTTTCTCTTTTCTCATTCATCATAATGAATTTTTTTTTCTTCTTTGTACTGACTACCACTATGAGTGATGCCCCCAAAGTGGGTGTGAGTGTACTAATTGATGCTATAGAATTTCAAAAAATTCTAATTTGTTTGACTAATGCATATGTTTAATAGTTTATTAATGCCTGCATGGAATAATATGGATTGTGTTAGAACAATACCAAAATATAAACAATGTGTCATTTATCATGCAAAGTGTCGTTCATCAATATATAATCTATACAATGTGTCATTTATCATGTTGTGTAAGGGATGCGAATGCATGCAATAATCAAGAAAAATTTGATGCGTTACTTTGCGGATAAAATTAAAGAGCACAAATTGTACGTAATGAAAAATTTTGTAGTTGATCATAATACTATGACGTTTAAGACTACCACACATAAGTACGTGTTGAGTTTCATGAGGATCACTCAAGTGGTTAAGGTTGAAGATCAATTAGTTCCCATTGAGATATATAGGTTCAAGTCTTTCGTCGAACTTTTTGCTAGTCCACAATCTAAGGAAACTTATCTATTTGGTGCGTTTCTGCCTCTTTTTTCAGTTAATCCTTTTTTGCCTTTTTTGGGTCAATATTTTATTGCATTGTTCTGTCTCTTTTCCCAATTAATTTTAGACAATTTTGTTAGTTATTTTTTTTAGTTAATTTTTTTATGCACTATTCTTCATTGTTTGCTTGCATATTTTTTTTTTTTTAGATGCATTATTCTACAATTCTAATACGTTTTTATTTTTCGTTTTGTCCATGTTGATCTCGATTTAAAGATGTGATCAACAAAATCGTCGAAAAGGACAAAGCTAGAACTCAGTCATCCTCCGGATCCCCTACAAAGTGTATCGATATTGTTCTTGAAGATTTGGAGTATGATCTTTTAATTTTTTTTTATCTGTCTTTAATATTTTTTTATCTTTTTTTGTTTGAAAATGTATCTTTATATAACCTGGGTTGGGTATTTTATTTATATTTTGTTTTGTTAGATATGTGGTCATTTTTTTTATTTATGTTTTAAAGAAAAAACCGAGTACGATGTACTCTTTAGGGTGACCATGTCGATTTAGTCAACAATTATCTTGAATCTACGTCGAACAAATCTGTGATTATGTTTATGTAATTGTGCCGTGTGAAAAGTTACAATAGTACTAATTAAATGATTGTGATAGATTAGTTTTGTCCTATTGTACAAGTCAATCGCCTCCAACGGTTTGTGTTTTTCAATTCTATGTGGTATGAGGTTGACAAGTTCCTACTATGTCACAAAGGTTTTGGTGAATGCAAGTATAACCGAGGTTGAGGATTTTTGAGCGAATTATGTTTTTAAATCATGCAAATTAGACTGTTTTATTTTTTGTTATTGTTTTGAAATCGGTTTGTTTCTAAACATACAGTATTTTTCTATTTACGAGGTTGTTGACTGTTCTTGAATGTAATTCACAACGTATAAGCTAGATTTCAAATTCGTCTGTCTATTCTATAACGAAAGACCTTGAAGGTGATTTGACTAAATTTAAGACTATAAGAGAGGTTCTTCAATGTGCTAAGGTAGTTTGGCCATAAATTAATTAGTTTCATTACTGTAATTAAAGTGTTTCCTATCTAGCAGAACCTTAATAACTCCTATTAGATTTTTTTTTTAATATTCATGTTACATTTTCCCCATGTTTTCAAAGGTTGTATACTGCTAGGTTGCTGCAAGGATTGTGGATATGTTTTTAGAGTCGGAATGATGGTATATGAGTTGCAGAAAATGTCCTAAAAAGGTTCAAATATAGGGCAAACATTTGTACTGTGAAAATTGTGGTAAATATGATAACTCGGGTAATCCTAGATATAAGTTACGTGTAGGGGTTATTGACGAGATTGGTACCGCGTTCTTTTTGCTATGAAACCAAGAGAGCGTACAACTAATCGGTAAGATTGCAAAGCAAATAAGGGAACGATTGGCTCGTGTAAGTTTTTTTTTATGTTTTAAGTCAGAATATCTTAATTCTTATAATTGGGCAATTTGATCAAACATCTCCTTTCCAATACAATTTTCAACTTATTGATACTTATAGGAATCCTCAGAGAACAAGTTTCTTGATGAGCTCAAAGACTTTATTGTACGAAAGAGTTTGTTTATAATACATATAAAGGAGCAAAACATAAGTGAAAATGATGGGATTTTTCCCATGACGAGGCTTATCAATGACCAAGTCTTGATTGGAAAGTATAAGCTTGATGAGAGCATCGAGAGGAAACAAGAATCTAACTTAGTTTCTAAGCCCTACAAGCATGAAGAATATATTCCTAAAGTATGTCTACTTTACAATCCTTATATTTAGAGTTGTTTATACCAGTCTCTAATGTTTGATGCGGTCTTAATTAATTTTGCTTTTCTAACATCCTTTTAGGATTTTGCATCTGAAAACGAGGTGAGTACACCGATAAAAACTCCATGTAAGTCGAAGTGTAAGTCAACTGATGAGTTAAGACATCAGCGAACTTAACAATGAAGGTGGTTCTTCTACAAACCTTTCTACTACTAAAATTTGATTAAGGTTGAGAAGGAAGGTTGAAGTGGTTCATCTATTCACTTACATATTCAGACAAGTACTGCCTTTTGTTTTTTTTCCTTTTTAGACTGTTGGGTTGTGCCTCACTGAATTCAGACTACATTGATTTATTTTTGTTTCTGTATTTTTCCATTTCGTTGCTATAATTAAACGACAGTGAAGGTGGTTTCTCATTAAATTCCTCCTATAACAGAATGCATTAATATTTCTACTACTTGCTTAAATCATTTACAGAATCTTTTTGACATAAGTAAATTATTTATAAGAATAATTGATAGTCGTGACATTTTTTATATAAATATTTTTCATTCGACAAAAGATATTAATATTTATAATGTTTCAATTATAACTTTACCAATCCCAAATCCTAAGTTCATAATATTACAAAACACATTATTACGTTGCTTTTTTTCATATAAAACACGCTACGTAAAGAATTTTCGAGCCCGAGCAACTCGTGTAGGCGTATGGGTATATCGTGGGCAGAAATTGTCCACATAGATATGTAATTATTCCAAAAATATGGGCCCATATTCACCTTTGGCAGCCCATTCCTTAATGGGCATTGTTGAAAGCAATGGGCCGAACTTGTTCAAAACCCTAATTCACTTCTACTCGGGACTATAAATGTCTACCTATATAACTCCCCTACGTTTTCTATCTCAAGCCTCCGAAGCTAGGGTTTCTGTATCGAAGACATGGTACTCTCTCTCTCTCTCTCTCTCTCTCTCTCTCAGAGTAGAGTGATGCATGTGTTTGCGCATATATGGTGTATTGGAAGATGTATTGATCTGCTGAAGAATTTGTGTAGAAGATAAATATATTTGTATATTACATCGTGCACAGGAAAATATATAGATCCGCTTAGCGTCTGTAGAAGTCGAATGCGTATGTTTATGAGGCGGTGTATCGGAATTTGTATTGCAGGGAAAGGGAACGGGAAGCTTCGGAAAAAGGAGGAACAAGACTCATACGCTGTGTGTCAGATGCGGCCGCCGCAGCTTCCACCTCCAGAAGAGTCGCTGCGCCGCCTGTGCTTTTCCTGCCGCCCGCAAACGAACATGTCTGCTCTCTCTCTCTCTCTCTATTTATATATTGATATTGTTATAAGATGCATTGATCCATCGTTTGTTAATCTTTTGACGCGATTTCTCTGAATATACATTTTGTATATTTAATTCTTGCTAGATTATGTCAATGCATGAAAGAAAACTATGGCATTCAGAAGTAGGACTTGTCTTGTACTGGAGAAGAAGGGAAACACGAACCTTTTGAGTTAAAATGGATTTAAGGTTATTGGTAGAGAGAGACCAATAAACACAAAATTATCATACTATGCTCATTTTATAACATTGAAAAATACAAGGATGTCCTGATTTTAGTGTAGAATGGGTTGTTCGGTGTGGGCTGTTTTGTTTTGGCCATTTTCATTTAAAGAACATTTTTATAAATAAAATGATTCAAAATATGCAAAGTTTTCTCACTTAAAGTCTTCCAAGAATAAGTTCAAAATGGCAGTCGAATCTTAGTTGCTAGAAAATTGGATAGTTCGTTTACTCTCCAAATTATACCAGTGGTCTAATTTTGAAAGTGCAACAAAAGTCCAACAGTTTGCATTTTTTTATATTTATAGCCCCGACAAATTGCCTAACGGACTGATTTTTTTTGTCGTATGTCGAGGTGTGTGCCGACAAAAATAAAATTTTTATTTCACCCTAGGGTAAAATCATAACTTTGCCTTTGTGAGCACACGGGCTTGACATTCTCATTCATTCAAAAAATTGTTATTCTTGCCAAATAGTTATAAGTATGAGCTTCAACTTACTATTAAACAATAAACGCAATAACTGTAAGTGAGAAAATACCAAAAAAGAGTTTGAGAAAGAGTAAGTGAAGAGTTGCCGCGCCGCCTGTGCTTTTCCTGTCGCCTGCTAACGAACACATCTCTCTCTATATATATATTTATATACATTCATATTATTATAAGATGCATTGATCTTTTGTTTGTTAAACTTTTGATGCAATGTCTTTCCATATGCATTTTTTGTATTTAGTTCTTGTTAGATTATGTCAATGCATAAAAGAAAAGAATGGCATTTAGATGGTATGAGAGGCCTTGTCTTGTACTGGAGAATATGAGAGAACATTGTAAGTAATGGAAAGATGGCTTTAAGTTTATTGGTAGAGTAAAACCACAGCACACAAAATTCTATTACTGCGTTCATTTACAACATTGAAAACCATGTGGGTGTCCCCATTTAGGTGTAAAATGGACTGTTTTGGCCCTTAATTTTTATAAATGCATTGATTCAAAATACATGAAATGTTTTTACTTAAAGTCTTCGAAGAACAAATTCAAAATGGCTGTTGTCACTTAGTTGCTAGCAAATTGGACAGTTCCTTTACTTTCCAAATTAGACCAGCTGCCCAATTTTGGAAGTGCAACAGCAGTCCAACTCTTTGCTCTTTTATATTTCTAGTCATAGCAATTGGTTAATGGACAGTGAATTTTTTTTATTGAATACAAATGTCAGGTTCATGTGCTGACAAGAGTAAAAGTACGTTTTCACCTCTGCTTGCTCTTAATTTTTTTTAAGAGCAAGCAAGGATAAAATCGTAACTTTGTCATTATTGGCACATGTGCTCGACATGTGCATTCATTAGAAAAATTGTTATCCTTACCATCCTTACCTAATAGTTAAAAGTTTGAGTTTCAACTATCTATTAAACAATTTTCATGACTATAATACAAAAATGCAATAACTATAAGTGAGAAAATAGCAAAAAAGGATCCGAGAAAGAGTACGAGGTAAGAGATAGAGGAAAAAGAGTAAGAGAAGAGTCACTGCACTGCCTGTATGTTTCCCGCCACCCACAAACCAACACATCTGCTATCTCTCTCTCTATATATTCATAGTGTTATAAGATGCATTGATGTTTTGTTACTTATGACATGATTTCTTTGCATATACGTTTTATGTATTTAATTATTGTTAGATTATGTCATAAAAGAAAAGAATGGCATTTAGAAGGTAGGGTTTGTCTCGTACTGCAGAAGAAGAGAAAAATGAACCTTTTGAATTAAATTTTAAGATTATTGGTAGAGTGAAACCAACAGAAATAAAAGTATCTTACTGTGTTCATTTCATAACATTGAAAAATAAGCGGGTGTCCCCATTTAGGTTTTGGCCCTTTTTATGTAAAGAACGTTTTTAAAAATACATTGATTCAAAATACTAGAAATGTTTTTACTGGAAGTCTTAGAAGAAAAAATTCAAAATGTCGGTTGTCACTTAGTTGCTAGCAAATTGGATAGTACCTTTGCACTCCAAATTAGACCAGCGGTCTAATTTTGAAAGTGCAACAACTGTCCAACACTTTTTATATTTCTAGTCATGACAGTTGCCTAATGGGTTGCAGTGATTTTTTTACTGAATGTGCATGTTGAGCACATGTAATGGCAAGGCCAAAGTTTACAATTTTACCCCTGCTTGCTTTTCATTGTTACTAGAAACAAGCAGGGGTGAAATTATAACTTTGCCCTTGTCAACACATGCATTTAACATGCACCTGTTAGAAAAATTGTTATCCTTGCATAATAATTATAAGCTTGAGCTTCAACTAACTATTAAACAGTTGTCATGACTATAATACAAATATGCTATAACTAAAGTGAGAAAATAACAAAAAAGAGTTTCAGAAAGAGTAAGAGGTAAGGGATAGAGGAAAAAGAGCAAGACAAGTGTCGTTGCACGCCTGTGCTTTTCTTGTCACCCGCAAATGAAGACGTTTGCTCTCTCTCTCTCTCTCTCTCTCTCTCTCTCTCTCTGTGTATATATATATATATCTAGTTACAAGATGCATTGATCTTTTGTTTGTTAATCTGTTGATTCGATTTCTTTGCTTATGCATTTATGTAAAATCTTTGGTGGAATGAATCCCACAGATAATTATCTTACTCTGTTCACTTTATAACATTTGAAAGATAAGTGGATGCCCGCATTTAGGTGTAAAATGGGTTTTGTTGCCCAAGGTTGTTTTTGCCTTTTTTATTTAAAGAACATTTTAATAAAATACAATGACCCAAAATACAAAAAATGTTTTACTTGAAGTCTTTGAAGAACAAATTCAAAATGGTGTTTGTCACTTAGTTGCTAGCAAATTGGACAGTTCATTTACTGTCCAAATTAGACCAACGGTCTAATTTTGAAAGTGCAACAACAGTCCAACACACTGCATTTTTATATTTCTAGTTATGACAGTTGCCTAGTGGACAATGATTTTTTTATTGAATGTGCATGTCGATTGCATGTGCTGACAAGGGTAAAAGTACTTTTTTACCCTTACTTGCTGTTAATAAATTAAATGCAAGTATGGGTGAAATTGTAATTTTGCCCTTGTTGGCACATGTGGTTGGCATGCACATTCGTTAGAAAATTGTTATCCCTGCCTAATAGTTATATATTTGAGCTTCATCTGATTATTAAACAATTGTCATGACTATAATACAGAAATACAATAACTGTGGGTGAGCAAATGCCCAAAAAGAGATTGAGAAAGAGTAAGAGATAAGAGAGAAGAAAAAGGAGGGAAGCTCTCTATAAATAGCGAAAGGAAGGAGGGGAATCCTAAGTGGAATAAATACATTTGTCTGAAGGGGGAAAAGTTGTATTTGTTATGCCTTATCTTGTGCTTTTTGGGCACTTGGTAATAAACCCATTGTTAATACAACCTTTTGATTGTATTTTACATAAAAATTGTTTTTAAATCATTGGAGAATAAAATAATTACCCCTAGGATTCCCCCCTATATGTAGGGGGAATTTGATTCCTCCCCCCTCCCCATTCCCTTCTCCCTCTATTTACTGAGAGATCCCCCCTCCCTCATCTATCTCTTATCTCTTACTTTTTCTCACACTCTCACTTCATATTCTCTCACAGTTGTAGCTTTTTTTATGTGGGTTTTTCCATCCTGTGCTTAGGATAATTAGTCTTTATTATCTATTCATCTTGCACCTTAAATATCTCATGTTGGTTGGTGAGGTGTTTGCATATATTTTGTGACTTGTAGAATTAATGCAAATACCTCACCAACCAATGGGAGGTCTTTAGGGTGCAAGATAGAAAACCCCCCCTTTTATAATATTGTCATGACAATTGTTTAATTGTTAGTTGAAGTTTGTACTAAAAATTATTAAACAATTCTTATGTCTAGAAGTAAAAAAATTTGAAGTTTCAAACTATCGCTGCACTCTCCTAGTTAGATCATTCCTGGCAATTGCTGGAACGGTCAAATTTGGGGAGTAAAAGAGCAATTGTTTGATTTGCTAGCAATTAAGTGCCATTTTGAATTTATTCTTTATTCTTTTAAAAAGGAGCCAAAACAGGCTGGCCCACCATGGGCCATTTTGCACCTATACTGTAACCCTCTGGTCACAAAGGGGCAACCTTTGCTACCAAGGCTTGGCCCCGTTCTCGTAACATTGAAAGAATGGAAGAAGAAAATCACAATGAAGAAAGCATTACTGAGTTTGGATAGATTTGAGATTTGGTGGAATTTTGGCAACAAACACAATGAGACTCATACTATGGGGTGTATATCTTGTTTGCAGTATCCAAAAGATCCATTTCCTTATGGTATCTACATTTAGTTGAAATCTGTTTGTCTAGATTGTGGTTCAATTCTTAATTGTTATTGATGTGTGCAACTGAGTTTTGGGCCCTAATCCATCGAGTAGATGTTGCTTTGTCGATGGTATTCATTAAATTCAATCAATCATATTCACCCTATGCTTATTTTGCTGAAAATTGATGCAGCTCTTTTTGGATATGTAATTTCTTGATCCCACTGTTACTACTGTGTCATATTAAGCTTAAGGTCAGGAAATATGGACATCTTTTAAAACCTGTTTTTGGCACAACAAAAATCCGAGATGTTATGTAAATTGATGTGACCCACCGGGTTTGTTTTCAGATAACTGGAGTGTGAAGGCAATTCGAAGGAAGACCACTGGAACTGGCCGGATGAGGTATCTCCGTCACGTTCCCCGCAGGTTTAAGAGTGGTTTCAGAGAAGGTAAACCAATTTGGTATTCTTAGTCAATTGATATTTTGCCTTTTGCTTTAGTTATTATCTTTCTGAGTCTTGAATTTTCCTATTTTATTCATTGGTTAGGTACCGAAGCAGCCCCAAGGAAGAAGGGAGGTGCTGCAACATCTTAAGGTTGGAGGCCAAAACTTTGAGTCTGGTTGGTTTTGTTTGGCTTTAATAGAATTTTGGAAGAAGAAAAGTTTTGGATCTTTGTGTACTGAGCATTTACAAGCTGTTTGTGTTTTCCATTAGTTGGATGGTTATTAGTGCTTTATTTTCAAAAATGGAATTGCCTTATAATTTTGTGTTACCGCTGCCTGTAGTTGTAGCATAACAATAGTTTTAAAAAGCCTCCCAGCTTGTGGAGTGCTTGTATTATCTTTCACAATCAAGGTTTCAGAAATTCAAATTTGTTGACTATTATATACATACATACATATTATAACTATATATATATAACACAGACGTGATTTTACATAAAAATTATTTCAAATGAAAGAGTTTGCAATACATACATATGAGAATTACTTCATATTACATATATATATATATATGCCATACATATATACAATAATATTATATTATACATATATATGTTGTATTTTTCTTGAATTCATGAGTTCAGGGAGAATTACATTTTCCTGAAATTATGGATTCGAGTGCTTTCAAAGGGGTTCGATCGCTGGCAAAGAGAGCAGGTGAGGCAAGCAACTCTAGTTACAGCGAGAGGATAGTGGTCTGAAGAGAGTTTGATGTGAGGAGGGATTTCAAGAGGGTGAGGTGCCTTTTGAGATATGAGTGTTCGGAAAGTATGTTTGGAATATAGATGGTTACAAAAGGTAATTAATTTGGTTACAAATAGCAAGAACTAAAATTTTACTTATGTTGATTGCGGAGAGCAAAAATTGTGGTTGTAAATAGAATTTTCGTATCATTATTCATTAAAAAAATAATAAATTACAGTAAAAAAATGGTAAACAGCCGTTGGTTCATAGAAAATTGTATAAATATTTACAGTAAAAAAATGAAAATATTCAGTTGGTAATTTCCTGCAACTTCTTCGTCTCTTTTACTTTAATTGAAAATGGACCGAGTGACCGACTAGTTTAATCACAATATATTATGATTTATATGTGAATATTCGTTATTAAAATAAAGTGAAAAGATACATCTCTTGATCCATTTGACTAAAATTAACGTAATCAAGAAGAAAATTCTAAGATGATTGTACATATATAAGAAAAAATGAAATTAGAAATGAGATTTTTTATAACTAAAATTAGCATAATTTTCATTGAAAATAAAATATGTAAGACATAATTAAGATGATTTAGTAAGATAAAAATAAGATCAATAAAGGCTTAGTGGATGGAATGGAATAAGTGATAGCAAAAGGGATAAAAAAAAAACTAAGAAAAATTTGGTGAAAATCAAATAGGCAAAATGTGAAATATAAGGGTTTTATAAACGATACAGACCATAAATACAAGTGGACAAAAAGTTAGAATTCAGGTAACAAATCCTCCATGGTTGGATAAAGCTCAGAGTGTTGCTTTTGCTATCTTAATTATAGTTGTAGTATTACATTATGTTTTCATTGTTACGGTGGGATAGAAGTTTGACCATCTTCTTTCTTTGGAATTCAGAATCAGTAAATTTGCTAATTTTTTTTTTTTTCTTCAATAGGAAAGGGAAGTAATATTTTTCATCTTCTACATAATGAATTTCTAAATAACTAAAAAATTTGTACCTGACCTTTGTAATCAAATTAACTAACATGCCAACCCTATTTGTTGCTTAATTTAGAGAGGCGTTTGACTGGAGATCAGAGAAATTACTGAACATATACATGTGTGGAAAGATAAAAATTTACCATTGGCAATGATAGGAGGGTTTTTGCTCTAATGGAGGAGCTACTACTATCTCAACTTTGATGAAATCCAATCAAAGTAAGGTATGGAAGCCTTGGTAATGGTGCATTTTAAGGTAATGTTTATTAAAATAAATAAGATAAGATTATATCAAAATAATATTAAAATACTTTCTGAACCATTTCATAATTTTTGAAATGTAGTAAATGACATATACATAATTTTTTCTTATCTGTAAGGTCTAAGATATGTTTATTTAGAAAAGAAAAGATAAGATATTTAAAAAATATTAGATAAGAAGTCACGTAATCTTTTTTTTAAGAGTTACCGGATAAGTTTAATAAATATATTAAAAAGGATAAAAGTTTAAAATAGTTTTCCATTTTTGGATCTATATATTTGTTAACAAATATTAGCTAAGATTATATGATTTTATGCCATGTTGGACAGATTAGATGGACGTTTTGTTAAAAGGGACTGTCACAATATGCATGTAAAAGTAAAGAAGTGTAATATAAAAACAAGAGAGGTGCAGTATAAAAATTACAGAATAACACAAATAGGTGCAGTACTTAAGATGTAGTAGTGTAAAAATAAGACCAAGTGTAGTATAAAAACAAGAGAGGTGCGACGTAAGAGTTACGATACAACACGAATGAAAACACTAGAAATCTAAAAGGAATATGGTACAACTACTAAGAGGAGGGGGGGGGGGGGGGGGGGGGATGGTTGCCCCAGCTACCCTAGAATTGCCCTTGTTAAACCAAGCTGCATTTTGTCCTTATTCATTTACCAGAGAGAGTATGAAATACAGGAAAACTCATCTTTATTAACATTTTGAAATGGGTTTGATACAAGAGCAAGTACAATGTCAACGCCACAGAGAATAGAGGAAAAGTCTGAAGAAGAAACTTTGCTATAAGCGGGGCTCTCTATCCACAGCTAGTAACAGCAGCCCTCTTGAATTTGAAACTAAAATGGGAATGGATAACCTCGAAAACAACTTTACAATCGCCATTCCCCAATTTCACAAACCTAATTTGGCATTTCTCAACTTTTTCTTTTTATTTCCTCTGGCATGTATCGTCAAATTTGATAACCAGGTCCCTATAACAAAGAAGAAGAAGAAGAAGAAGAAGAAGAAGTTGATGTTGGAAGAGTAGAAACTATAACTCTCCGTCTCGGCTGCCCTGGTTCTTGTTCATACTCGGAAAAGATTTGAACCATTGTTTCCAAGAAGCATCCTGTTGTTGCTCGAGCCACGACAAGAAACAGCTATCTAGCAGGCAGAAGAAATTTACATAGAGGAGTTGGTACCTAACTGGAACATATCTGAAATTTCCAACCTGAAGAATTGGCCAGATGCTTCCCTCCATAATGAAGGCTGGGATAAAATCCCTCTTCACATCTTCCTTGACTTGAGAAGGACTCTTTCCGGTTGAAAAACCCATGTAAGTGAAAAACACAAGCAAGTCAAAAGTCCCAAAAATTAAATCATCAATAACCACTTTACTGGCAACAAATCCAAAGGATTTTGGTTGCAACTGAAGCCGCGACTTTATATACCTATCCAGCCCTTCATACCTGCAAGCCGGAAAATAAAAGCATTATCCATAAATAGTATTCAGAAATTACGTCATTTGGTAATATGGGCAGTCGTCCTCTTTCATAGAGGGGGCAATAGGCAGTAATGGGAGAACTAGAAATAATTTCATCACCTTGTTGATAGTGTTACTAAATAACATATACTAGCTACCATTGTTCTGCAAAATTCACAGTTACTTAACATCTTTGTGGAAGGTTGAACTGGATTGCTCTAAAGTTTCAACTCCTAACATAATATGTTCCTCCTGGAGAAGGTAGCTTCGGCATTATAGCTGATACCAACAACCAACCAATAGAAAACTGCAAGTTAATCTATTTCTGACTGATGTAAGTTCTCGCAAATTTATGAGATGCTGGGGGCTGAACATATGTTGTGATCAAATAAAACAGGAAATCTAATTCCTTGCCTTCCACACTGTTCTTGCCACCCCCCCCCCCCCCCAAACTAACAGAGATAAAGAAGCACAGAAACAAATTTCAACAGCAAAAACTGAAATATGTTCATTCCTCCATGTTAAAATTAAAAAAAAAAAAGTTCATGTCCATTCCTCACGTTTCCCAATCATCCTACCCTGCATTAGAAAACTAGTTTGAAATCTTCCTAATATTTTGAGGGCATTTAAACAATTAGAGTGACTTTCTTAGGATTAGACAAACAAGGGTACCTATAATTCAACAATGGACAACTTTTTATACAAATTTTACACACCAAGGCAATGATTTTGTATTCTATTTGGAGATCTATTGTACTAAAGTTTATTGTTTAAACTCTTTGGGGGTGCTAATGAGCTTTCTTTCCTCCAAAATTATCTTCAAATATGATCAATTGCACTATTTTCTTTTAACATTTATGATGTATTTGTTTCCAGAGAAGTGAATTTAGGAAGAAACCACTGAATAATTTATTTAACCACTAAAATGAGTGTCCTAGAAGAAAAGTGAAACATGCTATGAAGCTATTGCAAGATGTACGTCAATGACATAGTTGAATTTTCTGCTAACTTCACTTCAACCATATTTATTGTAAAAAAAATGTTGTCAAAACACATCAATATTCTTTCCCTTGTAAGTCATAAACAAAAAGGTCATGGCCAATGCAGGGCCTTGCGATTATAGCATGGCAAAGAATCTATAGTAGCTGGGCAGTCTAACCATACTTTTTTTGTAGAGTTGCTGATTTGGAACTATGCAACTGCATGGGGATAAACAGCATTTGCCCCGCACCCGGATGCAAAAGAAAATGTGCAAGAGATTTATGTGTTGATAAAATAAGACTCACCATGCACATTAGGAGGTTGTGCCATCTCAACCTTACTGGGAAAATGATCCCCAACAAAAAAGTAGTGATTTTTTTTGCATAATTGTTAAAGCTAAAGCATGGATGGTTAAAATCTTCTGCTTTCACACCCACACAATTTTCATTTTGCATGCAGGGTACACTGTAGACTTACCTAATGGGAATGGACCATTTCAGAATTAATTGCCTAATCAATTATCCATTAGAGAAGATTATCGAAAGAGAACAAGATAATATCAAACTCTTGACATACAAAAAAGCATATACCCTAGTGACTCTAAGGAGCCCAAGCTAACCGCTAAGGACAACCTCACAAACTGACATCAGAGAATAACCTGTCAAAACTGCAAATGAGAAAAAGACACTCACCAGAAGTGGCCAACAGGTCCGACAAATCCAAAACCGAACAAGCTTGTGGTGGCAACCCGTCTCCAATTGATCTTTAGTTTTTCATCTTCATCCTGTAAGATGAATAATGGATAATCATTCAAAATATTGAATAGACTGACTGTCCATCTATGGAATACAAACAATAAAACATTTATCATCATGAGAAGATAAATAAGAGGGTGTGTCTTGCTAGCAATAGAAAGGTTGCAGGTTGCTCCTTTTTGGACTAAAAGGTCATGGGTTCAAGATGTGGAAACAGCCTCTTTGCAAAATAAAGAAAGGGTCAGGCTGTGTAGGAAAACAAGCTTCCTTCAACCATCACTAAGCGAGGGCCTCATGCATTGAAGACGCCCTTCTATGTGAAAAAAAAATAGAAATGGCTGTGAATCTCAGAATTTGCAAAGCTATTTAATGGTTATTAGAAGACAAAAAAAAGAATATCACAAATAACATAGAATCAAAAAGATAATAGCCTGGCCCCACTACAATCTTTGGACACATTATCAGAACCAGTCACTGTACCATCAAACGGAACACAAAATCTAGGGATCACTCCAAAGAAAATCAATTAGGAAGACCATCATATGCCTTTGGACATATGAGGGGAGCTTCTATAAATAGATTAGTTACCCCTGGGACTTCAATCTTAGAGCAATATCAATATTTGCATTAAATTAGTGATACCAAACTAATTAGATTCCATCCTGAGAAACAAGTTCAAAGAATAAGGAAAACCAGGCCCTACTTAAAGCATTCATTTGCAATACCAAAATCTGCTGCGCCTCCTATTGCAGGGGCACAAGGTCTGTCTACAATTTTCAAAACGTTATAAAGAAACCTCATCAAGCACCATGAATTTTTTTCTTACGCCGGCAAAGCTGTTTCCAATTACATGTAGAAGTAGATTCGTTTTCCTTTCTGAGATGGCCGGAGCTGCCAAGTGCCAACCACATACCCCTTCCCTGTCAAGCCCCAATTTCAAAAGAACATGATACTGCAGTCTCTTATAGTAAGGAATATTATGACTAATCCAAATGAATCCTCATAAACCATTCATCAAAATTTTCTGCTTTCAAGTGCATGAATCTTGCACTGAGCAAAACCAATGTATTAAAGAGAGCGAAATGGCAATGCTAGGGTTCACCACCACAAGAACCAAACAAACGAATGGAACTACTTAATGCAAAGAAATTAGACAAACGCATTAAACCAAAAGGCGAATGCATTGAACCCTCGTCCCCACAAATGAAGAAAGAAAACGAAAGAAGGATAGGAAATTACAGAAATTTGATTGCGCTTCCTCGCGGTAAAATGGGTGACGGATTGAGCGGCAACATCGCCAAACCCCCAAATCAATCCAGAACTGACGATCTGAGTCTTAACAGGGTGCGTTGCGAGACAATTCCGATACCATTTCCAGACCTTCGATATCAACATCATCCAATAACTGCGAATATCGGAAGAAAAACAGAGGCAAGAGAAGAGAGAGAGAGAGAGAGAGAGAGAGAGAGTGGAAATTGGGCTTTCATGCCCTTTTTGTAATGCCGGGACCGTTGATGGATTGGTTGAATTGCAAGTTACTTGGATTTGCCATTTTTTTATATATATTTTAGTGGGGAATTTTGTCCGTGCATCATGCTTTGGTAGAATCAAGATGAATCAAGCCACCATTGTTATTTCTTCTTTTCAAATTTCCCTTTGGCTCTTGAGTTCTTGATTCAAGGGGAAGAGGAAAGGGTTTTGATCACTGAATTTTGTTTCAATATCTTCCATTAAAATGTGTAGTGGTAGGAAAAAGATTAGCCTCTCCCATCTTCCATATCTTGTGGAGCCATTTGGGATGGCTGGAATTGGAATTGAAATTATAAATTCACCGGCGGTGATTCTGATGATGAATCTTTGATCCAATTATTTGGAATTTTTTTTAAAAAAAATTTGTATGAATGCAGCTAACAAGTGGACTCTATTAGAGAAAACTATTTCTTCCTTGTCCTCTTGTAAAATAGTTTTCTATATTATTCAGTTACGCCTCGTGTTTGTGTACCTTTATTAGCTCTATCTATATTGAAATTAATTCATATCCATGGAGAAAATATTCCAATCTAATTAACTTTTTTACCCCTATTTGCCTCTAAAAAGAAACCAAACCCAATCCACAAAGAAATTGTAGGATGTAAAATTATGTAAAATATTGCTCTTACGCCATCTTTAACGCATGGGACAATTGCTCGTCAAGCCAAAATTTGATGAGGCAATTGCTGAAAATTATTTCTAAAAGGTCTTTTTATTATCTGTCTTGTCCTTCTCTAAATTTTTGTTAAGTTTCAAATGACTCATTAGGGTCGAGGAGCAAAAAATTGCTCCTTATTCTTTTTGTCCCAACGACTCTCTCTCGCAAATCTGAAATTGGAAGACGACGCTAGCAATGAGCAGTAGCGACGTTTGCGAGTATAATGACAACTAGGAGTGAGGTCGGAGTCAGATGATGAGGAATAGAGTGGTGCAGGTGAAAAGATAAAGAGAGCGACGCAGATTTTCAAAGGAGTGAGTAGAGATCAAAATTTTCAAAAAGTGGATTTGTGAGATTTTGATTTTATTTATTTATCAATGTATTTGGTGATTGATATTGTGTATTTAATTATTAATTTGTATATTTAATTATTAATTTTGTGTATGTGCGTATTTAATTATTAATTTTGTTTATGAGTGTATCTATTATTTTGTGTGTTTTTAGTTATTAATTCATGTATTTTATTATTAATTTTGTGTATATGTAAAAATTACATAAAGGTAAATAGATGGAATTGAAGTTTAAAAAAATAAATAAATGAAATAGAAAAGATAATAGAAAGTGATTGGAACGCGTACAATTTTTGAGATAAAATTAAAATAGATAATAAATTATTTATAATATAATAAGAAGTGAGATAGAAAAGTAGATTGGAGATAGTTTTATGTGCCATTTTTTTGTGGACTTTGAGAGTTGAGATTAATCGAATAATCTTTTTATATTGCTCTCTCATTCAGTGTTTGGAGCAATTTAATGCACATTTGGTCCTATAAAATGGAATTAAAAGATATGTACTTTCTACCATTTTAAAAACAATTATTACAGATACCATTCACTTGTACAATGTGAACTTCAAAATTACTCTCAAGTAACGTGACATTTTATTTTCAAATAATGTGAAATTTGATTTTCTTATGCACTTATAAATAAATAATTTTCATTTTCATTTTTACAAGATAAGCCCTAATTTGAGCCAACTCAATACTAATGTCTCTAAAAGAGCCCACAACTATGCAAAGAAGTAAACAATAAACACACTTAATCTTTGTTTTGTTGTTATTTTGTCATTGGCCCACAACCTAACTGCATGTTAAATGTATTACCAATATTTTTAAACAATACTAATAAAGTAACAAAAATAATAAAAACCACCCAAAGTACATTATTAGCTCTGGATGGTGAAGAGTCACGATTGGCGATACGAAGCTACTCCAATGTTGCAACCATAAAAGCATTTAACCAGAGACAAGCCAATACACTTTTAAACGTCGAGTATTAAATCAATTTGATTGTTACAAATTGACCTTTCTTACAGATGATGATTCCTATCTATAAAACAATGGGTTTCTATAACAACACTACAGTATGTATTGGAAACATTTTCCTATTGGATCAATGTAAATTAACAACCTGATAAGCATGCATCATTCTCTAGTTCATTGTTTCTTCAGCCGCCTAAGTGATCCATCTTGGTCTGGAGGCTGAGAAGGAACTCTGCTCAGAAGCCATACCAGAACTACACCGATCAAAGCACCGGATAGGTGTGCTATGTGGTTAACATTCTGCAAGGCATAGCCCCCCGGGAAACTGCCCGACAGCCCTGTGGATGCCTGCGCCGCTTCCATCACCTGACAATCGTATGCCGCTTACCAAAAATCAAAGGCGGCCTTGGCCAATAAAAATGTTTCAGAAGTAAAGTTCCCGACAGTGCTTTAAATAAGTTATTGCCTAAGCAGGTATTGTATGCATCAAAAAGCATTACATATTCTGAAGAAAAGGATACATCAAAAAGCATCCACTTGAGCTTTACCGGATTATTAGCTATCAACCTACGACTTTGAATCCCAGTACTAGTCGTAATTTTGCATGCTGACTACAATGCTGCCATTTCCATTTACCCATTTTTGGTTTAGACTGTATGCAAAGATTAGCCACTTTAAGCCGAAAACAATTGTTTGTCTCATCTATCATTCCGAGCTTAGCTCATTAAGTTCTAGATTATGATAGACCATAAAGACTTGACAGCATATTTATGATAATAACTTGTAAGACCTTTCTTGACGGGAAATCGAATGCGGATAGCAAATTTCTTACCTTCTCTATAACAAATTGGCCCAGTATGAGCACTTCAAGGATCTTCCTCCAGTCCCACGACATCTGCGGTAAAGACAGAAGTTGATAGACAACTTTGTGTTGGTGTCAAAAAGAGGTTTATGAATGTAGAATTGCAATTACCTTCACGAGAACACTAACTGCAAAGAGCCCGAATACAGCACCTGATGCTCCAACAGAAACTGCATTTCTTGGTAAGACCAGCCACGAAACAATATTTGCGCCAGCACCTGTTAAGATATAAGTAAGCCACAATGCAAAGTTCCCTTCCTCCTCCTCAACGAGCTTTCCTGCACTAGTAAAACAAGTAAGAATTACACAATCGAATCTAAATATATCAGACAATAGCATGCCTGTCAACTTCAGGAATGAAAATGAATTGTAAAAGCCTTACCAAAAATATACAAGAAGAATAGGTTGCTGGAGAGGTGGTTCCTGATAAGCATGTGCAGAAAATATTAGAACCAAACATCAGAGAGAGAGAGAGAGAGAGAGAGCATTTGGTGTCTTGAGTTATACGTCAAGGACCACTAAGCATTACTGTGTAGCACAGTATGTTTTTAACATTGCTCCCCATTGAAATTTGCAGCTATGCATCCCTAAGGAGTACAGAGGTCTCACCAATTCGCATGACAAAATGTGGCCGTCACAAACTGGTACCAGGCAGGCCAATTGTGGTACAAATACAAGACTTTGACACCCCGAACCTGAGAAATTGCAGAAAGTTTGTTACCAAGGCATACAAAATTGACCTAGATGAATGTCAAATGTCATTTTCTTAACAAGAATACTTTTTCTCTTTATGTCAAGTCTCAGTTTTGAGAATGATCTTAAATCTCAGGATGCTGATTTCACCAGATTATTTTTTACTGGATTTTCATTTCCTAATTCTGTGAGGTCAAGATTGCAAAGACTTTCTGTCTAGGTTCCCCCCCCCCCCCCAAAAAAAAAAAAAAAATGATAATACTTCATTACAGAGGCAAAAATAATAAGAAACCTGAAATAAGTGATCAGCCACATATATTCCAAGATTAAGAAGAAGGATCCAGAATATCCCATTTACGCCCTTCTCTGGCTTCCTCTTCTCTTCTGGCTTCCCAAGTTCCAGCTGTGATATTATATCTAAAACAAATGTCAGAATATTGGTTTAATGTTCCACCTTCTCATAGGATCTGGGTTCAATTTGTATGAAGCAAGAAGGTAACAAACAATTCCATCTTCAGTTACAGAGTGATAAGAACTGTGATAGCAAATGAAATTTTTTAAAGCAAGCAAACTTCTTCAGTAGTGTTCAGCACATGATATATGGTGATGCTTAAGAAAGTCATTGCACCACACTGTTGCCATTCATTTCATGGTGAAGAAAATCCCATTTCACATGTTCCTAAAAGAAAGATTTCCGCATTTTCACAGCATAAAATGCAAATATAAATGAGAATGATACATCTTAATGAAGCTAAGATCAGTTGAGAACGCTAAGTACCAAGTGTATTCAATAGACCATATAGAAAAGAACTAAGACCACAAAACAGAATGAACACAGGCAAAGATGTTAAACTACATTTCCTGTTTTGATCCCTTCTTTTTTTCTTTTTTCTTTTGGAGGGGGGAGGGCAGCATGCGTAAACTTAAAGTAGCCTTCAATAGCAAACTAGTATAAGTTGCTTAATTCATGTCATAAGATGAAGGTAATTATTTTTGTTCCCAACATTTGCTTATTGAACAAAATAAGGTTTCTCACGAAATACACATAATAAAATAACATATATCTGAAAGAGGTGATTTCTTCTTCTCCTACTAGCTCGACTCTTGGTTCTATAAATTAGGCTAACAACCTAGGACCAAAATGCAGATGGGCCACATTAAAAAATTGGAATTTTCAAAGTGGTCACTTCTAACTGTCCTTCTAATGACAAAATCAGCAGTATCACTTTCGAAATGCCATTATCAAGACAACAGTCAGTTTGGAATCAATGAATCCTCAAAATTTTGTGGAATTCATTTCCAATTCCAAAATTTCATATTTGGAATGAAAATGTCACAAAAGGAAAAGAAGGCCGAAATTTGGGCCAATTTTGCTGCGGATCATGGGTTGCTATTAGCTGTTTCCTTGGCTGCTTTTAATTGTAACTTCTATATTTTCCAGGTGGAAGTTAGTTAGATATTTCTGCCAGGTATAAAGGTGGCTAGAATAGGACAAAATAGTTTGTTATAGGAGAGCTGATCTGCTGTGGCAGCACCCAAGAGCAGACTATATAAGCTATGGACTCTTCCTGTAAACGGTTATCGAAAATTCTATCAAGAATCTGATTTCCTACTCTCTACTTTCTGTCTTTCTCTCTCATTCTCTTCTCCAATCTCTCCCCTTCTTTCTACGGTTCTTCAGCAATCCCTTCTAACTCACACCGAATTAGGAGAGTTGTAATTGTCATAGCATAACTGTGACATTTGGTATCAAAGCATCGATCCCGATAGGAAGCTTAACAACAACGAGAGAGAGATGGCCGAAGGGACTCGCATGAAAAATATGGAGTCACAACTCCAGCAAGTTAATTCAGCCATGGGGGAGTTCCAGAATCGAGTGGACCAATTGGAATGGGGATCCAAGAAGAATTATGAAGCGATAGGGGGTATAGAGCAGAGGCTAGAAGGTGGTCTAAATCAGATAAGGGAAGACATCAACCAGATGAGGGAGGAGATGGGAAATCAACTTCAACGGTTCATGTTGATGTTTACCCAGCAAAACCAGGTAAGAATGGCCCCTGACTTTGCCCCTAGAACTATAACAGAACCAATTTTACATAATGAGAGGATGACCCGAGGGAATGGGACATCGGAAATTGAAGTAGAGTAGGAGGATGAGGTTGAAACAATGACAAGAAGAGGTCGGGAGGACACGATTAATCCACCTCAGCCGGGGTTCCTCGTGCCACGGAAGGAAATACCCGCGTTTGAGGGAACTAATCCCAAATGGTGGGTTAGGAAGTGTGAATGATTGTTTGAATGATATAATGTACCAGAGGAGAGAAGGGTAGCTTTAGCGGCTACCTACTTTGATGACATGGTGGATGCATGGTTCCAAAGGTAGACCGAAACAAGGGAGAACCATACATGAGGGGAATTCACTGAAAAGCTATGTGAAAGATTTGGAAAAAGGAGCATGTTGGATACCATAGAAGAATTCAACAAGTTAAGTCAAGTTGGGGACATTGGGTCACACTTGAGAAGGTTCGAAGAGCTGAGGTCGTTGATGAGTAACCATAACCCCTACTTGTCGGAAGCCTACTTTGTTTCTAGTTTCCTTAGCGGCCTTAATGAGGAGTGCCAAATTGCAGAAGTTGGTAGTTGAGGCCTTGATTGAAAAATAGAGACAGCAATAGAAGGTTGTAGCCATGGGGAACTGGCAACACGGAGGTAGTAGCAAGGGGTTCAACAAAGACTCGATCAAGGGAAATGTAGGGGGAAGAAATTTTGGTGGTCCATATCAAAGGGGAAGACCTAATGAACCTAAGAGGTAACCTGGTGAGTGTTACAAGTGCGAGGATAGATACTATCCCAGGCACCAATGCAAACGCCAATTGTTGTTGTTAGAAGGAGATAAAGAAGATGGACTAGAGGTGGAAGAAGGAGAAGAGGTAGAAGATCTCAAGGAAACTGGGGGGGGAGGACGATGGAGAGATATCCCTCCATGCACTCAAGGGAATCACCAATAACAAGATAATTAAGGTTGAGGGCAAGGTGAAAGAGGGCAGTTCGTTAATCCTTATTGACAGTGGAAACACACACAGCTTCCTCGATAATAGCACTACCAAGAGACTCAAGTGTCAACTCACAAGTACACTGCCTCTGAGTGTGACGGTTGCTAATGGGAACCGAGTATTGGGTAACTCGGTTTGCCTTGGATTCGTGTGGGAAATGCAAGAAGAGAAATTCGAGGCAGACCTCAGGCTGCTCCAACTAGGAGGGTGTGATGTCATTTTAGGGGTGGATTGGATGAAAGGGGTGAGCCCCATAAGCTTCGATTTTAACCAGATGGAAGTGTCGTTTGAAAAATGAGGGAGAAGAATGACTCTTACAAGTGGGAGAGAGACTGCTACTTGCAAGATGATTACAAGTAAGCGGCTGCAAAGGGTCCTTAAGAGCAAGTGGAGTCAACTTACACAGCTATTTTCCATTGTAGAAGTGGAAGAGAGTCCTAATGAAGAAGAGCTTGGGGAGCTACAATTAACTGTCAGCCACTAGCAAGGGGTATTGACTAAGTATGCACGCTGCCCCTTATTGATGAATTATTGGTAGAATTTAAGGACCTCTTTGTGTAACTAAATACCCTACCTCCTAGCTAGGCTTTGGACCATGTCATTAACCTAAAACCAAATGTTGAGCCAGTCAAATATCAGATCCTACTGCTATGTTCCTGTTCAAAAAACTAAAATTGAAAGAATGGTAAAAGAAATGTTGAACCAATCATTCATTAGACCGAGCCAAAGCCACTTTGCTTCCCCAGTCCTTTTGGTAAAGAAAAATGATGGTTTTGGCATTTTTGTGTAGATTATCGCCAACTTAACACCTTAACCATTAAGGATAAATTTCCTATACCCCTTGTTGAAGACCTAATGGATGAGCTACACCAAGCTAAATTCTTTTCCAAACTTGACTTACACTCGGGCTACCATTAAATCAAGATGAAGCCCGAGGATATCCACAAAATTGTCTTCTGAACTCACCATGGCCATTTTGAGCTCTTGGTGATGCCCTTTGGACTCACCAATGCCCCGACCACCTTCCAATCCCTAATGAATTGGATATTTGAACCCTATCTAAGAAAATTCATACTTGTGTTCTCTGATGACATCCTTCTCTATAGCCCAACTTTAGACCAACACCTTAACCACCTAAGAACCACCTTTGAGATCCTTAGAAACAACTAATTATTCATCAAAAAGTCTAAGTGTGCATTCGGCCAAAACCAAGTAGAATACTTGGGGCACTTAATATCGAAGGAAGGGGTCAGTATCAATCCAAGGAAGATGGAGGCTATGCTGAATTGGCTAAAGCCCACTACAGTAAGGGTTTTTAGGGGTTTCCTGGGACTCACGAGGTACTACCTCAAATTTGTTAAAGGATATGGAGTTATTAGCAAACCCCTTACAAATTTATTGAAGAAAGGGAACTTCCAATAGGGGCAACAGGCGAAAGATGCTTCTGAAAAATTGAAGGTGGCAATGAGCAAGGTACAACATAAGGGTTGTCGAACTTCAACAAGCCCTTTGTGCTTGAAACAGATGCATGTGGAGCAAGTATTGGGGTCGTTTTGATGCAGGAGGGCAAATCGTTGGCTTTTTTTAAGCCAAACCCTCAATCCAAGGCACTTAGGCCTCAGTATATATGAGAAGGAATTCTTGGTTGTTTTTATGGCCGTGGAGAAGTGGCGACATTACTTAGAGGTGGGAAGGTTTGTAATCAAAACTGATCATGAGTCTTTGAAGTTTTTGCTACAGCAAAAGCTGTAAACTCAATTGCAAAAGAAGGGAATGGCCAAGTTAATGGGGTTAGATTACTCCATACAATATAAGAAAGGCAAGGAAAACTTGGTAGCAGATGCCTTATTGAGATGCCAAAAGGAAGGGAGTGGAGCCACCTTGACTATTGTAATCCCCAAGTGGTGCAAGAAAGTGGTGGATAGCTATGAGGGAGATGAACACATAAAAGGCATGCTGGAGAAATTGGCTCTGGGAAATAAGGAGGCAGAAGAGTACACTATGGTGGATGGTCTGTTGAGATATAAAGGGAGAATAATAGTGGGCCACAGTGAGGAGCAAGAGGAAAATTTTGCAATCCCTACATGAGTCTCCTTTAGGGGGGCATTCGGACATCCAAAACACTTATTTGAAGGTGAGACAACTATTCCATTGGCCTCAGCTCAAAGTGACGATGAGGGATTTTGTGCTAGGGTGTGATACATGTAAGAGGTGCAAGGAAGAAAACGCGGCATAACTAGGGCTACTGCAACCCCTACCAATCTCGAAACAATCATGGACAAGTGTGTCCATAGACTTCATTGAAGGACTGTCAAAATCCGAAGGGAAGGATTGTGTAATGGTGGCGGTCAACAAGCTTGCTAAGTATGCACATTTTGTAGGATTGGCTCACCCCTACACAGCCCAAGAAGTGGCAAGGGCATTCACGTAGCTATGCATGGGGTTCCTAAGTCCATTATATCTGACCAAGATAAGGTGTTTACAAGCCATTTTTGGAGGGAGTTAATGAAGAACATGGGCACGGAGCTCAACCTTTCAACAGCCTATCATCCCTAATCTGATGGGCAAGTAAAAAAGGTAAACCAAAGCCTATAAACCAACCTCTGATGCGTAACCCAAGAGTTAGCATAGGTGGCCGGCTTTAACACAATGGTGGTATAATTCCAGCCACCACACTTCTATAAAAATGACACCATTTAAAGCGGTATTTGGGTATAAACCTCCTATCCTACTAGCCACTAAAGGGTATACCTCGGCCACAACTGTGGAGGAGTACTTGTAGTAGCGAAGGAGGGTATTACAACAACTCAAGCAGGAGTTGACATCGGCTCAAAACTGGATGAAACAATATCCCGATAGGAGGAGGAGTGACCGTGAGTTCGAAGTTGGGGAAAATGTTTTCCTAAGACTCAAGTATCCTCATCTAAAGTCCATCTCCCAAGGGCCAGTATCTAAGCTCAGCCCTAAGTACTTTGACCCATTCTCCATAACAGCCAGAGTAGGAAAAGTGGCCTACCGATTGCATCTACCGAAAAGATCCAAAATCCATCCGATCTTTCATGTTTCCTTACTAAAGCAAACAACAAGAAAGGAGCAGGTTAATCCGAAGTTACCAGTACTGCCTAAGGAGAAAGAAGTTGCAAAGGAGCCAGAGGCTATAATGGAAAGAAGAGTAGTCTACCACCAAGGAGCCCCTCTCATCCAAGTGCTGGTCAGGTGGCAAAGAGAGTCTTCGGGAAAGGATACCTAGGAATACCTTCCCCAATTACTACAACAGTTTCCAAGGGCAGCAAGCCTCTTGAACATTTTTTGAGAACAATAAATTGCTAAAGGGAGGGGTATTATCACAAAACGAAAAGAAGGCTGAAATTTGGGCCAATTTTGCTGCGGATTTTGGATGATGGCGATACAGATTCATCTCGAGATCGAGATCGAGAGATTAACTGAAAACGGAGCAGCAACCACTCTGCAACTAAGACAATACTTGCGCCAGAACAGAGTGAACTGAGACGGATCCCATCAACTGCAAATTTGAACTTCTCGCACTATTATCTAATGACCCGAAAGCCCACATTTGTTTCATTTGTGATGTGGAGAGGCCCAAGTAATTGGGCTGGGATTCTCATGGAAATAGACTGGGCTTCTTAATCACATTGCCAAGGCCCGAGTCCAACTATCACAGTTACTTGATAGGTGTCTCAGTTTTCTTTTTCTTTTTCTTTTTTTTTTTTGCATTTAGTTTCTGTTTTATGTTTACAAAAATTATAACGCTGTTCGACAATATTGTTCTCGTTTTCAATTTCATATTTTATATTCTTATTTTCTCTTACCTTTGGTGTCACTAATGAGTGGAAAGAAGAAATTAGAGTTCATCGACAACTTCCCAATTTAAGATCTAGAAGTCTTATTGATCTTCTAACTCTCCCCCGACCAAAAGGCTCCACTCTTCGGAGATGATAGTCTATCTCTCAAAAAAAAAAAAATAAGGGTTACTTGAGTTGAATGTCACATATTCCATTAGTGCAGCTAACTTTTCTTCATTACTTGGTTCAACCATTGCCAAGGGGCCTGCAACTTGAATTCAATAAATTCAGAAGCAGACAGACCCGGGCCCTCCATCCATCTGCCACAGCCCAATCTTATCTCCACCCATGCCGGCTTTGACTGTTAGGTCATCCCAACAAATGTATGTGATTTGGCGACAACCACCAATCAACCACCTCACTTTGAAAAATACATTTGTGGACGGTGGCAGCCCAGCGGTCTAAAGTTTTTTTTTTACTTCTTTTAATTTATAGTTCGAGTCTTAAATCCATCATGTTTATGGTATGACTCACACCTACAATGTTAAAATAAGCAATTGATGCAAGACTTAACTCTATTCATACATTTTATATAATTTTTTATAAATGAAATTATATAAAACAGAAAAAAAATATATTGTACGCGAACATATATTCCGAGCACAACACAAATAAATAGTAAAAACTAACATATAGATAAAATTTCCATAACATAGAGGCTAATGTCTTAACATCTAAAGAACTGTATCGAAGACATTTCAAAGGGAGACGTCAAATGTAAACTGAAACAAACTCTTACAGAAATTAAGGAAACTGAAGAATAGAGATATGACTCCAAATTGCATTTTAAATTAGATATGTCAATTAAAATTCCTCACCTTCTTGTCTCGAAAGCACCTATTGATGTGTTCACATCAAAAGAAATAAACTAGCCTTTGAAGCACTAAGTGATAAGGTACTTAGATCCTTGCGTTTCCATCTTCCCAAATCCCATAACGTTCCTTAATTTCGCTATTGTCAAACTCTTTCTCTCATATGAATATATAAATAATATGTGACTATGTCTCTTTAGAATTTATTTGACTCTATATAATATAGTAAGATTAAAATAAATAATTACATTCTCAATAATAATTATAACTTAAAACTAAATATTTCAGAGTAAAATTAGATTATGTTTTTATAACTATCATTGACATAGAATTTTTACAATATTTTTATTTTCAAAATGGAGGATAAAATAACATCTTTCTTTAGAAAAACTCTTAATGTGGAAAAGATAAAAAGGAGGGGAAAAAGTAATTCCAATCCTTTTGAACTTAAAATAGGGATATTCATCCAGACACCAACCCACTACTTGCATCTCTGGAAAAAGCAAATATTATACTGTTGCCAAGAAGCAAGAAACAATTTGGATTTTTTCTAATTAAAAAAATGAATTTAATAACTCTCACTAACCTTTCTGACAGTAAAATAAACAATTTAAATAATCATCTGAGTGAGTCAGCGGACGCCGCCACCCGCCGCCAGATGGCATCAGTAAAGCCGTTCGCTCACTCCCAAAGAAACCATATAATATTTCATATAATTATCATATTACATAGTGTTAAGATAATATTATATTTAATAATACGTAAATGTGTATTCTCACTGTAAATATATAATAATAATTTTAAAATACTTTTTAGATAAAAGAATAAACTTGGCCATTCACTAGGGTGAAAGTGATATGAAGCGACCCCCATAGATAATACAAATAACTTATCATATGTTTTTAAAAGTTTAAAATATCGTGATATCATGAATTTGATTTTATCTCTATACGAAATTATTCATTCGATATTATCTTAGAGGTTAGGTCATAGGTTTTAATTCGTGGCAAATATATTTGTATATCTAAGTTAAGTTAAAATAAATCGTGAGTTTTAGCAAATATGGAATAGTTCAGATCAAAGATTATGCGTAATCGAAGATTTCTCAAATTTTACACTTTATAAAAAACATTTTGATATAGAATGACCAAGAAATATTTTTGAGTCCTTGAATGACATTTAGGTGTAATAAGAAAATAAAGTTAAGGTGGACTCGATGTTGTTAATCTTTAAATAATGAGTCAAGTCGACTAAAATGTCAAAACTAACTCTTTTTACACATACATTAATGTTTTTTATAATTTATAATTAATTTTTTTATATAAAATAATAGTATGAGTCATAATTGATAACGGTGCAATGCATTTCTATCAAAAAAGATTAAAAAAATTATGTATCATTATATTATTTATTTAACATCTCTTCTAATAAAAATGCGATACATGATTGATGACACTGTCATTAGTTATAATTTTTAATATTATTTTTTTATTTATATTAAAAAAAACACAAACAGGAGTGTTAAAATATTACCATAGAATCTTAATAAAATAAGAGATTAATGAGAGGAAAGACAACTTACAAGTCAAGTTTTTCCATATTTATATAAAGACAAGAAAGAACAAGCAATTGATAAGAGGATCCATTGTGGGGGCAGCCTATGGATTGAGATTCCAGGTTAGCTTTAACTGCTCTTCCTAATCTAAACAAATTATGAGATGGTGGTTCAACTTCCATTTTGTCCAGTCAATAGCATAATAATCCCAATCCCAATTGTCAAATCCAAGATTAATAAATGAAATATACTCCCAAATGGTCACCCACTTTTAGTTGCACACTTCACGGCTTCTTGATATATTATATTAAAATGGACAAAGCCCTCAACCTCAATTGTACAATTATTATTTGGGACCCAATTGAGGACCGTTCCCAAATATTACTTTAATTAAATAAATCATATCTTATATTTGGTGTTACAAAGCTTAAATAAAGTACTATTATTAACTATGGGATGTCCATTTTAACCCAAATCAAAACATTGCCGTACCATGAAGTGACCGAATGGGCTGCGACCGCACAGGGAATTGGACGTGAATTTGACGTCGATATTGCTCGAGGTTCAATTCACTCACGATTGTAATTTATTGGAATTCGGAGCCTTTTTTCTGTAGCTGCAACTATGTCACGTGCTTTGTTTGCTCACTCACGAAGTCACGATTGTAATTCATTGGAATTCGGAGCCTTTTTTCTGTAGCTCCAACTGTGGCACGTGCTTGACTAGTTTAGGCTGAGGCTGACTGGACAGATAGTGCCGCCAGGTCATTCCTTGTAATCTTATGGTAAGCATTATTGGTTGAATTTGGTGACATATATAGAAATAATATATGGTTATATTTTGATATTAAAATATTATGAAATACCATAAAATTTTGTTCACCTTTTTTTTCTTTTCCTTCTCTCTCTTCTTTCTTTGCTCTAGCAATTGACTCTTTCGTCACTATCTCATCTTTCACCTTTCATCTATTATCGTTGTATTTTCTATCTCATCATCGTTGCATAAGAATAGAAGTGTGTAGTGACAAAAAATGAGGCGAGAAAAGATTAGCGAAGAGAATAAAGATACAACGACGAGATGCGAGAAAGGGTAGACGATGAGAGACGGTTGCTCAAGCAACTGAAAGGGCAATTGTGTAATTTTATAATTGAATAAGGGTATTTTCGTATTTGAGTTATATTATATATCTATTTTTATGTAACAAAATTTTTATTAGCTTATTCGTAGTTTCAGACCCAATCATTGTGATTTTGTGAATGAGAGATGAAATTAAACTTTAAGAATAATAAATTACACACGTCGCCCTTAAGATTTTCTTAAATTATAAAAAGTAACTCTATATTTTGCAGATTACATTAAGATATCAAGTGTAATTTTATAAAATACGATAAGGACGAATTTAATTCTAAAATTGGGTTACTCTTTGTTTATTTTATTAAATACTCGTTGAAAAATAGGTTTTATTGACAAATGGAATGACAAGGACATGTCTAGTGCTGGTCCCACCTCGCCTAAATTTCTCAGAACAGCCAAACGACCGTACTGTGCTGCCACAAGTGAATATTAAAGAAATACAAAGGGGATTATGAGTCATCATTGTCATGCCAAGTGTTTGAAATAGCGTCTAAACGTTGGACGCAAACAACTACTAATTTTTATGTCATATTCTATACATTTAATTGATATTTTACACCAATAATGAAGGTCTTAGAGTAAATGAGTCGGATTGTTCGCGAGGGACTCGATAAAAAATTGTTTGAATCTATTTGTTAAAATGAATGAATTGAGATTAAATTTAATTTTAAATCTTAATTTATAAATGAATCGAATTTAAATTTAATAAAATTTACGAAAATATTTAATTAAAAATTTATAAATATTAATAGACTCAATTAGAAAATTAAAAACATATTCAAACCTCTAAAACATTTTATTTGAATTGCTCTAAATAAGGGTGTGCATGGTTTGATTTGGTCAATTTTTGACATTTTTAGTACGCTAAATCGCTTGCACCATTTTTCTATCAAACGAGACCATGCGATCTGATTTGGCGCACTGAAACCACACCGCATTGGTGGGGTTTTCGCGGTTTGTCCAAAACATCTAAAATATTAATCCACCTATTTTTGTGGTGTGGTTTGCACGATTTCATAAATTGTTTCATCAACTATTTAGTTTATGAACCAAAATAAATAAAATATACATATAAATAATCTTTTATTTATACAGTTTGTTTATACAATATGTTTTGGTTCTGCTTTGAGATATGTTTTCCCGAGTTGAGATCTATTTTAGTTCATGTATATAAACATTATGAACTAAAATAAATTGTTTCATAATTTTTTTTATTATTACATTATATTCGAACAATTTAATTTTGAACTGAACCGAGAAATCCTCAAACCGCATACCGCATGATTTAAGGATTTCTCAAACTGTGCCGAACCAACCCTTCTCAAAAAATTGTGCGATGCGGTACGGTTCAATTTAGTCAATTTTTACAATTTACTAATTTTTTTGAACACCTCAAACTCCAAACTGTTAAACTACGATTTCATAAAAATTAGCAATCAATCATGGTTTAATGATTTTAAAAATTGTCCAAAGTTATTCCGTTTAAATTTTAGATTTTAGTAAATTACAAAACCAACCATCTCCACTTGATTTTTAGGTAAAGTTACAAATTTAAAATATAAAATTATGGACGTACTTGATTCTTCACAAATACTAAATATTATTCATAAATTCTAATGCTTTTAAGAATTTAAGTTTCCTTATATGTCAGCGTATTCTTATATATGATTGAATAATTTTTAATTATTTTTCTCATGTGTAGTCACAATCACTTGTTATGTATATCCTTATAAATAGTGGCTTTGTTATGGTTTAGGAGACAAAATATAACACCAATAAAGTTTTTACACAAAATGGATATCAACGTGAAGCCATTTTATAAGAGACAATGACCCATAAATAAATAAAAACTATCAAAATTAAAAGGAAAAAACAAAATCAGTGTCACATTATCTTGTACAAGTGGTCTTCTTTCGCAGCCAGGCATGGCATGTAGGCGTGTTAGGTATGGTGGATATTGATAGAAGCACTTATCATTGATTTATTTATATTATCTTATTATTATTGTTTCTTCCCGACAAACGAATGGTCGGAACGGAGCTGCAACGATGAGGGATGGGCCTAGGCAATCGTTCTGTCGGGAAAGTGGTTGGCACCTGCAAGCACTTTGATGCTCCAATAAGTAAGGAAGTAAAAAGTAGCAGAATATTAGTGAGTCAGAGAGAAGAATATACCTCAGTCTTAAGGAGAGTGGGTTCATATATAAGGAGAAGAAGTTCTCTTGCATATATGCGTCGTGTGTTTACAGGTGATGGGACTGAGTATCGAAGGTCGATGGAAGTTTTTAGGTGGTAGTATAGTGTCGACGAGATCCTCATTGATGTGGATGTGATCCGCCATTAATGAGGATAGAATATGCCATAAATGAGGATGAGATTTAAACAGACATGCAGATACTCAGTATAAGCTTGCAATGATGCTGTTGTAAGCTGATACAAGGCCAAGATTAGGTCGAGGTTGGGCCATGGAAGTTGGGTTGAGATTGGATTATAGGAGCTGGGCCAAGATTAGGATAGGACGATCCAATTATTATTTGCTTTTATTAGATTTTTAGAGGGAGAACAAAAGATATCACAAATTATATCAAAGCCAACTTTGGACTGATTTTGTGTGGGCACGAGCCAAGAAAATGTGTACAGAATAATTAATATGAGATTTTTAATTTGATGAGGACGTTCGGGATTAAAAGAGAAGATGAAAGTTTTGAATATATTGCTTGGTCCCTTAAACTCATAAGTTATCTTTATCTAGTATTTTTGGACATCGATCTATGGTGTTACAATTAGTAGCTAATTCAAAACCATCATCACGTGGGTGTGGGACTAGAATATGTCCTCGACATAACTTGGAGTTAAATTAATTGGTATGAATTCTCAATTGGCCAAGACATCACAATAAAGGAGAAGAGTTTGTCACAACTAAAGTCTATGTTCATACTTTTTACATGGGCCGAGAAAATGTGTTCAAAATAATTAATATGGGATTTTAATTTGACGAAGACGTTAAGGACTTAAAAGAAGAAATGAAAGTTTTGAATATATTGTTTGGTCCCATAAATTCATAAGTTATCTTTATCTAGTATTTTTATGCATCCATCTATGGTGTTACAACTAGACACTAATTGAGAACCATCATCATGTGGGTGTGGGACTAAAACATGTCCTCAACATAACTTGGAATTAAATTAATTGGTATGAATTCTCGATTGGCTGAGACATCGCATTAAAGGAGAAGAGTTTGTCACGACTCAAGTCCATGTTCGTACTTTTTAAAACAAAAAATATATATTGCTTTATGTCATAATCTTGTAAAATTGTCATTTTCTTTTTTAATTTATAAGGTTCACAATACTCCTCGTAAACAATAAGTTGACATTGTGTAGAGAGATCAATAAACTGTGAAAACATTCATGTCTAACAGTTCCAAGGCCGACTTAAGGTATAGGCCATTATGCCTAGGGCCCCAATAAGACGAAAGTCCCAAAAAATGCTTTCACAACTTGTTTATCTCATCTCATCCCTTTTTTTGAGTAAATTTTTTTTCAGAGTTTAGTCTAGCAAATTTTATTTTTTTTCTTTTTATTTCAATGATAATGATTTTTAATTCTATTTGGACAACAAAATTTAAATTAAGGGCGAAAACCACATTTATATTGCTAGAGAGAATATTTAGAAGAATAATAAAATTAATTTTAGATACAAATTAAAAGTAATTAAGGAGAAGAATTCCAAAAATATGATTGGTGTGAAAGGGAAAGCAAGCATAAGTATATATATATATGTTTTGCAAAAAGTGAGATTTGGCAAGCGTGCAAATGGCGACTATATTACTCTATTGTCGTGGGAGCTGTCATGCCCGATAAATTAGAAGATTCATTGTTTCATGAGGCCGTCGACCACACACCTAGGACCAAGAGGAGGAAATGCCAATTGGCTGACGAAGAAAGGAAGAGACAACAGACACTAACGAGACAAGGTTGCCGGCAAAAAAGAGGTAGCGATAGACGTCAATCAAAGTTCACACAAACTCAAGACAACGGCTGATGAAAAAAAGAAAGAGGGTCACCTACACCGCTGTCCGCTACCAACATTGACCACCAAACAACCTAAAGCCCTGTCAACCCGTGAGTTAGCCCTGTTAACAACCAAGCGATAAACTTAACAACTAATAATATAATTATATAATATCCCAAGAATCACCCCAAATGATATGTTTGTGATTAATCTCAATTTTGGGTCCCAAGTTGGTACCCGATGTGATGTTCCTTTTGGCCGCTTATGTAATCATATTAGATGTAACTATCACTTCATTAAGTATGACAAATGACTATTCAAATCTTATGCCCACTATTCAACAAATTACAATTGTTAATCTATTTATTATTAGTTAAAACTTTAACACGTGCCACTATAAAAATATCAAAATGTCAATCCAATTTTGTCAATTGTCCTTATCTCAATCCATAGGGGGATGACACATGTTAGTGTTGGGATGAAAACCCGAATTTAAATCCAAAAGATCAAGAAAAGATGAAAAGGATTCAATCCCATTCTCTTTAAGTTCAATGCGTGTTCGAGTATCTTGGAGTTCACTCTAAATACCTCGTCTTCATTCATTTTATAAGAGATGGAGACTTTAAAATTTAATTAAATTTGTCTTGTATTTATAAAATTATATTTATTTATTTATTAATTTAAGCATCGAAGACGAGTAAGAGGACCGGAGGCCATAAGTCGTAATCTCTAAGCCGTGATGGACTGGTAATTTATCCATTTACTCAAATTAATGGACCAATAGGAAGCCATTTCTTATAAACCCTAATTGTTTGGGCAAAGAAGCAAGCCAAAGGCGGCTGGCACCAACTTGTCTTCTTTAAATTATTCAATCAAACTAAGTCGGAACAAAGAAATTGGGAACGTGGTCTGGCTGCTATATTACGGGTCTAGTCATCATACATGGTCAAAGTTTTAGCATTTAACATATCTTAGGGCAACATGTTAGAATCTTCTTTACTATAATAAAAATAATTAAATGCGAGGGATAATTAAGAGAGTTGGAACCCATAATTTCATATTTGTTATAAAAGGTTGATCATCATCTAAACTACATTTAAGACCACATATTATGAATTTTGACTTCTCAATATTTGAATCTAGGGGTGTAAAAATGATCGATTTGATAAAATTTATTAACTAATTAAATCAGATCGAGGGACAAAAGTGAACTGAACCAACTGATTAACCTGAGAAACCAAACTAATCGATAATCGAAATAATCAAACGCAAATCGTATAAACTAAACAGAAGTAATCGATAGAAAAAATATATAATTGAAAAAAAAAAAGAAAAAACGATGTCATTTTATAAATATCAAAACAACATAGTTTTAAAATTTGGTCAATTTGTTTAGTTTGGTTCTTTCAACCAAATAAACCAAACCCAAAATCAAAAATCAAATTTTTGAGAAAAATTAGCCAAATTAAATTGATACAAAAAAAAAAAGAATCGAATCGATAAATTTGGTCGTTTCAGTTCGATTGGTTCGGATAAACCAAACTTTTACTCTTCTCTACTTGAATCAATCCAATGTTGAGATAACGTCTTTAATTTTGGTAGTAATTTGTTTATACATTTGTTGTTAGTGTAGGATTTTGATGAAAACATGTGACAAATTAGGGGTGTTTGTGGTTCGGTTTAATCGATTTTGAGAAGGTTTAATGCGCCGAAATGCAAGCTTGATTTTCTACCAAATCAAATTGAGTGATTTGATTTGGTGTAGAAAGTCAAACCGAACTGCACCGCATTTTGCGGTTTGATTTTCGCGGTTTCAAAATATTATATATAATATATAAATTATATATCATTTGAGGGCGGTTCAATTTTGAATTGAACTGTCGGTTTGCCAAACCGTGCAGGTTGGCAATTTTTCAAACCAAATTGGATCGTCAGTTCAAAAAAATTGGCCGGTTCGGTTTGACCGAAAACCATGATCTGACGATTTTTTTGAACACTCCTATGACAAATGCTATTTAAAAATAAGATGTCCGATTATAGTGTTTTAAACATATAACAAAAGAATCTACTAAATATATTTAAAAGTTTATTGTAATGGCTTTCATGAAAACCCTTCAAATAACACGGGATATAATATATGTAATATATGATGTGAGACTAATATATGTAATATATGATTATTGATAAATTATTAAAAACAATTAAAATTAAACTTAACATAATAATTAAAATAAGCCTTGTAAAGTTGTGATTGTTGTCAATATTAAGAGGTAAATTTTGTAAAATTAGTGTCACTTTCTATGCAACAAAAATATCTAAAATAAACGTTTTTTTCATGGTGATCAAGCAAACGAAGGCGGCCAACCCACGACGTCCTTTTGAGCCATTCAAAGCTTCTTGTTGGTGGTGGTTGGCATAGTAATGTATGAAGGTAATTTGGGAGGTTGGGACATTTTAATTGCCACAGTTGTAACGATCAATTAATCCAGAATTAAGGGTATGCGTTTAACAAAATAATGTTATGAGTTATGATTAATAATAGTATCTTTAATTATGTGGTATATCCTTATTAGATGAGATGTTATGTAAATCATGTGTTATTGTCTCTTCTACCTAACACCTCTTACTAAGAGTACACATTTAAAGCCCGCATGGGCAGCTCAACTGGTAGTAGGTGGTGAAGTTTGGGACAAGGACCAAGAATTGAGTCTCGCCAGCGGCAGTGTAGGAGCAATCTCTCAAAATAAAGGGGGCTCCTTGTGCGCAGTGAGCCCCTGTTGGGCTCTCTCTCCAAAGAGGGGCTCCTTGATCGGCTGAGTCACTATGATTACCCCACTCACAAACTGTCGGGTTGGGTGTAGAGGTGTCTGGGGTGAGCGATTCACCTTTTGAGACAAGAGTACACATTTAAAAGAATAATGTTAGGAGTCATGATTTCTGATGGTGTTATTAATTATGTGGTACATTCTCATTAGAGGAGGTGCTAAGCATAAGAGATAATAACAGATGGTCTGCCTAGCACCTTCTCTAATAAAGAGGCACCACATAATTAAAAAACAATTGGTGTTTCGTTTAGAGGTTAGCACTCGGTCACCAGATCGATCAAATTTCTCAAATTAAATAGACTGAACTTATGTCAAAAATTAAACTAAATTAATTGAATAGATTTTCAAATTAAAAAACTAATAAAAAATTTAAAAAATAAAAAACAAAAATAACAAAATACAAAAATGATGTCGTTTTTTATATTTTGATCGATTTGATTATTTTAATTTTTTTCAATACAAAGATCGAATTGAAACAAAATAATCAAAATTGCTAAATTTGATAACTAAATCGAACCCATTTATAACTTGAACCGAATCACACTGAATCCATCATTTTCGTTGGCTCGATTTAATTAGTTCAATTTAACCGTAATCACCCTACAAATGATAGTTTAAATAAAGTTGGAGTAGTAAATCTTGAGTTAATCATGAAAACACGACATAAAAGTTATTTCTCCACGGCACAACTATCACTTTTTAAATAAAGTATATGCACTAACTCGTGGGCCCTTCATAATTTAAAAGAAAATGTTATTTGAATGTTTAAATTTAATATTTTTACTAATATTTTATACTAATGTGTTGTATATTTATAATAATATGATCCATTATTTAAAGACATAGGTCGAGCGGTCAGATGAACAATATATCGATATTAATTCTGTGGATTGCGAATTCGATTCTCATATTACACAAGAGTCAAAAATTTAATTTACGATTTATCTTTTCTAACATAATTAAAAACATGAGTACCAAAAATCGTGTGAGGACGAGCATCCGTACGAAGTATTATCAAAAATATTAAACTTGGAAGTGTTAAAATAATATTTTAATAATTTGAAGCCCATGCGGTACGAAGAGAACGAATAATGATATTGAGACACCGCCAACTCCATAAAGGCATGAGGCTATCATGTGGTTGTGAGATGAGGCGCATAAATCATTAGGAGCGCTTATCAGGCACCCCATGCGCACCAGCACCACAGGGTATTCCCACCCTTGTCGCACGTGTTACATGCATTGTCAAAATTAACAGCTGTCGGCCGCCCAATAAAAGTCATTTTTTCACATTCGTCGACACGGAACGTGATATTGGAGATTTTTTTGGTGAATGTTGTAAAAGTATTTTTGTATTTTATTAAAAAAATGGGTGGAATTTTGAATTTTTAAAAGGTCTCCTTAGATGTCTTTATTTTAAAAAAATAAAATTATTAAATATTTTAAAATTTATTATTAAATAATTAAATTTGTAATTAAAATAAAAAAAATAATGTTACATTTAGTTTTAGCAAATATTTTCTTTTTTTCAATTATAATTTTATAATTAAAAATGTACTAAGTTTTTATGTTTTAAAAAATAATAGCATTTATTTTTAAAAAAATTTAAAAATATATTTTTTATTTTATTAGATTGCGTGGATATTACATTATATTATTTATGTTGTATTACTTAATTTTAAAAAGTGCTTATTGTTTACTTCAATAAAAAACCCCCCCCAAATTTATCATCTTAATAATAAAAAAATCACACCATTTTGAGCAACATAAAAGAAAAACCATAATATATACCTATAATCGATGTCTGCTTCAATTTTAGCAATAAGGAGATCGGAGATTGAAGATCGAGTAGACCATGTTGAAGACGAGATTAGAGCAATAAGAAATAACTTAACGATATTTTGGTTGTCTTGGATATTAGGGACGAAATCGCATGAGCATGAGAATCGAATTGTTTGATAACGTTATGATTGTCTTGGATATTGGGAATTGAACAACTCGATGACGGGAATGGAATGGCTCGACGAGTTTTTCAAACTCACTACTGAGAGTAGCCATATATGATAAAACACTACACTACTCTTGAGTTCAATTTATTATAATTTCTCTCCTTACCCATTATTATTATTATTATTATTATTATTATTATTATTATTATTATTATTTTACAGTTATTACTTGACACTTCAATAAATTTTTTAATTTTCTCAAATTTTTTATGCTTCATTGTATCTCACTACTAAAGTTTGAGAAAATTAGTATCAAGAGAAAAATGTAAAAATTTAAATAAATTAAACTCACTATTGGACATAGTTAGTTTTGTTGTATCTCTTTAATTCCAATAACAAATTTGACTTGTCAAAAGATTCAAATTCCAACCTGACATGCCGAGTTAGAAGAAATGTAGTAGTTTATAGTTTAAAAAATGTAGTATTTTATTAAGTTATTTAAAAAATCATAATATTTTTAAAAAAATATTGTAATATCTAATATAAAAAATATGTATAATAATTTTATAAAAATAAAAATATACCATTTTGCCCTTAAATATTATATTTTGATTAAACCTATATTAATATATATGATGAGCATATAAGTACTGTCGACGTTCAAAAATGATCGATCGAGATTCGTCAGCCCGTACTGATCCAATAATCACGAATACAAGGGAGAGAGAACGATAAAACCATTAACAAATAATGCATAAGAGTTTTTTTACGTGGTTCGACTGAAAATGATGTTTATTTCACGACTATTCTATGATTTTTCTTGTAAAACAACAATATGTATATATTTTTTCTCCTCATCATATTCATGATTATTAGATCAATACGGACCGATGAATCTCGGTCGACCATTTTTGAATGTCGACATTTTGGTGTTAGAATGTTCTGATCAACATCAATGGCAAGGGGGAGAAAAAATATATACATATTGTTGCTCTGCAAGAGGAATCAGAGAACAATCGTAGACTAAGCATCATTTTCGATCGAATCACATAAAAAACTCCTGTACATTGTTTGTTGATGGTGTTATCGTTTTCTCTCCCTCGTATTCATGATTATTGGATTAGTACGAGCCGACAAATCTCGATCAATCATTTTTGAACGACGACAAGTGCAATTTTATATTAAGTATTTAGCTTATATTATGGATCAATTATGTCATCTCATATTAATTTTAAAAGACGAAGAGAATTGCAATTGTTGAGATATAATAAGTATATATTATTTTTTGATAAAATATATTTATTATGTTTTCTTTTTAACCAAAAAATACTCTTTATTTGTTAATAAAATATTATAGAAATACCATACATTTTTCATCAACAAATAAAAATATATTTAAACTAAAAATAAATTCTATTTTATCTAAAAGGGTTTGGCTAAAGAGTGCTCTGGGGGCATTTAATGTACTTTGTTTAGTAGTAAACACTTTCTTATCGTTAATAAATGCATGCTATTTTGAAATATTTTATTAATTAATAACAATATCAAAAAAATAAAAATAAAATATATAAAATACCTCATAAATTAAATGAGAGAAGTACCTCATAAATTTGTTACAGGGATCGTTGAACATGTTTCTAAATCTATTTCTATTAAGCGAGTCAAGCTGAGGAGATTGATGGATAATAGATTTTGTTTTTTTATTGAAAACGATATAGATATAATTTTTGTTGAAAAAATTAAATATTTTTCTTGAAGAAGGTTGTGTTGATTAGACATATATGAATATTGAGAATAAAGATAAAAGGGATTGTGTAGATGAAATTTTTGCATTTGACATGATAGATAACTCGGGATGTACTTATATTAAATCTAAATCCCGGTTAAAGAAATAGAGAAAAAAAAAGAACGCGATTGAGAAAGCTTATATGGGTTTCTAAGGCTTGTGTCTAATGATTATGGATCCAATTTGATGGTGGTAGCATTTTGTATATTTTGATATGAATATGATATAAAGTTAGTTTTGTGCTAATTTATTTTTTGTGATTTTTTCCTCTTATTTGTTTAGTTTTTTTCTTTTTTTGGTGGTTATTTAAGATATATCTTACCATACGATCAATTTGGTTATTGAATTGATTGAAATTCACTATCCGATTAAACCAAATGAATCGATCGATTAACTTGAAAAATCGAACTAACTAATAACCGAAAAAACTGAATTCTTACCATATAAACCGAACTGAACAAATTAAACTAAAGAAAAAAATAAAGAAAATCGAAGTATCTGAAAGAAAACATACAAAATCGAAAAAAATAACGTCTTTTTATAAATATCAAAACAATATCGTTTTAAAGTTCGGTTTTTTCAATTATTCTAACTAAAAAATGGAATTGAAAATTATGGTGGTGTTTTATTCTTATTTCAGTTTTTGAGATTTGAATTTTGAATTCATTTTCAGTTTTGTATTTTGAGTGTATGTTTTGATATTTTAAAAAATGCGTTTTTTTTTGTCATTCTAAACAATTGTTTCTTAAAATATAAAATTAGAAAACGCGTTTATTTTTAAATTTTGAAAAACTTTTTTTTTGTTATTATAATATTTTATTCAATAAATTTAATTATTAAATAATAAAATTAACTCTTTTTAATAAAATTCTACTATGAAAATAAAATAATAACTTTAATTAATAAATTACTGGCATACATATTAAAAATAATTTATATTAAATTATACACTAAATAACATACTATATGTTATCTAATATTTTTAATTATAATATAGATATATTATATTTTTAAATTTTAAATAAATGTATAATTTTATTTTTAAAATTTAATAATAAATTTTTCTCTTCTTTTATTTTTTTCTCTTTTCTTCTTTCCGAGACCGTGCATCTTTTCCTTTGCCAGCTAAAGATTCACACAATCAGAACCTATCATTAGAAACTCCAAGCCAATGGGATTAATATACACAAAAATGAACCAGATTTAATTGTTGAATTTTCTTATTTTTAATTTTTAATTTTTGGCAACATGTGAAAAATGGACTACTAGTTGTAGAGGCAACCACCCGACACCTAAGGGCCCATTGACCAACATACCCAAAAATCAGGAAGATCCAACAATCAAATTTCCTTACATCTAAGTTTAAATGTTCAACCCACCTGCCTATATACGCATTGTCAGTCGCCACCGCTCATCGTGAACAGTGGTTTCCAGTCAACAAAGGCAACCACTTGACACCCAAGAGTGCATCAACTAACATACCTAGAAACCATCAAGAAAAAGAAGAGAATAAATGAGAAATGAGAAAAGATATGAGACAAAACTAGCAAGAGAGTGAAGGGGGGCGGTTGATAGCAGTTTGCACTGTTAGCGGTGGGCATGATCGATGACCGAAGGAAAAGAAAAGATGAGATAAATGAGAAATGCTGGGTTTGTGCAACATTGGTGGGGGGCCGACCGGGTGTTTTTCATGTTTTCAACCTTTTAGGTGTTTCTATTGTGTTTACGGGTTTTCTTTACAAAAACTGTTGTTGTTTTCGAAAATGGTAAAATAAATGCATTTTCAGTATTTTAAAAAATTGAAAACTCAAAATAAGTTGAAAACAGTAAAGAGAACACACCCTAAACTTTTTAAAAAAATTAACCAAACCAAATCGATGCAAGAAAAAAATCAAACCGAATTAATGAATTCGATCAGTTTGTTTCGATTAGTTCTGGTAAATCGAATTTTTACTCTTCCCTACATTTTATGGCGTTTTCCATTAATATACAGTTACTTTAAAAAAAGCAACACCCAATCTAAAATTAAGAAATATTTGCTACACTTGCTTTCAGGTTATAAATCGAGCGTTTAGATAAATAATATATCGATATCAATTTAGTGGGTTGCAAGTTCGATCTTCGTCTTGCTCAAGAGTTAAAGACTCAACTTACGATTTATCACTTTTAATATAATCGAAAACAAAAATATCAAGAGTCACACAAAAATAACCATCCCAATAAATATTTGCTAGACTTTAATTATGAAACACGGTCCTTTTAATTTGCTACACTTAAAAAAATAATTAATATTCAATTTTTAATTCTTAATCCCCTTGCGCGTTAATTATTGACGGAGTGGGCGTAAAGCCATAAAGAACGCTGCGAGAACTGACGTCTCACGTTCGGAAAGGGGCCCCCACCAGGCACCAGCTAACACTAAGCATTCCTTTATCTTTAGCCCGTCACGTCATGACTTGGCCAAAATAAGTAATACACGGAGATTAGTTGGATTAAAATGGCAAAAATACTCTTTGCCCTTGCAATTGTGTCTATTCTCACATTCTGCTTATCAGTTCTCAAAATGGCAGTAGTACCCCTCCGCTCAATTAGCCAAACAAGACGAAACCAAGCTTGGCTGGAAGTTTGAGAAAAAGACATACATAAGTTCTCATAACACTCATTAGCTGTCAACCTAACACTATTAGGTGCTGACTAAATAAATACATAAACACTTTTACAGTACTTGTATAAGATCAAATTGCATATATTAAACAAGCAAAATGAGAGCAAAAATTTAGTATGAGACCATTGGAGGAGCATTATTGTTGTGTCGTATAGGCCGATATTATTTATAGATAGTGTTCTTCGCATTTATGCCGATAATATTAATATTTATATTAAAATTAATTTGTTGATAATAATATTTAACTTGTGTAATAGGCATAATATTCTTTTTTCATGAACATTTCCTTTTGAGTTATAGTTTCGTGATTTTTGTAATATAAGGTGAGACTTTGATCAAGTGATTTATTACTTTTTTAGATTAGGCTGGACGACATTTGAGAATTGTATGTAGAGGGATTTGTTAGATCTCTTGAACTACCATGTTTGATGTTTTATTGTAAATAAAGGTTTTTTTTTAAATATTAATTTTTATTATATTATATTTTTAGAATTATAAAACTCTTGTTGATAAATATACAAATATTTCATCAATATAATTGTTCTGAACCTAAAAATAAAATATAATAAGGGTTTCATTATTTGAACACTTTTATTAGTCAGTAAAATATTTACAATGTATTTATTATTAATTAATAAAAAATATTTGGATACTTAAAATAAAGTACATTAAACACTTATTAGCAAAACTTATATAACAAATTTACCACATTTCACCAATTTAAATATAATTGTTTTGAATATAAAAAAAAGATAATAAATACACATTACTTAAAAAAAATCCCATAACTAAGAAGTTCATAACACATAAAAAGAGAAATTGTATATAAATAATGATAGGTCATATCCCGAACAAAAAATAAAAGCACATGAAAAATTAAACATAGGAAGACAAAAACTTCAAAAAAACTACAACCTATCTGAGATAATTTAGAAAATTTAAAAAAAAAATTATTACCTATTAAACCACATGACAAGAAAATCTCATTAAGAAACTATATATTAAAAATCTTAATTTCACTAAACTATATATTATGTATAACAATCCTATTTTTATTATAAATTAAATTTAACTAGATATGAATTCAAAATAATCTCAATAAATTTTCATCACCTCTTTGAAATAATTAGTATTCTTAAAATATTTGAGGACATGGGTGGGGGAGTGGCCAATCGTTTTGGCTCTGGATTTGACATCTTGTATTGTCTTATGGGATCAAGACAAATTGTTTTAATGACAATATGGTGATATTTTCATTGCTAAATGTTTTAACAAAAGCCATTAAGAGGACAATTTTTTGTTACTTAATTCTCAACCACAAGTTATTTTTGGTATTAAATGGAAAATAGGGTTTTAATTTTTAAGTATGATGTGATTATCCCTCATTCTAACATTAATTTTTTTTATATATAAAGCAATATTAACTCCAAAAAACGCTTATAAAAAAATAACCTTATTTAAAGATACTTAAAATAAATATATGCGATGTCAAACATGTCAAGCCTAACTTGTGGCTAGGAATGAAAAACATCTCACAAGAGATGTTAAGGAAATCAAGTCTTTTTCATTTGGTAGGTATACTTAGAGAAACATTTTAGCGGATGATTTGTTCGACTCTCTTTTTTTATCTAAATTATTAAAATAATATCTATATATTTTATAAGAATATTGCATTTGGTGTTAGGAGTGAGAATATTTGGTCAATTTAGTTATCAAGTTGTTCGAATTGCTCAAACCGAATAGATCAAATTTGTGTTAAAATCGAATTGAATTTACTGAATAAATTTTCAAATTGGACAAAGTGAAAAATTAGAAAAATTGAAAAAAAAACAAAATCCAAAAAAATCGGACAGATGGAAAAAACTAAAAAATAAAAAAAATCAAAAATCAAAATAATAAAGTGCAAAAATGACGTTATTTTTAACATTTTGATTTTTTTTATTTTTTTTAATATAAAGATTAAACTAAACCAAAATAATAAAAAATGCAAGGCTTTGAAACAAAATTGAAGTGACGTGCAGTTTGAATCAAAATGAACTAACAATTTAATTTCGACCAATTCGATTTGATTATTTCACTTCAATCGAAACGTTGCTGCCCTAATTTGGTGCCATAAAATTCTGTCAATAAAATAAACTACTAAAATATATTTTATCTATTTTATTTAGAAAAGTTAAAAATATCTATACTAAATTGTCAAAAAGATTTGAACTAATAACATGCATAATTATAATAAATTTAAAAATATTTTTATCTCGAACAAAGATCTTATTATATTTAAATTTAAAATAATGAATTAAAATTTAATTATCAAACACCACCAAATGAGTTTAATAAAAAATATAGAAAAAAAGCTAAACGAATATTTCTATCTAAAATATTTTAATCTTTTATTTACACACGACCCACCCCCTCTAAGTGTATATTAATTAATTACATTAAAAAGGGCGAATTTTAAAGTAATTCATGGATCCAAAATTGTGGGAATAGAAGGTTTGGAACGTTAGGTGGCGCCAAGGCAGATGGTCACGTGGGGCTGGACCTTTATTTTAGAAAATATGATGAGAAGCGACCGTACATTTTAGGGACCTGGAGGTGGTGGTGATGATGATAAAGGGCAAAGGAAGTGGACAAAAATGAAGGGTAGTATTGTAATTTTATAAATAAGCTGTTTTTATTATTTAATTAACTAATAAAAATATTTTAATGCTAAAAATAACATGTAATAAATATACCATAAAATGTACCTTTTACTATTTTAGGTAATAATTAACATTATTATTAAATAAAATATATAAAAAAAGATAAAATTATAATTAATGTTTGTAATTATCTTATTATATTTAATAAGATATATTACTCAATTATATGAGTTTATAAGTAACTTCTAATTAATATTTTTAAGTAAAATTGATGGTTGTACGAATGATATAAGCGGCGAGTTAAGATTAAAATCGTGTCAATAAATTTTATATATTAATTGATCTCAAAAAATAATAAAAATCACTCTTAAATAACATTAGGGTAAGGGTTCATGGGAAGATAATTATAGGTAAGACGAGAATATTTAAAAATAATATGATTTGAATGCACGGGATACTGAGAAAAATAAAAAGAATTTATGAATAAAAATGAAGAAAAATGAATATTAATTTGTTAGTGATGCATTGTTATCCACATGATTCACATGATTTAAAAGACATTGATTGATAAGATATCAATGTCCTTTTTAGTTTCATTGCGGTGAAAATGCAACATTATTAGTGAGACAATGTCTTTTTTAACACTAAATTGACAATTTGGACAGCTGACTGGTTACGGTGATACCAGCGTAAATTCAAAAAACGGAGGGGACCCACGTGAAAGCGGTGCAATCTTTGGGGGCGAAAGTGTAAATTTCTCTTTGTATAAGAGCACCCCGGCCTTGAAGCGCCATCAGAAGAATGGTGTTGAGTCTTCCCCTCGAGGCTCCATCTCTCATTTGAGCCTCTCTTCTCTGCAATCGATCTCAGAATCCAAACTGAAATCCGCCCTCTTCTTCTTTCCCCTCAATTTTCCCGCACTTCCTCACATTTTCTCCGATATTCGCTCGCTTTGAAACGTTGTGAGTGTGTGTCGAGAGAGAGAGAGAGAGGAGGCAGTGGGGGAAAAGCGGGGGCATTTGGGTTGGATGGCAAAAATTGGAGCGAAATGGAGGGTTTTGAGATCGGTATCAATGCCGTGGTGCAGTCTTCTGCTGGCGTCGATGCTTGTTTCGGCGGAAAGAGGCTTCAAACCGCGAGCAGCGTCGAACTATTCCGATGCTCCGGATTTCCTTTCGCAGATTTTGAATTTCTTGTGGCAACCGAATGCATCAAGCTCCGACCATACTTGGCCTGTGAGTCGAATTATGATCAATCTGATTGTGATGTTGTTTTCTTCCCTCTTGGATTTAGGTTCTAAGGTGCGTCGATTCTGTTAGTAATTATTGGCATCGTTTAAACCAACCAATCAACTCGCTGTTGTAGTTATTTCTCGCCGTTGGAAGTTGTAGATTCCCTTTTTTCTTTTTTATTTCTTTTTTCTCTGTATATTACTGTACACATATTTCGGGCTCGGCATCGTTTAGATGAAGCAAAAGCATAAATAATGCAGATTACTCAATGTACCGCAGCTCGAGTTTTTTATTTTTTACAGATGGGCTCCTGTGTTTACTGGAGGAAAGCTGATTAGTTTTTTAATGCCGGAATATACAAAATCACCCCATGAACTGAAACTGTTTGTGGGATTTTGGAATTTACCAAAACACACACAAGCACCCATATGAGCTTAGCCCAGTGTTGAACATGGCATTCTTGCAGATTTTCCATCACTTGAGATCTACGTTAAAGTCCTTGACCACTTGGTCAACCATGTAGGTCAAACACATCTTTGATCTGATCCCTACCGGGGATTTACCATTATGCATGCTTGCTTCATTTTTTGTTTGTTTGTAGGTATGCAATAGACATCTCAAGTTATATGTAATTCATTTCAAATTTTATCTTATATATGTAATATCTGCAAACAGTATCGACTGATGTTTGAAATTGTTTTACAGGCAATGAAATTCGGTTGGAAGATTGTTGTGGGTACCATAATTGGATTCTTTGGGGCAGCATTTGGGAGTGTAGGTGGTGTTGGTGGTGGTGGAATATTTGTTCCTATGCTCAAACTAATTATTGGATTCGACGCAAAATCAGCGACTGCAATGTCAAAATGTAAGAGTCTGACAGCGGTTTAATACGAGTTACAGGCAAAGTTTGTTTGTTTTTAACTAACATAAATAGAGTGGCCTGTTCAGTTTGAATTTTGGAAATAAAAGAATAAATAATTTCATAAACAATATGTTAATTTATCTGTTTATTTTTCTTATTTGAAGCAAAGAAAATGAAGAAAAGAAGATGAATAAAACGCCTCAAGCCTGGTTTTGGATTCATCATGATCAATAAAAGAAACAATTTTTTCCACAAGTTTTTTTTTGTGTGTTCTGAACATGAAATATTTTCAGGCATTTATTTACAGTAGCAACAGGCAACAATTTTTCTTTAAGGAGGTCACTTAGTTTTTTCTTCTTAAATCATAATTGAGGGACCTATTGGACTTGCTTATTGAAGAGGTAACCCAGTTCACTTCTGCGGCAGTCATTCAGTTGTTGGAGTTCCCTGTTTCTCAACCTTTGGAGAACTTTTTTTCTCAATTTTTTTAAAGCCCTAACACGAAAGATGTGTTCACAGGAAACTTTGCTTCCCATTAGCAACTAACCAAAATTTTCTTGTCATTATAGGATTCATAGAGATTTGCATTGTTTTCTGGTCAGGTATGATCATGGGTGCTGCAGCCTCTACTGTCTACTACAATCTTAAGCTAAGGCATCCCACACTTGATTTGCCAATTATTGACTATGACTTGGCATTGCTTGTTCAACCAATGCTAATGCTGGGAATTAGCATTGGTGTTGCTTTCAATGTGATTTTTGCTGACTGGATGGTCACAATACTGCTAATTGTTCTCTTCTTAGGTAATGGCTGGTTGCAATTTTGAATAGTTATTGCTCTGCATTCTGCTCCTTCATACTCTTCTGCACTTTATGGTGTTTTCAGGCACATCAACGAAGGCCTTTTTCAAAGGTGTCGAAACATGGAAGAAAGAAACAATTATGAAAAAGGTATCATAAGGTTCATCCATTCTGAAGTTGGAAAGAAAAGTTATAATTCAATCAGAAAATGAGATAATTCCACTTTGTTTTCAGTTTGTATCTGAAGTTTTATTTTGATTGCATCTGCAAATAGTTTGTCTGTAAAGGTATTTTTCAACTTCAATTGCTGCTTCCATTCTTTCACTTTTTCAAGTTGTGCTGCTTAAAATAGTTACACGATAAGATCGGATTTGCAATTTTTTCTTCTGTTGCCATACGAAGTGTGTGTCTCTTTAGGATGTATCTGTTTATGCAGCCAGTGTTAATTCTTCCATTTATAATATTGATTCTTTGCCAATTTCAGGAGGCTGCTAGGCGTTTGGAAACAAATGGTAAGTTGGTCCTCTAATTGCCACTGCATGCCAACACTGATAGGGCTTCTTGCTCATGTATTGTCTTTTTAGGGAATTTAAGCACTTATATTCGTTGTGATGTCAGGCAATGATCAGGAGGGATCAGACTATAAGCTGCTGCCTGGTGGCCCAAGCGATGGCAGCCAAGATGCTACCGATGACCCTCCAGAGCCAGAGGTGAGCATCCTCTTATCTGAAAAAGCTGTTTTCAGTTCCACCGATCCCTCCACAAGTCTAATACATTTAAACATACAGGTCAGTATAATTAACAATGTGCGCTGGAAGGAACTAGGGATTCTTGTTTTCGTTTGGGTTGCGTTCCTTGCATTGCAGATCATCAAGGTTTTTATCCTCTTCTATTTTCTTTGCATTTCTCCTATTGACTTCTCTTCTTTGAATAATGATATTTAGTCCTCCTTCATAGTCCAAATTGGTAATCCTACTGGGCGAAATGTCTCATATGCCCTTCCATTGGTTTTAACAATCACAATGATTGTAAAAACAATGCAAGAGCATATTAGACATTTTGCCTAGTAGGACTACCAATTCGGACTACAAAGTAGGGCTAAATATCATTGTTCCTCTTCTTTACATATATACACTCTCCCTGATTTCTTGTTATCTTAAGAGTTGATATTTCATTCCCGTGTTTAATATTTTTGCCTGTTCAAAACAGAACGAATTGACTACTTGCTCGGCAGCGTATTGGGTAGTGAACTTATTGCAGGTACCTTTCATTGTTAAGGAATAACTTTATGGCCTTTTTTCCCAATTGAACTGAGTGTTTCCATGTAAACTCTACAACCAACTCTATGATTGATATCAGGAGTGACTTAGAATGATGTTTGAGCTTGAGAGACTTGATGGGTTTTCAAGCATATGTGAATAGATCTTTTTAATGTCCCGCAGATCCCAATTGCTTTTGGGGTATCTTTATATGAGGCAATGGGCCTGTACAGTGGAAGAAAGGCAATTTCATCATTGGGAGATGCTGGATCTGGCGTGAAGATACACCAGCTGATCTTGTATTGCTTCTGTGGTGTAGTGGCTGGCGTGGTTGGTGGATTGCTTGGTCTAGGTGGAGGATTTATTCTGGGTCCAGTGTTTTTGGAGCTGGGAGTCCCTCCTCAGGTAAATTTGTGCCTTTTAATACTTGTGCCAAAGGACGAACTAAATTTAAGTATATATAAATAAAGGGTGGTTACTTTATTTTCCATGCTATTTTTATGACTTTACTACTGGAATCCAGGTTGGAAGACTACAGCTAGTTCGTTGCTGATATACGGGCATGCTTTCTTTAGTATTACCCTGTTATGGAATGAGAATTGGCCCTGTTTCTCTTTATGGAATGAGTAGTATTGCCACCACTTACCCTTGTTTTTTTTGGAAAGAGATTGTTTTCACAATTTGAATTTATGACCTTCCAGACACAAAGGGGCAACCTTACTGTTACTACCAAGGCTTGTCCTCAAATAATTCCAGATAAAGCCAGTAACTATTGGAAGTAGTTAGTATCATTGTTACAGTAGCACTTGAAGTTTCAAAAATGTAGATCTCCATCTGAAACCTATTGATGTTTTGTTAGTGAAATGGCAAATCACCAGGCTGACACAGTTTGCAGTGCTTTTTACAAATATTTTCTTTCTTCACGGTCCTAAAGTCTTAAGAGAATATTTTTTGCAGGTGTCAAGTGCCACAGCTACCTTTGCAATGACCTTCTCCTCATCAATGTCTGTTGTAGAGTATTATCTTCTAAAACGTTTTCCAGTTCCTTATGGTAAGTTTTATTTTCCGTGTTGTTGGAGGTTTGGGGTGGTGAGGTTAGAGGATAATACTGGAATACTCTTTATAAGCAGGCCCTTTTATTCCCTCCAGAATTTTTCCCAGTGCACCAACATGAAAACAATTTTCACAAGCAGCTGTCACTGTTATCTTGATAAATCATCTAAGACATAACAAATGAAGAGCCCTAGCTAACTTGTGTCTCGCTACAAAGGTTGGAAACTCCACCTAATTTTATCCCGACTTCATTGCTTTCTGTTTGCTCCTCGCAGCTCTCTACTTTATTGCCGTGGCAACCGTTGCTGCTTTTGTTGGACAACACATTGTAAGAAAACTGATCATTTTTCTTGGAAGGGCATCTCTTATCATCTTCATTCTCGCTTTCACCATCTTTGTGAGTGCAATCTCCTTAGGTGAGCTCCATTTTCCCCGACATTATACTGTAGAAATGAATTGAGTCTATCTATCTAGCTGCTTGACTATGACTGACTGGCTTCAAGGCATTTCTTGCTTTCTTAACGCAAATTTTCTTCTTTTTATAGGCGGGGAAGGTATAGTAGACATGATAGAGGAGATCGAGCAACACGAATACATGGGTTTTGAGAACCTCTGCACGTATGAGTCTTGATTTGTCATCTCCTCCCCCATCTTTTGTAGGATTCCGATGTCCTAATCAAGCTCCCCTAAGTGTACAAAGTTGGCCTTCTGCCATTCTGCACTTGGTAGGATGAACGATAGCCCGCTGCTTCGATTCAATTTTACTGAAATATCAGTATATTTACCCTCAAAAACAATTTTTTCCAACTCAATTTGTGTCTGGAGGAGGAGCCCATAAGGGAAATCTAGGAGGAGAGTATTTTCAGCTTTTATGTCATTTTTTTTTCTCTGCTCATCGACATTGATAAGAGGACTAGAGCCATAGGATGATTGTTGTTGTCATTTGTTGTTCGTTTGTTTGCTGAGATTTTTATTTCAACAGTATGTTGGTGCCAATCACTTTCCGTAGTTTTGATGAAAAGGGCCGGTCAGATGCAGCATTTTATCATTTAGATGGTGTCTGGCTCATCATTTTAAGATGCTTTTTCAAGTCTTTTTACTTAAAAATTGTCTAGTATTTAAGTTGATAACGTGTTTTGATAAATATACTTTAAGTTATCATTTATGTAGATATGTGTTTAGTTTAAAAAAATTGATAAATTATTAAAATTTAACAAAAAGATTAAAATAGATATTTTGTTAAATAATATAAATAAAATTTATAAAAATATTATTTTTTAATAAAAATAAATTATAAATTGATGTTTAAATGATAAAATTATTACAATTATATATTAATAAATTATATATAATTATTGAAAATATATTCATATAATTATTAAAAATATATAGATTTGTTGGAAGCTAAAGACGTCGATGAAAGAGTTGGAGGTGGGAAGATGAACACCGCGAGGGAAGAGCTAAAGGTGAGTGGGCAACAATCATGATGGAGTAGTTGATGACAGCTGTGATAGAGGAGTTGGAGATAGTAAGTAACGACGGTGATGATGGAGTTGGAGGGAGTCGACAAAAAAGAGAAGGCCTAAAACATTGTTGAAGAGAAAAAAGAGCTGGATAAAAATGAGAGATAAGGTTAAAAATATAATAGTTGTTGGAGGATAAAATTATAAAATATTTAATCAATTAAATAAGTTACTAATAGCGTTTGAGAAAAGTTGAGGGGAGTTTATCTAAAATATTGTCAAATAGAGTTTAAGTTATTTAATTTTAATAAACATGTGACTAAAAAAGTTATAGTTTCACTAATAACTTATAAGAGGTCAAAATCGTTAAGCCAAATACCTTCTAAACTTTTTGGCTTCATTTGCAAGAATAAGTGGGCAAAAGGCATAAATATACCTTTTTAACTTTGTTTGTGCAGCCATTTGGCCCTTCAACTTTAAAATTGCCTATCATGCCTTTGAACTAAATTGAAATTGTCTATTTGATTTTAATTCAAAAATTAGAACTGAAATCGAACATATATGGTTTGATTTCGATTTTTAAAAATAAAGAATCATAATTGAAATCGAAATCGAAATCAATTTGAACTATTAAAAAATAAATTAAATTAATATAAAATACATAATACAATGCAGTAATGGTAAAAAATTAAAACAATCAAAGTCGTTGAGTCTTAATTTTTTTCCCTTAAATCTTTTATTTTGTTAACATTTTAGTGATTGCTTTTAGAATAAAATAATATATTTTGTAGTGAAATAAATTGTGCCAAAAAATGATAGTATATTGCAAGCAAGATTAAAACAATAAAGAGTAAATAAAAATGACATGATGAAGGGGGTTCCATTAATTAGATTGATATTAACATGATTAAGTTAATTAATCCTTCATTTAATTAATCTAACTAACATAAAAAATTAAAAATAGAAAACAAAACATTAACTGACATAATGAAAGAGGTTTCAACCACTAGATTTTACGACTATGTGAGTTTCAACAACTGCAATAAAATTTGAAGTTAATAATTTTAATTAATTTAAAATATATATTTTTTAAGTTTTACCTTTTAGTTTACTTTTATAGTATAGGTTCTAAATTTTTTTTTTCCCTTTCAATTAGTTCCCAATTGCCTTTGGAAGCATTTCTGTCAATTGTTCCAAGTTGGCGGAAAAACCAAGGCCCATCTAACCCAGACGGGCCCTATTTGGTCTGGGCCGAATTTAGCCCACATAGACTCAGGCCGGGCCGGCCTAGTTCATCCAAACTTGTAATCTCATTAACATCGAAAAAATGCAAACCGATATTCCCTTAAATTTGGATTTTGAAGTTTTTAAAACGTGGGGGTGAGAGTAATGAACTGCTTGAAACCGCTTTAAGGTCTTCTCCGTCTCCAAAACCCTAGACCTAGCGCGCAGTGTTTTTGTCACTCTCTCTCTCTCTCTCTCTCTCTCTCTCTCTCTCTCTCTCAATTTGAACAACAATGGCGAGCAATTCACTGGACGAAGAAACGGCGAAGAAAGTCATTCGTCAGGTTGAATGAGTGTCGTTGGATTTTTCTTCTGATACCTTGCACTCTTTCAAGGAATTCGATTTTTGTTTCGAGATGACAACTGAGATTTTGTTTCGTTATTTGTCTTGTTGAATGCTGTCTGGCGCAGGTTGAGTTCTACTTCGGCGATAGCAACCTCCCTAGGGACAAGTTTCTGAATAAAACGATCGGTGACAGTGAAGATGGCTGTATCCTCCTGTTCACACCTTTGTCTCTCTTCTCTCTGTATTTGAACAGTTCTGTATCAAAACGTAAAAGTAAACTTGTTATAGATGTTTGTTTGTTTGTTCTGGTTTTCTTATTCTGTTCCATGTCTCTAGTAATTGCGTATTTTGCTGGGTTTTCTATGGAGCTAGGCAGAAGTCTACTGGCGTATATTATATTCTAGGTTATTGATTGTTATAACATGTCTTTCTTCGCTAAATAATGCATGCGATTAAGCTTATGCTTTTTCGCTTCGTTATAACATGTAGGAGAAGAAACTTAGAGTCGTTTCTGAATAGATTCTGTATTTACATACTGGAACAGCACAAGAACAAGAATTTAAGTTTCACTTGGTTTCCTTTTTCTTACTTCTCTCAGCTGGCCAAAGGAAGGTTTATGACCTGTTAATGTCTTTTATTGTTGCTTGGTTTAGTTGTTCTTTAACCGAAACTTCAGTGGTCAGTTTGGCCCTTATATGCTCATTCTCTCGTATGCGGGGCCATCTTAATTTGGGCAATGTGAAGCCAGAAGAGGTTTCAGATGACACAGTGCAAGCTGTGGCCGAGGCTTTGAGGAATTCTACTTCTCTTAAGGTTTCTGAAGATGGTGAGCTTTTTCTCTTGTTTTGATATTTCTACCCTGTTTTGATTGATAATGAAAAATGTGGATAGAAGATCAAGCATCTGTTTTTGTTTATTTTGATAATGAGGCCTTAATATTTTTTGTTCTTTTCAGGGAAGAAGGTTGGTAGGACCACTGAGCTGCCAAAGCTAGACGAGGTAATAGAACAATTGGACAGCAGGACTGTTGCAGCATCACCATTGGAGTATGATGTCAAGCTTGAAGATTTGGAGTCTTTCTTCGGTCAGTTTGCCAAGGTTCTGGCTCACCCCTTATTTTTGTCCTTTCTCTTGTTTAATGTTTGTTTATTTTCTTAAATAATCTCATAGTTTTGGCTCACATAATTTTTTTGCAGAGATCACTGTGTACTTTCAGTTCTTAAACCAGTTTTATTAGCAGTTTATTCTCAGTGGATGATGCACATAAAATTATAACCTCAGAGATCATCAAAGATATTTGTATATGTATGTGCTAGTTAAAAAATGACTAACTGAATGGTAATGGAGTTTGACAATGCAAGTATAATGGTAGATGGTGTTATTATTGCAGGCTTACTTTTTTATTGTTATGCAAATTGGACTCTTATCTATTTCCTATTGAAAGCTGTTGAAAACTTTTGATGATTTTAGTAGCTAGATTGTGGCTTTGGCTTTTGAATTGTTGAAGATGCATATCACTTCCAAGAATGTATCAACTTGGACACTTCTCTCATCAGGCACTTCCTCTGCATCATTGTTTTCCTGTATGTAGAATGAATTTTACTATTTTGTGTAATGAATCAATTTATAATGTGAAAAATGAAGAAATTGTTCTAGAGGGAAAAAAGAAAGAAAATTGAGGAAATTTCAGATATGCATCTAAGCATATATACTTATATGATCAATGCTGCTTAGGTTTGTGAATTGTATGGAGAGCAAGTTTGGATTGAAAAAGAACTTATAGTCTGTCACCTCAGATCTTGTGCAACTTAGTTTGTAGTTTATGTACTTGCTCATCTCCACGTCAACGTATGACACCCAGAATTTGTTTTACCTATTACAGGTTAATAGCGTGAGGCTGCCACGCCATCTTGCAGATAAAAGGTTACTTTGTGGCACTGCTCTGATCGAGTTCTCAACTGAGGAAGACACTGAAAAGGTTTTGAAGCAAAGCTTAGTTTATGCCGGTGTTGAGCTAGAACTAAAACCAAAGTATGCTATGCTTAACTTTCTGTTGACTAAATTTTCCAAGACAAACTGAAATTTAGTGAACTACACTTCGTTCTTATTTAGTCTGGATTATACTGTTTCATGACTGACCTAGATCCTTCTGCTAATTAAATTAGTGGAAAAGTGTGTCCAGAGCCCATTTGTCTCTTGCTGAATCATTTGCATTTCCCCTGGCTTTCTTTTTTCTGACTTCTCGAGTCAATTTAAAAATAGTGACTATTATGTTAGACCATACTTCAATTAATCAATGGAATTTAATATGCGTGTTTCCCTTACCTAAGCCACTAGTTATTTCTCCTTATATGATACTTCAGCAAGTTGAAATCATTATAATTTGTTTTGACATGTTTCTGAATGCTATTTAAATTTCTAAAGTTAGGGGACTTCAATTTTGAACTTCCAAACATTCTTTACAAACTCAAAGCTCTAGCTACTGTGCTGCTGTCTTGTGTGTATTAATTGTCACCAGGTAAGGCCCATCATACTAGATGAGCTTGAATTTCTTAGATGTCCTAAACAAACTACCTGTTTTATCACTTACTATTATGGCATCTTCATTTTTTCCCTAAACCTTGGTTTTTGTTATCAAAGACCCATACCTTACATCAGTTCTTTTTAACTTGGAAGTAGAAGTGAATAGTTTCTTTTTCCTTTAGAGTGACGGTGTTGCCAGTCCTCTAATTGCCATTATACATGATGGTCTATTGATTCCAAATAGTTTGGTTTAGATCTGTTCATTGCACTGGTTTCGGTGTAATTTTTATTTGCAAATGTTTAATATTCTCTTCAAGAGGGGGACCCTTGCAATCAATGCACACTTACTAGAATCAGGTCATATGTATCACATGTACAACTTGAGTTAAAAATTAATACCTTTTCTATTAAAAAATAGAGAAATATGTAATGTTATCTGACTAGATTGAAATTAGAATGTTAATTAAAGAATTTAATGGTGAATTCGAATGGTATACCCTATCATGTAGGAATAGGAGCTTGAAACATGATATGTATTTGATACATGCATCTAAAAAGAAAAGAATTACTTGAACATGAACTCACATCCTCATGCTAAGACTTAATACCATATTATTTTCTGCAAATTCTGGCATAGACTTAGAGAAAATGTAACTACATGTATAGTGTTTTGTAATTCTTTTGTTTTAATTTGATAGAAATGATATTGGCATTGGGTCTTGGTTATTTGTGTCTGCCTGCAATTGCTTCTATATTGATGTGTCTAATATATAGAGTTTTCATCTCAGGAAAGATTTTGATGCAGAAAGAGCAAGGGAAGAGAAGGAAGTTGAAAATAGTCGTCCCCAAGTGGGTGCTAATCAGAAAAATAAAGCAAGTGCAGAAGCAAAGTAGGTGTTGAGTTTGTTGACAGAATTATCTTAGGTCTCTTTTCTTGTTCTGTTGCTGAGCGATTTAAATTTTTTCACTCTGGCAGCTATCCTAAAGGCTTGATTATTGCATTTACACTGAAGAGAATGCCATCAGGAGATTCTACAGAACAAAATGTCGACGATAGACTGGCCAATGAAAATGTTGATGCTTGCCAATCAGGTGGAGAACCAGCTTCCAAGCTTGATTCCATTGAAGAGGCTGAAGGGAAGATGGAAGAAGATGTAAAAGGTGATGAAGAAAAGCCTGGGAATGATAATGGAAAGGAGAGGGGAGACAATGATAATGTAAAGGAGAGTGGATTAAAGGTTGAAGAAAAGAGTAATTTGGATAGTGAAGCAAAGAAAACTGAAGATGGGGATAATCTTGACGGATCTACTGAAAAAGATGAGGATAAAGAACCAGTGAAAGAGTTACAGGTTGCTGATTCATTCAAGGATAATAAAGATGTTATTATACGGGAGGATTTGAAGGGAATTTTCTCAAAATATGGTACTGTAAAGGTACTACCAGTCTACCATGAATCTTCTTTGTATTTATTTTACCCATGTTTTTATTGCATATGCTTATTGTCAAGGTGCTCTACTTCTGCTTCACTTTACCATTATTTTCTATCACAAGAACAAAAGGAATATTCACATTCCCTGATCCTACTAGGTGGGGTCAGCTACACGAATTTTAGACCTTCAAATCTCCAGGGTCATGTCCTTTATAAAGTCATGAATCCTATGTCATGGTTAAGGATTCCTCACCAAGTGTTCTTTGGCTTTTCCTCGCCCACTGCTACAAACTTCCTCCATTTCATTCACTCACCTCACAGGTGCACCTATCGATGTTCTTTTCGTATGTCCAAATTATCTTAGTTGTGATTCCTGCATTTTATTTTCAACAGGCACCAGTCTGAATTTATTTCATATGATTTGGCTTCCTTTTTTGTTTTGTTTTGTTTTGTGTGTGTGGCTGCATAACTTTATTTTTCTGAGCTTCGTCTTTTTAGTATTTTCTTGCAACTTTGCATGTTGCATGCGATGATGCGAAAAAGAAATTGTGTTGTAGCCCATGCTTTAGAACATGTCCTTAATGTACTTTAAGTTTTGAGTAGAGCAACTGTAAGGTTGCTCCATTGTGACTCTATGAGAAGGGTAAGGCTCTGTACAAGGATGGCCATTTCCGAGCCCTTGCAAAGAAAGCAAGCAAGCAATCTCGTGCACTGGGAATTCCATTCATACTACAGTGTTAAAGTTCTCTTTTGACTTGTTTGCACAAGTCTCTTGAGTCAATTTTACCTTGTCAAAACTAGGGTTTCCATTTGATATCCTAAGACAGTTTTCAGGGGTCAGATGCCTTGATTAAAATTGTGATTCAGCATTCTTTGGATGATATGTGTAGTTTATTTGGTCTGTTTCTGCCCAGGCTGTACTCTTATTTGAATGAATAAATTGAGCTCATCACCAAAATGGAACGAACTTTATGAAGAATATTTTCTGTATTCCGCTTTACAACTTGGAATCTGTGTTCAGGTCTGATACACGGAAAACAAAATTGAAAGGTGAACCCAGTGCAAATTCCTGCATTGGGGCCCTTTGAAGGTCAATTATATGCAACCATTATCCTTGCTTGGCAAAGAGGTTATTTCCTAACTTGAACCTGTGACCTTCATTGCACAATGGAGTAACCTTATTGTGCCAAGGCTCACATTTGAAATGTGATCTTTCCAAAAATACAAGATGGGACCTTCAGATGAAAAATTAGGATTTTTTCATAAATAAATAATAAGATGAAATTTGTATGTGACATTAAGAGTTTCTGCATCTTTTAATGTTCAATCCATATAACCATTGGTGACGACCTCTTTAATGTATCCTTCAGAATTCCAATCTAAGAGATAGGTGAGAACTTTGGATAGTTCTCTGGCATGGGTACGTAACTTGTTTCTTTATTTTTACTGCGTGAGTTATTTAAATATGTTTAGATTAATGTTTCTCCTGGTTATGGAATTCTCGATTCGCATTGCTTCACTGGCTTATATTTTTGGTTGGGCTTGGAAGAGGGAGGTTAGTGTTGCACTGCAATTTGTATTCTGCATTGTTGTTTTCAATTGCTCTTTTCCTCGTGGAATACTATCATTTAAAAGATTGAAATTTTCTTCAAAGTGAATTTGATAACAGAATTGGCCTTTGTACTAACGATTCTGCTGCTATGTGTTCTTCCATGCAGTTCGTTGATTTTAAGATTGGAGACGAGTCAGGGTACATTCGTTTTGAAGATGCAGGGGCTGCCCAGAAAGCACGTGCTGCTGCCGCACTTGCTGAGGAAGGTGGTCTGGTTGTCAAGAACTACATAGCTTGTTTAGACCCTGTCTCTGGTAGGCCAGAATCCTCATTTCATTTAAAGATTTTGTTGAAAAAATGATTGTCTTTGCATGACTAGTTCACTAGTTCCAATATCAGACATCCAACTGAAGTATGCCTTATTTATACAAGTCATGTTACTACTGGATGTCTTGTTTGTCGCATTGATCTTATATAACTCGGGCAGTAGTCAAATTCATCTTTGAGGTTTTGTCTGTAAGTGTAAACTTAACCCTAATAAGAGCTTTCATTTTATCCGTTTCCCTATCAGGTGATGCTGAAAGGGAGTACTGGAGTCTACTTCGATGCAATCAAGAACGATACTATGGGAAGGTGGGCAACAGAGGAGGAAGGTGAGCATAACCATTTCTCTCTCTCTCTCTCTCTCTCTGAGGGCCATAATTTTTCAGCTTCTGGTTTATGGAGTCATGTTAATATGTGTTTGGAGGATACCAGGTAGAATTTGCCCGAATATTTGTCACTCATCCGAGTGGCCAAGTCGTGGTAGCAATGGTAAAAGTTACTTCTTTCGGAACTGAAAGTCTTCTTTTGCATATCAGGGGTGGGAAGCAAAGTAGAGGTGGAAGACATTTCAATGGGAAGCGCTCGAGAGAGAATGACAATGCAGCTCGTCGCAATAAAGCGCAGAAAATTTGAGAAGCATGCAAGTTGCGGAGCGGCTTAGCTAGCTTGATGATGCTCCACAATTTTGTGCTGCCGTAAAAATTGTTCTCAAAATCTGGTTTTGGTTTTAGGTTATCAGAGCTGCCTTGCGCCGATAACATATGATGTGATATGTTTTAGCTATTATTGTCCATTTTGTTTTGGCTTGATAAGCTATTATTACCCTTTAATGTAATGCAACCGCTTAAATTTAGTTCTAAGTTTTGCTACCATTTATGTTTGAGAATTTTGTCATTTTTTGTTCTTCATTGGTGGCATGATTGATAAATTTTGTGATTATGATATCATCTTCATAGGGCACACTGTTTCTATAGTCCAAGCCCCCAAAAAAACACACATTTTTTCCAAGCCAGCACGGCTCATTTTTTATGTCTAGGGAGCTATTAAGACCCACTAGAGCCTTAAGTTTGGGCGTAGGCTTGTATTGGGCCAAGGACAATGGGGCCTATTGGCTCGGCCAGGCTTTCCCTAAGATGGGACCAAAATATTAAAAACAAAATAAATAAATAAAAAGCGTGGTGGGTATACTTGTCACAACCATAATTTAAGTAATCTTGAATTACCTATGGTCTTATCTAAAAGCCTTTTTCCTTTATTTATTCACCTAAAAACCGTTGGTGTCATTTAAACATGTGGCCTGGTAGGTGTGTTATTTCGCATTTGAATCCAACACAACGCCTTTGACCTGGTAGTAAATAAAATTTAAAAGTTAAATTATAATTTATTGAATTATCTCATTTGGGTTACCGAGCTTATGTTAAAGTTATTTCAAATCATAATAATCTAATTCATGATTACCATTGTTTGGTTAATTCTGAAATTCCAAAATCAACAGAATAAAAATTTATTTAATTTGGTTTGTTTTGTTTTTGACTAAATTTAGTTAATTCAATTTTGGTATGACAAGCCATTTTCAATTTCATTTTAACAGTAAAATCTAAACCCACCAAAATATGCGATTTTTTGAGGAAAAATATCACTAACATTTTAAGTTATTTATATCAATTACAATAATTGGATTCACCAAAATGACTTAAAATTCTTACTAAATACTCTCACCATTGATTATTTTGATTGATTTGTGGAATTTATGTTATTTTCTTAACGGCTATTTCTTCAAGCTTTAATAATATATACTTTATTTACGGATAATATTTATTATTTTTAAGTTTAAAATAATTTTATTAATTGATGATAAATGCATTATGTTTTATAATATTTTATTAATTAATAACATTATTTTAAAATTAAAAACAATGCAATTTAGCTAAATATCTAAAAAAGTAGTGACAAAATTCTCAATTCATGTTGTTTTATTAGTTAATAATAAATCTTATTGTATTTTAAAATATTTAGTTAATTAATAAAATTATTTAAAAATAATAAATACATATTATTTAAAAATCAAGTGCACTCCCTAATTATTGCAAAGTGCACTTTTGCATTTAATGTAATTTATTTATTTTTTGTAAGTAACGTAATTTATTTTATGATAACACTAAATGGTTCAAAACATAATTCATTTATCAGTAACCAATAAAATTATTTAAATATTAAAAATAAAATATAATAATTACACCTTATTCGAAAAATATGTATATTTATTTCTATTGTTCCTTAAAATAAGAGTACAATAACTACATATTATATTTAATATTCAAATACTCTTATTGATTAATAAATTATTTTAAAATATGATGTGTAATATACTAATTAATAATAATATGTCATTATATATTTTATCTAAAAAATACATTAAATTAAACACACATTTTAATATAAAAAAATGTTATTTGTGTGACATTAAAAATTACAGAGAAGATGATTAAAACGTCGAACGCCGTCAATGCGCCAAACATGTTCGACTTTTAAGCACAGGGTTTGAATAACGTTCTAGTGTCCCCCCTTTTCTATTTCAAACACCAAGCCCTCCTCCTTCAGGACCGTTTCTCTCTCTCTCCCTCTCTCTCAATCTGTAGTTTTTGGATCTCCGAATTGGAGGAAAGCGCCTGCAGATCCACTTTTCTTAGTTCGGATCTGCAAATGCGCTTTGATTCCGTTCAATCGCAGCCCAGTTTCGCTGTCTCTATTAGATTTAGATTCCATAGCTCGAAGCTCAGTTCGGTGAGTCCCTCTTTTAATGCTTTACTCTCCACTTCCATCAAAGTCGTTTTTTAATTGGTCTCACTCGTTGAATAATTCGTATTATCTCCTGTATGGATGCTTTGATTTTACTTAATTTCTGCGGGTTTTAAGCGCGTTGAAATGTTGGGTAAGTGGGAATCAGGTTAATTTTGGATTTTAAATTAATTTTTGTCTCAATTAGCTATCTCTGGTGCCCTTATTATGTCATATAATAACTGATTTCTAGCTTTCGTGGGCTTGAATTCGAGTGTTGGCAGATACAAGGGAGCGTAAAGTTAACTTTGTTTTTTTCTTTTCTGGGTTGCTAGTTAATGATTTAAAATGCATTAAAGTTATGCAATATACGTGATTGATGGCTTGACAATCAATTGTTGGAATTATAATTCAATGAGGAAGATTTCCTTGTTTGTTTTACGAAACCAATGCTTGAAATGAAAACTGTTGATAATCCAACAGCAGTCACTTGGGCAATGGAGTTAATCAGAATGTTTCTTTCTGTCTCATGCTTGTTTAAGTCTCATCATTATGATGTTTCTCATGGGTTCTTTTTCTTCTTCTGTATTTTTGTTTTTCCAATTTGAGGTCATACCCCGTTTAGAGACCATCATTCTAATGGTTTCTTCTACTTTCTTTCCTTTTTTAGGCTTTCCTCTGAAATGAAAATATTGGATTTTGTACTAAAAAGAGGTTAACAAAGTTTATATTAATTTGCTCAGATTTTCCTTACTATCATTTTCTTAATCTTTTGTATATCTTTTATTACACCTGGTATCATAATCTCTGTTTTACTCATGTTTGTTCCTCTTTTAGACTGGTAAATTATGAGACGGTAGTTCCTGCAACATCTTACAGAAATTGATGATGATTTTGGTAAGAGATCCCAGAGCAGATTGCTGTCAAGTAGGAATTGGGCTATGCAGATTTGCCTGTCTCTCAAGAAACAATGGAAAGTGATAGGACAAACACAACTACTCCAGATGGGGTCAGCAATGGTCTTCAGAAAAAGCGACCTTTGCATGGGTATCTTCTAAAAGCATATGGGACATAGATTTTCATAAGTGATAGTTTTAATATTTGACTTTACCATTAAGATAATTTGTGTAATTCATTGTCTCATAAATGATTTTAGGGTTTTCATGTTTAACTTTGCTGTGAAGATATTTTGTTGCTTGTCTCATATTCCTTACTACTACCATTGCCACCATTTGTTAGGAGGACAAGTGGCCCAGCAAGGCGCTCAACAAAGGGTCAGTGGACAGCAGAAGAGGTAAATGGTTGTTTTCTTGACAGTTAAGAAAATTCATCTAGACCAATGACATTGATTTTTCTTTGCACCATCATGCTATTGTGTTGGACATCATGAATTATCATGATTATGCATAACATACATCAGGTTAATAATTTGTCATTCTACTGCACTTCATTTATTCTTGAGTATACTGGACTTTTTTATGCATTTCAATTGTGCCATTGACTGTTCTGTTTTTTAAATACTAACAAACTGTATGTAGGATGTGTCTTTGATACATTACTGGTAACTCTTGTGTCTGTTTGACATGTTATATTAATTTGCATTCTGAAATCTAGTATTTTTCATCAATATCTACTTGCATTACATTAGCACAATTTTGACAACATAGGTTTGCCTTCTCATCAACTCATGTTGGCATACTCTCTCTACCTGTTCATCTTGATATTCATGTCTTGTTTCATCTTTATATGGTTGACACCTATCGTAAACTCTTCATGTTACTCTTTTCTTGGACAATCTGAACTTTCTTGTCTGTCTTGGAGAAATGCTACTTGTATCTCATTAGCCTTCTAAAAGCTACTTTTAATTGAATATTTTGGTTAATTGCGTTTAATTGACACTTCATTTAATATATGGGAATTCATATAGACTTTTCTTTGCATATATTTTCTGAGTAGATAGAATTTTTTTTCTTGATGCAGGATGAAATTTTGTGCAAGGCTGTTCAACGTTTTAAAGGAAAAAACTGGAAAAAAATAGGTAATATTTTTTATCATTTTTTTGTCTCGATAGTTCTAACAAACTAAAGTAGAATTTCTTATTTATGTTTTCCCCTACTTTTTTTCTTTCTATTCTTTTGTATCCCAATTAACTTACCTTATCATGCTCATCGAGTTTCCTTGTGAAAATGGAGCAACTCATTCTTCTTTTACGTAAGAAAACATAAATTTGAGCTGAACTTGCGTATCCAAAAGTTACCTCATGCACAGATTAGGTCCCAAGAAAGATGTTCTATGCATTCAGATTCAATCTGTTTAATCCACTAGTGTAATGTTGTAACAAAGATGAATCAACACTTATATTCTACAAGATCCTTTCTCTAATGTCTATGTTGCAGTGAAGTAAACAGAGGAGAGATTTTACATGTTAAAAAATGATCATGCCTTTTGCTTTGAAGTCTATTTATACTAAACCAATAAACACGTCTATAACAACAACAACAACATATCCAGCCTTTATCCCACTATGTGGGGTCGGCTACATGAATTCTAGACTTTCATGTATTTATGTCTTTTGTCATATCTTCATTGAGGTCCATACACTTCATATCAAACTTTAATGTCTCTCACAAAGTCTTCTTAGGTCTGCCTCTACCTCTTTTTTTGATTAATTGTTCCTATGAGAATATAATTATGAGACAAAAACCTAAGAGATTAGTCTCTTAGTGTGTTATTTATAATAGGCACAACGGGCCTAATAACGTACGGGCTTAGCCTATGGACTTAGCCTAATTATACATAGTTATAATAAATAAATAAATATGCAATATATCTAATTATACTAATAATTCTAATACTCCCCCTCAAGTTGGAGCATAGATATCATATGCACCAAGCTTGTTACATATATATTCTATTCGAGGACCGTTTAGAGACTTGGTGAAGATATCGGCAAGTTGATCACTAGAGTTAACAAACTCTGTAACAATAACACCTTCAACCAGCTTTTATCTAATAAAGTGACAGTCGATTTCAATATGCTTAGTCCGCTTATGGAACACTGGATTGGAAGCAATGCGCAAGGCAACCTGATTATCACAAACAAGCTTCATAGGAGACACTTCACAAAACTTGAGTTCCTCCAGAAGTTGCTTAAGCCAGATGAGCTCACAAGTTGCATTAGCTATAGCCCGATACTCTGCCTCTGCACTGGATCTAGCTACTACATTTTGTTTCTTACTTTTCCAAGAAATCAGATTTCCTCCCATAAGAACATAATATCTAGAGGTCGACCGACGATCAGAAGGAGAGCCGGCCCAATCTGCATCTGCATAACAACAAATATATGTGTGCCCCTTATCCTCATAGAGTAGCCCTTTACCCGGTGCTTGTTTGATATATCTCAGAATCCGGATAACAGCATCCCAGTGAGAATCACATGGAGAATTGAGAAACTGACTCACCACACTCACAGCAAAAGCAATGTCGGGACAAGTGACTGTGAGATAGTTCAATTTGCCTACCAATCTTCTATACCTTCCAGGATCTGAGTAAGACTCCCCCTGTCCCGGCAAGAGTTTGACATTTGGGTCCATTGGGGTGTCAATCGGTTTGCAGTTCACCATACCAGTTTCTTCTAGGATGTCAAGTGCATACTTCCTTTGAGAGATTGAGATCCCATCTCTTGATTGAGCAACTTCAATACCTAAGAAATACCGGAGTTTGCCTAGATCTTTAGTCTGAAAGTGCTGATGGAGATGTTCCTTCAGATTTTGTATACCAACCTGATCGTTCCCTGTGATAACAATGTCATCTACATAAACAACGAGGTTGATACATAAAGAAGAAGAATATCGATAAAAAACTGAATGATCAGCTTCACTTCAAGTGAGACCAAAGGCTTGAACCACAGTGTTGAACCTGCCGAACCACGCTCGTGGAGACTGTTTTAGGCCATAGAGAGACTTCTTGAGTTTGCAGACTACATTGGACTCCCCTTGAGCTAGGGGTGTGCAATCGGTTATAACCGAACCGAACCGCTCAAAAATTATGAACCGAACCGAACCGAATTATATGTAAAAACCGAACCGAACCGACCGACCCACCCCAACTAACCGAACTAACCGAAACCGAACTAACCGAAGCCTACACCATACTAACCGAACCGAACCGAAAATGAATCTAAAACGAATCGAAAACGAACTAGAACACAAAAATAAACAAGAGACTGCCTTGCTGTTGTCGCCGGTCACCTAGTCGGCCGGTGATTCCGATGATCGGTTCCGATCATCGGATTCCCCCAACCACGGTGACCCACATACCCAAAAATTAAAAACATCTAATGGTTAGATTTTAATAGATCTAGGTTTCAAACTTTCAATGTAAAAGAGAAATTGTACCCAGAAAACTAACCTAAAAACCATCGGTGTATCTTCGTCTCTGACCATCGGCAGCAGCTCGCATCGGCGTCATCTTCGTCTCTGGCCATCGGCAGCAGCTCGCATCGGCGTCATCGTCGTCTCCGGCCTTCGCCTTCGTCTTCGTCTTCACCATCAGCGACGAGGAGGGATGGTGGAGGAAGAGAGAAGAGACCAAGAGATGAGGCGGCCTGATCTACGAAGCCTCGAACTCGAAGAGCCTTCGTCTTCGCCATCAACGACGGCGAGTGATGGTGGAGGAAGAGAGAAGGGACGAAGAGATAACCATGAGGCAGTGCTGTCGCGCGACCAGATCTGAGATCTATGAAGAGATGAGATGAGGGGTAGTGCTGCAGCCGGCCAGATCTCAAAGAGAGACGAAATCGCGAGAGGGATAGAGACTTAGAGAGAGAATGATGAAGAGCAGAGTGAAAAGAAGGCGGTAGCAGACATGGGGTGTTGCGCCCGTGTGAGGGAGGGGGAGGCCGGTTCGTTTGGTTCGGCAGGGGGGTTGTCGCGCCTGCGTCACGAGGGGGGCGGTTCGGTTCGGAGGAGAGGGGTATTACTATTTAGTTCGGTTCGGTTTTTCTATTTTTTTTACTAAAATAACCGAACCGAACCATTAAAACCGATTTTTAAGGGGAAAATAACCGAACCGAACCGTTTCTTTTGAAAAACCGAACCGAACCGACCAAATTTGTCGGTTCGGTTCGGTTAGTTCGGTTTAACCGAACTTTTGCTCACCCCTACCTTGAGCAACAAAACTAGGTGGTTGCTCCATATAAACCTCTTCTTGCAAATCACCGTGAAGAAAGGTATTCTTAATGTCCAATTGATAGAGCGGCCAATAACGCGTGGCAGCCATAGAGAGAAATAGGCGAACAGAGGCCATTTTAGCAACTGGAGAGAAGGTATCATTGTAATCCAGCCCATAGATCTGTGTAAAGCCTTTGGCAACCAAGCGGGCTTTAAGATGTTCCACCTGTCCGTCGGGGCCCACTTTAGGGGTGAACACCCACCGATAACCAACGGGAGTCTTTCCTGGTGGCAAGGGCACCAAATCCCAAGTGCTAGTAGAATGCAAAGCACCCATCTCATCTAACATAGCCTGGCGCCAACCAAGATGGGACATGGCTTCACCTGTTGTTTTAGGAATAGAAACAGAAGAAAGGCTTGAAACAAAAGCACTATAAGCAGGTGACAAATGGTCATAACACAAAAAATTATAAAGAGGATGTGGATTGCGAGTAGACCGTGTACCTTTACGGAGTGCAATAGGAAGGTTATCGGGCTGAGGATCCATGGCAGGAGTGACCACTGACGGAGATAGTGAGTCAGGAGAGTCGCAGTCAAGAGGAATGTCAGTGCCAGGGGCAGGATGAGGACGACGGTGATAAGTAAGAAGTGAAGGAGTTGGGGAGTGTGGACCGGAAGATGGAAGGGAAGGGTCCATCGAGGAGGAGATAGACGAATTTGATAAAGGCAACGAAAGAGAAGGAATAGGCAATACCTGGTCAAGGTGCTGTGAATCAGGTTGAACAACCAAGAAGAACGACTGTTGTTCAAAGAAGGTGACATCAGCAGACATAAGATAGCGGTTCAACTCAGGAGAGTAACACTTATAGCCTTTCTGCAATCGGGAGTAATTGAGGAAAATACACTTGAGGGATTTGACAGCAAGTTTATCATGTCCAGGTGAAAAGGAATGCACAAAACAGATACATCCAAATACACGAAGGGGAACAGAATAAAGGGGCTGGGAGGGGAACAAAAGAGAGTGAGGAATGTTGTCCTTTAACACTAAAGATGGCATGCGATTGATCAGATAACACGCAGTAAGAACAGCATCACCCCAGAATTTGGTAGGAAGATTGGCATGCAAAAGTAGTGTTTGTGCAGTTTCAATGAGATGGCGATTTTTACGCTCGGCAACACCATTTTGTTGAGGTGTATAAGGACAAGAAGATTGATGCAGAATGCCACAAGTAGTCATAAAAGTAGTAAATTGAGAAGAAAAATACTCAGGGGCATTATCACTACGTAAAGTACGTATAGAAACTCCAAACTGTGTTTTTTTTTTCAGTAGTGAATGTCTAAAAGATAGAAAACAACTCAGACCGACTTTTCATGAGAAACAACCAAGTGCAGCGAGAAAAGTCATCAATGAAAGTAACAAAATATGAGAAACCAAGAGTAGTAGTGACATGACTGGGCCCCCATACATCAGAATGCACAAGAGAAAATGGAGCCTTAGCCCTATTATTGACACGACTTTAAAAAGAACTACGTGCATGTTTACCACGCTGACATGACTCACAATAAAAAATAGACAACGACGACAAACTAGGAACTAATTTCTTCAATTTGGAGAGGCTGGGATGACCAAGACAAGAGTGGAGGAGATCTGGGGAAGCAGCACTTGTGCAAGCCATTGGCACAGCAAGATAATAGTGACCCTGTGACTCACGCCCGACGCCAATCGTCCACCCTGTACCCTGGTCCTGTACACAAACAGATGTAGGAGTGAAAGTGACTGAGCATTTAAGGGTTTTAGTAAGCCGGCTAACTGAAATCAAATTGAAAGGACTGCCAGGGACATATAAAACCAAATTTAAAGATAAAGACGAAGTAAGCATGGTTTGGCCTATCCCTTTAACTGCAGTTTTGGTGCCATCAGCCAAGGTAATTGTAGGCAAGGTATCAGAATAAGTAAGTGAAGAGAAAAAAAGTTCATTACCACACATATGATCAGTGGCGCCAGAATCTATAATCCAAGGACCAAGAGATGGGCTTTTAGCAACGCAAGCAACAGGATTACCAGGATGAGACTGCTGGGTGGCCTGAAACTTCAAAAAAACATCATAGTTAGCTGCAGACATGGGGATCAACTGTGAACCCGATGCAGATTGGGCAGAACTAGGATCACTCTGGAATGCATGAGCGACATTGGGAGATGGTGTAGGCAGAGCAGCGGGCCGACCATGTTTCTTCCAACACCTGTCCTCAAGATGACCCAGTTTCTTACAGAAGGTACACTGTGGACGTGTCCGATTATTATTACGGCCTCTATTTCCTCCTGAGTGAGAAACCTAAGATACAAGGGCTGAAGATTCGACTGGAGGAACAACATGAGAGGAAGAGGACATACCATGTGCACCGGTCATGTTCAACAACCTTTTAAAAGAGTCCTTCATGGTAGGATTAGTGGAGCTGGTCAAGATTTGATGTCTGATGGTGTCAAATTCTGGGTTGAGACCGGAAAGAGCAATAACCATAAAAAACTTCTCTCTTTGAGCAACCTGTTCGGTCTTTGTCATAGTAATGGGAAGAAAAGCATCAAATTCTTGCATGAGAGCCCGAACCTGTCCCAAATAAGATTCCATAGGCGACTCTTGCTTCAACTCCTTGATATTAGAGACCACAGTGTACAAATGCTGAATGTCATTTGTATAACATTCTTCAGCTTCCTTCCACACATCAACACAAGTTTCAAATGGCCGAAAGAGCTGCATGATGAATGGATCAATGGATTGCCATAGGAGACTGCATAATTGGTCATCAACTTGTTCCCATCTAGCCCAATTGGCTTCCGGCACACTTTCAGCCGTTGTGGTAAGATGATCGACTTGGCCTTGCCCTTTGAACCACATTTTGACAGAGGTTGCCCATGAGAGATAATTGGCAGACCCTATCAACTTAACTGTGGTGATATTCGCTGTTCCAAAATTGGAGGCAGTAAAGGACTGAGAGGCAGCAGTAGTAACAGGTGCAGTTGTGGAATTAGCACCAACAGAAATTGTATCGCTGAGGTTAGACATAGCAAGGATTTGACACCAGGGATAGGCCTAGGGAAGGGAGGCGAGCTAATTTGGAGAAGCCGGGAGAAAACGGCCGGCGGATGCGCCTTCACGGGCCGGCGCGTGGGGGCGGACTGCTGTGCATGGCGGCGGCGCGTGGCGGCGCGTTTGATCTCCGGCAGCTTCGATTTTCCGACGGCAATTCGGCCTGAAGACGGCGAACCCTAGGGTGGGGTCAGTTCCAACAAAAGACAGCCGAAAAGTACTGTTCCGACGTGAACAGTGACGGTGGAGGAAAACTAGGGGTTTTTTTTGCGTGAATAGTGACAGTGAAGAAGAAAACTAGGGTTTTTTTTTTTTTTTTAGGCCGCTGGAAAAAGATACACAGCGGTGGCTAGGGTTTTTTTCACCGGTGGCTCTGATACCATGTGAGAATATAATTATGAGAGAAAAACCTAAGAGATTAGTCTCTTAGTGTGTTATTTATAATAGGCACAACGGGCCTAATAACGTACGGGCTTAGCCTATGGACTTAGCCTAATTACATATAGTTATAACAAATAAATAAATAAATATGCAATATATCTAATTATACTAATAATTCTAGTAGTTCCATTTCATCAACTCTCCTCACAGGAGTGTCTCTTGGTCTCCTTCTCACATGACCAAACCATCTTAGTCCAGTCTCTCTCATCTTCTCCTCTATTGGCACTACTTCTATCTTATTACGAATAACTTCATTTCTAATTTTATCTTTTCTTGTATGGTCGCACATCCATCTTAACATCCTCATCTCCGCTACACTCGTCTTTTGCTCATGTTGGTATTTGACTGCCCAACATTCTGAACCGTACAACAAAACTAGTCTTATAGCTGTCCTATAGAATTTTCCTTTCAATTTTAATGGGATTTTACCATCACATAACACCCCCGATGCATTTCTCCATTTTAGCCAACCTGCCTTAATTCTATGTGTGACATCCTCGTGAATTTCTCCATCTTTTTGAATCACTGATCCCAAATATCGAAAATGGTCTTTTCTTTGTAAGATTTGGTCTTCCAATTTTATTATAACTTCCTCCACTCTTGCATTCTTACTAAATTTACATTCCATATATTATGTTTTCTTTCTGCTTAATTTAAATCCCTTAGATTCTAAATTGTTTCTCCATAACTCAAGCTTAGTGTTCACTCCTTCTTTTGTTTCATCTACCAATACTATGTCGTCTACAAATAGCATACACCATGACACTTCTGTCTGAATATCTTTAGTGAGTTCATCCATTACTAAAGCAAATAAGTATAGACTTAGTGCAGAACCTTGATGCAATCCTATTGTAATTTTAAACGGTTCAGTATCCCCTTCGCATGTTCTGACCCTTGTCTTTGCACCATGATACATGTCTTTAAGGGCTTGTATATAAGCTATTCGGACTCATTTCTTCTCTAAAACCCTCCATAATACTTTTCTAGGGACCCTATTATAGGCCTTTTCTAGATCTATAAATACCATATGTAGGTCCTTCTGATGATCCCGATACCTTTCCATTAGGCGCCTCAGTAGGTATATAGCTTCCATTGTTGACCTACCGGGTATGAAACCAAACTGATTTTCTGAGACCTCTGTTTCTTTTCTGAGCCTCTGCTCTATTACTCTCTCCCAGAGTTTCATGATATGGCTCATTAACTTAATTCCTCTGTAATTTTCACAATTTTGAACATCTCCTTTGTTCTTATATATAGGGACCAAAGTACTCTTCCTCCACTCATCTGGCATCTTTTTTGATTTAAGAATCGCGTTAAATAATTTCGTTAGCTAGGAGATACCATCTTCTCCCATGCATTTCCATACTTCTATTGGTATATTAGTCCCACCACCTTATGATTTTTCATCTTTTTTAATGCTTGCCTTATTTCATTTGGACTTATGCGTCGATAAAATGTATAGCTCACGTTCCTTTCGGGGTTACTAAGATGTCCCAACCTAACTCTTGTGTCGCCATTATCATTGAATAATTTTGTGAAATACTCCTTCCATCTCTCCTTAATCGCTCCCTCATTCACTAATACATTTTGATTTTCATCTTTTATGCATTTCACTTGATTTAAATCCCTTGTTTTTCTTTCTCTTGCTTTAGCTAATTTATATATATCCTTTTCTCCATCTTTTGTATCAAGTCGTTTATATAGATTCTCGTATGCTTTTGACCTTGCTTCACTAACAGCTTTTTTTGCTGCCTTTTTTGATTCTTTATAATTTTTTTGATTTTCTTCATTGTTGCACTGATATACAGCCTTATAGCAATTTTTCTTATTTTTAATTTTCAATTGCACTTCTTCATTCCACCACCAAAACTCCTTAAGGTTAGGGGCTCTACCATTTGTCTCTCCAAGCACTACCTTTGTTGTGTTTCTCAGGTTAGTCATTTCTCTCCACATTTGGTTTGTCTGTCCTTCTCCATTCCATTCTCTTCTGCCCCTTAATTTTTCTTTGAAGATTAGTTGTTTCTCCCCTTTTAAATCCCACCACCTGATTCTTGGATTTTGTTTTATGTGATTTTTTCTCTTCCAATTTCTTACTTGGACTCAAGTACTAGAAGTCTATGTTGAGTAGTCAAACACTCTCCCGGTATCACCTTACAATCCCTACAACATACCCGGTCCTCTTGTCTCATGAGGAAGTAATCTATTTGGGTGCTTGATGTGACATTTTTATATGTGATTAAGTGTTCGTCCTGTTTTTTGAACCTAGTATTGGTTATGATGAGCCCATATGCCATTGCAAAATCTAGAATAGACTTACCCTCATTATTAATTTCCCCAAATTCATACCCTCCATGTACCACTATAGCCGTTTCCGTCTTTACCCACGTGACCATTTAAGTCACCTCCTATAATCACTTTCTCTCCTCTTGATATCATTTGTATCAGTCCTTCTAGGTCCTCCCAGAATTTTGCTTTTATCTCCTCACCTAACCCCGCTTGTGGTGCATATGTACTAAAAATATTCATAGTCATTATTCCTAGAATAACCTTCACCATAATAATCCTATCCTCTATTCTCTTTACATCCACTACCTCATCTACTAAGTTTTTATCCATAATGATCCCCACTCCATTTTTTGCTCGATCATTTCTTGTGTACCATATTTTATATCCATTTTCTGACAAAGTTTTTACTTTTTTCCCTACCCATGTCGTCTCTTGAAGACACATAATATTAATCTTTCTCCTAATCATCACATCTATCACTTCCATAGCTTTCCCTGTTAATGTTCCTATGTTCCATAACCCAATCCTTAATCTATGATTTTGTTTTTGGCTTTGACTTTGACTTTGAATTTGATTTTGTTTTTGTTTTTGATTTTGATTTTGTTTTTGGTTTTGGTTTTGATTTTGATTTTGTTTTTTGTTTTGATTTTGATTTTGGACTAACTGATCCACATCCGTCCAAGCAAATGCGGGAACCCTTACTCATTTGTCACTACATCCGGGCGCCGATGCAGCGGCCCTAGCTCACTTGACACTACACGTGGGCAGTGTAGCACGTCGCTATGAAGGGTTACGCCCACGCCCAAACGTTTTTTCATAATTTGTCTAGAGTTCATGTTTTGGATCCGACTAGGTTTTACGTTGGCTGTCGGCTACCTAACATAACCCTCCTCCTTTATCCGGGCTTGGGACCGGTAGTGGATAACATCCCCAGGCGGAGTTAAACCAATAGACACGTCTATTAACATTAAATAGACATGTCTGTTAGCCTTTGGCATTCTCTAATTTTGTTGATCCACCATGGCCTTCTTAATTCAGGTTGAAGACACAACCTGATTACTGTCATCTGTTGCTCAAACATGGTGGGGATGGCCGATGGCATGCCATCTCTCTTAAACCTCTGTACATGATAACCTCTCTTATAGGCTTATGGAATGTTTGATCACTAACTGCATCTGGAATTTGAAAGTTTAAAATAGAATATCTTTCAAAGCTAGTACAGAGATGTACACTGGAAAACATTATGTTGTTTGTCATGGGATCTAAACAGTATGAGAAAGGGAAATATCTTTGTTTTGACAACCTAAAGCGATAATCATGGGACAAGACGGAATCTCATTAGTCAAAGGCCAGTGCCCTGGTATGGTTTTCATTTTTCCTATGACGTTCTACAGACCAGTGCTTTGCGCTTACTTTTCATAATTATCTTTTTGCCTCTATCTGAAGTTGTATTCCTTTTTTACTATTTAGCCCCGTTTTGTCTCCAAACTCAACAATTAAATCTATAATATGTAGGTCCAAGTTTCATCCAAACCACTACAATATAAGATCCCTTTTTTCTTTTTTTCTTGAAAGAGAAGACCATATGCTCTTAGACTTTTTTTCCGGTAATTTTGCCAAGATTTTGTAGATTTTCAGGTGCACTTCTGGAAAACAAAACAGTGCCCCACTCTGGTTGCATGTTTTATTTTGTTTTATTTTGGCATTTGCAGAAATGCAGGTCCCAAGTGGCTTAATATGATGTTATCCCTTACATCATTGACAAAAATGTAAATAGGCTTATTTCTAACATCATCTTGGTCTTTCACCTTTTATTTGTATGAATTTATAGCATTAACTGTATTATATTACGTAAAGGTCTTGGAGTCTCTTCTTTTTGTTAGGAAAGTGTAACTGAGTGCTATTTTTTTGAGGCTTGCCATGCTAAATCTAATTTCCTCCCCTTCTGCACGCATTCTCTATTGAGGGTTTCTTTTTTATTTTTTGGTTATTGTTCCCATGTAGTGGGATAAAGGCTTGGTATGTTGTTGTATTGATAGCCTATTGCTTCTTCTTACTATCACAGCTTTCCTTTTTTATTTAACCTCAGTGAAATGCTCTCTTTTTTTTCCCTCCAATTGTTGGATATTACCTCTTATCTTTCATGTATGTTTGATACATCATAGACATAAAGGCTGTACTTATTGAAAAAAAAATTCTGGCCCTCTGTAGCGGAATGTTTCAAGGACCGAACAGATGTACAGTGCTTGCACAGGTGGCAGAAAGTTTTGAATCCAGAACTCATTAAAGGTCCTTGGTGTAAAGAGGTGAGGCATCATGGTTGATGCTTGTTCTGTTGAGTTTACTCACTGCAATTCTGATACGATCAGATTAATAACAAATGTATCATACTTACAGGAGGATGGAATAATAATTGAATTGGTGAATAAGTATGGACCAAGAAAGTGGTCTACCATCGCACAACATTTACCTGGACGTATTGGAAAGCAATGTCGGGAAAGGTAAGTTGGGAGTTTCTGCAGCTAATTTGAGGATTTCCTAATTCCTGCATTCAAGCTTTTACTAGCACTTGTAAACTTCTCCAATTCTCACTTTTTGTGTTTCTAAAGCGTTTTCTCTTCCTAGCTAACATAAACAACAGACCAAAATGATATTCTTATCCTTGTAAGGCATGTGCTTTTTAATGTCAAAGCACTTTCATGTACGTGGCTAGATGTCTTTGTGATAACAAAAGAACATTCTGAGAAGCTAAAAGGCATTACTACATTGGATGTTGCACAATCACAATAAAATTTTGTTGCTCATGCTATTTACAAGATTGAGAAATTGTTTAGTGAAAATGGTTATTTGATTTTAAACGCCACCTTTCATCACTAGTTTATTTTTTGTATGGATGGGTAGGAAAAATCCCCCAATCCACCTCCCCTCCCTACTGAGCAAATAGGCCAAACTTGATTGCTACTCATAGCAAGTGGTTTGTTTAGTTGATAAAGCATCAAAGGCAACTGTTTGTTTTCTTGTTCTTATGATTCTGCATCTCATCATTCCCAAGGATTTTGGCGTCCTTCAATTGTTCAATAGGTGCCATCCAGCGTTCCGTTTCTTCTTTTGTGTGTGTGTGTGTATTTATGGGGGCATTAATGGTTTATATTGTCATACAAATGATGCCATTTGAAATAGTGACTGCAGCTTGATTGCATGCGTCTGTTTCGTAGTTCTTCTATAGTTGGTGTTGGAGACTTTATGATGCATTGCTACCGATTAATTATAATTCCCAGGTGGCATAATCATCTTAATCCCAATATCAACAAGGAGGCTTGGACACAAGAAGAGGAATTGATCTTGATTCACGCTCATCAAATTTATGGGAACAAATGGGCAGAGTTGACAAAATTCTTGCCAGGAAGGTATATTGATCAGTTCGTTGATGGTATTGTTTTAGCAAATCTGAAGCTTTAGCATATAATTTCTTCTGCATCTTTTAATCTCCAAAGAATGAGTTTGTTCCTGGTCTTAGGCTTTGTATTTGCATCCGTTTATCAATTGTGTGCACCTTTATGTTGATGTTCATTTTCCATCACAAGAGTTGAAGTATCTGTTGTTGTATGGTCATCAGGACAGACAATGCCATAAAAAATCATTGGAACAGTTCTGTGAAAAAGAAATTAGACTCGTACTTGGCATCAGGCTTACTTGCACAGTTCCAAGGTCTGCCTCATGTTGTCCATCCTAACCAACCAATGCCTTCATCTTCTTCAACAATGCAACAGAGCAGTGGAGACGATAGTGTTCCTAAAGATGGGATAGAAGCAGAAGAAATTTCAGAATGTAGTCAAGGCTCAATGATAATCAGTTGTTCTGAATCAAAAACTGATATGCCTGATGCAGTAGCAAATGCAAGAGAAGAATGCCAGAAGACTGAAGAATCTAGTCATGGAAAGGAGCCAAGCTTCAGCCCCTCGTGTCCTGAAAATTATCAGATGGCTTTTCAAGAAGTAGCGGTTTCCATGCAAGAAGTACCTTGTGAATTGGGTGGTTCTTCCCTAGTCCTTCAACACAATTACACTCATGACGAGGGAAAAGATGCAGGTCAAGGTTGGAAGATGAACTCAAGTGAGATGCCTAACATATCTTCACCAGATATGAGGCAGCTAGCATCAGAACTTTTTGGGAATTGCATAAGTGGTAATGAAAACCATGAAGCAATACCTTTCACATTACAAGCTTCTGTGGGTTTTGATGCTTCTTCTTCCTTGGGAATCATGGTGTCAGTAACTGATAAACTGGAGAACACATTGATATTCCAAGATGAATGTTGCAGGGTGATACACCCGGATGCAGTGATGGATGGGAACTTTTTCTCTGAGAATCTTATAAAATACCCAGATGATGCTAATTGTAATGGATCCACAGAATCAGTTATTTGCAAACAGCCAGACCATCATATCCCTGATCCCCTGAGGACTGAGATCTCAGAAACTTCATGGTCTCAACCTTTTTCTGTTCTTTCACATCTTCCTACTGATGAGGATGCACTTCTCTTTGGTAATGATCCAAATCAGTTTGGTGATCTCTCTCATGGGAGCCAAGAAGAGGAGCTTGCAAAGAGTTCACATGATGGTTTTATCTATACCACTGACTCTGTTGATACTCCTGCTAATGACAGGGGTAACATGGGTCTGCAAGATGAACCAGTTCAGGTGAAAGATACTGTGAAACTGGTCCCAGTAGACGTCTTCAGTTGTAGACCATCAAACAACCTCCAAACTTGTTCTTCAATGAATGAAAATCCAACCACGCCAACTGAACAGCAGGATACAGGAGCTTTATTCTATGAGCCTCCTCGTTTTACAAGCTTGGATCTTCCTTTCTTCAGTTGTGATCTCCTACAATCTGGCAATGATATGGAGCAAGAGTATAGTCCTCTTGGTATCAGGAAACTGATGGCATCTATGAGCTCTTTCACTCCATTTAGATTATGGGATTCACCATCCTGGGATGACAGTCCTGATGCTTTGCTGAAGAGTGCTGCAAAAAGATTTGCATGCCCACCATCCATACTGAAGAAACGAAACCGTGATTTGCTGTCACCTATGTCAGAAAAGAGAAGTGAGAAAAAGCTTGAAAGTGACATGAATCAAGAGTCCTTCTCCAGCTTGGCAAGAGATTTCTCGCGTTTAGAGGTTATGTTTTCTGAGAATGGCAATCAGAAAGAATCCATGCCATCTCCATCATCCAACCAGAAAATCAGGTCGAGAAGCTCTACCTTTAATAAAGAAAATATGAATCATGGTCTGGAAAAGGAAAGCAAACAGAGCATTTTGGAGAACACAGAGGATGATAATAATAATAATTCCCAGGACAAGATAAAGCAGTGGACTACTAATCTTGATGCTAAGCCTAAGGGTGATTGTGATGCCGCAAACCGAGATGTGAGTTTATTATACTTTTTTTAAATCAAAGGATCACCCTTTCCTATATCAGATAATCTTCATATCTTGAATGTGTTGCTGATCAACATTGTGCTTCTTGCCTCTTCATTGGCATTTTTATTTTGCTCCATCTAGTGTCATGAACTTCTTGTTGTTGATGCCTAGTTTGGCTATACTAATCGAATTTTGCCCTCTGCCAGAATCAATTATATCTGTTGCCGTCCTGGCAAATACCATGAACACGTGGTTTAACTTTTTAGCATTGCATGAAGTTGCAAAATAACTTCTAGACAGTTTTTTACATTAGTACTCCTTTTTATCAGGTGCAACAATCTTCAATAGTCCTGTTTGACAATAACATGAATGATCTGCTATTATTCTCTCCTGATCGCGTTGGGATGAAGTCAAACATTACCCCTGGGCCAGGTAATAGAGCTATTAGAAGCAAGTGTTCTAGAAGGTTCGAAGCTACATCAACTGAGTGTGCAGATTCAGAATTGTCGCCTGGGAATCTGTGTTCATCCATTGTTAGCTCTCCGACTGTATCTGGAAAGAAGGAAAAAAGTAGGATAATCACAGCTATATCTGCACAATCTGCTCCTCCATCAAATACTATGGAGACGATGGCGGCAAGTTCTGGGAATGATACTGGTGTTGAAAATTTGAGCATGTAAGATCTTGTTACTTTCTTTTTCCTTAGCCATTCATCTTATTCATCTGCTCATTGCTAGTTGGAAGAGCTTTTCTGTGAACATTAGAGAGCTTTTCTATTCCTTTTTGTTTTGCATGATGATAGCCATTTTTGGTTTGAGTAGGAACTACCTATTGGGTCTTTTACCAAAACTTCACTGATATCTCTTCCCCCTAAAAAACAAGCTAGAAAACATCTAAGCAACATTTATGAGTCTGACAAGCTTTTGTGTTACCTGCCTGGTTGGTTTGCTTTGCTGATGAGTGTTGTTCCCAGATTTGGTGAAACTCCTTTCAAAAGGAGTATGGAGTCCCCTTCAGCATGGAAGTCTCCTTGGTTCATTAACTCTTTTGTGCCAAGCCCAAGAGTTGATACTGACATAACAATTGAGGTAGTAGAAATCTTAACAGTCATTTCATTTCAATTTTATGATAGATAACTTTTACTTATTCCCTTCCTCATAACTTTCTCTTTTACCTATTAAACATGTAACTCTTGCAGGATATTGGTTTCTTTATGAGCCCTGGGGATAGAAGTTATGATGCTATTGGGCTAATGAAACAGTTAAGCGAGCATACTGCAGCAACATATGCTGATGCCCAAGAGGTTTTGGGTGATGAAACACCTGAAACAATTTTCAAGTCAAGGCTCTCCAGGAATCAGAAACATGATCAGGAGAAGTGTGCCCTACAAAGCCAGCCAGAAAACTGTTCCTTTTTGGCTTCAAATGTCTTGGTAAGTAAGATTTTGCTTTTTCTACGTTGCCACCGGTTGCAATAGACTGTTACATTTGAATGCTAGTGCTAATAAAGGATATCATCCAACCCATTATAGGATTTAGTTCATGCCAAAACAAAGCTTGACATGTCATCATCATTGTTGTTGGTGACGAAGCAAATTGCTAGGTTATAGGATGAAAGCCTTCGACCATCTCTAGGTTGAAGACAAATTACTTACTCCACCTCTCCCCCCTGCAAAAGCCTTCAACCCTTTAGGTTTTCTTAATAAACTTACCGTGTGAAGATGTATATGCATTTGCAAACCCTCTCTAGGTTGATGCATCTTATGGCAGACCCAAATGTCTTGGATATATTTGTCTGTTCCCTTTGTATACAAATATATACTGAGTCTTTATCCCACTACGTGAGGTTGGTTGCATAAATTCTAACTTAACATTCTTTTTTATCTCTGTTTGTTCACTTTGGATATGAAGATCCATTAATTGTCAAGTTACACATGCTATGAGAACACAATTAATAAAGCTGGAGACAAGTAGTGCCAGGCATTCTGAAAAACTCACCAGCCTTGGGACATTGTAGACTTTCGACTACTACAAGTGTCAACAAACTTCTCCATCACCTACCGAATTAACCGAATGCATACCCCTGTGCACATCTAAACATTATCTTCTTCTTCAACTTATTTATTTATTTATTTTCACTCTCCTGAAACTTTTTGCAGACCGAACCGCGGGTACTTGATTTCAGTGAATGTGAGACACCAGGGAAAGCAAAGGAAAGTGGCAAATTTTCAAGTTCAATTAGTTTCTCTAGTCCTTCCTCCTATCTATTGAAGGGGTGCAGGTAGCAGGTTATTGTTGTGGCTGTTCCTCATACTGTATCATCCCAAAGTTCATATATATCTATATATATACATGTTTTGTGTTTTCCTTTTCTTTTTCTTTATCCAATTGTTATGATATTCAGATTTTGATTCATATAATTAATTCAAGATTGTTCGATTGCATATTTGAAGTCCTGATGATTTCTCTGTTTCATTGCGTTTAGTGGCAATTGCAAGTGCCATTGTAATCAAAATAGTGTCTTATTGTTTTACCTTAGACTACGAAAATGAAACGGGAGCCGCTCGATTCATGTGTCTTATCTATTAAAGTGGCAATTTCATTTTTGTAAAACTATTTGATATTGTCCCTTAAAATTTCACAAAAAAATTAGTAATACGAAAATAAATATAATTTCAAGAGTGTTGACAATTATGTAACGATTTTAAAGTATTAACTTTAAAAATCAATTGAGTAAACTTTCTTAATTTTAATTTAATAATCTAATAATATTTTTTTTTTTTTCAATACAGTTAAGTTTGCTTAAAAGTTTTGATTTCATAATAACATAATTAAAAAATTTTGTAAAATTATTTAATTAAGATACCTGTAAACATATAAGCATCAAAGTAATAAACAAATCAACCTATTTCCCAAACAACAAGAACTAGCTCGTCGCCACTAATTGTTTAGTGGATGTAACGTACAAAATTGTGACTTTTTCGTTTGTGAAGTGTGGAGAGTCAACTTTGCTATCAACTTTTTGTGACACAGTGGACAGAATGTGGCGTGAATGGTTGATATGTGGAAGCAGTAGCAGTTTGAGGAACGATTTGTAACTAACAATCAATATTTTGAAAATTTTTCAAAGTACAAGAAAAACTGTTAGCTTTTTACTAAGTTCTGTGGTTCAGAACACAGATACAAGTAGTAACACCACTGAAGGAGATGCCATAACTGTCCAAAATTCCTCCAATACGAGGGCATTTGTTTCATTTTCTACCCCAAGCCACTGGGGTGGCAATTATTACAACACTAACTGCCAGAAAGAGATGCCGGCAGGCAGGAAGAAGTTCCCGGAGAAATTATTCAGGCAGCACCAGTAACAGCTGCGTGTATTGCATCTGCAAGGTGAGGAGCTGTCTTCGAGCTCAGGCCGGCCATGCTGATCCTCCTGCAGAAAGTCAAGGTTGTTAGGCAAACATTTGAAGAAGCAATTGATTTCTATCCGGAAAGAACATTCTAACTTCCGGATAGTAGGTTCGAAGAAACAACAGATAAATCATGATTTAAGGTTCAATTTGTGCATTTGTGACTAACGTGAATTTGCTTCCGACTGAAGTTAATGGCATCAAAATGTTGCTAACAGTGTTAAGACGACGTATAAAGGTAATCCCATGTTTCAAAATATAGTGACTTATTTGGCTCTTTTTAAAAATAGAGGGGCCAATTTAGCTCCCGAACTACAGGACAATAGCTTATTTAGCACTTTGTCCTATTTAAAAAAACCATAATACGGCATGTCCAGTCACGGATCTGACAACTGATTTATTTAAAAGTGTCTCAGAAGCATCCAACACGATATAGTACTTTCTTAGAAGCGCCTATGCTTAGTTATGCTAAAAAACATTTTATGGAACATGAGATTATCATATTTACCACCATCAGACACCAAAAAAAAAAATCCAGGCAACAGTCATTCATGGTTCTGTATTAACTTGCATATGAAACTGTTTTTCCTTTTTGTATGGATAAGGATGTGCAATAAACTTCTTACCCGTCAGATGTCATGTAAATATGGTATTCTTTGGTCATGAATGCAACTTGCTCCGAGTTCAATCCAGTAAAAGTAAACATTCCAATTTGCTTGATAATGTGACTCCAGTCACCAGGGGTACCTGCCGGAAAAGATAAAGAAACACCTGAGGAAAAAGGGAATCTTCCAATTTATTATCCAGTCTCCTAACAAAAAAATAAATTGTACTAAAGACTACCCAGAATACTGCCTAAGCCAGCAAGCTTAGGCAGGAGCAGAAAAGAGCCCCGAAAAATAAAAGTACTGGTTTCCACCCCAAACAGATATAAAGCCTTAGGCCGTCCCCAGTCCATGAGGCTCAATATTCTGAAAGGACTGGGAAAGTGTTGTATTTGTATGTAACATTCCCCTTTTCTTTTTTTGCAAAGAGGTTGTTTCCACAACTTGAACCCGGGACCTTACTGTTGCTATCAAGGCACACCCTCAATGAATAAATAAAAAAGAAAACTAGATAACCAACAGGTACAATCAGATACAGGAGTAACACAAACATGAGAACCAAGTAAGGCTACATGCATCATTAGTCCTTCATACAAGGGTTTTAGCAGTTTTAGAATATTTCACATAGGTTATTTAAAAAAAAATTGTGATGTATCCTTGTCAATAAAAACTTGTAGATCTCTGTGTTTTTATTCAATTAATAGAGATGGTTGAGTTACCGAGCAAAAAAAAAAAAAAAGATGGTTGAGTCATTTTACAGATACTCAATCTATTCATTTGTTTTGAAGTTCAGGGAAGTTGTCATTTTATAATAAGTTTTTCCTTTGTCAGCGAAAATCCAAATCAAGCTCTCAGAGGCTAAGGCACTATTTTCACTTTTTCCTTTAATGTTCTCTCATATGTTGTATCTGAGACTGCCAAGATATAAATACCACAGGCTCTTTTACCACCAAAAATGTAAAAAAGCATTGGAATACTACCACTTGAACTATAATCCTGATGCCTGTTCTGCACCTATGTAACTTATGGAAGGCAAATTTACATTGGATTACCTCTAGCTTGTAAAGCTTCAAACAGTTGGTGTCGCATGCTGATGATACGTTCAGCCATTGCCTTCAACTCGATAGTCCATTCATCAAACATATTCCTGCAGGGAAAGATAAGCTAGGCTTCACATAAAAAATAAAGAGAAAAAAATGAGCAGAGTAGAATAGCAGAGAACTTGATTATCTAATGGAATACACAACCAGGAGTCTATTTCTGGTATGTTTTAGCCATGTTGTAGTTCGTGTCATTGAACTCATCAACAGAACCACATCACTAGATAATGTACCATCCACCATATGGTCATTCTATTATATCTATCAATTCAATTTGAAAAAGAAAAAAGTGATGTAGACGATCATTCCGAATCTTTAGTATAATACAATACCTGTCCTTAAGAATAGTAGCCACAATAGATGCACCATGGATGGGTGGGTTAGAATACATGGGCCTTATCACAAGTTTCAACTGGCTCTCAACTCTGCTTGCAACATCTGCAGTCCTGCAGACCTATGAAATGGAAATTTTGATAAATATGACAACCAGAAAAAATAATGAAGGTCAAGAAAAATCTATACAAACAACTAAAAGATAGAGGCTAGTAATCTTGCATCAAAAAATTCAACATTACATTTCCAAGAGAAATTGGTCTTACACTTCCATTAGTTTTGTTCTTTTTTTTGCTAGATTCCATTAATTTAATCTTTAATAAAATCTGCTCTTATTAGTAGTAGTTTGTCAAGAGTTGAATCTGACAGAGGGGAATTCTCCTTTGAATTGAGGAGAATTGGGGGGAAGTGTGGAAGGAAATAGAGAGAATTGAGAGGGAGAGAGAAACGGAGGGAAGGAAGAGAGAGAATTAGGCAGGAGAATTGGATTGTTCTATTCTCAACATAACCCAAAGGAGCGGCATCAGTTGTGATTTATACTGATCCGACTCAAGAAAGGCACCAAATGCAGCCTCAAGTTCATATGTTTTACAAATTATTTGAAATTGAAATAAGCCTAATTGCCTAACAGAAATTCCCACCTACCAAACCCGCCAATTACAACAATTGTCCCATGACATAGTTTTATGCCGCATCCATGAACTTCGTTAAAGGCCAAGTCCAGCAAAATTTATGAACATTTTGACCAACTAGCAAAGTTACCTTGATGTAATTTGAACCACACATATTAAATATGTTCAAAAAGGTGTTGAAGATTTCTCCATCATTATATTGTTGCCTGTAATTTTATTATTAACCTATCATTTATTTCCAGGAAAATTTAGGACCAAATTTACAAGTTTCTGTAGCTTGATGTTCCAAAAAAAAAAATTCCTCAAGAACTATGAACATAATAAATTTACAAAAGAAATTTATTCTGAATTTCCAAGTATTACATCTTATCATGCATTCTCAGATGCATGCTTAACACATTTAGAACATTGAGATACAACACTTTCAGTATGAAATCAGGTTATAAATCTGCAGGGAAAAATTATATGCACTTCTAAGAGTGCAGCATGATGACTGATGTTATGTTCAATCCAGTCCTAAGTCCACGTCAAAGCAACATAATCCTTTGCTTTTGCATGAACACTAATACCACAAGTCAACTTACCACATTTGATTTATTTAAGTTTAAGATAATATTTTAAAAAATTATGTCAATCATGTATTGTGATATATCTCAGTTCAGTGGCTAATTTGTCATATTAACATATCCCTGTCATGTGTTCCTATCTTTCATCTGGAACCATGCTTTTCATAGACTTTGACAACTAAATAATTAAAAGACAATAAATTTCAAAATGCACAGAACACCGTTTTGAACTTGTTCATTCTTTAGTATTTTCATGAAGCAATAAAATGACAAGATTCAAATAATGAAAATTTTAACGTGTCAACAAGGAGAAATAATCTAATATAATAAAAAAAAAACAAAAACAAAATCTTAGTTTGTCGAGAGATACAACATTACCAGACAAGATGGTGTTTAGATTTTATGCGTAATGCAGTATCAAAAGCAAACTAGAGGAACACAAGAGCTAAAAAATGAATTCATCAACACTGAAAATGGAAGGGGGTTCCTAATTTTCAATATCTACATTTACACAAAAGCATAACTACGGACTTCTTTTTCATTTTTTTTTTTATGTTCGGTTATATAATATGAACTTCATCAAGCAGCATTTGCAAGCAAAAAGCTTCCAGCAGCACCAACTATAAAAATGTTAATTCCAGAAAGTAAGGCTGCCTTACTATGCTCAGGGCACCAACACGTTCCCCGTAGAGCCCCATGTTCTTTGCATAGCTTTGAGCCACTAGGCATTCACCGCCATCAGCAACAAACATGCGTACAGACTGTGCATCAGCATCCAAATTTCCGCTTGCAAAACCCTAAAAATGTGAAAACTTCATTATCTAAGGTCTTGAAGATAGGTACTGAAGGGGCTGCCCCTATATTTGGGCCCCAGAAATACTCAACAGTGACTCACCTGATAAGCACTGTCAAAGAAAGGTAATAAGCCTTTCGATCTCATCAATTGCCTGATCTGTTCCCACTGCTCAACGGTTGGGTCAACACCAGTTGGGTTATGAGCACATGCATGAAGAAGCACAATTGCTCCAGATGGAGCAGAACCAAGGTCCTCTAACAGTCCTGTTAGCAAGAAAAGGAGAAATACCATAACACAGATAAGCAACACATGCACATTTCAAGTAATAGAAATATGCATTTTTAGTACCCAAACCCCAAGTACTCAAATAGGGAAAAATTCTCATGCTCAGGAACAATACTAACTATTCTTTTTCTTTTTTCATCAAAAGAGAGAACATTGGATGAAACGCAAATGATATGGCACAAAACAATGAGCAAAGTCACTTCAGCATGGTCAAAATTGCACATGCTAATATTATAGAATACAACAGCTACATCTAATGTAATGCCCCAACCTTGGAAATTGAGGCCACGTGTTGCCGGATCATAATAGCGATAACTCTTCACAGATAAGCCTCCCAGAGTGAACACTTTAGGGTGGTTTCCCCATGTTGGGTTGGGAATATATATGGTACGCTGTGACACAGACCAAGTTCAATTCAGTTTGCATAACCCCCTATACAGAAAAGAGGAAAAATAAGATCAAGTAGTTGACAGAAGTGCATTACCTGGTGATAATGTCTTGCCAAAAACTCAGTTCCAACTCTCAATGAGCCAGTACCAGACAAGCACTGGACAGTGGTGACCCTGTTCTCTTCAATGGCAGGGCTATTCCCAACCAACAGAACAAGCAACAATCAGAGGAAATAGCTATTTAATGCATACAAAATCTATCTAGAACTTACTAAGCTTGAAGTTTAAGCTGCTGTGTAACATCCAAAAACTTCACAGAATTTTGAAGTGTTAATTTGTGAGAGAATTTGGAAGTGTTAATTTGTGAGGAAAAATCATTGAAATAGGCATGATTGATGAATAAATTGAATTTTTTTATACCAGTGGGATTACCAAAGTTTCTTTAGGACTTTGAAGTATCAATTTTTGGAAACCTGGGGTGCTAGTGTAATTACCAAAATTCTGTGGGAAGTTTGGGGAATTAGTTTTCAAAGAAAAATCGTCAGAAATGAGATTAATGGGTGATTATTCAAAATTTCAATGTATCAATGTGATTATTCAAAATTTTGATACTTGAGTGGTTTGGAGAAATAATTTTTTTTGCAAATAATTTTTAGAATTATTTCCAAGTAAAGGTCATAAAATTGGGTCTAAGATGAAATAGTGAAACTTGAAGATCTATTTGATTTAGTGACTAAGTGTGTAATTAAATTGATATTGAGTAATAGTAAGCTTTAACCAAGGGTTAAATGAGTGCGTATATAAATTTATACATATATATGTATATATTTTAGGATCCAAAACAAAAAAAAGGAGAAAAGAAGAAAAAAATATGGCCCTAATTGGCCATGAACCAGGCCATGCAAGCAGCAGTGCCAGGACCCTAAGAAATGGAAGGGTCCTCCCTTCCAAAATTGTAAAAGGAAGAAGAGATCTGCAGCCAAACCCATTTCCATGAGCTTTTTTGTCTTTAATTTTAAATTAAATGTTCAAATAAATTCTTAATTTTTCAATTTGATTGGTTTTTCCCAATATTCGAAATTAGGAAAACATTGGGGGTCTACATATAAGGAACAAATGGGTGTCTTCCACCCTTAGAAGAAAGAAAGCAGTTGGAGGGAGATTGAAGAGAAATGAGAGAGGTGACAAAGAAGCTAGGGGAATCAAGCAATTTTCCTTCAAACAAGACAAGGTGAGGGTTCATTGTTAATCTCTAAACTTCATTTGGCATGACAGGTATATCGTTGAATATACTGTGCGTCAAGGCATCAATGCGTGAATCTATGATTCTTGAAACTTCCATATGAAACAAATGGATTTTTGTTTGCATGCATATTGCTATGGTCATAGGGTTGGCATAGTGCTATGAGAAGTGGTACATCATTTACCATGTGTGAATGGTTGGGTTGCACTCGGTACCAATCTTGCAAGTTGATCAACTTGGTAAAACTTTATAAAGGTCTCCCTCCATAGGTCACAAAAATGTCTAGGGGAATGTTTATGAATATAACATGAAAATGATTTTCTAACCCTCACTAAGTGGTTCATCACTTACCTTCGCACATTCAAATGTGCAACACAAACCACATTAGACCAAGGACAAGAAAAGAGGTCGTTGAATGAAAGAGAAATGGTTATTGAATATGAAGCATGGATAGATAAGTTTTTTAGTTTTGGTTACACATTGCAAGTCTATGTTCTTGAAAACATTTAAACTACATAAGTCTAATTTTGGTAGGATTTTGTATGAAAATGAATTCTTATGTAGTAATATGTAGGTTACATTGAAAGATTGAAATGTAAGATAAATGGTTGTGGATGTTAGGAAATGAAAAGATCAACATATGACTATACTGTGACGCCACTATTTTTGGCTTAGACAGGAATTCTAGCGTGTGGTAATGTCTAAATCTATATTTTTCTGAAAAACTAGAATGTGTTGCCAAACTTTTGGTACATGAATCATCAAAACAGGATTCTTCTACAATTAGTCATGATTTTTCTGGTGAAACCTGTCCAAATGGTCTAAAACAAAACGCTGCTATGGAACAGTCCATTTTAATGATTTCCTGGGAGCAGTATACAATGTGTCAAATTACAATAAAATTTCAGGTGATGGAAAAGGAAGTCTAGTTTCTACAAAACTTGGTTTCATGTCCGTTCGATTTTTGAGGAAAAAGATGTCTGATTTGGTAACGACTGCACAATGTAGTAGCTAGATCAATCCAGCTGACTTTGAGTCAGATTTGGAAAGGTATCAAACCTTAATAAAATCAAATGAGTTTTGGATCTGTTGTAGTCCATTGAGGGAGCTCTCTGACGGTGTATTGATCACTTGAAAAGGTAGATATTTGGTTAGTCAAATACTCAAGATACAGAAGTGTGTCATATAATGAGCGCAACAATGAACAATCAACTTTATATAATTTTTTCTAGGATAAAATGATGTCCTTTGAAGTTGATAGTTTCACACATCATCTTATGAGGTTTCTAGTAGTTGCGAAATTTTCATGAATTTTGATAAAGGTTTGGTTATTTTAAATATTTGACTACGATGGGATGTTTAGTGGCAACCATACTAAAGAAAGACTTAGGGAGTCTCTTAAGCCTAGGAGTGGGCTAAAGATGACCCAAAAAAGTATAAAATGGTAATATCACTAAGGAGTATAAAATGGTAATATCACTAAGGTTCAATCTAAACACGTTTAGATATGTTGAAACTCTGATTATCACCCTTAATCATGATTTTAGAATAAATTATTGCATTTTCAAATGAATTAAGGGTGAAGCTCTCCACTGATCATTGGGTAAACTAAATTAACCAAAAGAAAATGGGTACGGGATATATTAGATGAGTTAAGGGGGAAGGAATAAATTAACAATTGATGATGAATTCATTATTTCTTTTTCAAAAAAATTCCCCAGATTTTTGGTTTTATAACATGCCCAAGAGAACGGGTTGTCACATGTTCCATTGGGAGTCATGACAGTTTTTTTTTTTCAAACTATAGTTCAGCAATCTTATTTCATAATCAAACCTAGGATCATTAGAAGTTTAAACACATGATCTTAGGTTCACACCCCGTGGCCAGAACCATTAGATTTTGCCAGTTCATATGAGCCTGTGCCGCCTTAGATATTTGAGCACAAGGAACTCATCGTAGTCAACAAGATCTTGGTTATTCATGGAGACCTTATCTATGTGCTTAAGTAAAATATCACAACATAAAGTCTGTTCAATTAAGGAAAATTAATTTACAATATAAAAAAAATCATGAATTCAAAGAGCTGGTTTCACATATAAATGTTCTATTAAAAGGAAAAATAAGATAAAAAAATACTAAGGTGCTACAATATTTATCTAATTCTTTGTAGTCCTGAGATCCAAAGATGGTAATGCTGAGAGCATCAACAGATTCAATGCATCTCCTATTCAGTGACCGAGCAGAATATGAACTCTCCTCATAGTTTAAAAAAAAAAATTATTGGCTGATGCATTTTGCATCAGTTGGGGAAGCAATAAAGTGCTGTGTGTAAGAAAATTCAGCAGGGCAACTGTGTGATTCAGACAATTTGAATTTCTTGGTTGAGACAAAAACGAAAACAAAATCAAATTTTAATGGCAGGTAAGTTCTTTCGAAGCATTCTTGCATATATCTTAAAAAGAATAAAACTGTTGCATTTCATACAATGCATCTCCTCATGCTTGTTCACAAGGTTTCCATTTACCATTTACAGTTGGAGTGAGTTAATATATAAATCATGTAACACACAGTGTCATCTTTTACTTTGCAATTTCAAAGCCAATAATTCTTACAAATATACTGTACTGAAAGAGAAAGAAAACAAACCTATAGGATAACGAATCCCACATGCCAACATAACTTGATATGATATGTTATGTGCAACATATCTGATTAACAACTAATATATAACCACATGCCTTCCAAGCTTGATATGATATGTTATGAACGTGTGATTAGAAATTTATAGGGTTTTTGAAGTTATGTACCTGTCAGCACCAAGTATGAGCTTGGCACTCAATTTGTTGAAATCTGCCAGACCAACAATAGGAAGGTATTCCTTAACTCGAGACCTGCACATAATACAAGTTGAAGCTAAACCACAACTCTTGAAGGTTAGTGTTACAATCTCAAGGATAAGACATATCACCTATCATTAACAAGGAGCTGCTCTGCTTTTCTCACCACATTCAAGACAAGAGGTTTTCCTTCCTGTTATATTAGATAAAAAATCAGCCAAAAAAGAAATTTGCATCAGAGATGAAATTCATGCATAATGGCCAGATCAAAGTTCCGCACCTAATGAATTGCATTTGTTAGATAAAAATCCTAATATATTACAAACTCAGTTCCTAGAAAACTGTATTTGGAAAGGCCATAGCCATCACTGTCAACACTTTACTATGTGAAGTACAATAATGGTACAGAAGGCATGGCATGCTTTGTGGCACTAAAACTAGATTGTAGAATACAACTGCTTCTCTTTGAGAATGCCTACCACAATGTAGCATGATATGATGGGTGAAAAACTAGAAGTTCATAATCGCTTTAGGAACTCAAGGGCCTCTTTAGTTACACAAAAAGTCTCTCAATTTTCCATCTCCAATTTTCTAAAAATTTTGAAAACATGTTGAATTATTACATATAGATAACTATTTTTTTATTTTGAAAACTGAAAAATGTGTTTAAAATAGTTATGTAAAACATGTGTTTAGACTTACCAGGAAAAAAAAACGTGTTTAGTTGTTATATAATACAATGCCATACTATTAACAATATTATTGAGATATTAAAATACTAATTATTTTTATTATTATTCTACAAAAATTGCGAATAAAATAGATTGACAATACTATAGGATTAATGTTACCAATACAACGTCCATACTATTGCTAATATTATAAATTAATGATGTTGGTTATATTTGTTAATTCTTTTTTACAATTTTAGAAATTTTATAATACCAATATTGTTGTTCTTAATATCTTTGGTATTTATTAGTCAATTTTATTATTTATAATAATAATATTGTTAATATGCTAATATTATAATATTATTGTTCCATTTTAAATTATAATATTATCTATCATTAGTCAAATTTTCTATTTATTAATATTTCTACTTTTCACAGTACAAGTATTGTTGATATTTTAAATTTTTTATATTATTTATTATAGTTAATTTCTAAATTAATGTTGTTAATATTTAGATTGATTTTAGTTTATAAAATACAAGCCTTAATCCTACCAGGTAGATTATTCATTTTATATATGTAAAACTAATATTAATTTTGATTAGACGCAAAAATCAATTTTTCTATTTGAAAAACATCCCTTTTTGAAAATATGGTAGAAAACGTCTAATTGTATAAATTTGGAAAAGCAGAAAACAGTATTTCCCATTTTATGTTCAAAATTTTTTCTCATTTGAACACAATTTTCAAATTTCTATTTTCTGTAAAAAGATTCTACAAAAAACAGGTTCACAACTTAATTAACAGCCCCTGACCCTCTAAACGGGCAGTCCTGGCCCTGAGCATATATAAAGAGTGATGCCTTTAAGGTTTTCGGCTCTTGATAAAATTGTATAATCAACAAACTCACCTCTGTTCTATAAGCACCAACACCCAAGTTTAACTTCGCTGGGCTGGGATCTTTATTATATGCAACAGTTACCTGCTTGTTCAACATATAACATCAGAGAACAGTCAACAACACTATAAAAAAAATGTGAAGCCAAATTTCATGGAAATATTGTAGAGAAAAAAGGCAAGGAACAAATAGCTAAAAGACCTAAACTTCAGATAGATACCATTGCCAAATTCTGAGTAAATAAAATTAGAGATTTGTGCAACATGTGAATTTATTGAAAAGGAGCTTTATTAAGAAATAATTATCAGTCAGTTAATAACCATTTTGTTAGCCCCTAGGACCATTTCCACTATGGTCTTCTGGATTTCTCATAAAGCGTGGACGCATGAGTAAGTGTCTCGATCAGTTGGAAGTGTTTCATTTTTTGACCAAAAGAATTCAAACTAAACTTGTCTTCATTCATCAATTCCGTAAGGAACCAAAACAGAGAACTCAAATCAATAATTCCAAACACTATTCACAACTAAGCTGCTGATTAGCAGCCCAAAAGATCAACATCGTTGGGGAGGGGGGAAGAGACGCAGCATAAAACCGGTCACGATAACAATAAATTGATCCAAGCGATTATGACAGAACATAAATTTTACAAAGATTCACAGACAGAGATCACGATAAGAACTGAATCAACACAACCTAGAAACAAACACGACACGAAACAAAGGCAACGGTATTGACATAAAGAAAACTTCCGAGATCAAACGAAGCACGAAGAAATTTACAGCAATAAATCAGATATATAAACCCTGGAAACAACTGAAGATCAAAACATTTGATCCGCAGGCCGCACATAAAAAACCACCAGAATCCGAATCCAAACGGCGACCAAAAGACAAAAAGAGTACCCCTAGAATAGGATCTTCCGGAGCCCGAGCTACGTGATTGAAGACGGACTCGCCGGCGAAGGCCGAAGAAGTCGCAGAAGCAGAGATCGGAGCGGGATCCATTGTTGACGGTTCGAGGAGGTGTCTGAGACGAGAGTTTAATCTCCGATCAGCGGCCGAACAACTGTGGGCGTAATCAACGCTGCTGAGTGGCCTTAACTGTGGGCGCATGTTAGTATTAAGTTATTAACACCCCCGATTACAGTGCGCTTTTTCTTTCTTCCCCTCTTTTCTTTATAACTCGGGGAGAGAAAGTCTAACGTGACGCGGGGGGGCGAGGGGGCGGTGCTGACGCGGAGACCGTGGGGCCCACGTACTGCCTCCATCGTGGACACGTGGCAATTAGACGGTCAGGTTTCGTTTCGTTTCGGGGGCACGGGGATCGATGCTAAGATATGGTTACGGCAGACGTCGCTTAGGATCGCTCACTGCTCGGATGCAGTTGGCACGTGGCTCAACCGAACAAACGTGGCAAACCGACAACGGCTGTCTTCTCGTCCAGAGTTTTTATTTTAATTTTTCTTTTTGCTCGGTACAGTTTTTATTTTAAATAGAATATTAACATGTCAAAATATTTACTATAGTAGGGGGGCTGGCGTGACAAAGATGCCACGTAATCGCTTGTGACACTTAATCATTGTATATGGACAGGTAAACAACTATAAATTATAGTCATTAAAATGTAATCAAAGACACTTAAAAACTATTCAAGTAATATTATTTTACATTTAGGTTGATATTTATGATATACTTTATTAATTAATTATTAATATATTCCTAATTAATTATTTAATTACATTCCTAATTAAGGAATGTATTAGTAATTCATTCAAATAATAGATGGATCTATTATTAAATCATTTAAGTGAGGGGTATATTGATAATTGATTAATGAGATGTCCATCTAAATATGCAAATAACATTACTCGTTAAGAGTAATTATTATGTGCGAAAAGAATAATACTAGAGTTTCAATAAATGTTTAAATTCATATATTTTATTTAAAAATAATATAGATTTATTGAAGATTAATTATTGTTTCAAAAAAATTATTAGCATTTTTGTATTAAGATGATATTATTTTTAAAAATAATTCAAATCGATACAGGCTCGTAAATTTATAGTTGATTATACTAATTAATCTTGGGGTTTAGTATAATTGCATAAGTTATTATTTTAATTTTAAAAAAAATATAATAATTTCTCTTAAAATTTAAAATTTATATCAACAAAGTCCTTTATTATTAAACAACAATAGTTAAACTTTTAAAAATATGAAATGAATACCTTCTTATTTCATATATTTACATTTAGAAATGTTCGAATATCATTTCAAATCGATTTAGTCTTCGGTCTATATTTTTATTTTAATTGAATTTCAATTAAATATGAGTTGAGACTGGGCTATGACCAAAAACTGATTGAAAATAAATAATATTCTTTATTAATAATATACATATAATCATTTATTAAATAAAAACTAATTGTCTCTTGTTTATATTTTGCATTAAAATATTTTTTCAGATTATATATTTAAGAGTAATGATATTCATTTAAATTGAAAATGAATCTTTAGTTTAATTGATATTTTTTTATTAAAAAAATGAAGGGTTGCATATGTAAATATTGACATATACACCTCTTCAATTTACTTTTTTATTGGAAAATGAGAAAATGTATATGTAAATATGGACACTTACACCTCTTCAGTTTTCAATAAGAGAATGTCAACTATACTAGAAGGGATATTTTCAATTTTTTTATATATAAATATATGTTTATATTTTTTAATTTTATATTAAAAATAAAAAATATATTCGTGGTCATTTGAGAACATGGAGGACCAAACTAATTTTATCGCAATCCTAGTCGCTCCAATCTTCAATATTTACATTGTCATTTTTATTTATTTATTTATTTTTCTCTTTTCTCTTTTTTCAATGTTGATATTGGTGACAATGACACCAATGTATTTTATCTCTCATTCCAAACCCAGCTTGATTATTACGAAATCCAAATTCAAAAGAACCTATCATTAGGTTATTTAATCAATTTGAATAACTCATAATTGTTGGATTATTCAATGATCTATAGAAATATGCAACTGATGGTTACCCACAAAATTGTAACCTTTGTTATGACTTGGATAAAATGAAAAATAAGATGAAGGCATTGAATTCGAAAAGAATGCAGAGTATTATCCCTAATTCCTCATTGATTTCATTAACATGCCCCATAATGATAGGTTGGCTGGCCACTTTTACTATTAACAAAGTTGCATGTTAAGACAAGGAAACACTATTATATTATTATGAAACAATGTTTTTAATATAATTGTTATATTAAATTATCTTTTTTTATTCTTGTTATTTCTCATTCAATATTTAAATTCAAATAACTTTATAATTTGAGTTTTGAATAAAGTAGTGTGTTGTCATTCTGGCTGCAAGATTGGCCATGGAACTAAGGTATTCCTCTAATATGACTCTTGGTATCATTTAGGAGTGTCGATGGATCAATTATCACGTCAACTCATTAGGCGAGTAAATATACTTATTATAGTCCACGTCTCATTCATTATTGATCATGGTGATTGGAATTGGCCACTAAAAAACTTTATTACCATTAACTTAATTTTGGGCTCTAAGTGAGATCCTTTCAAATGGATCATCTAGACTTGTTTTGATAGATGCTATCATCGAATAGAGTTTTTTTTAGTAAAATATTTTTTTAATGCCTTGACAACTAAGAAAGAAAATATCATTTAGTCTGTCTTAGTTTGACACAACTTTAAGGTTATTGCCTATGCTTTTATTCTTTGGTTTGTTATTCGAGAATGTCTATTCACCAAAGATCGCCTCAATTTGTACTTCTTATTTCTCAATAAATGTTATATTTGTTATAGGGTAGTTGAACAACATTTACACGTTTTATTTGATTGCTTGTACTCTAAATAAATTATGGGTTTCATTAAGTATCAAGTAAAGTTTAACTAGCCTTGTTTGCAATGGTATGATGGAGTGTTTTGGGTAGTGTAATAGGGATGAGGGACAACCTCGTGGGTGACTACTAATCATATTATCATACAAGTTGTTGTGTACTTTTATGTGGTATGAGAGAAACAATTAGTGTTTTTAAGGGGGAGCTTGTTTTTGCTTGATGCATAGTGACACGATTATTTTTTTGTTTTAAGTGGGTCAACTCATTTAGACACGTAATGACAAGTTTAACTAAATGAGTTAATGGATTGATCTGAATACGTTAACATGATTATATACGAAATGGCACGTTTAATTAAAAGGGTTAGTGGGTTGATTTGAACACGTTAACACGATTATACACGAAATGACATATTTAAGTCTAATTTATAAAAATAAATTAAAAACAATTATAATATTAAAAAAATATTATGTATTCTAAAATTTTATAACTATAATTTAATATTTATAATTAGTATATCTAGTATATAAATTTTTAAGTTTTTGGATCTCAAGATTATAAAAATTATGAAATGATATATATATATAATATATATAGAAGGAGAGAATTAATGCAGGAGAATGACAAGATTCAAACTATTAATCTCTTGCACTATGAGTCATAAATTTACATAGCAAATAGGTTTAAAATTTATCTATGTTGTTTATTTTTTTTAAATAAATCTAATATACATATATATTTTATTATAATTTATAGTAAATTACTAAATCTATTTGGGCAATTATTAGTTGATGTTATATTATTTCTCCAAATTAGATCTCCAATCAATAATTATGAGATATTAGCTATGGTCAAATCCAATTTGAATTTAATAAAAAAAAGTTTATAATAATTAAATTTATTTTTTAATTAATTTATAACAATCAACTCAATTACATCTATAAATGATAACTAAAAAATAACTAAATGTATAAAGATTAGAAAAGAAAAAATAGTATAATTTTATTAATATTATTATTAATAGTATAATTATTGATATTATTATTTCAGTCAAATAATAATAATAATTTTATTATTTATTATTTAATTATTAATATTATTTTATTTTATTTAATAACTAAATATTTAAAAAAATTAAAATCCAAAAGTCTGAAAATCACCCCCACCCCCCAAGCCCATTTCGATTTCCCTCTTTGCGAAAGAAACCCTAAGCTAAACTCCCTCCCTTTCTCTCTCACTCTTCCCTCGCTCGCTCTCTCTCTCTCTCACACTCTCTGAACTTCCGCCTCCGCCGGTCGCAGCGCCGCAGCCTCCACTTCAGCCTTCGATCGTCATCATCGTCGCAGCCTCCACTTCGGCCTCCGCCTCCGCCGGTCGCAGCGCCGCAACCTCCACTTCAGCCTCTGGTAAGTTTTTTTGTTGATTCGTATATTTTGCTGCTGCTTCTTGTTGGTATATATATTTTGTGAATACACACTTCAGCCTCGGGTGTTGGCTGCTGCTTCTTGTTGGCATATATATTTTGTGATGGTTTGGTTGGAAATTTCGAGAGGTATATATTTTGTATATTTTGTATAAATGGTTTTAGTAGTTATAGCGTTTAGCAAATTTCGAGAGGTTTGACTTATTTTAGCAGTTATAGGTTGACTTATTTTCTGTTTCGAGAGGCTGAATCCAAAAAAATTTGAGCAAATTTCAGTGGATAAGATGTATTATAACACCATTAAAACTTCTGTTTTGTATTTCTTCTGCTTTGCATGCGTAGATGTTCATTTGTGTTGTTGTTGTGATTGCTTGACTTTCTCGAGATCTGCTGCCGGTGAATAAAATTTTGTATGTGTATTGAATAGGTTTTTTTTATGCATTCAATAGATTTTTACATGTTACAGATAAACGGGTTGGACGGGTTAATAGGTGACACAACATGGCCCGTTTAAATTAAACGGGCTAAACCGGTTAATAGGTGACATGACACGACACGTTTAATTAAACGGGTTAAACAGGTGATACGGCACGACACGACACGTTTAATTAAACTGGTCGTGTCGTGTTACACGTTTAATAAACGTGTCGTGTTCGGGTTTAAGGAATTTGACACGATTATTAAACGGGTTGTGTTCGGGTTAGCCTGATATGTGTTATACGTGTGTCTCGACACGACATGATTACGACCCGCCAACCTGAATTGCCAGCCCTAGGAAAAGTAGTATGATATTTTATTTTCGTTAATGTTCAGTGAGATGGGTGGCAAGGCAAAAAAAGCTACAGGGAAGAAGTTGCAAAAGAGTTTGTCCCAGTTTTCAGCCACCGGTGGCAAAGTTGAATCCGCTGAATTTTTGGTATGGTCACTGGTTGTTGATCATTCTTAACATAGTGTCTGTTTAGGTTTGCATGCTGATTTATTTATGTGTTTTGTAGCCATTGGAGGGTGGTCCTGGACATAAACTACCCAAAAGTGAAACACCGGTGAACACTGCTACAGTCCTTTATATTGGTCGTATTCCACATGGATTTTATGAGAATGAAATGGAAGGTACACCCGTCTTTACTTTTTCACCTTAAGTATATAAATAGACACACGTACATGCCTCTGATGTAACCTTGTATCGAATGTCTTCATGCTTTTGCAGGCTTCTTCAGACAGTTTGGCACTATCAAGAGGCTCAGAATTGCCAGGAATAAGAAGGTTAAGTTTTAATTTTTTTTCCCATTACTGTTTAATTTAAATGGTATTTTGTCTCAAAGCTGATTTTGAAAATTAGTTATCTGAAAGTAAAGCTAATTTTGGAGATTAAGAATAAGGATTATTTGTTCAATCATTTTTATTGGAATGCCAATGTTGTGAATAAACTTTCTTTGGATCATGTTCTTATGCAGTTTGTTGAACTGCATGTTCTGCTTACTGAGTGAAACTATGCGAGATTAGTTGTAAGAGCAAGTAATAAAATTTTGTTATGCTGTGATGGTATCTTTGATGTTTTGGCTACTTGATACCTCCACATAAATGACCAAAAATTATTTGATTAGTTAATCTACCCAGCTACTTGGGATCCAGGTGCTCAAAGCTTGTGTGGAATATGTTCACGTCATGCAACATGGGATTGTGATCTTATGTTCATTATATAAATTGTTAGTTGTATGTGTAATTTTGTGATGCAGGAGCAAACATATATTTTTTTGGTTGTGTTTCTAGAATTTCAAATTTTCTTTTCTTCTTTTCTAGCCTTATCCAAGAGTTTCAAAAACACCATCGTTTTATTTTCAGTTCGCATTTTTGAACTAAAGAATGTTCAGAACCTAAATCAAAACTTAATTGTTAGTGATAAGAAAGTTTTTTTTCCCTGTTGTAGTTTTTGTTAGTTGGCCATATCTTATTTTGTTTGTTTCACATATATGTTTACATAATGGGTAAATTATATGTGGTATCTTTGAGTTATAGTGAAAATATGCATTACACTTCTTGATTTTAATGAACTACAATGTTGTAATAGTTACTATATCATTAGAGGACTGTTAGTGGCTAAGGCTATATTTGGGAGTTTTTGGAGGAGAGAGAAAGGAAGGGTTTATAAGAGAAAGAAAAGGGTTGGGAAGGAATTTTTTTTTTTTGGGGGGGTACCTTCCCCTTGTGTGGATGTTTAATGAGGAGAAGGAAGGGAACCTTCTTTGTCTTGTTTGAGAGTTCAAGTGAACATGAAAGGGAAAGGAAGAGTTATAATTAAAAATTGCATGTATTCCCTTGCTTACCCCTTGATTCAGGGAGAAGAGATTTTGAAGGAAGGAGGGGGATTGGGTCCCCTCCAATCCCCTTCTCCTCCTCTTCTTAAACCTCTTCTAAACAAGAAGATTGAGGTCAGAGTTAAGGGCTTGGATGGAGGGGGAAGGGGAAGCAATCCTCTCATTTGGAAGAGGTTTAAGAAGAGGAGGGGAAGGGGATTGGAGGGGAGGACCCAATCCCCTTCCTTTCTCCAAAATCTCTTCCCCTAAAATCGGGTGGTAAATGAGGGCACACGTGCATTTTTTAATTTTAACCCTCTCTTTCCTCTTATTTTCACTTGAACTCCAAAACAAGGGAAGGGAGCTTTCTTTCTTTCCATCAGTAAAGATCCAAACAAGGGGAAGGTGGCTCTCCCTCCTTCCTCTATGACCCCTTGTGCCCCCCCCCCCCCCCCGCGGAAAAAAAAAGGATATTGATTTATTTAACCTACAAAAATTTTTATTTCCTAATCTAAACTCAAAATGTAATTAACCAAAGAAATTTGTTTATGCATAATTAAGCAAAAAAATTAATGGGGTTATGTGCAAGTAATTTGTTATTTTCGTCAATAGAAAAGGAACTCTTTCTCTAGCTTAGTAGCTAATCCAAATTGTGGCCAACCAAGAAATGCTCCAGCAAATCCTAATCCATCAACCAAATATTTGCCAGTGAATTTAGATCCAACCAAACCTTCCATTCCTCATTCTTCTATTCCTTCCTTCTTGTTTTAATTTTCAGCTAGTCATCTGGGTTGTGATTTTGTTTTGTTTTTTTTTTTGGGGGGGGGGGTGGGGGGGTTCTCTCCTTCCTATGTTCCAATCACAACTGCAGCTGAACCATCTTTGCCCAGTGAGGCTCCCCCTGTTCCTCTTTTAGTCCTAGCCACGACCGAACCTCATGAGGAAGGTCAATATTCTCCCTTTTTCTTCCTAATCCTTCCTCTTCTTTCTTTTGGTCATGGTTGAAACCTGTTGATGTAGCACAGCAAGGAGTGCTGGAGTGGAGAATGGAAGAGAGAAATAAGCAAGAAGAAATAAGGGGCAGAGAAGAGAAGAGGAGAAGAAGAGGGGATTGGTAGAGGGAGGAGAGGAGTTGAGAGAGGGAGCTTCTGGAAAACTAATCACATTAACTGCCTTTTGGGTTTTTCTCTCCACTGTTTTTGTCTACCTCGTGTATTCTGCCGTTTGGGTTTGTATGATTCATTTTGTGATTAACATATCCAGTTTATTATTATTATTATTATTATTATTTTTGGTGATAAAGAAGTTTGTGTTAGGTTTTATGGTTCACGTGGCTTTTGTATCTTTAACTATTTCTTAAGTCTTTCTATGTGTAATTCACTGCTTATTAAAATTCTTTTTATGATTCTGTCTTCCAGACTGGAAAATCCAAGCATTTTGGCTTCATCGAATTTGAGTCTCCCGAGGTTATAATATGTTCTCAAGATGAATTTCATATCTAGACATGTACTAAGATATGCATTTCTAACATCAGTTTTAATTGACACAGGTTGCAAAAATTGTAGCCGAATGTATGCACAACTATCTTATGTTTGAACACATGTTACAAGTTCACCTTGTTCCACCAGAGCGTGTTCACCCAAAAGTGTATGCAATTATCTATTTTGCTTATTACAAATCAATTATTGAAGCCTGCTTATATGATTTCATGTTTATGAACCCATGTGGAATACTCTTAACTTAATGTTCCTTCACATTTGGAGTTTCCTTGGAAGCTGTTGCAGATTGTTAATATTTCTTCTGCATCCTCTGGTATTCATACATAATCTGCAAAAGAACTAGTTGTGATAAAATTTTCTAGAAAAACCTTAAGAAATCTGTTGATAAATAGAATATATGAAGAAAAAGCCCTCATTTTTAGAGCTATTTTTAAAAATGATTCCATAAAGTAACTTGGAAAGTCTTATTAGATTGTCTGGCTGAAATAACTATTAACTAGATTTTGTGCATTACTTTGTGCAATTTTGTCCAAAAGAGTCAATTTGCCAATGTGACAGTTCAAGGTTACTTACATTCCTACATAGTTGGCCTCAGAGTTTAAATTAAGTTACTCTTAAGGATTTTCAGTACCCTAACATACCACAGGCCTTAGTCCCGCTAGCTGGGATAATCTAAAAGTGAAAAAAAAAAGAAAAATTGAAAGAAGCAGACTGAGTTAATACTGCATGGAAAGAGAGCTAAAGCAACACGAAGTCTGTAAGTGATAGATGTAATTTTTTACATGCAATAATGTGCAAAGTGGTGACAATAGGAACCTACGGCGATGGAAATTCAAAGGTTGGGCATGGAATAAATGTAGATGTATCCATGCACACACTTGCATGGTGGGGTTGGACTATAAAACAAGAACCCCTGTTTGGATCATTACTGCAACAAAAGGAACGTTCCTCTATCACTAATCCTTGCTTGAATATGGGATGTGCTTGAGAGGCTGTGAATTCAGTTGTACTTGTCAATCTAATAAATATGGGTTTGAGTTAGAGATCATAACTTTGTTGAACATAGACTAGAGGAAATATGCAACATCATTTTATGTGTAGCATTCTTTCATATTTATGGAATGGGGTTTTGGACTTCTAGCAGGCAGACTATTTGGTTCTGATATGTGGGTCATGGACACAGACATGAGGATACACCATTTTTCAAAAAAATAGGACACAACACAGTGCCAAAGGGGACACAACATCATATATAATTGGAGTTTCTGTATTCTCTGCCAACAAAGGTTTCTTCTGAACATCAAAGGATTGTTAAATGGCCAAACTTAATTGGATGCAGTAGATTGCTGAAATTTTTTACGTTAATGGCATAAGCTGCCATTAGTTCAGAATCTGTACCATTTTCCTGGAAAAGAAGTCATGAACACTTTATAGAAGTGAATTTGGAAAATGGTTAACCAAGATATTTGTAGTAGGGGAAATGAGCCTTCTCATGCCTTCAATTTAGTTTCTGGTATGCAAATGAGTTGCTGACATTTTTACTTGAATTTTTAGGTGGAGAGGTGTTAGCCGATGGTACAAACCCTTGGACTGGGTTAAAATTGAAAGGAAACGACATGACAAGGTGTGTGAAGTTTGGATGCTTCCTGACAAATTATCCATCACTTCCCTCATTGCAATTAAAACGGAACCAGAAATATGAAATATACCCCTCCTTTTCCTATTTAATAGTTATTTTGTAGGGATATGATATTAGTTTCTTGTGATGTGTATTCAGGAAAGAACATTGGAAGAGCAGAAGAAGTTAGTGGAAGGAATCTTGAAACGGGACCAGAAAAGGCGGAAGAGGATTGAAGCAGCTGGTATTGATTACGAGTGTCCTGAGTTTGTAAGAATTTAATCCCTTATAGACAATTATTTTTTTCTCCGATGCTCTTGAATTAATATTAAACTGTAGGAAAGAACATCAAACTATTTATGCTTCTTTTGACTGCAATTTCATTTTTATTTTTTTGTTTTCTTTTTTAAATATTTTGTAGAGAAAAGAAATGAAAACAAAAAACTGAATGAAATTGCAGTCAAACGAGCCCTTAATTAGATGATAAATTCTGATGTGGTATCAAAGGATCATGTAGTTAGGAAAGAACATTAATATCAAAGGACTCGCTCCAGATTTATCTGCTATCTAACGACCTTGTTTCATGTAATAACTATTTGTAACAGGTGGGAAGCGCCCGGCCTGCACCAAAGAAGATTAGGTTTGACGAGGAATAGATCTTAATGCGGTGCGTCTTTGTCTGTTTCACTCTTTGTTTCAAGTTTGCAGTCAAGAGTCGGAGTCTGCTCGGAGATGATGAATGAGAAATTTCCTTTTAAGGTTTATGCCGACAGTCGTGGAGGGAAAGAAGGCATAGATATAGAGATGTGGCATGAAGTTTGGATGGAAGTTTTGTACTGGTGGTCCCGTGAGATTGAATTACTGTTCTAGATATATTGCCTTTTATGCCTTATCCTGGATAGCTGAATCTGTTTTGTACTGAAGGCAAGCTTTGCTTTGGCAGCATAAACAGATTCCAACAATTTATTTATTGTAATGGATTGCAAGCAGTCAATGTTAGAATTTCAATTGTATTGGTGCTCAGCTTAGTTCTGTCTTTACCATTGGCTTGTGGGTTCTCTGAAAATTAACCCACATCTCCTCGACATGTTTGCTTGCTTGTGATGGTACGTATAAGATGGTTAAAATTTTGGTTCATTTTGGGCTCATTTGTTGTTTTTAATCAATTTTGTATATTAATGTTTTACTTAACATTGCAATTATTTGTGAAACAAACACTCACATAATAAGGAATGAAGTATAAGGGGCATTTGGCATTGTTTTGAATAATTACTTTTATACAAGTGCTTTTGTGATAACTTTATAATTTTTTTTAATTTATTGTTTTCCTTTTTGCAATAGAAAAATAAATTTTGTTGTATAAAAAATAATTTTTTTATAATCATAACTTAGGTTGTATAGAAATAGAAACCGAAAGTGGATATAATACGAATCAAAAATGAAGAAATGATATTTTTTTATATAAAAAAAAAGAAATGTAGAAGAAAGGCTTAAATGAAAAAAAATATAAGAGTTTTTTTTATAAATATAATTTTTAATATAAAATTAGTTATTCAACATAAAAATATATATAAATTTTACAATGTATTTAAACAAATTCTGTAAAAATTAAAAATTTTGAGTTAGAGATAGTTTTTTTTTTTTTTTAATCTCTTTGTGGAGGAAATATATTTTAAATTGAAAACATATTTTTAATATTTTGAAATAACTCTGAAACATTTTCGAAATTATAAAAAGGATTTTTAATAATTTAAAAATAAAAATCTTCAAAAGTGTTAAAATAAAGTTCTTGAAAAGTTTTTGTACATTATAGATCATACTCATTCTTATGATTTTTATTGTAATTAATAAATTTATATTCTCCAACAAATAACACATTTAAATTATAAAATTTGTGAAAAAATTAAAATCCCATTGTGAGTGTGTTTAATTCATTATTAAAACTAGAAAAAGAATAAAAAATAATTATCATATATAAGATCAGTTGGATGAATTTTAAATATTTGTATTTATATTTATAACTATATCTTTTATAATGTCATGTTATTATATGTAATATTGACCAATTTTTTACAAACTTATTTTTAGTCTTTTAATCAGTTTATTTGTCATAAATTCAATCTATTTTATCTACTCGTATCTTTTATTAATTTTTTTTATATATTTAAATTATATTAATTATAATTTTTACATCTTATTTTTAATAGATGTTATTTTAAGTTTAATATACATGATTTTGTTATTTTATTTTTTTATTATAAAACATCTAACTTATATTTATATATCTGAATTTGCTAATATTTCCAATCCTCTTATTTACTTATTTTATTTTTATTTGGTTGAGAAAATTTATTTTCTCTTATTTTAATCATAATTTAAAAAAAGGAGAAAATTTATTCTTTGGCGTGTTCCAAACACGGCCTTAAAAGGAATGGGCCCTCATTCATCGGAGAGGGAAAGAGCTTTTTAAGGGTCTGAACGTGCCAATGATTCTTCGGAATTCTTGGTGATCTCGCCGGGAACGCTGCGATCATCAGATTCCGATCAACTCCGAGATTGCAAGGGCAGGGATTCGACGGAAAGCATGGTTAATCTTATGGTCGAACGGGCGACGAGCAACATGCTCGTCGGACCTGATTGGGCCATGAATGTTGAGATCTGTAACACGTTGAATCGCGATCCCATGTACGTTTGGGACACTTTTAGGACCTGTTTGATATCAGTTTGAATTGTTATGTTATTGTCCTTCGTCCTCGATTTATCAGTTGGGTTATCGAATTTAACTACAGATATTTGAATGATATTTGGTTTTCTGTTTCTTTGTGCATTTTTCCTTTCACGTGGATTTGTTAATTTGATTGGATAGCGTGGGATTTTGGGGGTGGAACAACGGATATTGGAGGCCAATGTGGTGTTTCTGTTGGAAGCATATGCGTTGAATTGTTTATTTTGCTCACCTTCATCCAAGAGCTGCTTCACTATTGAATTTTTCATTTACTTCATATTCGTGTAGTGGTTTGAGCAATCTAGATCTTTTGTGATAAGAGTAAAGGTTTTGTTGTGCTATTCCACCTTGTTTGAGGTTTATTGACTTAGTAATATTTGTGAGTTTGGCAGTGGGTTGCTTCTTTACTGCTTACTACATGGTTAGGACGCTAGGGAGGATTAATGTGTAGAAACAAAGTTCCAGTGGACAGTATGATTGAAGGTTTCTGTGGAAATGGGAGGTACTGGCTTGAAGTGATGGTTCATTAAATGCTATGTATTGGGTACTTTTACCAGATTTGTTAAAGTTGCTAGAGGGCATTTATAATAATATAGAGAGACTTATGCCTCAAATCCTTTCCACTCATCTGGAACATATTGATGGTGTAAAATATATTGAGAGTGTTCATAATCATATATTACAAATAAGTTGTCATTGAAAAATGTCCTTCATTCTAGAAAAATATATGCTTGAGTTGTTTCCATAGCCTCTTGAAATAAAATAGAGAAAGGGGTAAGACAAGAATAGATTAGTGAAGAGCTAATATTTCTTGGTACTTAACATTTATAGGTTTTATAGTTCTCTAGAAGTCAGCAAGACTTTGCTCTTCAGTTTCATTTAACCGAATCTTTGTGATTTTACATCTACCCATCTTTTTATTTTGGTGAACTAGAGAAGATTTGACGATCACTTAATCTTTATCATCATCATCCTCAACTACATCTTATCCTAACCAAGTTATGACCGGTGGCATGCATTCATAATATCAATTGACTTCTAAAAGTCACCTTGACAATACAAATCCAACAAAAGAACAATGTGGCAAAATTTTGAGCTAGATGCCCTTCCTGAGGAAAGATGGGTTGGAAAAGTTCTATGAGATAGTGATGAATGAAGATAATTTATATGCTCATCTTCCAAAACATGGTTGATATTTTGAAACAAACCTGTACAATATGGAAACACAACTTAATCACATATGTAGATACTGGCTAATTTAAAGGTGTACCATCATCTCAAGCACAAGCTGGAGGAAAAAAAAGCAAGATGAATGATTCAAACAAGACATGGCCTAAGACACCAGGGACCTGCTCACCTGTAAAATAGAAGAAACGTAGGGACAAGGCCAACTTATGGGAAGATGATAAAATTTTGTTGATCAGAATGAAGTACTAGCAATTAGTTCTGATATTTGTATCCCAGAACAGAATAGATACGAAGTTTTATATACATTCAGAAAAACTCCAAGTATTCACAAATTCAATGGAAGTTACTAGAACTTGAAAAAGCCTGAAGACCAGACAGGGAGGCTTTAACTGGACAAGATGGAAAAGGAAAGCTTGGATTGAGGTAATGGTCCTCTCAGCCGAAATGACTTAGTTGGCTAGAGTGGTTTCATGTTCTAGTTCATGTTAGTTATTACCTTCTTAGGTTCTCTTTTTATTTTAATACTTATCTTTAATTCCATTTTTAAACTTGCACCATATCTCAAATGCACCTTGTGCATGCTGAATAGAGATTCATCTTCCTGCATGTGGTGGAAGCATGTATAGCTTTAAAAAAAATTAGAAGAACTGTATGAAACATTGGATGCATCCGATATGTTGTGTTTCATGTGCCAGCTGTGGATTGTCACATATTTGAGCAATGACATGTCACTATAAAAGCAAATCCATACTTCCCAGCATTTGAGTAGATTTACCATTTTAAGTGAAAAGTAAAGACTTGAGATTCAGGTTACCTTTTTGTTTATTCTATTTCTATCTGGGATGAGGGCATTGAATCCAGCAATAGCATGATGGCTTAACCTTGAAGCATCAATTTGGGGCACTCTTAAGGATTTCCATTTATACAACTTTTGAAATGTGCGTGTATATATATTCCTGCATGGTCTAACACTTGAGGTATGCTGATGGTGAATTCTCTTCTGTTGCGTTCAAGGCACATTACTAAAATCAGTTTGGTGGTTATGAACTAACTAATTAGCACCTACTAGCAGGAGTTTTCATCTTTCATCCTATGTGACGAGCACATTTGCTTTGTACCATTTTGTGCATTTTATCTCTGATGTTATTACTGCTATATTTTCAATTTTATTCTTCTGTAGTGGGTATCATTAACTTGGATCTGGTTTACCAGGCAATCAAAGGATGTTGTAAAGGGCATTAAGAAGCGCCTCAGAAGCAAGAATCCAAAAGCTCAGCTTCTTTCCCTAATAGTAAGTTTAAAAAAGACAAATTTCTTTTCAATTATACATTTCCCCCCTCATATTAGCACTTTTTGGTCTGTTTTGCTTCTTATGTGGTATGAAGATTTCTGTGATCATGGAGTTTACCTTTTAACATTTGGTGTTGATTACTTTTGAATTCTCCTTTTTTCTTTAATGGTTATTGCTCACTCAACATGGTAACAGTTTATCATGACAAAGTTACTTCATTAATTTGGTCAAATATCTGTAGGTGATGGTAGACCTTTGCTGAGGCCAATCTGGGAACTGTATAAAGCTTTCTCACCTGCTTTTTGTTGCATTAATTTTTGTGGTTTCTTTTACATGGACCAAGGAGTAAGTGGAAGCCTGACCATTGTGTTAGGGTCTGATAGTCTTTATGGACCTTACTCATATTCCTGGTCTGCCTGATATCAATGGCAGGATTATACACTGCTATGTTATTTGACTTATAAATCCTATTCTGCTTCCTGTTGTTGAACTAGCGTTGTTTCCTAATTGGCTGGAAGCTTCTGTGTTTCAGAGGTCATGCACAATTAAGGTGGGCTCATATTTTGGAAACTCAATTGCAAGTTGAAATAAATTGTTTGGTGTCTAGTTTTAGTTGATTGCAACTTGAGATGAACTCTGATGTTCAGTTTTATTGAATGAAGCACAATATATTCTTTTTCTCACAACATTATCTCACTGAAGATTCAATTGGTTTACTTTGTCTTTATGGTATCCTAGCTATTAGAGACCCTCATAAAGAATTGTGGGGACCTTATCCATGTGCAAGTTGTGGAGAAAGATTTGCCTCATGAGATGGTGAAAATAGTGAAGAAGAAGGTTAGAATATTACTTTATCATCGGTTTGTTCTCTTTATATATTAGTATGTTTTAGAATATTACTTCATCACTGATTGCTAGTGTTTCTATGTATGAGTAAATTCTTTTAAATTGATTCTCTGATTTGTTGTTCTATTAATTTTTATAGCCCGATTTTCGTGTCAAAGAGATGATCTTGATTCTAATTGATACATGGCAAGAAGCTTTTGGAGGACCAAGGGCAAGATATCCGCAATTCTATGCTGCATACCAGGAATTGTTGGTAAGTTGTGGGGCAGTCATTTTGTTGTGATAAATACAACTTTGACCAACATCTGTTTTTGTTTTTTCTTTGCCTTTCTATATTTTTATTCTCTGAGGAAGTGTTGCTTACATGTTTCAGCGAGCCGGGGCCGTATTCCCACAGAGAACTGACAGGTCTACTCCTATCTTTGCCCTGCAATCACATCATCTGGGATCATATCCACAAAATATTCGAACTCCAGAACATAGGCAAGAAGCTGCTGAGTCTTCTGCAGAAGATGAGTTCCCAACGTTGAGGTATATATTAGGGCCTTTTTTATTCTCTGAAAGAATGTCAACTAATTAATTGATACCAATCTTCCCAGCCATCAGAAAATGTGAGTCCTGCTTCCAGACAGCTGTTGCTTCTTAATTCTTACCAATAGCGTTACTAATTGAGGTCACATGCTTTTGACTAATTACTCAAATGCACTTTCTGAAGTGTATCCTCTGTATTCTATGCTTACGCATATTGACTCGTTAGCTATCGCGAAGGTGTATGCTATTCTTTTACTTATGGATCATGATATAATTGGATGGGTTCCAAAAAGTGGGAAAAGAAAAAGAAGACATAACTGGATAAGTGAGCAGGGCACAGTTGTTTGTTGCCTTCATCAGTGATATGTTGTAGCATATATTAATAAGAGGTTTATCTGATAGGCAGAATGACAAAAGAGTAGGAATTAACTGCATGGGATAATAAATCTGGTGAGGTGATATAGATGCACAGAACATATTTCCCTCTGGCAGAGTCTAATTTAAGCTTCAGTTATGTGGATTTTATTTTGGTATCCAAAATTGTAGTTACACACATACGGTAAAAAATGGTAATGCCAGTTCTAATGGCTGGTTTGAGCTTGAGCTGTTCATGACAGCTTGGTTTCTGATTGGGTGAAGCCTAATTTACAGTTAGGAGGAAGTCAACTTTGTTGTTCCTATATTTTATTGAAAGTTAGGTTCTTTCTTTCTTTTTTTGGTTTTGTTTTGTTTAATCTCTTCTTCATAAGGGGAAATGGAGAATTAGCCCACCCCAAAAGAAAAGGCATTTTCTACCATGTCCTGGTAGTTGTTGTCATTCATATTTGTTTATAATAATATCTACTTTTTTGTTAGCCTGGCAGAAATTCAGAATGCACGTGATATTATGGACGTTCTTGCAGACATGCTGAATGCATTAGATCCAGCAAACAAAGAGGTATATTTTCTAATGATGGTGTAAGACTATGCTGTGGCAACGTATATTAATAGAGTAATATGCAAACACCTGACATTCTGAATTTGTTGGAGTGTGAGATTTACTGAGAACAGGGTCTCGGGGCCCAAGATTATACTTATTGGGAAGTCTTTTTATTTGATATTTAAAAATTTTAAGTACCCCTTTATCTGATGTATTTTTATTCCTCTGTCAAGGATTTTCTACCTATTACATTCTCAAATGTAGTAGTTTCTCTATGCATTGAGGTGCCATGATCTCAATTTGCAGGGGCTAAGGGAGGATGTTATTGCTGAGCTAGTGGAACAGTGCCGGGTGTACAAGCAGAGAGTGGTCCACCTTGTAAACTCGACTTCGTAAGGCCTTGTATTACTTATGCCACTACCTATGTCAATCTGTGTAATGAAATTTCTTGCGAGGATCTATCCTTATTGTCTATCTGTTTGTACAAACCCCCTGTCCCTTCATATCACAAAGGAAAAAGAAACATTTTACTGGTAGTGATATATGGTGGCTCCTTGAAGCAGCAAGCAGCTGAAGCACTAAGTAGACCTTCAGACAATTAGGACATAAACTACCATAGTTAAGGGGATTAAAAGTGGCCTCAGGAAGGACTAGGGTAATGCCTACTTGCCCGATCCTGGGTCTTTTTATTAGTAATACCCCTTGGTTTCTGGCATCATTTATTGGTGGGTGCAAAGCAACTTTCTGCTGATGTCAATTTAAATATGCAAATGATGTATGCCCAGTATGGATATATTGCCTGCTGCTCAATATTGGTATTAACTATGGTGTTTTTAAGACTTATAACGGACCCTAATGAATTGTTAAGGAGTTGTACCAATTTGCTGGAGTAATGCAAGAGTCAAAGATCTACCCACAAAGTAAACCATTGCTTGTTGGAATTCTGTTTATCAAATTCTTTTCCCAGTCATAACTGGAGTGCTCAAACCCTGGCAAGAGATGTCAACTGGAATGAAGAAAAAGCTGGGTCATCTGGAATCATTGGGGTGAGGGGTATAGTCTTAATGTTACGTAGCCTTGTTCCCACCTTTGTTTAGGAGTCTGTTTGTCCCCCTTTTAGTTGTGATAATTTGTTATTGTAAAATGTTCAAATTCTCTTACCGAGGAAAAAAAAAATCTTCAGACATACTGGTAAAGAGGATGATGGTTTGATGGGTGATGTAACAAAGTGGATGAAGGAGTGGAAAGGTAAATTGTAGGCATAAATGTATAGCTAAGGCGATTTGTCATACTTAATTCTTGTCCTAGCCAGGTACAGTTGCTTGCAACTTGTCAAATGAAAACGTGTTGTCTTATGGATCTCCCATTGATGGCACTGTATTTTTTGTTCTTGAACCACTAAACATATATATAGTCAATGTGAGAGGGGAGGATCTTTCACGTCCTTCCCTCCCCTTGGCATGTGTGTTTCTGATTTTAAAACAATTAAGTTTATATAGGACAAGTAAAGGCCTTCAAACTGGATGATCTAGATGTAAGGCAAATTATATATCTGTATTACCTTAAATATGGTTGATAGATGTATTTTCATTACCTTTTGCAGGGATGAATCACTGTTATGTCAAGGACTTTCTCTGAATGATGAGTTGCAGCGTTTGCTAGCCAAGCACGAAGCCATTGCTTCAGGAGCTTCTGTTCAAACAAAGAAACTGAAGCCTGAATCTGTTGAGGCATTGGCTGATGTGGATGTTCCTCTTATTGACACTGGGAATAGCAAACAGTCTGACCAGGGGTAATCATGTTCTTCATTATTCACTGCCTATATATATTCAGTGTCAAAACTTACACCAGTCTTTGAGTTACATTCAGGCATGTCTGCAGTTGATGATGTTGAAATTTGATATGGCTGGAGTATCCAACTTAGTATCAAAATGAGGTTTTACTCTTATAAAATATAGCTACTGGTTATTCTAAGCAGTAACACCTTTATTTTTCTACAGTTCCACCTCTGATACTGGTTCAGGGACACAACTACTACTCCCGGCTCCTGCCACTAATGGTCCAGCAACAACTCCTACAAAAGTTGATGCTAAAATAGACCTCTTGAGTGGAGATGACTTCAACTCCTCTTCGGCAGAGAATACAATGGCTATTTCTCCTGCGGGAGGACACCAGCCAATCAGTCCTGTAGCTAATCAGCAGAATGCCCTTGCTCTTGTGGACATGTTTTCTCAAATTGACCATAACCAACCAGTTTCTTTGGTTGGACGAACATACACCTATCAGCAGCAGCAGCATAATTTTCAACCTCCACTAACCTCTGTTCATCCTGATGGAATTGGCCCAAACATGATTGTACCTCAAGATGAGCAGTCCCTATACACCCAAGGTGCTAACTCCTGGAATGGACAAATATCCTCCCAGCAACAGCCACCTTCACCAGTCTGTGGTGCGTTTCTAATTCACCCTATAATATTTTTAAGATCTCCACGTGTCTTGTAGGTTTAGCTTTGCAATAACATATGCTTTATGTTATTGTTGTTGGGCTTATCAGTTATTCTTCTAATGCTTAATATAAAATTCCATATCATCTATGTTGTCTATTAATTAATAATTCTTTTCCCTGTTTGAAAATATCGTGGTCAAAATTTTGCAGCAAATGTTTTATTAGCTTTTATGAATAAAGTCTACATTTTTTTTCAAGTTTCAAAATAAGTGGGTGAGAGCCGGAGGGCTTGGTTGCTGCTAAATGAGGGGTTATGCAGGGGTGAAAAATGTCAGATATGGGAAGTCCAGATGTTTGTCATTTCTAACGTGTTTGTTAAACTTATCTGATGATTCTTGGAAAAGAAGTTACATGACTTTTTATCTTAATTTTTTAAGATATGTTTATCTCTCCCCCCCTCCCCCCCCCCTCCCTCAAGATAAGTATATCTTGATCCTTATAAATAAGAAAAAAATTACGTTTGTGTTCTCTAGTATATTTTCAAAAAATTTAACAAACAGTTTGATAAAAATCTTGGGATGCTTTCCAATCTTATCTTAATTATTTTATATCTTGATTCTGAAAATATTCTGGCCTTATCTTGATACTTGCTCATTTTAACAAATGCTACCTTATTAGATAATCTAGGTTTTGCTTGAACATGAACATGTACACAGAGCCATTCAGTTGGATCTGTTAGATCTATTGCAACCCCTATATGTTGTTAGCCATTCATGTTAAGAACCCGGTATTCCTATCTTCCATATAATATTCCTAGAGCCAACAGTTGAGCTTGGGCTTCAGACTCTGAATATAGTGGAGTAATTTTCTTTTCCCCTTTTATTTTTTATTTTTTAAAGAAAAAGATAGAATCTAGGTGAACAAACTTTATTCTGTCATATTTCACTAGAGCTCATGACTTTTACCACGCTCAATATTTTGCAGGTGCTGAGAGCAGCAGTTCACTGCCGCCACCGCCCTGGGAAGCTCAGCCAACAGACGATGATCCACTGGAAGGCAGTCAGTATCACCAGCCAACGAAGGTTGGTCAGGAGGTTGCCACAGAGTCCCAACCAATGTTCAATGGCCTACATCAAGGATCTCGGCCTATGGGAGGGGATGATCAAGTAGCAGGGATGTATATCCAGCCAACCCCAAGTGGCCATCTTCCAGCGTTCGGTGACCAGGCTGATCAGAACAATCAGCTGGTAGGGCTCCATCCTCAGGCAGCCTGCGAGGGCCAGTCGATGGGGGTGTGTCCACAGCAAATGCAATCAGGACAGATGCATTTCATGTATCAACAGATGTACAGCAGCCAAATGGGAGGATATGGGTATGGCTACGGCCAGCAACAAAATGATCAGTTCCTTGAGCTAGGAATGTCCGGGCTCTCTGTTCGGAATGATGGTTCCTTGAATTCTTATCAGACGCCTGCTCCATCCTATGTGCCATCCGGGAAGCCCTCAAGGCCAGAGGATAAGCTGTTTGGAGACCTTGTTGCTATCGCGAAAGTTATGCCGACAAAAACTTGACACGGAAGAATTTTAGCTGATAAATGCTGGTACTCTTGGCAGAGCTGGGAGAATGAGAAATAATGACGGGATTTATAGTTTACCCTCATATCTTTTGTTTGCTAATTTGTTTCAATTTTCATTATTATTATACATGTTCTTGGCCTTTGGCCCTTAACCGGGTTACTTGTACAAGAGGAGAGAGGGGTTGGGAAATTTTCATTTTTTATGTTAGATTTATAAAAGATTTGGAATTCTTCCAGTTGGAAGCCTGATTGTGCTTCTGTTTCAATTAGTGGGACTTGAAAAAGCCGTTGCCCTGAGTGCTCGAATTGAATAATACTTCTAGCTTTTATTTGGAATTTGATGGTCTGCTTAATCTCATTATTCTAGCGAAAATCAATTTTTTTCCCCCATGTTTAGTATCTCTGAGATTTCTTAATATTTGGATTGACGGGTACAAGGGAATGTGAATTGACAAGCTTTGCATTTATCACATGCTAAAGGTACCCAGTAGGCATCACTTGTCGAGAAGGCTTCCTCAGAATCGGCTACTCTGGAGGCTAAGGGAGTCGCCGGCAGCTCGACGGAAGTTCCCCCGCCCCCCCCCGCGGCGGTTCTCTCTCTCTCTCTCTCTCTCTCTCTATATATATATATATATATGTATATATATTTATATTGTTATTTTTTAAGACATAAAAAATAATTATATATAATACACGAAAAGAAAAAGAGACGAAAAAAGATTCAAATCTCATTTAAATAAAAAATGATGCATAATATTATTTTTTTGTTATGTATTTGGAGCAACTTATGTATGTTTAGGATGATATGACAAATGTTATATCATTGTGTTAAACAAATTAACTAAAAAAATAACATTTATATCAAATTCTTTTAAGAAATAATTATACACATAATAGGATAATAAATATTTATAATTATTAGTATAGATAAGAGACAAAATAAAGAGAAGGGAAAGTTTATTATTTATTATATATTTATTATTGATCTGTTTAAATAAGTCAATAATATATATAAATGATATGACACCAACTAAAATTATCAAAATACCCCTATGCGCTAATAGTCTCACCCGTCACGTGGATCGCCCGAGAGACCGACACATGACAAGTCAACAATCTGGAGCGGAGCTCGAAAAATTCGAGCCGGATCGTAGGACCCATTCCAACTTGACCGGGATCCTCGGGAGTCGTGCCCGCTTATCTCGAGTTTTATCTCAGGTACCTCAAAATGGGTCCACTTATAAAAGACAAGGAATCTCGTCTAGTATCCTCAAACTCTATAGCTCTCACATTTATTTCTACTTGTATTTACTCTATTAATTTGAGCGTCGGAGTCTACCCCAGAGAATCCTAACCCCGACCCTCTATTATCTTGCAAGTTTTATACCCGAGGTCTGATATCGCCAAGTCCGATGTACTATTCTCGAGGTTCAGTCGCTGAGATGACACGTAGTGATCGGTCTCAAAAACTATCATTAATAACTAAAAAAAATTACATCTTTTTAATTTTTTTAACGATGAGTTCTTTTTATTGAAAAAAAATTATTAAAAAGAAATCAACCTAAAAATTGTTCCTACAGGAACAAGTGGACACTAACTTCACCCTACAAGCATCAACGCTTTACTTGAGGAACCTATCAAGCCAATCACTAGCTTCTTTCACCATGAATGATGTCATTTCGTGCTCGATTCCGGGTTGTGCTATCACCTGTAAATTCGTGCGGGAATTGGGCAAAAAATGATATAGGTGGCATACTAAGCATTTTCAAGAAAGGAAATTAACCTTAGATTTGAAGACTAGGATGTGCTATATGTACCTCAAAAAAAAAAAAAAAAGTCTCTAGGATGTGTAATAGATAGGGTAATTTTTTTTCGATAAACTATTTGGATAGAATCTATCTGGATAGAAAGACATTTAATACTTGTTTTATATTATTTTATAATATTTTAATTATATTAAACAAAATAAAAAGACAATTTTAACCTTATAAAAATTCCATGTCTTCACTCGTATGTTTCTCTCCTAAAATTTCCGCCTAAAACTACTACTCAACACATTAAAACTGTACATTTCCAAAGTAAAAAAAATTAGTTATGAAAATGAATAAAGACAGTCATGACACTTAGGTGGCAGTACACCATTGGCTGTAATAAATGTATTCTCTTTGCATTCCCTTTCTATTTTATTTTATTCATAGATTATTTTATTTTGCCCAAATTAGTTAACGCACGGGATGACTAAAGACATTAAATAATAAAAATATCATTATCTTAAAATTGCCAACTTTATCTGTGTTGAAGTCCGCCCACACTAGGTAGACTGCACCTGGCGGATTGCATAACCGCATCTTAGATGCAACCCGCCAAAAATTGGGGCATGCCTGAACTGTTAGGCGGGTTTCATCATTGATATTTTTGTCATTTGATATCTTTAGTGATCTTGTGCATCAACTAATTCAGGCAAAGTAGGATAATCCGTATTTAAAGTCATTGTGACTCTTGAGATTCTAAAAATTCATTAAATGAGGTGAGAGACTAAAATTTAGATTTAACAAAAAAGAGAGAGAATGAAATTTTAAATTGTGACTGAAGAGAGTATTGTTAAAAAATAAAATATTAAATGACATAATTATGTCAATAATTGAAATGACAAAAAAAAGACAATTCTATCGAGATAGATTCTATCCAAATTCGATACCTAATAATTAAACTGTGATTTGATGCCATGTAAGCACAATGAGTGAGTAAGTTGCATACCTTGAAATTATCCAAAGAGCAGGCTTTAACATAAGCCTTGCATGCTCTTGATATGGGAACTTGGAGGCCTTTAATGGGGCATCTGGGATCCTTTTCACCTGTTTCAATTTCCAAACGAGAACACTTTAATTGGGTGTTTTGATATATCTTTTTGCTTCTAAGTGCAAGAAAATAATTATTACTCTTCGAACAGCAAAAGAGTAATAATTATAATTGTGACTTGAAGGTCAGAAAATAATTATTTACAGAATGGGAAAAAAGAGAGAGAGAGAGAAATGAAAATGCAACTTAATTACCTTCTCCACCACTTCCTTATCGATGGAGCTCTTGCCCAAATCAATCCGTGCTTCTGAAACCAAAGAAATTAACCAATTGAGCGCAGTAAGAGACGAGGCCAAACAAAGTACTGTGAGTTGCATGCACGAGATTGCTAGCTAATTAGTAGGGATTCTTTAATTTATTGCTTCTCTTGCGTCTCACCTTCAAATACAGGTTTGATGCTTTGAACCCGAGCCTGCCACTTATTATGGTCTATAGCCCATCCAAATCCCTATAATTAAACACTTAAATCGCATCAACACCAAAATATTTCAATACAATTTCTGATACCAGGATCTAATTAAAACAGAATTAGAGGCTCATCAGTTTGGTATCAGTTTGATTTGCAAGAAAACCTTTAAACTTAAATGGGTATATTTATATGGAAAATGCTATTTGTATAGAATCTTTACAGAAATGATATATTGCGATATATTGACATCAAAATATCCCGATATTTTGCGATATTTTGATCCCCTGTTCATCCTCTTCTCCCTCTCCCCCCTTCCCTTGCCGCTGCAACTTCGCCTCCGCCTCGCCGCTGCAACCTCCGTCGCCTCGCCCCGTCGCCTTTGCTGCCTCATCGCGTCGCCTGGGCTGCCTTGTCGCCTCGCCGCTGTCGCTGGGGCAGACAGTGTAAGAGGGAGAGCGAGAGAGAGGCAAGGAGAGAGAGATGTTGCATTTGGGTCATTAATTGCAAGAGCAAAATTGATATTTTGATTGCCCTGTAAATGTTTCTGTAACATTTGTTCTGTACAAATAGCATGACCCATATTTATATAGCGCTGATAGCAAAATGTTAGCCCTTGTGTAGGAGGATTTCACAGAAAGAATGAAAATACCTTTAGATAAGATGAAATTTAATATATTTCACAAGGAATTGCATAAAAATTATGAAATATGTCTTCCCTCCTCCAATTTAGTTAAAGACAAGCCAAAAGAACTTTTTCTTTTGTTTGCTTTCAGAACTTTTTTCCATTTTTACTCTAAAAAGTTTATTTTTGAAGGGGAAAAAAAAAAGAAACTGAAAAACCACTTATCATGACAAAAAGATAAATTTCGTATGAAGGCAAACCTGAACCCCAATTATGGGGACAGCCACGGAATAGCGGGTGTCAATAGCAGCAGCAAACCATGCATGCATTCCTGCATTTCAGAGTTGAGATGCTCACTTATGATATGTAATCCATTACACAATCGAAAGATAGTGACTGTGAGTTTTCATTGATAACAAAAAAAAAAAGTTCAAATTTTCATTTTTTTAAATCTAACCTCCAAGTGATTCACCGGTGATTCCTATCCTAAACGGGTCTATATCCTCCCTTTGGGTAAGATAATCTGCCAGTTTGATCAAGTCCCAGACCTGAAGATGAATCAACCTGGACTATTGTTAACATTATCTTGACGTATCGAATTTAATTCTGCTAAAAGAAGTCTAAGAATGCGGAGAGAAGGAATTAATGTACCGTATCATATATGAATGGCATTGTATCACCTTTCTTCCATGATGATACAAGAGCCTGCGTCATTGTACAGAGATTGCATTAACGACTACGATATTCTTCTCAATCTGGAATGCCTTGCTTTCAACACAAGCTAGCAGGGACATGAATTCATAGTATCTGTAACCAGTTCATCTAAGTGTAGTTTGGACTAGGTAAATTGGACTTTTCAAGCCCTCGGCAGCCCTATTCGGTCCCACTTTTTGGTATTTATATCATGGTCCTATTCCAATAGAAACTTGAATAAGCGTCTAGCAAAAAAGAAAAAAAAAAAAAAGAACAAGAACTAGGTGTTTTTATTTTATTTATTTATTGTGATAAAAAAAACATAATAACAATTCACAGTTACAAAAATCCAAATTGTCACATTGTTCTTAGACACCTTTAGTATAAAACTACACTAAGAATACCATTTTTCTTGTGATGATTATCAGTGTACAAATAGAACTTTTGTACAAAAATTTCATATGTTTCTTCTTTGTCTGTGTAACAAGATTATATTTATAAGAAAATTAGTACATCATCGTATATACTTTGAGCTACACAATATATTATAAATGATAAAAATACTCCCGCATCTCATCGCCTCGCCTCACTGTACCTCAACATCTTATATGAAGGATATTTTAGTCATGTGTCTCACCGTTTCACGCTGTCTCATCGCCTCATGCCACCTCACCGCCTTGAGTGAATGACATTTTAGATATTTTAGTATCATTATGTAGTTCAAGATGTACACAATGATGTACCAATAGTATTTTTTTAATAATAATTATGGTTTAAAAAACATAGAATTAATTAGCTTGGGATGCAACAAGTTTACACATAATAATAATAATAAAACAGTGATGATTTTATTGCACAATAATTAATAAATAATAGGCATCTTACTATGATTTTCCAATATTTGTAAAACCTCCATTACTATTGTAATGAAATTTAGTTGTAATTTATAGTGAACCAGTGCCCCCTTCCCACCAAAAGTTCGGATAATATATTCTAATAAAAATGTAAAAATAAATGAGAGAAAAAAAAAGATATTTTACAGTAGATACTATATAGTAACTACTTACACTAAATTACAGCACGTATGCTTACATTTTGAAAATTATACTGTTCGGTTAAATATTTATTAAGAAATTCATATAAATTTATAAAAATTCAAGTGTAAATGTAATGCATTTTAATATGAAGGCGTAAATTTGATCAAACTTATCGAGTAATATTTGAGTAATTTTGTAATAGTGAAAGACCTTAAGACGGGTAGGCATAATTTATGCTATGTGTTTAATCGTGCCGAATTTTTAAACGCAGGGAAGAATGAAAGTAGTGTTGGAAAATTTGGAATATTTGTATATTTATATGTTCAAATTGATATTTGAGTGGATGAAAAATTGATTAAAAAATGGTTTGAGGCATGTATTATTATATATAATTTATATTATTGTAAAAGTGAAAGAAATGAAAAAATATAAGAGGTGTATTATGCATTAAATTATGAGGGTATACTATGTGTGCACTGTGCAAGGCGGCTCATTAAAGTTAATAATGTTGAGACATTATATAAGTTACTATTTTAATTTTTAATATATATATATATGGAATGGGCCTATTTCATCATATATTATAAAGATATTATATATATATAATTGAGGGAGACATGTCTCCCACGACTTAATAATGAGAAGGCCTAGATTATTTTGATATATATTATCTTGTAACAAGAATAAATTTCATTTGAATGATACTTGCAATTGCGACTCTATGAAATTTAGAAGTACATCAAATGGATGTGAAAACAACTTTCTTAAATGGAGATTGGATGAATAAATTTATATGGAATAAATCGAGAGTTTTATAGTTCCAGGACAAAAAAAGAAAGTCTGTAAATTGGTAAAATTATTATATGGTTTGAAACAAGTGCTTAAGTAATGACATGAAAAACTTGATAATGCAATGATAACCAATAAATTTAAAATCAATGAGTGTGACAAGTGTGTATATATTAAAGACATAGAAAATGACTATGTCATTTTGTGTCTTTATGTAGATGATATACTTACTGTTGGTAGTAATGATAAGATCGTTAAATCTACCAAGAATATATTAAATTCAAAACTTGACATGAAAGATAGTAATGATAAGATCGTTAAAATCACAAGAATATCAGATGGTCTGATTTTAAATCAATCATATTACGTGGACAAAATTATAAAAAAATTCATTAAGAGTGATTCTAGTGTAACTAGAATATCATTAGACATTAGTTTTCAACTATCCAAGAATAGAGGTGAGAGTATTTCTCAAATAGAATACTCTAGAGTAATTGAAAATTTAATGTATTTAACAAATTGTACTAGACTAGACATTACTTGTGCAATCAGTAGGCTGAGTCGATATACGAGCAATCTCAATGCTAATCATTGGAAAACAATAGTAAGAGTACTTAAGTATTTACGGTATACTCGTAATTATAGGTTGCACTACACCAAATACCTAGCTGTCCTAGAAGGATATAGTGATGCGAACGAGATATTTGATATAAAAGACTCAAAATTTATAAGTGGATACGTATTCACACTTGCAAGTGCAACTGTGGCTTGAAAATTCTCTAAATAAATTGTTATAGCCAAATCTACTATGGAATTTGAATTTATTGTCTTAAACAAATGTGGTGAAAAGGCAAAATGGCTACGTTATTTTTTAGAAGATATTCTAATATGGCAAAAACTTGTGCCTCCAATAGGTATACATCGTGATAGTCAATCTACAATTGGAAGTGCATAGAGTAACATATATAATGATAAGGAAATATATATGTCATAAACATAACACCATTAAATAACTACTCTCAACTGAAATTATCTTTATTAATTATGTGAAGTCGAAAGATAATATTGCGGATCCGTTAACCAAAGGATTGAATAGAAAGTTAGTTGAAAAATCGTCAAGGGAAATAGGACTAAAGCTCTTGAAAGAATAAATTGATACAATGGAAACCTAACTTAGTTAATTGGAGATTTCAAGATCTAAATTTAAAGGAACAACCTAATTATAAAAACTTTATTAAATCACTATAAGAGCTTTTATCCTCTGATCCATTCCTATAACGAAAAAATGATACTTGTGGGAAAAAAGATAGTGATGTTCGACCAATGAACATTATCACTATGTTAAAATATTTTTTCCATCAATTTTCATTCATATGGGGAATTGTTGAAAAATTTGGAATATTTGTATATTTACATGTCTAAATTAATATTTGGGTGAATGAAAAATTAATTAAAAAATGATTTGAGGCATATATATTATTATATATAATTTATATTATTGTAAAAATAAAAGAAAAAAAAATACAAATGTTGCACTATGCACTACATTATAAGGGTGTACTATGTGTGCATTGTACAAAGCGGTTGATTGAGGTTAATAATGTTGAGGGACTATGCAAGTTACTATTTCAATTTTTAATATATATACGAAAGGAACCTACTTTATTATATATTATAAAGATATTATATATATATTTGTATTATTGTAAAAGTAAAAGAAAGAGAAAAAAAATACAAATGATACAATGCACTGAATTATGAGGATGCACTATGTGTATATTGTGTAAGGCGATTGATTGAAGTTAATAATATTGAGATACCGTGCAAGTCACTATTTTATTTTTTAATATATATATAAAAGGCATACTTTATTATATATTATAAAAATATTATATATGTATATTTATATAATTGAGGGAGACAAGTCTCCCAATGCTTCTCCCTCAATTAGCCGCTCCCTCCTCCCTTCTTCTTTCCTTTTTCATCCTCTATAAATAAAAGGTTCTCCATCAATAAAAATTTTAGGACAATTATTCTATAAAATTTTTAGGTTATTTTTTCAATTTTAATAGATTCAAATAGTATTCTAGTTCGTCATAAGACTCTAAAATTTGTGCTAATTTTTTAATCTGTAAATCATTGTACATTGAAAAACAAACGCCAATTAACTTCTAGCACATTCGGTGAGACAACGAATCTGTTTTAAGGAAACTATATTACACAAGCCTCGATTTTATCATCTCTTTATATATTATTGTGCTTTTATTTTTTTCTTACGTAGTATTGTATTATTTCAATATTTATGTTATTCTGGTTTAAATATAGTATTATAATAATTATATTTCTAAATAATAATTATAATATTATAAATATAATTATTGTTTGGCTAACAATATAATTATTTTAATTGTGATTGACTAACAAACAGATTCACCAATTAACAATAATCTGTCATAGGATAAGCCAAATTACTAAAATCTAGTCTTTTGAATGTTCACCATGTATACAACTGTCGGAGATAAAGGCAACCAATTAAATAAACTTAAACTGTTGCAATAGAATAGTTTTATTTAGACGAACCTAACAGCATTCTTGTGGGTTTGATCCACAGAGCTGAAGAGTAACAGGTTGGGTACAGTATTGTGTCCTTCTCAAAGTTGAAAGACGCAACTAGAGAGAATTTTCTGGCATAAACTGAACTCGTATTATACATGAAAGGTTCAATTATAAATAATTGAACAGAGATACAAGAGGAGGACAACCATGTCTTACAACTGCGTACTATTTCATTTGTTAACAATAATAAAGTGATTCTTACTTGAGGAACTTGTCGAACCAATCGCTGGCTTCTTTTACCATGGCCGGTGTCATTTGGTGGCCGATTCCAGGGTATGCTATTACCTGTAAGTCAGAAGAGTTTTTGGGGGGAATCATCTTTCAGAACTAAGAATTGAGAAGGAAAAAGCATTTATGGAATCGGCATAAAAATGGAAATTATTGATAATAACTATGTGCTTTGTCATGACAGATGACCCAATTCCATACCTTCAAATTATCCGGGCAGTTGGCATCCTTGTAAGCTTTGGATGCTCTAGACACTGGAATTTCGAGACCTTTGATTGGGCATCGAGGATCATCTTGACCTGTTTGTTGAAAACATTGAAACACTTGAAGTAGGTGTTTGCTTTAACAGAAAAGAGCTTAATCTATCGATTTGAGTAATTTGAATTTTACCTTTTAAGATCAGGAGGGGGCGTGGTGAAATAATCGGAAGTGTATAAGGTGAATCAAACTGAGAGGCCAAACCAGGAGCAATTCTGTCCCACACCTGCAGGTTGAAAAAGTAAGCCATATTAAAAGAGTATCCAATTTCCAATCATCACCGAGGAGAAATCCCAACAAGGATGCTGATGATTCCTACAGTAGAACTGGATTGCCATCTAACAAATTAAATCGCCATGTAATGAAATACAAGGAGATCAGACTCATTACTGCAACTGACCTTCTCCACCACTTCTTTTTCAATTGCACTTTTGCCTAAATCAATCCGTGCTTCTGCAACCAAAAAGATAGTACGATGGAAACAGCCACATCAAGTGAACTGATTAGGATTCAAGAACTCATGACATAACAAATTTAGCATGCAAACACTAATTAAAGATCTTTCAAGTGTTACTCTGATTAGCTTAAAAATGGTTTTGGGATTTGCACCAAGTACTCCAACCATTAACATCAAAATCATAGCTTTATTGGCCCAACCTCCCTTCGAATTTTATGGTCAAAATTGCTGATGGTGGGCCAAAGACATAGCAAGAGTAAATTGCACACAGGTTAGATGACAGTAAAGGTACACCAAATTAGGTACTACGGTACTAGAACACCTGTTATTTTTAACTTCAATTTTATTTGTCTTACCTTCAAATACAGCCTTGATACTATCAACTCGAGCCTGCCACTTATCATGGTCTATAGCCCACCGAAATCCCTAAAACCATTTTTCATAAACAGCTAAATAATCAAATTAAAAATTCTAGCATATTTTCATATGGCATAAAAACAGATAAGTCAAACCTGAACCCCAATTATAGGGACAACCACAGCATAGCGGGTATCAGCAGCAGCAGCAAACCATGCGTGCATTCCTGCATTATAGAATTCCTATATGAGTTCTGCATGTCATAGCAACTATGAAATTTCAAACTTTCAAATGTTATTCATCCTACCTCCAAGTGATTCACCAGTAATTCCTATCCTAGACGGATCTATATCCTCCCTTTGCTTTAGATGATCTGCCAATTTTATCAAGTCCCAGACCTGCACAACAGAAAAACATCTGTGTACTCTCTACAGGCCATATAAATTAAGGAATAGTCTGGATTATAATAATTTTTGATTCATCAAATGCTAGGTAAATTGTAATATCATCTTAGAAGGGAGAGGTATGATGAATAGGTGGCTTCCAAGAAGCCATTCTATCTAGTTGCAGCCCAGTGGAGGACTTCAAGAGCCTCATTAACTAACTTGCCACCACCCTTTCACTCATTGGAGATGTGGGACAACTGCATGGGTATACAATGATAATACGTTGGACAAAGACCACAAAACAATTTCTGAGTCATCAAATTCTGTTACAGAAAATAATATCATTAGCAGCAAAGTGAACGAGGGAATTACCGTATCAAATATGAATGGCATTGTATCACCTTTTTTCCATGCTGATACAAGAGCCTGCAAGATTACAGCATCATCAATTCAGCGACGACGCTCTCAAGGATATGCCCTCAATATCATAATTAAAGAAAATGTGTCTATAAGATCAGAACCATTTTATATAGCATAATAAAACAAAACATGAGGATAAATACACACATCTCGGTAAGTTGTTTTACTGCTGGCACGTTCCCCATGATAACGAGAATCAATGGCAATAGCAACATATCCCCGTGAAGCATATGCCTGAAACAAATGAAGGGTATAAGATAATCCCTTGTGCTCACAAGTCAAGAATATGAAGGCCAAGTTGCTCAATTAACCACAGAATAGCTACCTCAAGCAATGGCCGTAACCACTCTTTGCACTTATGGGTGCTATGCAGAAAAACAATAGCCGGTCTTCTTTTATGGTTGCTTTCTTTCATGCTTATAACCAGCACAGGCAACCGTCCTTGATCTCCAGACTGTTTACAAATTCAGGAACTCCATTGTATACTTGAAATCATAAGATATGCAGGTATGAAGCACTAAAAGTATCTATTCAGGCTCAAGGACACATTTACCAGAGGAACTTCTACTTTTAAATTCAATAATGCAGTGTTCAGCAAGTTTCTATAAAACACCATTTTGCTTTTAATAGTCACATAATTTCTTGTACTTACTCATGGATACTTTATAAAGTTAACAATTTAGCAAATTGAAGGCATCCAAAAAACCATTGGCTATATGCCACATTGGGCCAGGTGCACCCAGATTCAGAATGCAGTTTCAAAATTGTTCCTCACATTGTCAATATTCATGGAGTGTTTAGAGATTTAAGAGATTAGTCAGACTGTTTTACTGTGTAAGTATAATATCATATAATCAGTCACCATTTTGCATGTAAATACACAACATAATTAACCACATAAAATTTGGAATTCAAATTTTTTTATTGCTAGTCCAATGGCTTATTAACTAAACAAACAAGGATTGAGGCATGTGGATTTGTGAGTGCTTCTGCAGTTTTGTTGTGAGTTGAATGCAAAAGGATAAAGAAAGAAGCTCTAGTATCTAATAACTAATTCAAAGCTAAAGCAAATTATACACTGTAGAAAACACCCAACGTGACCTATTTTGCTGCATAGATAAATCTTGATATGGAATTTAAAGAAATTGGACGTTTAATGGGGCAGCTAATACTAGTAACATTTTTTCAACTCATTTTGAGACCATATACAAGACATATCTTGCACTTATCTGATTTACTAGCTAGATGCCAAGTTAAGACATTTTGGGTACACATCTCATGCCATTATCTTTTTATTTATTTTCAATTTCTGATAAGTGTTTCCCATACTTTACATAAATATACTTGCTATTTGTCTGAGACAGGTGCTTTACAATTCTGAAATCCATGCAACAAAACAAAAAAGAAGTAAAAACCAAATACCAATCTGAAAAAATGGAGACATTTCTAGTATATCACGAAACAAATATGGGACGAAATGAAATGTAAAGTAGCGATACTGTTCATGCACAATTACAGCAGACCTTGGACAACCAAGATGTGAAAGAAGCTGCAGGGACAAACTAAAGAAGGAGAAAGGGAGTCCCTAGTGCACAAGGCTCCTTGCTTTGTGAGGGTCATTACTGTATGCATAGAACACCCCCCCCCCCCCCCCACCCCCAAAAAAAAAAAAATCATATGATGAACTTGCATCACTAAGGCTAGTGAGACCACGACAACTTTAGCCAATGAAAACTAATTTTATCAAGGCATGCAAAATTTTTTTGGACGTCACTTTAAGAAGAACACTATTAATTCAAAATATTAGAGTTGCATGAAAGTAGATTGTGAGAGCTCTATTTACAAAATCTTCTCATCTTTAGATGAGGAGAAAGACTATCAATTTAAAATGTATTGTAAATTTGTTGACAAAGTGAGCTTTGTTACTTCCCCATTCAGAACATTTGATTATCCCACATCAGTAGGTTAAATATGTTAGCTGGCACATAAGACAAAATCTGATCATCCAGCAAATGTCTATATACCTCAGTAATCAAGTAAAAATTCTCCTCTTTGAGTAGATCCTTAAGATTGGGTATGTCTGCTTTAACACAAGATTCCATTGCCTGTTAAAATTTCAGAAAAAGGTTAAATTAGAATATGTTGCCATCACCAACTGCGAAGAAGAAAGATATAGATTCTCGAAGAGATTCCAACCTCACTGAACGTTGGCCGGGGACTTTCCTGGTACATGGGGTCTGCTACAGGTTTTCCAGGTTCCACAGATAGCGGAACTGGACAGACAAATAAGAGGAAAAAGAGGAAGATAAAGAGTAAGAGACCAATCCAACATATTGCAAAAGGGAACATACATTTTGTTAAAGTTACAGAAACTACCAAATATATAGTTTCCATAATTTTTTAAATAATAAAACAGATGAATGCAGCAAATTTATTCTAATCTTTACATGTCTATGTATTGTATATATATCTTAAACACATATTCATATAACACCAAATACAAACACAAATGAATAGTAAATGAGGAGCCATTTGGATTGCTTATATGCTATAACATTTCATCGTCTTAATCAAGCTTCTCCTTCAACCTAAACCAAATCTTCTATTTCATAAACCTGTAAACAATACGATGGAGAAAGTATACATACACCGAATATATACACAGACGAATAGTGAATCAGAAGTCATTTAGATTGCTCATATGCCATAACATTTCTTCGCCTTAATCGAGCTTCTTCTTCAACCTAAATTAAATTTCCTATTTCATAAACCTTGAGCCGTTCGAGAAAGCACATTCACGTAACACACACACACACACACACACATATACTGAATTACATATATATAGACAGACAGATATATAGAATTATGTATTTTCAGACCTTCGGGAGAACGCCGGCTGAGAAGAACCTGCAAGAACTCGGAGCGGAGCTTCTCCGCGTCGACGGCGTCCATTTCGCGACGTGGAACGACTGACAGTTGCTTGTTGCTGAGAACTGTCACGTGTGATCGGTATTTATAGGAGGGGGAGAGCGCTGGGGGCACTGACGAGTAGGTGCTGGGTGGCTGAGGTCGCACGCAAGCCATCACGCGAGCGCGCGTGCGAGGGGCTAGGGCTAGCACGTGGGAGAAATGGGACACGTGCCTGTTTACTGCCTCCATCGGCGATGTACCGACGGAGCGTAGTTGCCGTGCAGTCGATGAAGTTTCCGAGACCAAAATTATATCCGTTGTCGGGTAAATCACACTAAAGGTCACAAAATTTTGACTTTTTTTTCAATTTGATCACTAAACTTCAATTCTTTGCAAAGTGATCACAAAACTTTAAAATATTTTGTAATATGATCACTAAAGTGATTTTGAACAATTTCTGGTCAAAATTGTTGAGGAGGCAATATCCATATCATCGCCACGTCACCAATTTTAGATAAGATTCATTAAAAAATTAATTTAGTGACCACATTAGAAAACATTTTAAAGTTTTGTGATCACTTTGCAAGGAATTAAAGTTTAATGACCAAATTGAAAAAGACACCTAAATTTTGTGACTTTTGGTGTGATTTACCCTCCGTTCTCTCAGGCGGAGCGACGAGAGATAAGAGAGAAAATTCAGGGGCTTTTATTTGTCTTACCGTGGTGGCATGGTTTGTTATATGAAGCTCAAATGGTTCTTTGCCATGTGTTGCAAACTTATTCACTTCAGTTAAACTCACAGATCTTATAATATAACACTATATAAATATTAAAAGACTACAAGTTATCTTTCCATTGTTAAAGAAGGGTTACTTTGGGTAAATTTTTCTTACATAGTAGAATAAGTTTTTTTTTTCGATATTAATTAAAAAAGATAGAAAATAATTAATATGAAAACGTTATTAAAATTAATTTTTAAAACTTCTGACAAAGACACGCTTAGATTTTAATAAATTATGTTACTTGTAGGAGTTAGTTATGGGCAGAGAAAAGCTCCAGACACATATCAAAGGCCCCATCTCTCTAACAATCACACTATCAATTCAAATCCTATCCATAAGAACCACCAAAGATTAATAAGCTAAAGTATTTATAAAAGCAAGTTGCTGGTTTAGTTGGCTTTATAATTCTCATTAAATTTATGTTAGGTGAAACGTAATTACAACCCAAAAAATGTAAGCAAAACATACGTCTCTTCAAGTTTCAACAGATAAAAAGGCATATTTTTTCTTGGACCCAATAAATAATAAAACATTTTTGTTTGGGTGCAAGAAGCGTAGCTTCGCTGAAATTTCATAAATTTTGGTCACCTTGTTGAAGCAAAGAGGGCATTGCTAAGTTCAGTCAGAAACAGCCAGGCAAGGAAGATGGAAAGAAAGAAAGCTAACGAAAGTGCTTGCTGATCATCTCTGCACGTATAACCGTGTACATTACAAGCCAACTCGGAAGGTTCCAGCAAGGCCTCTTCAGTAGAACCCAAAGAACACAAGATAATAATATGTGAGGAAAATGATATTATTATAGAATTAAAATGCCACCCACAAAGAGTTACATGATCATTTGCATAAAACTGCTAAAAGTTAATGAAGTTTTAAAATTAAAAACACTACCCTAAGGGTGGTATATCTAGTGATAAGAAGTTATAGTCGCCTCTTCTACGACTAGCATTCAAACTTACACAGACTTATGTGTACTTAATTGATATGTGTGATTTTTAAGCTATGAAGAATGTTTGATGAGTTTATCCAATCTACGTCTAAAAGAACGTGACTATGAGTTTTGGTCAATAAAAAATAATTCTCATAAAAAATAAAAACAAAAGTAAATACAATTCATTGGAAGTAGCTGCAACTACTACATATTTATACGGCTTTACAATATTATGTTAGGTAGGTGAGACTCACATGGCCACGCCGCAAGCAGGAGTTAATTAATTCTTTCATGATGAGCCATTTCATATTTTCATTGCACCAAGAGGGCCATATCTCAAATCAAAGGCAGAGTAGACACAAAGATGAAGCTGAGAGAAATGCTTCTCAATTAAAGCATAAACATATGTTTATGGAAGAGTACAATAAATAATTTAGTCTCTTAGTAACTGATTCTTCAATCAATAAAGTGCTAAGATTAGGGACCTAAGAGTATGTTATAGCAGCAGTATGACCAACCAGATATCATGACTAAACATTTTCCTTTAATTTTGAGCTACTTGATCTTACTACATCTGTTTCTTGACATCTGGTTTATCTTTTCATTTATAAACAGTAGTTCAGACTTTGAGAACTACCTATTACCAGAAGGCATTGCAGTAGCGTTCTGCAACATTTCAGCAGCGAGCTGACCTACGGATTATACTATACCTTTGCCCCCAGGGTCCTTGTTTCAGTCTTTGCCGTCGCAATGCCGTCCTCTGGTTCTTGTCGGGTGCTTGGTTCAGTTTTGGCCGATGGAGAACACGGGGACTCTGCAAATATGAACAACATTTACAAACTTTGAAGCAAAGCAGATGTCAAAGACAGAACTCTGCAAATATGAACAACATTTACAAACTTTGAAGCAAAGCAGATGTCAAAGACAGAATCTGAGGGGAAAAAACACTGATAAATATTAACAAAGCTTCTTGAACCATGTTTTGAACACAATATTTCCAGAAAATCTAAATCCTCATTTGAATTTTTCTCTTTTTCATTCTTTTATTAGGAAATTTTTCTCATTTCATCCATCTACTATCCAACAAGTTCAACCCACCAAATCCAAAGACCAGCTCCCCATTGCCAGACCCGTAAAAAAATTCTACTAAAATTGAGATCTGAACATATCAAGTTCTCTGAGTTTAGTAAATTGCAAGAAGGTTCAAATGTTGATATTGGAGACAAAATCTGTGATGATATTTCATTAATAGTGAATTAAATTACAACTATGAGCACTGTAGCAGCAATCAAACATTCAATATGCTCAACTTATCCAAAGTATGCATTTGTTTTGGCAGTGAAAGTACATAATGGATAATATACAACAGTCATCAAAATCTCAATCGGCTTCATGATCATCCCACAATTTGTTTGAATGGGACTGACCCTGATCTTGGAAAATGTAGTTGTTTTTAGGATCTTAGTGTAATTCCATGAGTCCCTATCCAAAAGTGCTAGTTAAAGTTGAAGATTGGGTTCATAAGACCAAGTAACATATCCAAGATCTCCCTAGTAGACTACCAATGTGAAATTGTGTCATGAAAAGCTCCCTTGTTTTCATTCTTGGTGTCCATGCCAGGCTAGAAATCCATATCTCAATTTGACCCAAACCAATCTCAAAACAATTTCTTGGTCCATCCCTAGTAGACCATTAATGTGGAATTGAGTCATGACATGAATAGGATTGTAGGATAAGGTAGGATGGCAATCCTAATGAGACCCTATTTAAGCCATTTTTTTGGGATAAAACATGGAAACTGGTTATCCGCTTTTTTCTTGTGGGCCCTGTGGCACAAGGACAATTGCCCAAATAAAAAAAAAAATACAGAAAAACTGGCCGAGCTTTTCAGACATTCTAGGCCAAAATTCAAAAGCGTTGCCAAACTACCCCTCAAAAAACAGAACAGATACACAGAAAACATAACCAAAAAGGCAAATAGAAATTCAAAGAACATCGATCATATGCACTTTTGCATGCAAAATCTCAATAATTCCTGAAGCCAGATTTTGTCCTCAAAGAATTTCTGATGCACTCCTTGTTTTATCAATGGAAAGCAAAAACAGGTTTTGGAACCACAACCAGAGACAACCTCGGCAGTTGACAATAACTGATTGCCACAGAAATTCTACTCTTACTCCACACTCCATATAGTTTCAGTCCCACTTTACTCAACTCCAAATTTTATAGCTTGCTTATCAGCTCTGGTCAGAATTACCCTGAACTACTTTCATCAATTGAATATCATTAGCAGACTCCAGGTGCCCTTAATATAACGGAAGACTCTAAAAATTGAGTTTCTAACATTAAAATTAGAGTTTAAGCAGTAAAAGGAACCAACATGTATCTTGATATCCATAAAAGCAATTATTTTAAAGTTTGAGAGAGCAAAATACAGAAAAAATGAAAAACCTTACCTTGAATGCTCAGACGAGTGATGAGCCTATTGAGAAAATCACTGAAATTTGTCAAGACAATCCTTTCCTGCTGTGCATGAAGATCTGTGAAGGTCTGATCCTGAGATGTCATGTTTCCACTACAGCTTGCCGCAGCATTGGGAGACCTAGCTGCCATGACCACTGAGTCTTGTTCATCACGCATCAGTGGAAGCGTTGCAAGAGATGGTGGCCGTCTAGCTTGGGCATCACTTCCATCCAACCCAGAATCACCCTCTCTGTTAAATTGGTTTCCACTTGAACAATCATCAGGAACAGATATTTGCATGGTACCTTCTATTTTACTCTCTCTGTGTTGAGCAAAACAACTAACATGACTTTCTGTGACTTCTTGTTTATCCATTTTCCCTTTTTTATCTGAAAACATCATAATAAAAAATCAAAATGCAGATTCCGCGTTGGATGAGGGTATAATAAGAACATCCGTTATATTTCTTGCAACCAAAAGAAAAGGGAAATATATCTAGATACCTCTCAAGGGACATAATGATTGATACTAATATAAATATGTGAATATTGTTTAATATCATCAAGTCATCCCAAAAAAAAAAAACATCAGTTCAGATTTCTTCAATCAATCATTCAGATAGATGAAGATATTAATGAGGATGTTATCCATGGCACTAAGGCACAATGGTTAAAATTAAAAAAATGCATCCAGCATAACGTGATAATAAAATTCCATTAAAGTTAAAAGAAATATTTTATAAGACAGATATAAGACTAACTTTGTTGCAAGACATGAAATGTTAAGCAATAAAGTATCAGCATATGCAAAATATAAACATAACGAAGATCGGGATATTACAATGGATATATGGCCATATAAGAAAGGATAAAATTGAAAATGAGGTTATTCTTAATAAGGTCAAAATGGCTCCTATTAAAGATAAAATTCATGAAACACAGTTACAATGGTTTGGTCTTGTGAGAAGACTAATAGAGGGTCCTCTAAGGAAAGTGGATGTAATGAAAGAAGACTTTACTAAAAGAGGTAGAGAAACACCAAGAAAAACTTGACGGAAAACTCTTAGGTATCATGTGAAATATAAAGGATATAGAAGATATGGCTACAGATAGAGATGATTGGTGAGCTAGAATCATGCAACTACCCCCACCTAGTGAAGCTGATGCTATATATGTTGTTATTGTGTTTAATATTTTTTTGTAACAATTGACAATGGAGCAATTGTTGTTGATACTCTAAAAAGTGTTCCCAATGCATGCACAAAGCTCCTTGCTTTGCGAGGGTTGAGGGAGGATCACATTTGTATGCAAACTTCCCCTTGCCTTCTTTTTTTTTTTTTTCCTTTCTTCAAAAAGACTATTTCCACAACTCAAACAAGCTACTTTTCAGTCAAAAAGGAGCAACCTTACTGTTGATATCGAAGTTCGCCCTTAATTGTTGTTGATACTCTAAAACACCAAAAGGAAAAACTAAGGGAAAACATAAATGAAATTGTTATATTGTTAACCACCATTTCATCTAAATAGAGGGTTAACTTACCTTTTTACATTATTAATTTTACTCTCAACAAGCCCCCTCACGTGTGACTAAGTTTCATTGTGTAATTAGTCCAAACACATACAACAAATTAAAAATATTAGGTTAGCGGTGTGGTTTACACTCAGGACCTTTGCCTACTCAAATACCATGTTAAATTGTTAACCACCATCTCATTTGAAAACTTAAGCTTGCAAATAGTGGGCTAAGTTATATTTTTATATTATTATTTTTACTCTCAATAGATACAATGAAAAATATAATAGGGATGAAAGAAAAAGGATTGTCTTGAATTTACAGTTGCAAGTAGAAGAAATCAAATAGAGGACCTGTCTCATGGGATTTCAAACTGCATGGAGTTGCCTATCTTACACCTGATATAATAATATTGCTGGTCTTACCACTGTCATTTGATAAATTCTAAATATTGTACAAGTTACCTCAGGCAGATACCAAAATAACCACATCAACACACTCAAACCATAATGATCTCGACCTTAACAACCAAATGTTCTTAGCTTAAACAAGCTTGCACAAAGTTGTATTGACCTGAAAGCAACTTTGTAGCTTCTGCAGAAACAAAGACCAAAAGCGAGCAAAGCTCCTTTACATCCTCTGATTGAATAAAGTTGGCTAGTTGAGACCTGAAATATACACAACAATGCTAGTCAGTTCTTGAAAGCAAAAGAGAAAAAAACTCAGTATAGTTGTGCAAAAGAGGTACAATTAGTGACTTATAGGTAGATAAAAGAATGCCAGAATATCCGGGATTACCTAAGCCATATAGCTTGAGAAATATATACCTGGATGTCAACCTAGAAGATTTCATAACTGTTGTTGAGGTACTGCAAGAAACCGGGGCTGATAACAGAGAAGACAAGGCAGCAGGAGCTATTAAATGATTTTCCTGGGCAAAATAGAAGCTGTCAATGCTAAATGTATTTGCTAATAGATGTGGCAAAGGAACTTGTGTTCACATCTCATTTGGGTTCGTCAGGTTCATAAAATTTTCTTATTGTCCAAACAAGCAAAAGGGTAAAGCCAACCCGACATTCATTACTTTTGTTTGAAGAATGCCAGACTCAAGAGTACCTATTCCCGTAAAAACAAACGTGAGAGATTCGCAAAACATCCATACAAAGCAACATCCTTCACCACCAAAAATAGTATTCTCTTTAAAATTATAGATACCATTTCCAATAACCGATATACCATTACATTAACATTTACCTACAGAAACAATAACCTGAAAATATGATAAGGAAAAGAAAAGGCCTGCCTATATCAAAATTAAAGGTGTACATTTATTAGCAAGGGCCAGTAAGTGATCTAAGTTGAAACACCAGACAGGACATTGCCATACCTGGCCGTTCTTATTAACTTGTTGAAGCGGAGCAACCCCATGAACAGATTGATCTCTGGCTATTGAGCCACCAATGCGGTGCTGAATCTTTCTCTTCTTTGATGCTGAGGGGCTGCCAAGATGTGGAGAACCAATGGCACCATCAATTGCTGAATTGGCCGCAAGTTGAATGTGTGGTATTAAATTAGAATGGTCCTCATGGCAAAGAATCCTTCTCTCTTCATTTCCCTCAAAGTTCTTGCAGTCCACACATTTACAATTTTCAGAACACAGTATGCTTGCCTGAAAACACTCACAGTACTTTTTGAGGCACCATGACTTTTTACAGTTACATCCTTTGTTGTGCTTTGCCATTACTAATGCCTCTGCTGCCTCTTCCTGCATAAAGTTCTGTACAATAAGCTACATGCCCCTCTTTCAGAGAAAGATTAATGTTTATCCAAATACAGAGGTAGAGGATCTTCTAGATACTCAATAACTAATTATCAAATATCAATTTGCAATGAGGAAGAAAAACAAATCCCACTTTACAGATGTCTACTTTTTTACCAAGACCAAGACATTAAGTCAATAGGATGTGTAGCAGTAAGAAGATATGGCACTTAAAAGGATACATAGGGTCCCATTTGACATTGAAAACTGTTGATTCAAAAGAAAAGTTCTTCAGAGATAAATTAGCTACAGTTATTTACAACCATAGAGTAAACTTTACTGTTAGCCAAATTTCAAAAGTACAGAGCACAAAGCGCACGCACTTAAGCAAAGGAAAGCACATATAAATGAAATAAAGAGTATACACTTCTATAAGCATACAAGATATAAACTACTAAAAAGGCAATCATTACAAAAAAAAACAAAATAAGAATGGGGACTGCAAATTTAATAAATGATGAGATACCATTTTTCATTCATTTTTATATCAGTTTACAAGTTCACGCAATCATAAAAAAAGCAAAAGGAAAAAAAATAATCCCTAATTTAGATATATTCCCAATCAATCAACCCCTAATTTACAACAATTCCCGAACAAACAATCCCTAATTTACAATCCATCAACAAACCATAATTTACAGCAATCAAGAATCAATCATTAATCCCTAATTTACAACAACCAAGAATATATTAGGAATACCTAATTTACACCTAATTACATGTTTCCATAGATATTTTTTCCTACGCAAATATAGTCAAGTCTTCTTTTTCTTTTACTTTTTTGTTTAAATGTATATATGATTTTATCATATCTTAAACAGATTTTTTTGGGAAAGGTTTCCATTCAAGCAGCCACATCATTGCAAAATTTTAGACAAATCCAACCATTCATATTTCTGATCAAAAAAAGAAAAAAACAAGCATATTTTTGAAGCACGCTGTCATGACCCTAGGAACAATAAAGGGGCATTATTGTAATAGGGTGTAATAGTTTGTTAGGGATACTTGGCTAGCTATTTGTTAGGAGCAAATGGGTACTGTTAGAAATTAGTTAAGCAGCTAGTTATGCCTATAAAAAGGCCAATTGTAAGAGGAGAGGATTATGTTTTGAATTGAGAATTGAATAGTATGATTTTCCTTCCTCTAAATTCTCTCTCTCTCTCTCTCATTTCTTCTCTAATTCCTCTCCCTCTTTCTGCTGATTCCCCCTTCCTTCAATTCTAATTCTCCCCTAACTCCTATCATAATCCTAGCTAACCCTAGGAATGTGACACACACTTTTTTTCCCTTCGAAGCTTAGGTAAAAGCGCAACTTCAGTGCACTTTAATCGTGCTCAGCTAAAGTTGACGAGCTTCACACACAAAAAGCCTAAGCATGCTGCGCTTTGCACTTAAAGCACAGATTTTCAGAGAGACTGATCCTAAGGTGAGAAACTGATCCTAAGGTAAGAAACTTCTTCTCCATACTAAACATTATATAGTCCACTTGCTTGGGTTAAAAGCAATGCTTATCAGCAAAAATCTATGAGAAAAGTGACCAAGCAAAGGAAAGATATAAAAATTAACATCAGAAAGTACAGAGAGCTGTTCTCAAGATTGAGGGAGTCAGTTTACATACCCCACCATCCCGTAGTCTATGTGGACTATTAGCAATCTTTGGTCTGAAAGCAGTTGGGTTACGCTCTAAGATTGCTGCAACAGCCTCTTGCCTAGCAGCTTCATGTTCAACATTATTGTGACAATTTGAGCAGTTGCAACCATCGCAATAAGCCCCCGAAGCAAAGCATTCACAGTACCTGGTGAATGTCAAATGTTGAATTCAAGCAATGTCAAATCACTAAAAAATAGAAAGGAAAAGATCATGCACCACATAACATCATCAGTTAGCAAACCTCACACGTATTAGATCTTTAGTGACCAAGCATCCGAAATGTCAATAACCTGTGCAAGACAACAATGACCTTTTTTTCTTCTAATAATTTGATTTACAGAAATGCATGCACCTCAAGCCCACATCCAATACAACCAAACCAAAGGCCAACTAAATCAATAACAACAATTTGACATTTGCCACCATCAAGGATGGTAGTATGGTGAAAAGGGACGAAAAGTGTCCCTGGCAAGGATTTTAACACTACTACCAGGAGTCATATGTTCAACTCTATACAGGTCAGGGGAGGAGAACCAGCTTGCAGTAGTTTCGTCCTCAAATACTGTGTGCAGGGGCACCGGGTCCCCTCATATCCCTCAGTTACAGTCAAGTGATGAGTTATCTGAGTCTCCCTCGAGGCTGACAGGAATGGGAGTCACGCAAGTCATGTCTTGATGGGAAGCTTCCCTGCTCATCCCTCCCTATCCCTTTTTAATGAGCAAAAAGAAAAAAAAAAAAAAGATGCCATTAAGAACTTCACATAAGGAAAAGAGCAGGAGCAGAATAACTTCGTTCCCGATAAGTTTATATAAATGTATGTGCTCTTGCACGTTTTTGTGTGTGTTGGGGGGGGGGTGTTATACTGTGTTATTCAGTCTCCTGAAGATATTATTTCAGATTAGACAAAACATTAAAAATTCTGTGGATGCTGACCATTTGACATTACCAAGTCTTTTGCCATTTGGCAGGTTAAATTATCCTTCTAGAGTGATCTCAACCCAGAGCATCCTTCCATCAAGCCAGTGGGCTGGTTAAGTTGACGGGAAGCAGTGGCTAGAGCATCAAAGTTTAAGATTGAAGAAACTGGAACTTCTTGTTCCTTCTCTTTCACATGTTTAATCTGAAAGAACAGATTACAATATATACACAAACTTCCGCAAAGAATTCCTAAAAAATCTCCTAGTCTTTAGCTTCTAGATATTAGGATGAGGACTCCTAATTTTTAGGACTAGATTATACACTAGATTAATTCATAAGATAAACAAAATTCATGAACAGATAAATAAGAAAATATCTCCAATGATGATCAACTCTTCTTTCAGATAAGATGATAAGATTCAGCGGCCCATTCTTCATTCACGGCACTAGTAGATAGAAAGCATGTAGGACATTGTGATGCATAGCTGGAATTCTACAAAGATACTGACAACTTCAACGGTGGACTAGCCACTAACTAATATCATGCTAGAAGGAATGTACTTACAACTTCAAGCATCGAGAATTTCTGCAATTGCACTGTTTTTGTTTCTTAGGAGTAATATCCTTTACACCAATGTTACTCCTTTGTCGTGATTTTGGAGACTCCAACATGCTGCTGACACACATATTTGCAAAACAGTCATATCAAATAGAATAAAATGCTTAAGACAATCTAAAATATTCCTGCAAAGTACTACACTCTCAGACCAACACGATCATGTGTTTGAAGCATCTTTAGATTATACTTGACAGTGAAAATGGTACTACCAGTAACGATATAAAGAAACAATCAGACAAACAAAGATCAAAATTAATTGCATGTCAACCAATAAAGATATGCAACATCATTCACACCAAAACATGTACTCATTGATATATAGATATGACCCAAATAGTATAATGCTTTCTGCAAATTCCAAAACCTCAATTTTCCCAACAAGCTCCATTTTCCATCTCCTCTCTTACCAATTCTTGCTCTATGTTGGCCATAACTTACATGAAAAGGAGAATAAGTATTAAGAGTGATTGGGTCCAAACTTTGGACCTACTTAAACTCTCAATGTTAGAAAATTATGAAATGTATCCAAAATCTGGGTACAAGTACATGGAAACAATATGTGTTCTGCATAATATTCTAACTTAAGATATTACAGCAACCATTAATAGACTTGAAATTCAATTCAATTTAGGGGAAATATTAAATTTCTCATATATTGTAAATATGGCTAGCCTGTTCATGCACCTGCCGCGGGAAGTTCACTTGAAAGTACACAAAATACTCTAGTATTTTTAAGTTTTCAATAGGAAAGGATTGATGTTAATCAAATGAAGGCATTTACAAATGTTGATTGAGCAGATTCCAGTGTCAATAGAACATATAACTTAAGATATTGCACTTGTTTGAGAGGCAATCTAGTTACTTGGAGAAACAAAAAGTAGTTAATGGTTGCAAAATCTAGTGCTAAACTTGAGCTCAGAGCTATTACCCATAGAGTGTGTGAAACACTAGCTAAAATCCAGTTTAGAGAACTCGGAGATATGAATGAAGACCCTATAATATTCTTTTGTGATAATAAGGCAGCTTAAGTATTATTCACAACCCAGTTTATCATGATCAAACAAAATATATTGAATTGAGACATTTCATCATGGAGAAGCTGAATAAAGAAAGTATTTGGACTTCATCTATGCAAAGATAGGAGAACAACTGGTTCATATTCTAACAAAGAGTTTTACAATCATCTTTTTCACACAATATTGAACAAGCTACTATTACGAGACATCTTCGTCTCAGCTGGAGGGGGAGTCTAACGGATGTGTTTGACAGCCTTAACTTCTAGGATTAAGGTAGTCTCGAGTAAAGAGTTACAATTGGCATGATTTGTGCTGGATTACTAGTTTCTGTTTACTTTTATCTACTTTTGTATAAAAGGGCTATTGGATCAATCAAATTATTCATTTAGTTTTTTCTCTTCATGGTGGGATTAGGGCTTGTGATTTTTGTTGTTATAGTTTATTCTCTTCCCGTATTTCATGTTGTTGTTGTGGCACAATTTATTTTAGACCCTTGTTATCATGGCCCACCTATTTGCCTACCTCCAAAAGGAGAGAATCTTGAGTTTCAGTGTTGTGCCACCATATCTAAGTAACATAGAAATATACATCCTAACTACTGTGGCCTTCAAATATTCCTCACTTAGCTGGCAACATTTTCTTTATGACAAGAAATCCATCCAATGCAAGGATATTTTTCACTTTGCTAGCAACATTTTCTTTGTGACAAAGATGAAGGATCCTCCCCAATGCAAGGCCACATTAAACAAATCCACCCTAAACACCTAGCAAACTAATGTATGATTTCATTTCACAAATAGGATGACAATTCAATTATAATCATTATAAACACAAGGAAATGCCTAAAATGGCTCCTTCTACTGAGATGCCAAAGCTGAAAAACAAAATATGTAATTGTCATGCAAGCTGAAAACGATTAAGGGGGAAATAATTACAGATGATGCATCAAACAACCACCCCAAGTCTTAAGAAATACTAGGAGAACTCAACTACATGCACTCTGACTAAACCAATCATTTTGTCACAATAGTTGAAGTCAACTACATCCACTCTAACTCACCAATCATTTTTGTCAATAATCATATCTTCTACAAAGCCATGTCAAACCTACAAGTTTGTTATTAAATTTTATTCCATATTTATCTACCTCTTTTATTATAAAATCCTCCATTTCATCCACTCTGCTCACAGGTGCATTTATTGGTATAGTTCAACATATCTAAACTAAATTAAATGCGTCTCACATATCTTATTTCTAATCGGCGTCACTTCAACTTTATTGAGGATAATCATTTATAGTTTTGTCTTTTCTTGTTTCGGCATAAATCTATCTTGACATCCTCAACTCAATTCTACACATTTTTTGCATATAAAATTCCATTTCTTGTTACATGGTTGGTCTTATAACCATCCAATAAAACTTTCCTCTTAACTTTAAAGAGATTTTATAATCCATAAAATAGTAGAAATAGTTTCCACTTTAACCATCTTGCCTTGCTTCTATGAGTAATATCTTCAACAATCTTACCATATTCTTGAACAATGGATCCAGTATAAATATCATGGGATCTTTCTCCAACAATATGTTCTTCAAGTTCAAGGAAACTAGGTTTCATCCTACAAACAGTTGACCTGCCCCAACAAACCCAAGCGTGGTTGCACCCTATAGAATAATTAGATAGATACCTCATATAATTGTTTTAACGGTTTTGATCTTTTGATTAAACACATCTTGAGACTCTCCATTCTTGTCTTGCACCCTTTTCATTTTTACTTTCTTATTTGTAGTTGTGTGTTGACACTAGTCTCAAACATGAATAAAATTCCAAATCTCCAATATAACAACACGTATCCAGCTCATTTAAAATTGAATCATCCAATCAGTGATTTCCTCAAGTCTTATTATCCAATTGCGTTCTCTGTTATAAGAGATGTGATAAATGCAGAAAGAGTGTAGATCAAAATTAGGAAGTGAGAGGTCCACTCTTTCGGACTGGAAGCTCCTTGAAAATTAGAATATGACCCCAAAACTAGAATAGATGTTGTGCTATACGTACATTAATACATCCAATCTGACAAGGGCAACAGGAGTTTCATTTTAGTAAGTTTCTGAGTATAAGTCTGAACAAGTGTTTTAAATTTTCAAATTATCTTAAGTAACTTAGGTAGTTCAATGAATAGAAAAAGATCCGGCTAGTTTCCACAATTTTAAGCATAAAAGTTATCCTATATGGACCATGCAGCCACCAATTATCAATCTTTGATTTTGTATCCAAGCCCAAGTGCTCTTTTTCTTTGTTGTTAAAAATTTTGAAAACATAACATTAATTTAAAGCTTCTTTAGATATGTTAAATAATTGGGTAAATAACCACAAAAAATTCCAAATTGTGTTGTTTTTCAAATTTCTTCCAAACATTAAATTTATCAAATCCCAACCAGAATTTTTAATTTTTATATCAATTATGTTCTACCATCACTATACCATTTAAAAAATTTGCACACCATTAATCAATTATATGTGTGAATTTAATGGCAGTACAATTTTTAACAATGTAGTGATGGCAAAACATAATTGATACAAAGATTAAATTTCTGGTGGGTATTTGATAAATTTTGAAGTATGGAACAAATTTGAAAAACAGCCCAAAGAATATGTTTTTTGGTCATCTACCCAAAATAATTACCAGATCCTACAATACGTATTTGCTTTATCATTTGCAAGTCTTAGAAGATGTAAACATGAAGGAATACTAAGCCTCCAATCTTCTGTTCATTAATGTGCATTATCTCGTACTAGAAAATGGAAAGGCCTCTATCATACAACAGAAAAAAGAAAAACAATCAAAGGACCACCTAATGCTTACGCCCCAAACTACTATTTAAAAATAAATAAAATATAATCAAATCGAAAACGACATTGCCACAAGTATACATTTCTTTTATTGATTATTTATAACCCAACCAAAAAATTAAATAAACATAGTTTTGATCCTTCATTTCTTTTCCTATCAGTATCGTCCCCTCCACATATCGGAGTTCCATGAATATCCCAAAAGTTAAAGAAAAATGAAAAACAAAGAACGTACGTTATTGGCAATGTCGCCCGGGGCTGCGGTGGCTGTTGCACCATCCGTGGCGCCGGTTGTTTCATCCGCGTTTGCGGTTGCGGCTGCGGCACTGCATGTGGCCTCGCCTGAGGCGGCGATGCTTGAGCCTGCGCCAATGCCAGTAATTTCGACTGTAATTGCGCTTGCGGATGCTCCGGCAGTATTGCACTGGCAGAGGCCCTGCACATGGCCGTGAAATCGAGCTGTCTCGCGAGCTTCCTCTGCCGAAAATCGGATGCAGCCGCTTCAACCTGCTCCATCAACAAACAGAAACCCTTCGGATTCGCTTTTGGTCACCGCTTAAACCCTGCGAGCGCTCAGAAAAGCAAAACAAAATGGTCCAAAACTTCCAGTATTTCCGCAAACAAATAGATTCAAAATGGATCAATTAATTGGTCGATTAGAGTCCGCCGGTTGCCGGAAAGAATTCGCCGCCGTCCAGAATCCGATAGCTCCAGTTCGGACGGCGGACGGTTGGAAGGAAAATTAGGAACTGTGAGAGAGAGAGAGAGAGAGAGAGAGAGAGAGAGAGAGAGAGTTGAAGAGGCCACTGTACTGTGGACTCTCTCCCTCTGCGACCTTTTGAAAATTGAAATTTGATTTGGTAAATAAATGAACGGTGGGATGAGGATGATTGCTGATCCAACGGCAAAAATTGAATTGTTATCGTACGGCCGGGATACTGTAAAGGAGTGATGGCTGGCCAGCAACAACCGTCCGATTTAGAAAGTATATTATCATAATAGTTCTTTAATAAATAATTAATTAATTATAACTATTCACTATTTACTTTATGATAATATTGTCTGTATACTTAGTAACAAAAATATAAAAGAAAATATAATTATTTTAGGAGGTAATTATTTTATTTCTTTTTATAATTTAAAACCAAACAATTCCTTATATTTCAAATTTATCATATGAGAATTTGGTGTGACAAAGATTGAGATGTGCCCGCATCATGTTTTATTATAACATTCATATAATTTAAAAAATTTAATATATGTTTACATTTAATTTCATCGATGCACGCATAGAATACAAAAAGTTTGACATGTGCTTTAGAAAATAACTTTATGATGTTTTTTAATATAATATAAAAATAAAAATAAAATTTTTATTTTCTAATTTTAAATAGAAAATTAAAATTCAAAATTTTATTTTAAATAAATTTTTATTTAAAATTTTTACTTACACCTCCAGAGCACAAGTTACATTTCTAATTTATGGAGATTTGTTAGATCTTTGTAATACTAAACTATTATGCATAAAATAAATTTGGGGTAAATATTTTCAATTTCTGAAATATCAACAAACGTTTATTATGCATAAAAAAATTTTGGAGGTGTTGTTTTGACGTCTTTGAAATATTTTTATTTTTGAAATGTCAACAAATATTTATGAGTTGTTTTTACAATTTTAGAAAGCTTTTGTGACTGTTTCGTAATATAAAAAAATTAAAAATATATTGTCGATTTGAAAACTCATTTCCATCTACGAATATAAATGAATTTTTTTTTGTTTCTAACTCAAATTTTTTTATTTTTTTTATAATTTGTTTGAATGCATTTTGAAATTTATGTTTATTTTAAAAAAAAAATTTATAATTTTTTATATTAAAAATTATATTTACAAAAAACCTCTATATTTTTTTTATTTACGCGTTTCTCCACTTTTTCATTTCTGACCTTTTTGAAAAATGATATTTTTTTATTTTTATTTTATGTCATATTCGTTTTTATTTTCATACAATGTAGATATTAAAAACTTAAATCCAAAATGTCTCTTGAATTTTCTCATTATAGTCTAATATTAAGAAATTTCATATCAATCGATTTTGAATTTGTTTCTTTTTCTCAAGAATCAATAATGAGTTTTTATTTTTTATCTTTTCATGTTAAGTTTTTCCTTTTATTTATAAGTACCCATCACCTTACGAGGCTCCAAAATTTGAATTATCTCTTTAATTATCATCCCTATTAATACTTATATATCCTTATTTATTATCATATAAATCAAGGATTAGCACATCTCCTGCTATACATATATAATCATCCCCATTTATTTCCTTGTCCACAAATTGAATTAGTTTAGGTTTTGCACCAATTTTTGGATAGAAATTTAAACTTATTGACACAAAATTAGGGGTTACATGAGTCACAAGTATACATTTTCTCAAAGCGTGCACATATGATTAGATACATATTCAACAACTCGTTAGAACACATGTAACAAAAAACAAACCATCAAGGTGTAGCGTGAGAAAGATGCTTGAATGGGCTAAAAAGGATAAAAAAAAATTCACTAGGGTTTAAAAAGCAATGATGATAGTCACAAGAAATTTCTTCCGTCGCACCTCTCTTTCCATCTCGTTCTTGTCTCTCTCTAATCTCCCTTTATTTATAATTTTTTTCTATTTTCTCTCTAACCTATAACTAAGGTTTCTTCACCTTCATCATAAAAATTTCTTTCATCGATCCTTAATTTGTCCACAAAGCCCACAACTTTGGTTATCCCCCGACTCTATTAAGACTAGCAAAGGTCTTCAATAGTGGTGTCATAGTATTAAAGAGGAGTTAATGAGTGATCCAATTGATATGGAATCAATACAAACAAGGTGCGTTGTTAGGCATTTGATTTGCATTTTTGATTCTCCAAATCAATTGAAAACAGGTTTTTTTATCAATCTAAGCAAATTTTAGTGAGTTAAAATAAATCTTTTTCGTATATATATTGATTTTAATGTGAACTATAAGTTGAATCTATTAATTATTTAGTCTGTCATTTGGGGTTTGATTTTGTTTGGTAATCCATTTTTCTAAGGGGGTGTTTGTTAATCAAGATAAGAGAGAGAAAAAGTCAAATATGGGAAACATTTCCGATATTTGATTTTTCCAACGTGTTTGTTAAGCTTATCTGACCACTTTTGAGAAAATCCTCACGTGACCTCTTATTTCTCTCTTTTAAGATAAATTTATCCGACCTTCTCCTTCAGATAAATTTATCTGGTTCCTTCAAGATAAGACTCAATTACTTATATGTCCCTTATAGGATAGTTAATGCCATTTAATGCATTTTAAAGATTTAAATTTATTAAAAAAATTTATTTATTTAAGTCTTATAATTAATATTATTTAATACATTTTTAAATTGTTATATGTTTTGACAATTTTTAAATTTTAAATGACATTATTCATTTAATTGATTTTTAAAATTTAAATTTCTCTCTCTATATATATTTTATTAACTAATATAATTCCTTTCACCAATTTTTAAATTATTTTATATTTTATTATCTATTATGAAAATATGTTTTGACCATTTTTAATTATTTAGCTAGAATTATTGTAATTCTAACAATAATTATTTATACTTTTCAACTCTTTTTAAATTTATTTTTGAACATAAATTTAGAAAATAAAATATTAATTTTAATTTTAATTTTTTTGACAATTCATATTAATCATAAAATACTATTTTAATCATAAATTTGGTAATAGGGATATTTTGGTAAAAAAACTCTTATCTTGGTGCTTATCATATGCATTAACAAACACATAAAAAGAAAAAATACAATTATTAATAGATTCCAAAAAATTTAACAAACACTATGATAGAAATCTTAGAATGCTTTTCAGGCTTATCTTGATCATTTTATATCTTGATTCGAAATGTATTCCAAACTTATCTTGATACCTCTTATCTTGTTTATTTTAACAAACGCCCTCTAAATAAACAAATCTATTTATTCTACTACTTAAGATGATAGAGAATTTGATGGTAGTATTGATTAAATATTTTCTAATTTTTTCCAAAATGTCCATCCACTTCTTAATCTCTACTAAATTTTCATATTTTCAATATCACAGCTTTCCTATTTTCTAAATTTTAGAAACAAAACACTGTGTTATGCCTTTAAAAAAATAAATGCAAGGGTGATTATATTGTTATTCAGCTTTTAAAGTCAAAATTCTATTACCTTCAACTAAAAGTGATATATAATATTCTCATGTTCTCTCTTTAATAACACTTTTTAAATAATATTTATTTATGATTTTTAAAATTAATATATAATAATTGATTTTTATAATAAAAAAGTAATTAATTTTTTATTTTTTCACATTTTGCATGTCAATCTACAAAATTTCTTCAATTTCACAAAATAAAATTAATATTCTATTATTTGTTATGCATATACAATAAAATTAGTTTTCTATTACTTACACGTGTCATCTTGTGATGTGTATAGTTATTTTTTACTATTACAAAATCTTATTAAATACTCTCTTTTACACAAAAAAAAGTTCATCCTCTCTTCTCGTTCAAGTATCATTTTGTTTATGATCTTTCTTTTCTTTCTATCCTATAACTGGGGGTTTCTTCTCATTTCATTGTGAAATTCTCTATCGTTAATTATGAACTTGTCCACAAGTCCCATAACTTTGGTTTTGTCTCCAAACTCCAATATGAATCAGTATGGGTTTTAGCAGTGAGGTTGTGGAGTATTGAAGCGATGCTAGCGAGTGATCTAGTTGATTTGGTGTTGATACAAACAAGATACATTTTTGGGAGTCTGATTTGATTTTCTATTTCTCCAAGTCCATTGATAAGAAGTTTTTGTTGGTCTAAACAAAAGTTTTAGTTGGGTTAGATTTTGTTTGATAACCCATATCATGTCATGGTATCTCTTGCTTGATCTTAATTATTTTGATGCAATTGAGTAAGAATTAATGGTTTCGAGTGTCTTGAATTTAACAATGAATAAATCTCTAATTTTTTCTCAAATGTATGTGAGATTTGAAGTCAGTTTAAAGATTTATCATGATTAAACATGCATTAAATTAACTTTGATGATCTTTTTTGTATAACTTAGGGTTGCAACTATTATTTTCATATGAAATTATATAAACTTTAAAAATTTGTTAACTTTCCTTTTGCTTGTGAGGTTGGGCGGCAATTGACCTTCATGACTAAAACAACTTCGGTACATTTGCTTCATGACCTTGATGAGCACAACAACAACTTTGGTTCATTTTCTTGGAAGGATTGAGAAATTGATTTGAAATAGAGAGGCACAGTCATCATAATATCCACATCGTCCAATAAAGCCATTCCAACCATGTATTTTAGAGTGCGATTTTGTTCACCCCTTTTAACGGGGGTGAACATAACGGTCTGTTAGTTTTAACCCCCAAAATACTTGGGGGTTATATTCACCCCCGTTAAAAGGGGTGAACAAAATTGGTCTCTGCATTTTAGGGGTGCACAAATTTCAATGTTTGAAATAATTAATTAAAGTGTTTGATTTTTAAAGTGTCTTAAACTAAAAATGAGTACCTCATTTTTTTTTTTTAATTTGATTTGTTAAGTTTCTTTGAAGTAGTGAAGGTGATGACCCATAAGTTCCTTCAAAGTAGACATGGCCACGGTTCATGAACCGCCGGTTCCGGTTCATGAACCGCCGGTTCCGGTTCAAGAAATCTTTGAACCTGAACCGAACCGCCCAAGGGCGGTTTGGGACGGTTCGGTTCCGGTTCCGGTTCGTGCCGGTTCGGTCAACGGTTTGGACCGGTTCGGTCAACGGTTTGAGCCGGTTCGGTCAACGGTTCCGGTTCCGGTTCAAACCGAATTTTTTTAATTTTTTTTAAATATTGTTGTATTCAATTTTGGTCCTTGTTCCGTTGTTCGGTTCGGTTTGGTTTCGATTTTTAATTGTTAAATGTAATTGTAAATATAGATATTCTCAACCATATTTTTAATAAAAAACACTACTAAAAATTGAAGAAATATAAGTAATAATTTCATTAAAAATAATTAAAACAACTAAACAAGTATGTAATACAATACAAATAATTAATTTTTACAAATGTGAAAAATAAAAAATAAAAAATAGAATTAGACTTAATTTCATTAAAAAATAATTACAACAAAAATGTAATACAAGTAATTAATTTTTACAAATGTGAAAAAAAATAAAAAATGGACTTGGATCCTACGCATCTTCATTGGAGTCGGAAGTCGCCGTTGTTGAACCATCATCAACCCATTCGTCAGATGATGATGAATGGATAAGTTCTTCTTGACGTCGCATGTTAGCTCTTTCCCAATCATCGAGGCAAACTTGAGCTGCATTTGTCCACCTCCCTTTTGTTGAGTTTCACTCTCTTGTGTTTGAAAATTTTGAGTTTCAAACTCAACATTTTCAAAATTTCTACCTTCACTTGCCATTTTTTTGAAAAAAGTATGATAATAAAAAAATATAATAATGATAAAATAATATAGTAAAAAATTGACAAATATAATGAAAATATTAGTAATAATATAATATAGTAACAAGTAATAAATAATTAACAATATAATTGAATAAATTGATAAATAATAAAATGAGAAGATTGAAGAAATTGAAATTGAAATATTAAATGAGAGACAAAATTGAGAGAATAATAGCTTAAGACTTGAGAGAGAGAGAGAGAGAGAGAGAGAGAGAGAGTGTGAAAAATGAGTGGGGGAGGGAGGGGTATATATAGATAAAATTATAGGATTAAAAAAAAAAAAAAAAAAAAAAAAGGGAATTGGGCTGCTGCCCGTTGGCAGCAGCCAACGGTCCAAAATTGGACCGTTGCAACGGTCCAATTTTGGACCGTTGGGGGGTGGGGGGGGGGGGGAGGGGGGGTGGGGGGGGGGGGGGGGAGTGGGGCGCGGAACCGCGTGGGGGGGGGGGGGGGGTGGGGGGGGGGGCGGTTCCGCGCCCGCGGAACCGCGTGGGCGTGGGGGGGGGGGGGGGGGGTGGGGGGGGGGGGCGGTTCCGCGGGCGCGGAACCGCGTGGGGGGTGGGGGGTGGGGGGGGGGGGGTGGAACCGGCGGTTCCGGTTCCGCGGAACCGCCGGTTCCGGTTCCGGTTCAGGAACCGGCGGTTCGAGTTCCGCGGAACCGGCGGTTCCGGTTCCGCGGAACCTCGAACCGGAACCGGACCGAATTTCGCCGGTTCGGTCCGGTTCCGGTTCCGGTTCCGGTTCGGCCGGTTCCGGGTCCGGTTCCGGCCGGTTCGGTTCCGGTTTGAACCGCCGGTCCGGTTCAATTTTGGCCATGTCTACTTCAAAGTAGTCCAGGAGCTACATGTGGCAGCCATGGCTAGATCTTGATGAACACATGCAATTGATATATTATGTGTGGGGGTTGATGAACATATGCAATTGAAGTAGTGGGATTTTTTATTTGCACCTGGTGAGCACAAGCTACATTTTGAATTTATGACAAGGAGATTGGTTAGATTCTTATAATATTAAATTAAGATGCACAAAAAAAATTTTGAAAGTGTTGTTTTGACGTTTTTGAAACATTTTCATTTTTAAAATGTCAATAAACATTTTTGGGCTATTTTTATAATTTTAGAAAGTTTTCATGGACATTTTGTAATATAAAAAAATATCAAAAAATTATTTTTAATTTGAAAACTCATTTCTATCCACGAATAGAAATGATTTTTTTTTTGTTTCTAATTCAAAATTTTTAATTTTTTTTAAAATTTATTTGAATGTATTATGAAATTTATGCTTATTTTTAGATTGAATAACTATTTTTTATAATTTCTATATTAAAAATTATCTTTACAAAAAGGCCTCTGTATTTTTTTTTTATTTACGTATTTTCCCTGCATTTCCATTTCTTACTTTCTTAAAAAATGGCGTTTTACAATTTTTATTTAGTATCATATTCATTTTTTATTTTTGTTTTCATGTAACATAAATATTAAAAATTTAAATCCAAAATGTCCCCAAAATTTTCTCATTATAGTCTAATATTAAGAACTTACGTATCGATCGATTTTGAATTTTGTTTTTTCTCTTGAGAATCAAGAATTGAGTTTTTATTTTTTTTATTTTATTTTATTCTTTTTTTTGCCTTTTCAGGTTAAGTTTTTGCTTTACTTATAACTATCCATCACTATACAAGCCTCTAGAGTTTGAATTATCTCCTTAATTACCATCTCTATTAACAAGGTACATTGGACAATTGATTTACATTTTTTTAGTTCTTCAAGTCACTTGAAAAGAAATTTTTTGTCAATCTAAACAAGTTTAAGTTGGGTCAAAATAGATCTTTTTCATATATATATATACTGATTTTTAATGTGAATTATAAGTCGAATCTATTAATTATTAAGTCTATGTTATTTGGGGTTTGATTTTGTTTGGTAATTCATTTTTCTAAATAAACATATCTATATTCTATTACTTAAAGAAGATAAGGAATTTGGTGTTATTGTTGAATAAATCTTTTCTAAATTTTCCAAAATGTCCTTCCACTTCTTAATCTCTATTAAATTTTCATATTTTCAATATCACATCTTTCCTATTTTCTAAATTTTAGAAACAAAACAATGTGTTTTGCCTTCAAAAAAATAAATGCAAGGGTGATTATATTGTTATTCACCTTTTAAAGTCAAAATTCTATCACCTTCAACTGAAAGTGATATATATAGTCTCTAATATATAATATTCTCATATTCTCTCTTTAATCACACTTTTTTAAATAATATTTATTTATTGTTTTTAAAATTAATATAAAATAATTAATTTTTATAATAAAAAAGTAATTTATTTATTTTTTCACATTTTGCACGCCTTCAATTTCACAAAATAAAATTAATATTCTATTATTTGCTATGCATGTACAATAAAATTAGTTTTCTATTACTTGCACGTGAATAACACGTGTCATCTTGTGATGTGTATAGTTGTCTTCCATTATTACAAAATCTTATAAAATACTCTCTATTTTACACAGAAAAAGGTCATTCTCTCTTCTCATTCGAGTATCCCTTTATTTATGATTTTTCTTTTCTCTCTAACCTACAACTAGGGTTTCTTCTCCTTTCATTGTGAAATTCTCCTTCGTTGATTATGAACTTGTCCACAAGGTCCATAACTTTAGTTTTTGTCTCCAAATCCATTATGAATTGGTATGGTTTTCAACAGTGAGGTCGTGGAGTATTGAAGTGGAGCTAGTGAGTGATCCAATTGATTTGGAGTTGATACAAACAAGGTGCATTCTTGGAAGTCTGATTTGAATTTCTATTTCTCCAAGTCAATTGATAATAAGTTTTTGTTGGTCTAAACAAAAGTTTTAGTTGGGCTTGATTTTGTTTGATAACCCATATCATTTTATGGTATCTCTTACTTGATCTTGATTGTTTTGGTGCATTTGATTCAGAATTAACGATTTCAACTCTTTCGAGTGTCTTGAATTTGATAATGAATAAATCCCCAAATTTTTCTTGAATGTACATGAGATTTGAAGTTAGTTTAAAGATTTATCTTGATTAAAGGTTCATTGAATTAACTTTGGTGATCTTTTTTTCTATAATTTGGGATTGCAACTATCATTTCCATATGAAATTATATAAACCCTAAAAATTTGTTAACTCTCCTTTTGTTTGGATGACTTTGTGACTAGAAACATGAATCCATCCACCACATTGTTTGTGTTTTATGTAGAAGTGAAATCAGAAACAATTTGTTTTTGTCTTGGTGAAAAATGAGGGTTTCTAATAGCTTTTTAGTAAAGTTTAGTGCATTTGTACATTGGATGGATTTTTTGTTTAGACATGACACAAAACCATTAGTTTCAAAGGCACTCTATTAGATGTGCTTCATCTGGCAAGTAATTTGTTATTTTCACTGTACATTTCTAGTGCTTTGTTGGAGTGAATTTACCATATGTTTGACCTTTTTGTTTGACATATATATTTCAACATGAATCATCAGGCTCTATCTCTAAATTCCACTCATGGAGATCAACCAGCAAGAACCAACTACGTGCAATCACTTCAGCATTCGGTAAGCCATCAATCTACCAACTTTTTATTAATCATGTCTCATGTGTTAGAACTTTCTTTAACCAAGTTATAGGGCTTTTGCTAAGTTCCAAGACCCTCTTAATTTTATTTATTTGTTTATTTATCATGTGGGTGCATGGTTTTTTGATTATTTAATTATGTGAAGTAACTGTAATAAGATCATTTTGTAACTTTAAAATAGTTTCTTGTCCTTTTTCTTTGCTTAATCAGTAAAGTTTGTCTCTAATCATGTAATATTGGTTGGTTTCTTTAGATAAGGTTACATAGATAAGGATTGACCTTCTCAGAGACTCTCAACTTCATCATTGTTTGATGACTTCAGAAACATACACATATTTGAGAAATTACCTTCTTTTATTGTAATTGCAGCCGATATGTTTCTCAGATGAGAAACAAAGATGAATGTGTCTGCGTGCCGTTTCCCATGTCAAAGGAGAAGACAAGCATCCTGCTGCCACCACTGTATGTAGCCAAGTTCAAATGGTACCAATGCCAGGGTTGCTTAGAGGTAGATGGAGCTGCAATGGTTCCTAATATCAATACTTCCACCAATGCGGAAGGTAATGGCATTCACTTGATTGGTGTATCCGGTGGAGCATTCCAACGTAACATTCTTTTTCTTCATTTTCCCGTTTGTTTTCAGCTCACAAGGATGGTGTGGCAAAAGATCGAAATCCAGAAGTTGTTACTTGCGCAAGAAGTCATTCGATTGTATCTAATGATCAATTGATGATTCGAGCAAATCATGAAGATGACCAAGGTAATCAAATCCATCCAAGCAACACTCAAATTTAATTAGATGGCTTATCAGCAAACTATGCTATAAGAGTTCTAATTAATGGTTGTGATTTTTGGAACAGATGTTTCTACATCTGAAAGGAATGAGGCAGAGGAAATATATGGGTCAAGTTCCAAATGCGATGCAGTTGTTGTGGGTAGTAGTCATGATGGAATTCGTGGAATGGGACTTAAAATTGCAGCAATGGCTTGTGAAAAGGCTAATGTAGCTCGCGGGACTGAGGAGTGTATAAATGTTAAGGGTAAGGGGAAAGAACATGCTGTTCCTTCTCTTGAATTGGAAGAGCATTATCACCAAGCAAATGATGAAAGTGACGGCGTCTTAGCAGGTAACCGTTGTTGCAATAATCAACACCTTGATGTTTCCAGTGGTTGTCGCATAAAAAACTCAAAAAAGCGTATGCGTCTTCTAAGTGACTTCTTTGGTCCCAATGAGAGTGCAGTAGAGGTTGACATTAGGCCACATAATGTCATCCAATCTAATGTGGCCATCGATGAGAACCCTATGAAGCATTGCAGTGGTTATAAAGGAAAAGGAAAAAGATCTCAAGACGAGAAACTGAAATCGCCAGAGATATCCCGTCCTGTAAAACTAACTAAAGAAGACAAGATCTTACAGAAAGGGGTAAAAACTCCTAACATGAATGCTGCAATTATGGATTATGGATTAAAAGAAACTGCACCGGCTAGAGTTGATTCAAAGACTGGTGGAAGTGATCGACATGTTCGATATAGGTATGCCAGAAAAGGCGCAAGTAAACAGAGAAAGAAGCAAGTTGGACTTGGTCCTGTACCTAAGCTTAGAGATAAGATTGGCTCATCCCAACAGATGTACACTAGAAGAAGAGGTCGTCGCAGGAGAACAAATGTTATTCATGTCAAAGAGCCAAGTACTGTTTATCATGAAGCTATACCTATACCTGATCTTAATGAGAAAATCCCTAGCAATAACACATCTCCGGAGCATGAGATGCACAACCTCATTTCCCAGGATGAAGACAAGAGTCTTCCTCGTCAGGAACAATTGGTATGTGGTTTTTTTTTCACTAAAGATCAACACTTTTTTTGTTCCAGTCTTCTCTAGTTTGTGAAGAATTTGGCAAGATAAAATTTACTAGAATTATTGTTTGTTTAACATAATATGCTATTTTTTCTTTCTTTTAGGACTACCCTGGTACTCACAATGGTGATAGTACAAATGATATCCGAGAAGGTGAAAGGCCTTTGCAAGTACCAAGCACGTGTCAAGGGAAAAGGATAATGGATTTTGACCTGAACTGCTCATATATGGATCCTGATGACCTTGATGAGCACAACAACAACTCCGGTTCATTTGCTTGTGAGGGTTGGGAAATTGACCTAAATAGAGAGGCAATAGAGTCACCATAACATCCACATCTTCCAATGAAGCCATTCAACCATGCATTTTAGGGGTGCACAAACTTCAAAGTTCGAAACAATTAATCAAAGTGTTTGATTTTTAAAGTGTCTTGAACTAAAAATGAGTGCCTCATTTTAGGTTTTTAATTTGATTTGTTAAGTTTCTTGAAAGTAGTGAAGGTGATGACCCATAAGTTCCTTCAAAGTAGTCCAGGAGCTACATGTGGCAGCCATGGCTAGATCTTAATGCTAATCCTATGAGTAGATGAACATATGCAATTGTTATGTGTGGGGATTTATATTTACTTTCCATTCAATTCAATTCATTTTCTAATGTTGTTAACTCAAACCAAACCAAACCAAACCTAACCAAACATCATTCAGAGTCACAACCAATGTCAATTATAGTCTTTGTAAAAGGCTAAGGATATTTTTGATACTTTGCCCCAATTGAAGGAGATGCTATGACAGTAACATAGTTTCACCATCTAATAATTTCATCATATGCTACATAAACTCTAAACCCTATAAATATAATTAGTTTGTTTTCTCTCCTTTTTGAGTTTAAGGGTTAGAAAACTATAAAAAAAAAAAAAAAGAAAGGTTTGAATTTAAAAAGACACCTATTTGAAGCAAGCTCAACTCTTGGATCGACCCATTAGATTAGGCCTGGACTGTCCACATTAACTTTGCTTCATTGCATTTAACATATCATTCATAAAATCGATAATACCTTAACTAAGCTTCACTGGAGGCATCATTGGCCCTATGCCTGCAAACTCTCGCTTCTTTGTAAACAAGCCCAGGGTGGCAAAAGTACCCTCTCTCAGGGCTGCAATGCCTATCCTCTGAACACACACATTGCCCTTCCAAAGCACACCCATTTTCTCTATTCACATCCTTCCCAAACAATATCTCATCAGACCATTCACTAGAAAACACATTTAAAGGATCCAATTGCTTCTTAGCAGCAAGAAACTTGCTAAAGTTTGGATACTTGTTATGCACATCCAAGAACGCCAGGTTCCTGTTCTTGGCCCAGTGTGGCTTAGCCCCATGCTTGAAGAACGCCATTTGCTCCACTTCTTCCCATACATCTTGAGTCAGCCTAGGGCTCAACGGCTCGTTGGATCGATAATAGTTGAAATCCACAACCACTGAATCCTCGGACTGTCCTAAGTATGCTTGGAAGCCTTGATGAAACGGATTAGAAAACCGTTGTAGATATCCACTCCACAGAAGTTTTCTGGGTTCAGGTCTCTCAGAGACTTTACGTCGAGCACGAAGTCTGCAAACTTCGAAGCCGGGAAAATGGCCGTTGATTCGTAGAAAAACAGGCCTTTGATTCTCGGGTCCCAAGAACAGGAGGAGTCGATCTTGCCGGCGGCGAGTAGAGGCAAGAACCGGACGTTTGCATCTTTCCTTGGCGGCCGACAACCGGGTAGCCGGTGAAGATGAAGTTGTTCTTCAGCCCATTGGCGACCAGTTTCTTGTACGCCAGACACGATGATGCCAGTGTGCATTTTCCCTTCACGTTTCTGGTATTTTCCAGTGTTTTCTCTGATCAAGTAATTGCAAAACGAGTAATTCCATATCTAAGAGATTAGACATAATAATCTACTTTACAACCCAATTAGCATCATTCATGAGTCCAATCGAAACTCGAAAACACCACCATTATCACCTACCAAACTCTAGTATATATCGAATAAAGTTTGAGAAGAGAGAGAGAGAGATACCAGCTGCTCTAATTGATTCAGAAACCAGAATGGAATGGGACTGAAAGCCAAGGAAATCATTCACTCCATCACCGGTGGCATTTAAAGGAACTCTATCATCATATCTACACGCAAGGAAACAACATTCGTACAAAATGAATTATTTCATTTAGACTAATAATTAAAGATCGAAACTTTATGTGAGAAGAGTATGTATAAAATTTGTCTATATATACACCTGTATATAGCAGTATGTCTTGATGGGTACCAGGCAATATCTGCAAATTCATGTTTCCTACCATGGTCCAAGAATTCATTCTCTATGGTTGAATCATCTGTGAAATTGTACGCTATGCTTCTCTTGAACCCTCGCTCCAGGGAGAATGTCACCTATATATAATTAATTTATTCCAGTTCCAGATCATGCTGACTGAATATATAAATGATGAACTGTAGGGTTTAATTAATTAATACTCGAGTAAGACAACTACAACGACTATTATTTAAATATACTATTTGAGTAAAGATCTGACCTTAGAGATGACACCTAAAATTCCCAAAGAAACTTTGGCCGCATTAAGAAGAGGATGTTGGGCTCCCAATCTGATAACTTTAGCAAACCCTTGAGATTCTTTTGCAGGAACCACAAGGCTGAGCCCAACAACATGGTCATGAACAGCTCCTCCATTGCCCCACCAAGAGCTGCCATGAGCCCCACTGCTTATCATTCCGCCCACCGAAACACCTTCCCAGTACGGCGCCGCCGCCAAGCTCAGCCCCTTCTCCTCCACTGCATCGATCAGGTCCCGGAGCCCGACGCCGGAATCCGCCGTCACCGCCAGGTTCTGGGCGTCAACATTGATCTTGGAGTTGTAGTTTTCGGTGCTTATGACCATCGAGATTGAATCCGGGCAGGCCAGCTTAGGGATGGAGTGTGAGAATTTGGTCACCACTTTGATTTTCAGGTTGTTTCTGGTTGCGTTGGCCACTGCCTGGCGGAGCTCCTCCTCGGTTGTTGGGAAGACCGTGGCCGGAAAGTGGCAGGTGGTTCGGTCGCCCCAGATCCCGTAGGAGTTGGAGAGGGTGCAGTGGGTTTGGTTGCAGAGGAGTGGCGGCGGCGGCGGCATGGGTTGGGTGGTAGCGAGGGTTGAAACCCATATGGAGAAGATCAGAAAGAGGCGGTGGAGCAACCGGAGAAGAGCCATATCAAATGGTTGTCTGTTTCGTTCTATCGAAAAAAAAATCTGAGTATGTAGATGTTTTGGGAGCAAATGGAGAAGACCATCAGAATGCTCGGGAAGTAGGGAAAGCCTTGAAGGCTAGTTGAAGTAGACACCAAGATACACTCTCTCTCTCTCTCTCTCTCTCTCTACATACACAGTTACACACAGATATAGATATGTGTGTACATACATATATGGGGAAGACGAAAATGCTCTTGGCCGCGTCAGGCCAGCAAAGGGGGACGCCATTACCCCCTCGCTACGTTATATAATTTTGTATTAAATTATTTCATCAAAATTAAGTGTTACATAAACAAATAGGGTAGATCTTTCTTTAAAGCTAAATTCATTTACCTTCTTCAATGAGTAATGCTGTTTCTTTGGCGTGATGGGCTCTTTTGACTTCTGTGTTTGGCTTACTCCTTCTTCTTCTTTTTCTTTTTCTTTTTCTTAATTTATAAATTTTTATACTTATAAGTTGTGTAAAATTTAAAAGTTAGATAATATATTTACATAAATGTGTTTTAAGCTATTATTTATATAATTATTTATTTAATTTGAAAAAATTGATAAATTATCATAACTTAATAAAAAAATAAAAATAGATATATTACTGAATAATATAAATAAAATATATAAAAATATTAATTTTTAATAAAAATAAATTAAAAATTAATATCCAACTAATAAAAATTTTATCATTATGTTAATAAATTATATATAATTATTAAAAAATATATTAAAATATATATATATGTGCTAAATATATATGTATATACGTTAAATATATTTATGTTATATATATATAGTGAATGGAGGAGAAGATGGAGGATGGTGATGGAAATGGCAACGGATGACAACGACGGATATGGAGAAGGCGAACGACGACGACAAACATGGAGAAGGCAATCGATGAGGATGGATTTGGAGGCGGGAATCGATGGGGATGGGGATGGGGCTAGATGCGATAGTTGCCATGGAAGAGATAGAGGCAACGACAAAGAAGATGTACGTGAGGCGATGACAAAAAAGGCACATGGATGAAGGAGAAAGGTAGAGGTTAGAAACATGTATTTTGTTTGAGAGTAAATTTTTCATTTACTTGGTCAATGAAGAGGCTATTTTGCTTACCGTTTTTAAAAGTAGTTTATAAGTTATTTAACTTTTAAGTTGTCTAAAACTTAAAAGTTGAGTAATATTTAAATTAATAACGTGTTTGGATAAATATATTTTTAAACTATCAGTTATATAGTTATGTGTAATTTGAAAAAGTTAATAAACTATCAGAACTTGACAAAAAGACGAAAATATATATCATGTTAAATAATGTAAATAAAATTCATAAAAATACTATTTTTTAATAAAATTATAAAAAAGTACATTAATTCAATATACATTAATATATGTATATGTTGTCCAATAAAATACCAAGAGGGGACTGAATTGAATTTTTTGAAAATTAATAATTTCAACTTTTGATGAAAACTCTTATATTGTGATTTTAATGAAATATGATTGAACAAATATATAAAAATTTAAATCAATCAAACACAAGAAATATGAGTATAATAATAACTAGCATATACAACTCCAACACCCCCTTCTTAGTCAATCGATGTGGGATTTGCCAAGGTCACTCATTGATTGCTATGCACCGGAATAACCGGATCCACCCCCTTTGGACATGTACATCCCCTCACATGCTAATCTCACCATCTAGTAATAGAAGATCAGCTCTGAAACCAACTATAATAGTCTACGCAATCACCTTCAAAGAGTATGCCCCCTTCGGACACGTACGTCCCCGCACATGTTGTTTTTGCCGGATACAGAAAAAGCTCAGACCCCGTGAATGACACAACAGTACGCTGATGATCGGTGAAATAACAACAAAAGATTTCAACAATTTCCAGACATCCCCCTGCGACAGTCAAAATAATATCAAGATAAATATACATACAGGTGCACATCTAATATTTTTCAACAAATGCCACGAAATACCTTACCCAAACCCTATTCCAGATCTTTCCATCGTTCGCTGGAATGGAGAATTTAAGATTTAGAGGTTCTCGAACAGAATCCCTCTTGATATTGATAGAACGCAAATATTACGAACTTCTATCATTTGTGAATGTCATTTGTTAAATTTGTTTGTAAGTATAACATTTCCAAAGACAATTACTCCTAAAAAATAATTCCAAGGGATCTATACCACATCAGGTACTGTTTTGATTCCATTTGGCAATACCAAACCAAAAAGAAAAACGCAGATAAATTAAAAATGACGTTTGAACAAACCAAAGTTTTTCCAATCAAAGGCACATAATTAGCTAGGGCTACAGACAGATTTATGTTTGCTTCTGCAAAAAGATGGAATCAATTTTGAAGCTCAGATGAAAAAAATAAGTAACAATTGGCTGAAGAAAGATCAACAATCCCTGGATTTAACTAACAACAACACATTTCAAGAATTTCCAGACTTCCCTCTGCTATAATCAAAATGATATTGAGAGACCTACACAAACAGGCACATCTAACAGCTTCCCAATGAATTTGTTCACATGAGAAGTATCACAAAATACATAATTCAAAACATCTGCAAGATCCCTCCATCATAGGCTGGAATTGGGAATTCGGGGCTAGACGTTCTTGAACCAAATTATATCCGAGGGAGCAACTGTCCTAGCCGCCTATGATAGTACTCGGTTGACACTATGGAAGGAACCTGGAAGCCAAGAGAATCCTTGCTGACATCTCAAGCTGTTATCCAATGTTCTGATCCAATGTTCTGCCCCAAAGAATGGTACCTGTTGTTCTATGTCTTCATCCAGTGGCATCTCTCATTATTGTTCTTCACCAGACAGCATTTGTTTTTCCAGCTCCTCACCAAACTTTTCATCATCTTCCAGTAGTTCAAAGTTTTCATCATCTTGCTGTTCAAAGTGTTCAGTTTCTTCCTGCTCAATGTTACCACCATCCTTTTGTTTAAATATTTCATTGCCTTGCAGTAGTAGGGGTACTTCACTGGCATGTCGTTTCACTCCTGTTTGTTGATAAAACGTGTATTTCTCTGCATTCCAGTCCTGAGCAGTCTTCTCCACCACTTCCCCAATCAATTTATGATCACCTTTTATGTGCTTTATGTTTTGGACATCCATCACTTCGCTAGCCTCTGCAACATGAACATATGTCAAATTCTCCAAGACTCCAACTAGAAAATTTTATAGTTTGGAGCCAATATTAGCAGATGGAGATAAAAAAAAAGAAGAAAAAAAGAGAAAACATGGAATTAGAAAAACACAACAGAAACTAAAAAATAAACAAAAAAGAAGTGTAAAGTTAAAAATAAAAAGAGATTTGGGATAATCAACACATGAAGCAAAACATTAAAATGACAAAAGGAAAAAAAAAACAAACCTTATTGTTCCACAATTTGTAGAGTGCAATATTGAGCTAGAAAAGTCCCATGTATAATTTAGCCATGGTTTGTTAAAATGCCTAGACTGAGTACATTACTCATATTATATGCGGGCTACATTTAAAACTGCAAATGGACTGCATAAATTGCTGATGGCATTAGTCTCCCACCTTAATTCAACCAGTATATATTAAGAGCATTTAGGATTCATAAGGAGAGAATTATACTTGCACGTTTCTGCTAAAGATCAAATTTTTCAGGAAGATGTCCAAGGGCAAGAGATGGTGGCATGATGAGTAAAATTGTTCAAATATCTATACCAGATAATCGTTTTCTGTTAATCTATAACAGACATTATTCTACGCCTTGCCATTCCATAAACTAGAAGATGAGAACAAAATAATTTACCTTCAATTGCAAGTTCCTTGGCAACTGCATAATCTGTTGACATATTCATTAGCACATCAACCTCAAGTTCCTTACCCTAGAATATGTGAACTTGGAACAGGTCAGAACTAAATGTCAAGTGAAATTCAAGAGAAAGAAAAACAAGGGATATTTTACTTTACATGCACAAAGACAAGCAAAAGACTTAAAAGAAATAAAAATTAATAAGAAATATTATAGGCTCAACTCAAGATCCCCCCCCCCCTAACCCACAAAACAAGAATTCTTTAGTTTAAACCACAAATTAAGGAACCAATACGAGTTTCCTCCACTTTGTCCAATTTGTGACTAATCACAGGGACAACATATATTTTACAAAATTGATGATTTTTAGTTCCTCTTTGTTTATTCCCATTTTTGGACAAGCACAAATGGTACCAACTAATTTCCATAAACAGTGTAAGCCCACACTTGCCATTCACCTCCTTTCATTTTAATAAAGCCATGTCTTCCTTTTCACAATTTGGCTACCGGAATACTAACTTACCAAGTCCATGTGGATAAACTGCTCAATGTGTGTATTTGAAAACAACCTGTTAAATCAAAAGCAAAAACAATGAGGAACTAAAAGCTGTATATGAAGTTTGCTTAAAGGGGAAAAAATTATAAACTGAACTATACTTCTTATATGCAACTTGAATGCGGGCATTCTGTATATCTGTGAGTTCATTTACCCTCTCTGTTACAGAGGCATCATTTGTGTCAACAGACCCAAAAAGGAATACATTCCTGTCAAGCATCTTTTTCACCAAAGCAGATACCACCTTTATACCCTTTTCTTTGGCATCAACAGCTAGGCTTCTAAGCCTTTTCAGCTCTCCTGTCAAATTGAAAATAAAAGATGGGATTAGAGGAGGGAAAAATAAAATAAGAAAAGGAAACAAGAAGGTAGTGGTAGAAGATTCACAAGACACCAAAATGTGTTCAAGCATTACGCTGACTCTTATCATTCTTTAGGATCATTGAGCACAGAAAATAGTTAGAACACGGCACATATTGACAGCCAAGACAGAAAAAGTTATCTTGTTTCACATCCAATTGACATTAAGAATGTTGTGCGGCTTGTGCCACCAAACTAGCTTGGTTATGATAAGGTGCAGGTGATGATGATGCACAACCAACTCTTAAGTCATCCTACCTTAATTGTGTATGTACATAGCTGACCCAACATAGTGGGGAAAAATGCTTATTGTGAGATTTAGCTTATGTCATGACCATAGTTTAAAATATCCGCGATATTCGCAATATTTTCGTAAATCAAGGGTACCGATATAGATAGGGAGTGTAATCTCCTGTCTGTCAAAATATCCTGGAAATATCCGTAAAATATCTGTGAAATATCCTTTTCGTGAACTTGTAGTATAAATTTTACAAAATATCAAGGAAATTTCCGAAAAGATTTGTAAAATATCCGGAAAATATCGGTTAAATTTTCATAAATGAAAAGTGAAATTTAATCTTTTCAAATAAGAATTTGTTAAGCTTTTATCAAATAAATAAAATAAGTTTTCAACCCACATGAGGAATCTCATTCTCATTAAGAATCTCATTATTCATATTCCATTCTAATAGTCAAGCATCTCATTATTGAATATTCTAATTTAATAGTCAAGCATCTCATGATTGAATATTCTCATGTCACTTGAACTGCTATTTAAAAACAAAAACTCATTGCTATGTTTTCATTTTCCATTTTCAAGTGCTATTCTCGTCATCCCTTTGTTCAAATTACAAGCTAATTTGAGGAACTTGTTTACAAGTTACAACCAAAACACAAAACGTAATTTGAAGGTTCCCCCCCAGGAATTCATCAAAAGTTACCTTGTTCATTGAAATTATATTGAGTAATTAGTTTTTTAATGATTTGATTATTGTTGTGTTTTTGTTAAAGGTAATTTGGAGGATTTTGTTTCTACCCACTTAGCAACTTGTAACTTGTTACAATCAAACGCAAAATCTACTCTTGAGGTAATTTGATTGTTGTTTTTTTTCCATTTATACATTGTTGTTGGAGATATATTTGATTAATTAGTATTTTAATGATTATTATATTATTGTTAAGCACTTGCATACTTTTTTATCCTATGTATAAATCCTTGAAACCACATAATTTTCTACTTTCGAATTTATTAAATTAATGTTTATAACTTTATATATATATATCATTATGTAGATTGTAAAATAATATAATGAAGGATCCACTTTCAAGTGCTATTCCCGTCATCCCTTTGTTCAACTAATATTAATTATGTACTATTTCAAGAATAAGAGAAAACAAAAATTTATGAATTTCATTCAGATATATGATTTACAAGTGAATTCATGTGAGGCCTTACAAATGTATTTCATTTAGAGAATTTTTGTTTATTGATTTCATGTGGGCCTTGAAATTTTTGGTATTTTGTTATTAATATTTGGTTTGTCTATATATATATATGTATATATTGATTTCATTTGATGATTCATGTGTGGAGTATATGTGCATTGTTATCTTTTATTATTATTATTGTAGTTTTTTTTTTAACTTTGTTTTTTTAATTATTTATTTATCTATAATTTTGCATTAACTTTATTTACTTTCAATTTATTTATTGATATGTAATTTCTTTTATTCAGTTTCTTCTTAGGTACTTTCTTATATTCACATATACCTTTTTAAATTTTAGCTATGGATAGTAGAAGTATTGATAGAGATGCTAGCGGCAGCCCAAAAGATCCTGCATGAAAGTATTGTTTTCCAGTGGAAGGAAACAAAAATGGAACTCAATGTAACTTTTGTGGTTTAGTCATGAAAAGTGGAGGTATCACATGCTTTAAATTTCATTTATCACATACAAATCTAGGGAAAAATTCAAGAAAATGTCCAAATGTTCCACCAGAAGTAAAAACTGAGATATTGAAATGAATACGAAGGAAAGATGCAGCCAAGAAAAAGAAATCGATTGCGGTGGCAAATATCATAACTGAATTGCGAGGATAGTTAGGTGAAAATCGAGGACTGTCTGATGGTAATGACGACGATCCATATATGTATCCAACAGACGTAAATATTGAAGAGAGGGAAGCTTATCAAAGATGTTGTAAGAGCTTCAAAAGAAAGTGAGTGGCAACGATAACAAAAATCATCATTTTTTGGAAGCAATAAAAGAAGGCATAGTACATCAAAAGCTAGGAGAAGTGAACAATCAGCACAGCCACGCAGAACTCAAAGTGTGAGACCATCAATTCCAGAAGCTCCAATTGCACCTTCATTATACAAATCAACAGGATCAAAGCAATAAAGTATCAAAAGCATGTTCAAAGGGAGTAATATAAAGGAAACCATGGGCCGATTGGTTAGCAAGGTCTTTATTTATGACAATGTGGCCCCCAACAAGGCATTGTTACATCATTTTACGAATATGATGCTCAGTGCACAATCAATAGGAAATGGAATTGAATTGCCATCACCATATGAGATCAAGAACAAGTACTTGGAAATGGAACACAATGATGTGAAAGAATATGTGGCTGCTCAGAGAGAAAAATGGGGTACTTATGGGTGCACTATAATGGCAGATGGTTGAACCGAATCAACAAGGCTCAATATTATCAATTTCATGGTGTACTCAAAGGGTTCCATGGTGTTTCTTAAATCTGTAGATGCATCAAACAAGATCAAGGATCACAAATATATCTATGATTTGTTGAAGAAAGTTGTAAATGAGATGGACAAACAAAATGTGGCTCAAATTGTTACTGATAATGGCTTTGCATTTGTTAAAGCTGGAAAAAGAATGATGGAGAATTTCAATATTTATTGGACTCCTTGTGCTGCACATTGTATTGACTTGATGTTTGAGAATATTGGGCAAAAAGATAATGTGGCAAACATTATTACACAAGCTAGAGCGCTTACCAATTACATCTACAATCATGGGTGGTTACTAGCTCAAATGAGAGAATTTTGTGGAGGGGAAATAGTTCACCCTGGAGCAACTCGATTTGCCACAAATTATCTTTGCCTAAACAGCCTTTTGAAAAAGAAGTCTAGCCTTAAGCAATTGTTTACTAGTGATGTGTGGGCTGAAAATCGATTGAGTAACACACCATTAGGAAAGAAGATGGACCAACAAATCCTTGAATATTGATTTTGGAATCAAGTTGCACATGCGGTAGCTATTTATGAGCCGATATACAATGTCCTTCGGTTAGTTGATACAGAAGTTATTCCAACGATGCCACTTGTATACGAATTCATTCATATCATGAAAAATTCCATTCAACAACAAAGAGCAGTACAATGGGTTCTTCAAATTATCAATGATCGTCGGAATAGAACACTTAGTCATCCACTTCATGCGGTAGGTATAATATTTTAAGTATTAATTTTATGATATCCTTTTTTTAAAATTTATCTTGCTAATAATTGTATTTATATATTTTCTTCCCTTGAAGCCTACTACCTTAACCCAAGGTACCAATACAGAGAAGGTGTTGGTGTGAATACGAAACTTATAAGTGCAGTTCATTAAGTATTTGCAAGGCTAGATCCAAACTCTGATGGAATTGCTCAATTTGGAAATGAGGTAAATTATTTAATGAGAACTTATTTTAATTAAATGCTTGCACTATATTAGTTGTTTGAGATAAGCTTTCTTTGTACATAGCTCACATATTTTAGAGATGCAAAGAAAGGATTTGGTCATCGCACTGCCATTGCTGCAAGAACTACTATGATGCCTGGTATGTTTTTTATTTCACATAAAACTTACTATTATCTTGCATCTATTACTTCATTTATTTCTTACATTATAACATTTATATTGTAGTTGAATGATGGTTTATGTATGGAAATGACACGCCTACATTAAGGAAACTTGCTATGCGAATTTTATCTCAAACTACCTCATCTTCAGCATGTGAGAGAAATTGGAGTATTTTTTCACTCATTCATACAAAGTAGCGGAATCGACTTGCATATGAGAAACTACAAAAACTTGTGTTTTGCCACTATAATATGAAGCTTAAAATAAGAGACATGGAGGTTGCAGAGGATAAGGTTGTAGAAACAGAGTATTTGGATCTTTTGGACATTTTAGTGGAACCAGGACAAGAGGATGAGAATCAACTCTCTCAATGGATTCGTCCACTATACCTTGATGATGACTCCAATCCCCAAATTGCTACAAGTGCTCGTGAATATGAAATCAATGTTAACCAAGTGTTATCAGAAGAGGTTACGAGTAGTAGTGGAGGTGACCCATGGGACATGGGAATGCAAGGAGAGGTGCGTAGGTCTAGAACTAGCTTTCATCTAGATGATCATATTGATAGAATTAGTAATAAAGAAACTGGTAACATCACAATGCGATGAGGAGGTGTGCAGGTCCACAACTAACTTCAATCAAGATGATCATATTGATGGAATTCATAATGAAGACAATGGTGCCGATGATGATGATAATAGTGATGGTGATGATGATTATGACGACGACAACGATGATGATGACAATGGAGGAAATAATTATGTTTTTACTCAAAGAAATGATACTGATATAGGTTTGCCATTGAGCCCATTTACTTGTGAAGAATAATACACTCATTGCACACAAGATGAAGACCATGGGTGTAGAGTTGGGGGTCCAGGGCATAGGGGCTATCAGTAAGGATTATACAAGGAGAATCCATCAAATGCAGTTAGGGATGTCATCATCCAATGAAGATAACATTTCAACCACTTTTGAATTCATGAGTTTAGGGACCAGTGATGATAGCTATAGAGGTTTTGGGATCTCCAATGATCCTTACACACAATTCCCTATATATGGACAGATGGTAGGAAGAAATCAAGAAGCTTATTCATGGCATGTTCGTGATTATATTCAAAACCATTCAAATTATATGTCATCGTATCAATATTGTATAAATCTAGATGCTAGCCACACCATGCATGAACCACCTAGGACTTCATTTTGGTATTAAAATTTGCATGACTTGTGTGATGCAAATTAATTGAAAAGTTTTAATGGAAGCTTTTTAATTTTTTATATAGCTCGTCTATATATTATATCCATATTTATACCTTTTAGTTGTTACTTATTAGATATAATATGGTTTTTTAAATATAATATGGTTTTTGGTTATAGAAATGATTATTTTAACATTACTAAAAGTTTCATAAAAAAATATTATGTTTTTAACTAAATTTCCGTACTTTCTGAAAATTTTACGTCAATTTTTGTCGATATCGATATTTCCGTCGATATTTCTGCCAAATCGCAGTACCAATATTTCCGTCAATATCGATATTTTCAACATTGGTTATAACCCATTTAATATTTGTATAAATAGGTGTATAATCTATATATTAGATGATAATTTTTTTTCCTCCAACTAAGGTTTCTCTCTCTCAAGTTCTCTGATTCAACATGGTATCAGAGCCTACCCTAAGCAAACCCTAGTTGCAGCTCCCACCACCGCCCATCGCCGTTGTTCCGACCAACGTCGCTCTTTTGTCTTCTCATCGACGACCAACGAGCCATACAAGCCTCATCACGCATGGACTGGCAACATCTCACCATTTCTTCTCTGACCCGTTAGATCTCAATCGACAACCAGCTCCAATCTGTCAAATCCACCCGCCGCTGCCGGTATCCAATGCCGGCTTCTCGAAATCGCGACCATGTCTCAAATCTTGTTCCTCTGCTATCGGTTTCTTAGAATCGCAACCATTGACACCAACCTTCATTGATCTTCTCCCTCGACAGATCCGTGATTGTTGATCGACTGTTGACCTTCCTCACGCTTGGCCACAATCGTTCCAACTTCCTCATCAGTCATTTGCCTCTTCGTCTCCTTGTCCTGTCGGATTTGCCTCTCTGTCACTCTCTAGATACGTCTCTGTCGTCAGCTCCTCCATAGCCACTGCTAGCCTTTGTGAGTGGTTTTTTGGCCGCCGCAACTCAGATCCAACCATCATTCCGTCAGATTTGGTCGTCAATCCCTCAAATCTGGTCAAATCTGGCTATCAAACCTCAGATCCAGCCATCATTCTATCAGATCCGGCCATCAATCCTCAAACTGGTCAAATTTGGCTGTCGGACCTCAGATTCGACCATTATTTCTTAGATCTGATCGTCAATCCCTCAAATCTGGTCAGATTCAACCATCAATCCTTCAGATTAGGCCTTCATTTCTCAGATCTAACCGTCGTTCCTCATATCTGGGTTTATAATCTCAAATCTGGTTTCAAATCTCGTCAACTACTCGTAACCCCTCACTGTTGATATGTCCCTCCGATGTCGTTGTTGACCCTTTCTTTCCGTTGCCGGGCCACATCTTCTCTATCAGCGTCATCTCCTAGGTCGATCAATGGCCTTTCTTCAGCACCGGAGCATCGCCATCGTCCTCATGACACTCAAATCTCGCGGGCTCTTCTTCGGATCTTGTGCATCACACAAATCTCGCGTCCCGACTGTATCGCCGATATGTCATCATCGCCTCCTTCCTCGTGACTGTCTTCTACAACAACGCCCCCCAGGAGCTCGGATAAACTACATTTGTAACAAACTTGGCACATATGATATATATGTTCCAACTTGAGGGAAGTGTGAAATTTAGCTTATGTCATCACCCATTTAGTATTCGTATAAATAAGTGTATAATCTATATGTTTGACGAGGAATTTATTTCCTCCAACTAGGGTTTCTCTCTCTCGAGTTCTCTAATTTAACACTTACCATGTAGTTGTTCTTGTTGTGGTGGTGTCTGAAAGGTGTGACACCTAGTGGGATTTAAGGCTTGGTGCGCCGTTATAGCGTTTAAAGTAGTAGTTTAAAATGACAAACACTTATGCCATCAAGTTTAGCCCTTAAATATTTCAGTCTTATTCTTAAAGCAACTCAGCATGAAAAAAACTGCAACTGAGTATAAAAAGGATTAAAACACATATACAGTCTGAATTTAATAGTGAAAATTGCATCACTAATTTACAAAACCAACTGAAATAAATTATGCCTCTTGGAATTACATGAGAACCTTTATAACAACACTGATTCAAAAATTTCTATAGTTTCAGTTTGATCATTGATGGGCAACAATCCTTCATTCTCCTTTTTCAAAATCAGAATCAATCACAGCATGAGCTTGCAAATAATGTTGAAGGAAATAAAACTCATCAATGTACCAAGGAATCAGAGACTAACATACCAAGGGATAAATACATTTTGAATGGAGGTTTGAATGGTTGAACCTCATAGAGGCAGTAAAGACAATAGAGACCACCCAGTCTATGTGACAAGGAAGCAGTGGAGATCAAATAACCTGGAAAATGAATAAGGTGGACAAAACAATATAACAAATGAACAGGACACTTCCAATCTTCTATAAAAAAAAAAAACATTATTGCAATTTCATAGAGATAATTTGCATGGATTCAACATTGATAAGTTTGGTAATGGAAATGCAACAAGTTTAATCCTCTATTGTAGCTTAATCATCAAGTAACAAACAATACAAATTTTATAGGTTGTAGTCCAAACATATATGTGCTGACCATCTCACTATTATTACCTACACCATTCTGCTATAACATTCCCTCCACTTTTGGTCGTTTCTAAACAAAACCCTTAATAGGTCTCTCCTGAGACACTTGACTGACCTCTATATTGAACATTTCTTTGTATATTATGGACTGTTTCTGGAAAATTGTAGAAGTCATAGTAGTTTATAGACCCCCAGCGCAACCCCCCCTTCCCCCCGAAAAAAAAACCAGAAAAATGAAAAAGGAAAAGAAAAAAAGTAGAGTTGATCGTAGATCAATTTATAAAAATGATACTCAAACTACGTTGATGTTGGTGGGATAGTGTCACACAAGCAGTTTACTAAGAGTTGTTTTTAAAAACTTTTGCTAACTAAGACCCTTAAATTGTAAAGTTCATCTCGACTGTAGCCCTAGGCGCTAGGTGGACCAATTGGTTCGTTAGAATCAGGTTGTTATACAGTTAAGGCAGAGGGCCCCATCTGTCAGGAATATTTCCTCCAACGTCCTTATAAAGGACCCTACCGTGTGATGCAGTGTTCAAAAATTCGACCTAGGTGGCCGCTTAGGCGCTGAGCGGCCACCTGCCGCAGCGAATTAGGGCAACTCGGCAGCCCTGTGCGCCATGCCCGACTAATCGGGTTGCGGCACCGCCTAGGCGGACCAGGCGGCGCCTAATCGCCTGGGCAGCCGCCTAGGTCGCGCGCGGCCTGGACCGCCTAGGTCGTGCGCGACTTGAGCCAACCTTATTTCCCCCTCCCGTTCTCTATTTCCCCTTCTCTCTCTGGTTGTTCATCGCGGCTCCTCTCTCTCTCTCTCGCCATCGATCTCCTCTTGGTCGTTCGCCACCGCCATCGATCTTTTCTCTTGGTCCTGCTCTCTCGTTGCCGCCGACCTCACCTGTTGGTCATTCTCTCTTTCTCTCTCGCCATCGATCTCTTCTCTTGGTATGTATCCAACTATCCATCTTCCTCCGCCAACGCAAGCTTGCGTTGCTGCTAAGTTGCTACTTGTTGCAGCAGCAAGCAGCAACGCAAAGCTGCTCGTTGCTCGCTTGCTGCTTGCTACTGCTTGTTGAAGCAAGCTAAAGTAGCGGTTGAACTTGATTTCATTAGATATTTTTTACTTTTAATTAAATTTCAATGTCAATTATTCAATACTCAGGGGAAAAAAAGAAAACAGGAAGTGAAATGAATGATTCGGATAGGACTGGAAGTACGGGAGCATCGTCCGAGGCCTCCTCAATTCTTAAACAGAAGTCAAATGATGTCGGATGGGAGTATGGAATGTTAATTGATCCGAAAAATATGGATAAAATTAAATGTAAGTTGTGTGGTAAAAATATGTCTAGAGGTGTTTACAGAGTAAAAGATCACATTGGACACATTTCTGGAAATGTTTCTGCATGTCCAAAATCTTCTCCTACTGATCAAGCCAAATGTAAGAATGCTATTGCTGAGGCAAAGAATAAGAGGAAAAATAAGAAGAAGGAGGAAGATTTGATGAGATCAACTGTTAATATCTCTGAAAGAGTGGAAAGGGATGATGAAGATGAATTGCAAGAGTTAGGTGGTAGAAAAACGTCTCGTAGTCTTGGCCCTATGGATAAGTTTACTAGCTCCATCATCCCTGAAACTTGTTTGAGTGCGAGAATGACTCAAAGGCAACAAACTATTAGTGAAGCTCTATTTAAAGAGAGAACACAGTCTGTTTGTGAATATTGTGTTAGATGGGTGTATGAAACTGGTATACCTTTCAATGCTATTGACAATGATAGCTTCAAATTGTTTGTTGAGGCGGTTGGTCAATTTGGGCCGGGCTTCAAACCTCCCGGTCAATACCAATTGAAGGAACCGCTATTAAAAGGGGAAGTTGACAGAATAAAAGAGTTATTAAAGAAGCATGAAGAAGAGTGGGCACGAACTGGGTGCTTCATTATGACAGATGCTTGGACAGATAGAAAAAGGAGGAGCATCATGAACCTATGTGTTAATTCTAATGCAGGTACTGCTTTCCTTTCTTCTAGAGAGTCTTCAGATGAAGCACATACAAGTGAACTTATCTTTGAGTATGTGGATAAGTGCATTGAGCAAGTTAGGCCACAAAATGTCATCCAAGTAGTAACTGACAATGCTGCCAATAATATGGGAGCGGCAAAATTATTGAAGGTGAAGATGCCAAATATATTTTGGACCTCATAACTCACACCATCAATTTGATACTTGAAAGTATTGGAAAACTGCCAAAGTATAAGAAAGTTATTGATTAGGCTAAAAGTTTCACAATCTTCCTTTTTGCACACCATAAGACCTTGTCCTTAATGAGGTCATTTACGAAGAAGAGGGATATAGTGAGACCAGGAGTCAATAGATTCGCTTCTGCTTTCTTGACTTTACAGAGTTTGAAGGAGAAAAAGGCCCAACTGAGGGCAATGTTTACTAGCTCTGAATGGGAGGAGTGCAAATGGTCGAAGATTGTTAAAGGGAAAGCAGCCTATGCTACTGTGATGAGCATTGCTTTTTGGAATGGTGTGACTATATGTCTTAAGGTTTTTGCACCTTTGGTAAAGGTGCTTCGAATTGTTGATGCGGATAGAAAGCCTTCTATGGGCTTTTTATGTGGAGAGATTAAGCAAGCAAAGGAAGAAATTAAGGAGGCCTTAAATAATCTTGAAAAGAACTATAAGCCTATTATGGAGATTATTGAAGCAAGGGTAAAAGATAGGCTAGATAGTCCACTACATTTTGCAGCTTACCTTTTGAATCCCTACTACTTTTTCAAGGATATGGATATACAACTTGATAATGAAGTGATGGATGGGCTTTTTAACTGTGTGGAGATGTTTTATCATTATGATGGTGAATTGCAAGGCCATGTTATAAATGTTGAGTTGCCAAAGTATACTCGTAAAGATGGAACTTTTGGAAAATCGTGGGCAATTCAAGGGTGTGCGAAAAATGATGACAATTATAATCCAGATATAAAATTCCTTTAATCCTTTCTATTGTGTATTAGTGTATAGATTAAATTTATTTACTTCATACTTGTTTGGCCTATGTAGTTACATAGTGGATGACTTATGGAAATCAAACTCCAAACTTGCAATGAATGGCGAGAAAGATTCTCTCGTTAACCACTAGTTCATCCGGTTGTGAAAGAAATTGGAACACTTTTGAAGGGGTTAGTGTATATATGAATTATATTTATTTACTATCAATTAGTTATCCTTATTCAGTTATCATTTATATTGATATTGTTTTTATTTTATTTATGTAAATACATACGAAGAAAAGAAATAGACTAGACGTGAATCGATTGAACAATCTAGTCTATGTTCAATTTAATGCGAAATTGATGAACAAGCACAAAAGGGAGAAGGAAAGGAATGTTGATGTGCTACTTGCTAGTGATGCTAGTAATACACAAGGATGGATCATTGATGGAGAAGATGATGAAGAAGTTGAGTCTGGTACGGGGCTCACTTGGGAAGTGGTTGGTGAAGCATCGGGAACAGACGAGATGCTTCAAGCTCGAAGAAGTTCTAGGATGAGAGAGCTTCATGAAGATGATTTTCAATCAGAAGAAGAAGATGAGCAAGAAATCAATGAATTTGATTTTGAGTCTGATGAAGATCGTGTATTGGAAGAATATGGAGAGGAAGAAGACCAATTAGATAGTTAGACTTAGATTTTTCGGATATGGTTTATGTTATATTATTGCTGCTTCTACCTTCTTGAACTTATAACTAATATAATAGTTTATTTTCTGAGTCTTAATTCCATTATTTCACTTGTCTTTTCAACTTTGATTTACCTGAAAATAATATCAAATTACATCAAAAGGTTTTTAGAAAAAAAATATATCATTTTTCCTAGGCCCCGCCTAGGCGCTAGGCCCCAGCCTGGCGCCCGACTAGCGCCTAGCGCGTTTTTGAACACTGGTGTGATGTAAGGGTACGCTACCAATCAAGAAGATTCTCTTTCCAGCTGCTCTCTCTCTCTCTCTCTCTCTCTCTCTCTAATTCCTTGTTGTTTCTTCTTCCCGACGACTCCACATCAAGTGGAGTTCTGAAATCTCTTCCACAATTCCCTCGGAATTGTGGTAAAAGCTGTCACAGACACAACAGGGTTGTGACACATTGGTATCAGAGCTCTGTTCTGCCCGGTGGGTGGATGGGATACTTATGGCTGAAGGGACGCGTATGAAGAACTTCGAAACCCAGTTGCAGCACACTAGGGTGGTGGTAGCGGAATGTCAAAATAAGATGGAGCAATTGGAGCTGGGTACGACTCGAAATCAGAAGGCGATCCTTGCACTAGATCAGTGGGTGGAGAACGCCATGGGTGGAATGGAAAGGAGGTTGGAAGAGTCCATTACGCGGGTACGGGAGGAACTGGGTGCACAAATGCAACAGTACATGGCCATGTTAGGCCGACAACAACCGATGAGGCTAGCACCTGACTTTCCTCCGAGGGAAGGGATAGACCCTATCCTTCAGAGGGATAGAGCTGGTCGGGAGCTAGAGATACATGAGGAGGAGATTAACCAAGGTGGCAGAGAAGAAGGAATATTGGGAAGGGGGTCAGGGGGCCCAATGAGTCATCAACTACAGGGGTTTCCTCTCCTTAAGATAGAAATCCTAGTGTCCAAAGGGATTAACCCGCGGTGATGGATAAGGAAATGTGAAAGGCTGTTTGAATGGCATAACATCCTAGAGTCGCAGAAGGTGCCGCTGGCAGCAGCTTACTTCAATGAGAAGGTTGATGCTTGGTATCAAGGAGTGATATGGCTAAGGAGAAACCAGACATGGGGGTAGTTCACAGAGGCTCTATGTGGAAGGTTTGGAGAAAGAAGCATGGCTGACATTGTGGAAGAGTTCAACAAGCTCAAACAGTCGGAAAGTGTGGAGATGTATCAAAAACGCTTTGAGAAGTTGAGGTCTTACATGATCCAATACAACCCTTATCTAACCGAAGCCTATTTTGTATCAAGTTACTTGAGTGGCCTCAATGACAAATTAAGGCCAATAGTAAAGGAATATGCTCGGTTACAGGAATTAGTAGTAGAAGCCTTGTTAAAGAAACAAAGGCAGCAGACAAAGGGGATGGTGGCAGGGACCCAAAATGGAGTAGGGAGGTATTTTAACCGGGAAGCAGGCAAGGGTACCAGCGGGGTAAGAGGAATTGCGGGTCAAAGCATAGCACCCTCAGGAGATCAATTGGGGAGCAAAGAAGATTTGCAGGACAATGCTTCCGGTGTGGAGACAAGTACCACCCTGGCCAGCCTTGTAAGAGGCAGATTCTGTTGCTAGAAGGGAATGAAGGTAGTGACCAAGAGGTAGAGGAAGAAGTAAATGGGGGCAGCGAGGGCATGGAAGACAATGGAGAAATATCCTTTCATGCTCTGAAAGGAGTGGCCAATAATAAAATCATTAAGGTAGGAGGGCAAGAGGGCAAGCCAAGGGCAATAACCTAATGATTCTGATTGATAGTGGGAGTACCCACAATTTTATCGACAAGAACACTACAAGAAGGCTAAAATGTCAGCTGATGGGGACGCCTCCCTTAAGCGTAACAGTGGCCAATGGCCAGAAGATGTTGAGCACTTCGGCCTACAATGGGTTCTCATGAGAGATGCAAAGGGAGAAATGTGTGACCGATTTAAGGCTGCTACAGTTGGGAGGCTGCGATATGGTCTTGGGGGTGGATTGGATGAAGGGAGTAAGCCCCATTAGTTTTGATTTTAACCGTATGGAAGTATCCTTCGAGAAGGAGGGCAAAAGAATGACCATCATGGGAGGAAAAGAAGCTGGGATGTGTAAGTTGATGTCTAAGAAAGGTATGAGGAGAGTCATGAAGGGGAAGTGGGTTCAATGGGCCCAACTCTTTTCAATAATGGCCAAGGAAGACACACTCGAGGAACAAGGAGAGCTGGGGCAATCTTACCTGACAGCCAGCAACTGGGAGAAGCCTCCTGACCAAGTAACACATTTGGCTTTACTTGATGATTTATTGGTGAAATATGAGGACCTCTTTGCAAAACCAAGATCCCTACCCCCTAACCGACTGTTTGACCCTTCGATTAACCTCAAACCAAATACAGAACCAGTTAACATTAGAGCCTATCAATACCCACCTATCCAAAAGAATGAGATTGAGAGGATGGTTAGAGACATGCTCCAACAATCCATTATCAAACCAAGCCAAAGCCCCTTTGCTTCCCCTGTTTTGTTAGTGAAAAAGAATGATGGAACGTGACGGTTTTGTGTAAACTACCGCCACTTGAATTCCATCACAATCAAGGACAAATTTCCCATACCTTTGGTGGAAGATCTTTTAGATGAACTCCACAATGCCCAATTCTTTTCCAAACTTGATTTGCGCTCGGGTTATCATCAAATTAGGATGAAACCCGAGGATATGCCTAAAACTGCATTCAAAACCCACCATGGCCACTTCTATTTCTGGTAATGCCATTTGGGCTTACCAACGCCCCAGCCACCTTTCAATCACTCATGAACTACATCTTTGAGCTCCACTTGCGGAAATTCATCTTAGTTTTCTTCAATGATATCCTTATCTATAGCTCCACCTTGAAACAACACTTGCTGCACTTACAAACCACCCTAGACATCCTCATGTCCCACCAATTATTCATCAAGAAATCCAAATGTGAGTTTGGTCAAGGGCATGTGGAGTATTTGGGGCACATAATCTCTAAGGATAAGGTGAGCACTAACCCAAAGAAGATCGAGGCTATGGTGTCCTGGCCGAGGCCTACAACTGTGAGGGCCTTAAGGGGATTTCTTGGGTCAGCAGACTACTATCGACAGTTTGTTAAGAACTATGGAGTTATCAGCCGACCTCTGACCGAGTTGCTGAAAAAAGGAGAATTTAATTGGGGCTCCAAGGCAGAAAAGGCATTCGAAGAGGTGAAGGAGGCCATGAGTAGGGTGCTTGAGTTAAAGCTGCCAGATTTTGATAAGCCTTTTACCTTGGAAACTGATGCGTGTGGCACTGGTATTGGGGCAGTGCTAGCACAGGAAGGAAGGCCTATTGCCTTCCTAAGCCAAGTGCTAGGCCCTAGACATTCTGGGTTAGGCATCTAGGAGAAGGACTTTTTGGCAGTCCTAATGGCAGTGGATAGATGGAGGCATTACTTGGAAGGGGGGCAAATTTATCATCAAAACGGACCACGAAAGCCTGAAATACTTATTGCAGCAAAAGCTTCAAACGCAACTACAGTGCAAGGGGATGGCCAAGCTCATGGGATTAGATTACACAATACAGTATAGAAAGGGAAAAGAAAATATAGCACCAGATGCCCTTTCCCGGTGCCATGAAGAGGGAAGCATTGCAGTAGTCACAGTAGTGACTCCATAGTGGTACGAGGAAATGATCAGCAGCTATGTGGGAGACCAAAGAATTACGGCCTTGCTAGAAAAACTGACTGTGAGACAAGAAGAGGTGGAGGGGTATACTCTGAAGAAGGGGAAGCTGAGGTATCAGGGACGTATAGTGATCGAGGACAAGGCGGAGTTAAAAAGGAAGATCATGCAGGCCTTGCATGAGTCGCCCTTAGGGGGCCATTCGGGCAAACAAAACACATATGTGAGGGTTAAAGGGATATTTTACTGGCCAAGAATGAAGGCGGAGGTAAAGGAGCTTGTGAGGGGTTGTGATGTTTACAAAAGGTGCAAAACAGAACGGGTACCCTACCCAGGACTGCTCAACCCCTCCCCATTCCGGAGCAAGCCTGGTTGAGTGTGTTAATGGATTTCGTGGACGGGTTACCTAGATCAGAGGGTAAAGACAGTGTCCTGGTGGTGGTGGATCAGCTTACCAAATTCGCCCATTTCATCGGATTGTCCCATCCTTATACAGCTCAGGAGGTTGCGAGAGTATTCCTAGATCGCGTGGTCCAGCTGCACAGGGTTCCCCAAAATATAATCTCCGATAGGGATAGCATTTTCACCAGTCTAATGTGGCAGGAGTTGATGAAATCGCTAGGAACGGACCTAAGGTTGTTCACGGCATACCACCCTCAAACGGATGGCCAAACCGAAAGGGTGAATCAATGCCTTGAGACCTATTTAAGGTGTATATGCCTAATGCAACCCAAGGAATGGCATAGGTGGTTATCTTTGGCACAGTGGTGGTATAACACCACCCAACATTCAACCATTAGAGTAACCCCCTTCGAAGCTTTGTTTGAATACAAACCACCCGTGCTACCAGCAGTAGGAGGGAGATCAGACGTAGCCACAGTAGAAGAGTACTTACAAAAAAAAAAAGGAAGTGACTTAGCAAATGAAACAAGAGTTGGCCTCGGCCCAGCACTGCATGAAGCAATATGCGGACAAGAAGAGAATGGAAAGGGAGTTTGAGGTTGGGGAGGAGGTGTATCTAAGATTGAAACAACCACACCTGAGGTCACTAACACAAGGGAAGGCTACCAAGCTTAGCCCCAGGTACTTCGGGCCCTTCCCTATAACTAACAAGGTGGGGAGAGTGACATACCAATTGCAATTGTCGACCAACACCCACATCCACCCTGTATTTCATGTTTCACTACTAAAGAAGTCAATTGGGAGGCAGTCAGCAAGTTCCATGCTGCCATCTTTACCCGAGGGAAGTGAACAAGCTGTAGAACCAGAGGCCATACTTGAGAGATGAGTGATCCAGCAAGGAAGGGTTTGGTTAAATGGCAAGGAAATACTACAAAGGGCAACACATGGGAATACCTTCCTCAACTGCTCCAGAAGTTTCCCCGCGCGGTTAGCCTACTCAATCTTCCTTGAGGACAAGGAAGCATTCAAGAAAGGAGCATTGTCACACAGACAGTTTACTAAGAGTTGTTTTTAAAAAATTTTGCTAATTAAGACCCTTAAATTGTAAAGTTCATCTTCATCTCAACTATAGCCCTAGGCGCTAGGTGGACCAGTAGGTTGCTTAGAATCAGATAATTACACGGTTAAGGGAGAGGGCCCCATCTGTCAAGGAATATTTCCTCCAACGTCCTTATAAAGGACCTTATCGTGCGATGTAAGGGTACGCTAACAATCAAAAAGATTCTCTTTCTAGCTACTCTCTCTCTCTCTCTCTCTCTAATTCCTTCCTGTTTCTTCTTCCCGACGACTCCACACCAAGTGGAGTTCTGAAATCTCTTCCGCAATTCCCTTGGAATTGTGGTAAAAGCTGTCACAGACGCAACAGGGTTGTGACAGATAGTCAATGGTTGGAGGCTGGAGGTGGCCCCAAAGTTTTAGTTGGGTTGATGATTTCCAGCGGTGTCCCTTTTTTTTTTTTTTTTGGCAGTGACAGGGTCATTGGTGGGCTAAATTATAGCAGTGTGGATTCATATTGGTGCCTTGTTCCCCAAATGATTGTTCAGTCTAAGTTTGGAGAATAAGATAATGGAAGGTGGCATGGTTACCGAGAGAGTGTGTCACAGGACCAAGAGATGTGCTATGAAGCACAAACAATGTTTGGGATGAATTGTTTTAGACACAACATCACGTTGGACACTTTGAAATTAAGGTGTGTCAAAATGCCCAACCAAATATATGATGTTATTTTATAATATTTCTTACAATAGGACCCTTCATGACATCCACCTCTATCACAAGATCTTGCTTGTATATTGGTTAAACAAATTAGAACCATATTATAATTCTAAAAGCATAAGTTAAAATAAATACCAATACGTTTATTTTAACTACCAATACGTTTTATGATAAGAGTTATCTGTTATTGAGAATATATATTGAGACTTTGTAGCCACATTTATTCCCTATTAAGAAGAATGTGTGTTATTTTAATGAATAAATATAAAGTACATAATTTACTGATTGGCTTGTCCCTGTTATGTGATATCCTAATTTTTTAAAAATTATTATGTGGGACTATCCATATTGTGCCATGTCCATATCCAGCTTTGTACATGATGAGTTCATTTCAGCCACTCACTTAACTTTTAAAAAAAAAAAAATTAAACTAACTTGTGCAAAATCTTTGTTATTAAAGGCCCAAGACACACTAAGGCCCAAAGGGTGTTGGAGCTTGAGGCACTAGGCCAGGTGCGCGCCAGGTGAATACTAAGCGCATGTTAACTAAATATATATATATATCCAAGTTGAAGAATAAGATTTAAAATATGTTCTAACTCCTAATACTTGTTATCAAAAAAATTAAAAAATTCAACATATACTAATTAAAAAAAAAGTTAAAACAAGTTACATACCTTTAAATTTCAGAAAAGCACATCCTACCATATTTCAGCAATTCGTCGCATATAAGCATCACAGTTCACAAAAGTTAAAAACTTTGTAAGAAATTTTAAAATCTATTGTTGGCATATATATATATGTAATGAAAAGAACGATAAAAAATGCCAAAAGATGCAATTTAAAAATCTTAAGTCAACTTAAATTAAATTTTAAACAATTTATAAGTCTTAAATCCTAATTAAGATTAACTAATTATGCATTTTAAATAATCTAAAAATCGTCCTCATTATCAAGATCAAACACTTCCACATTTTCATCATTAGAAGCATCATCTCCAATATCCTCGTCTTCCACATCATCTCCATCTCCATCTTCATCATGTTCAATTGGAGCACTTGAAGTAGTAGTCTTTTTACTCATTGTCAAAAGTTTCTTTTTCCCATTAGGATTCTAATAGATATAGTTAATTTTTTAAAAAATTACAGCAATAAATATAAACTCTAAACAGTAAAAAATAAATAAAATAACAAACAGTAAATATAAACTCTAAAACAGTTAAAAAAAGCCAGCCCTAAGCCCAATGCTGCCCTTGAGTGCCTTGTGGGCCTAGGCACACCTGGCTAGTTTGCGCCTGCCTGGGAGCCTTCCAGGCGCCAAAGCTACACACCTAGGCACGCCTTGCGCCCAGGCACGCCTATAATAACACTATGCCAAATTAGGTTGTGAATTTAGTCTTCTTATATTCATAAGTATATACATACATAGATAATACTATCTTTAGCAAGTTGTGGGGTAAAAATTAAAATCACTTCTTCCATTAATAGCAATCGAAGGAACAAGTCTAATAGGAGAGGTTAGTGTCATCATGGAAACATGTAGAGAACTATCTGAATTTATTAGGAACCTGTAGTTCACATAGTTTAGTATTTTTATGCATTGACATGTTCCTGTATCCATATCTAGTTCCATCTGTATCCATGTCAATATTCATTCTCTTGAGATGGTTGGGTATAGAGTGACAAGTGAAATAAATAATTAACATATTCGAAATTAAAGTCTTTTTCAGCAATTGACATAAAATTAAGTTTATGAGATAATTGTAAAATTAGGCATAAAAATGCCAACTTTTAGTCCTATTAAGATTTAATTTTGCCCATAATCTAGCATAGCACCACCATAATCATCAAAATAAACTTAAGGGAAAATGTATAAATAAATAACCAATTACTTGAAACATACCAATTGAATGTGAATAGAGTGATTGCATAAAGAAAGCCACGTTCACAGAAGGACTTGCCTCAAATATGAAGGAAAATTTTCTTGAAAGCCATACTCTCTTCATATTGGCCAAAGTAGTCCATTTATTCTACAAGAATCAAAATCCATTAGTACAAAAATGCAGAGAGGGAAAACGATAGGAGGACCAAAACAACTAAAGTCATACTTTCTGTAAGATCTGAAAGAATTAAATGCCGATGGAACAACATGAAGTGATACCTCAGCAAACCCATTTATGAGTTCATCAATGTCCTGCTTGAATGGTCTGAGATCCATTGGATTAGAAATTTTGCTACCTAATAATGTATGTGGAAAAGGATAAAAGAATAAAAATTGGGTCAGCCAAAAAATAAACCCTAAAAGATACTAAAGACATATCATAAAATAGATTATGTCAAGAAAACAGCCAAAAGATAAATAAAGACCTTAACAATCTAGTGAAGGATCTATGCATAAAGTATAAACACGCAAAAAGAGGGGTTTTAAGCTTTTTCCTTCAAAGGGAAATTTTGTCTTAAAAAAGATTGTTTAAGGAGTTCCTTTTTTGTTTTTGTTTTTTTTTTTTTTGTTGGGGGGGGTTGTTTGTAGCTGAACAATTTCAGACTTGGACTACTAATTGAAAAAGAACTCGAATGCACAAAAAACTATCCTACCGATTCTAGGATACAAGACTACTTTAAATACAGCTATAATTCTTATCTCTTAGCTAAAGATTAGGATATTTAAAATTAAAATACAACAACAGATTTGAAGTGATTTAAACTCCTATATTTTCGGATATAGCTTCTGCTCTATCTTCTTATCTTCGCTTCACCTTTGAATTCATTTTCACTTCGTCCGACTTTATCTTTTTATTCTATGATTATCTTTAACACTCCCCCTCAAACTGAAGAATAGATATTCTCCATTCCCAGCTTGACCCTTATCACTTCAAATTCTTGTTTGTTCATTGCCATGGTAAGAATATCAACTTCTTGTAAACCGGTAGGGATATATACCAAGTTTGTTCCACCTTCTTCAATCTCTTGTCTGATGAAATGCCTATCAATTCTTACATGCTTCATCTAATCATATTGGGTCAGGTTATTTACTATACTAATGGCAGATTTACTGTCACAGTATAGTCTTGTAGGATCGGTGTTAGGCATCTTCAAGTCATTCATGAACTTTCCTAGCCATATTACTTCGCAAATGCCTTGGGCTATAGGTCGGCATTCTGCTTCAGCACTACACCTAGCTACCACACTCTGTTTCAAGTTTAAGGATTAGAAAGTAAAAGAAAATAAATGTTTGAATTTAAAAAAGACACCTATTTGAAGCAAGCTCAACTCTTGGAGTCCGCCCATTAGATTAGGCCTTGACTGTCCACCACATTAACTTTGCTTCATTGCATTTAACATATCATTCATAAAATTGATAATACCTTAACTAAGCTTCATTGGAGGCACCATTGGCCCTATGCCTGCAAACTCTTGCTTCTTTGTAAACAAGCCCAGGGTGGCAAAAGTACCCTCTCTCAGGGCTGCAATGCCTGTCCTCTGAACACGCACATTGCCCTTCCGAAGCACACCCATTGCCTCTATTCACATCCTTCCCAAACAATCTCTCATCAGACCATTCACTAGAAAACACATTTAAAGGATCCGATTGCTTCTTAGCAGCAACAAACTTGCTAAAGTTTGGATACTTGTTATGCAAATCCAAGAATGCCAGGTGCCTGTTCTTGGCCCAGTCAGGCCTACTTGAGATTTTGGAGTCCTAAGTCAAAATGTAAAAATGGACCCTGAATTGTAGTGTACATTTAAATTTTATTTTTTTATTATAAAGCTTCAAAAAAATTAAATAAATATTCATATCATGTCAAAGAATAAAATCAAAAATTTAACAATTTTAGGATGGACAATTCAAATATTCAATCACAATTAACACAATTCAGCCAGGACAATCCCTAACTAAATGAAGTAGTCAAATAACAATTAGTAAAAAGCCTAAAGTCATAATTCCTAAACTCATTATAGGTGTTAAATTAGCCAAAATAAAATAAAAAAACACATCAAATAGAAAATAATCAAATAAATTAAATTACCTCTAGTCTTTTTGTCTCTAGAGTATGAAGGGATGCCCACTGGCCAGTGGCCACTGCCTGCCTGCCAAGAACAAGAACATAACACCAAAGATAGAACCAACAGATTTTTTTGTCACTGGTATTGAATTTGAACCCGAACAGAACACAAAACCAAAGATTGAACCAAACCTCAACAGATTGAACCAAAGTGTCCCAATGGCAATGCAGAGAGGCGAGCAACCCAGTCACCCAGCGAGAGCAAGAGTTAGAGAGCCAGAGCCAGTAGCCATAGATGCGACCTCCCCAGCTATCGACTGGGAGGCGAGGGCGAGCAGCGAGCGAGAGAGAGGGCGAGGGCGAGGCAACGAGCAAGAGCGAGCAAGCGAGAGGCGAGAGCGAGGGAGAGGCGAGAGCGAGGGCGAGGCAGCTAGAGAGGGCGAGAGAGCGAGGGCGAGCCGCGAGAGAGCCAGAGAATGAGTGATGCTGTTTCTTTGGCGTGATGGGCTCTTCTGACTTCTGGGTTTGGCTCATCTTTTTTTTTTTAATAATTTATAAATCTTTATATTTATAAATTATGTAAAATTTAAAAATTAAATAACGTTTAAATTGATAATGATTTGAATAAATATGTTTTTTATTTATATAGTTATGTTATGTATTTGATTTTAAAGAGATAATAAACCATCAAAATTTATTGAAAAATTAAAAATAAAGCTGAATAATATAAATAAAATTTATAAAATTTTTAATTTTTAATAAAAATAAATTATAAATTAATGTCCAACTAATAAAATTTTTATCATTAGATGTTGATAAATTATATACAATTATTAAAAAATATATTGATATAATATTTTACTTTAAATTTAGGTTTAATTTATAATAATAATAATACAATATACATTAAAATATATATGTGATAAATATATATGTATATATGTTAAATATATTTATGTTATAAATATATATATATTATATAATGAACGAAGGAGAAGATGAAGGACAATCACACTGACAGACATGGAGGAGGCGACCGATGGGGATGGATTTGGAGGCTGGCCTATAGGGATGGGGATGGGGCTGAAGGCAATGGGCCAATGGGGATAGGGAGCTAGAAGGGACGGCAGCCATGGAGAAATAAAGGTGGCGACGACGAAAGAAAATATGTAGGTAAGGCAACAATAGAGAAGGCATAGAGATGAAAAAGAATGGTAGATATTGAAAATATGTATTTTGTTTGAGGTTAAATTTGCCATTTACTTGGTCAACGAAGAAGCTGTTTGGCTTACCCTTTTTAAAAGTAACTTATAAGTTGTTTAGTTTTTAAGTTGTGTAAAATTTATAAGTTATGTCACGTTTAAGTTAATAACATATTTGGATAAATGTGTTTTTAAGATATCAGTTTTATAGTCATGAATTTGGTTTGAAATATTTAATAAGTTATCAAAACTTAATAAAAAGATGAAAATATACATCATGTTGAATAATGCAAATGAAATTCATAAAAATACTAATTTTTAATTAAAAAAATTAGATATATTAATTCAATATACATTAATATATATGTGTGTGTTAAGTATATATATATATGTATATGTTGTCCAGTAAAATACCCAAGAAATGGGGTGAATTGGATTTTTATAAAACTAATAATTTAAATTCTTGTTGAAAACTCTTAATTATTTGTGATCTTAAAAAATATGATTGAGTAAGTATATGAAAATTTAAATCAATCAACCACAACAAACAAGAGAATTTTTATAGAGTTTTGACTTTAAAGAGCCTAATATTATTTCTCACGATTGAGGTTAAGATTCCATTACGGAGAATAAATATTAACTTTTAATTAGAGTTATAATTAACATACAATATCTTCCTTAAGTAAGAATCACTAGCACACTACTAGCAAATATAACTCCCTCACATAACAAGTGAATAAAAAAAATAAACCTACAACCAAAGACAATTTCAAATAAGTCATCAACAATTGAGAATTCCACCAACCAACACACTTGCAGTACTTGAACTTTATTACTTTTATTTGAATGTTCTATCACCAGTTTGTTCTATTTGTTTCTTTAGCTTTCATGCTCATATTATATTTATACACAACTCTAGAGAACTAGTTGTTACAAAAAGATGAGATAAGTAATTTTGAAATTCAAAATTCTTCAGCTTTAACAGTCTGAGCTAGCGTTTATCGGTATCTTAGACAACAAACACAATAGTAAAATATTTTGCATAAAAAAGCCAATAAAGAAAGCAAAGGGGACAATCTAAAATGAACATTAACCATAAACGTTTTGAGACAAAAAAACTCATGAGAGTTAGAAATAAGAATATGCAAGAAAGAGAAGTCAAAATACCTTTTTCTAAAAAGAGATTTTACTTTTTATATGAAAAAAATCAAATCATGATTTTGAGATACAAGGTACAAACATATTTGAAAAATATATTATTTGGCATGCAACAAAAAAAAGATGCAAAAAACAGGTACAATCATAAACAACTGTTAAACTTCAATTGATCTAAGACACAACTTTAGTCGATCGAAATTAGTCGACTGAAGTTGTCCAGCAACCAATTACATAACTTCGATTGAAGGCTAGATTGACCTAAAACACGAGACCAAACATTTTGGTCAACTTTGATCTACCGAATAATAACTTTAGTTGACTTAAATGGCATACTGTAACATCCCGTATCGAGTGATAGGAAGGACCGGAACAACTTACCCTGATGGGCCTACACGAACTTCCCAGGGGGGTCACCCATCCCTGGATTACCCCAGGTTAAGCATGCTTAACTTGGGAGTTCTTTGTCAACATTCAACCCAAAAGGTATCCAGCTGGTGTTGTTTCATTTCTTACACTATTCTCGATATATTCTAACTTTTCTGGGCTCTCGGGGTATTACATTCTCCCCCCTTAAGCACATGACGTCCTCGTCATGTGATCTTACAACCAGTCCCAGATCTCCCCCCGTGCATGGCCGATGTGGGATTTGCCTAAGGTGCCTACATACACCCCCCATAGGGGCCTCACACCCCCCTCGGGACTCAGCCTCCTCGCTGAGGTTTGCCCCACCACCGCGCTCAGAGGCTCGGGAGTCGACTCTGATACCACCTGTAACATCCCGTATCGAGTGATAGGAAGAACCAGAACAACTTACCCTGATGGGCCTACACGAACTTCCCAGGGAGGTCACCCATCCCTGGATTACCCCAGGTTAAGCATGCTTAACTTGGGAGTTCTTTGCCAACATTCAGCCCAAAAGGTATCCAGCTGGTGTTGTTTCCTTTCTTACACTATCCTCGATATATTCTAACTTTTCTGAGCTCTCGGGGTATTACACATACCACGGAAACAAACTATTTTGCCTCACTTCAATCAGCTTAGGCTAAAATATTAATCGACTTAAGATATATAAACATAAAAAATATATATTTTACTTTACAAGGGGCTAATAAAATATATTTATATTTTAAAAACATTATTATTATCATCAAATTCTTATTTATTTGCCACTGAGCTTAATAGTTAAGGGTGCACAATCAGTTATAATCGAACTGGATTGTCCGAAAATTACTAACTGAATCGAACCAAATCGCATGTGATAATTGAACCAAACTAACCGACTAACCCCAACTAACTGAAACCTAAACCGTGGTAACCAAATCGAACTAAAACTAACTATAAAATAATCGAAGAGTTACTGTTACCGACGGCTGGCGACTCCAATAATTGAAATCGATTATCGAATTCCCCCAACTACGACGACTCATATATCCAAAGATGAATTTAATCCAACGATTAATTTTGTATAGATCTAAAAATTAATTTTATGGTTAAAAAAAAAAAACTCGAAACAAGTTTATGGAAAAACACCACCGACCACCATCTACGACTGATTCCAAGGATCGAAATCGACCATCAGATTCGTCTTCACTTAGTGACTCATATACTCAAAAATCAAAAGGATATAATGGTTAGATTTTAGTAGATTCAGGTTTTAAAGTAGAATATCCTTTCACAATAAGTTATCGAAAACTTATCAAATGGGCCATCGGTGTCGACGGGTGAGTATGGTGGTGCAAATCAGAAGGAGATAGGGATGTTGGGTCGGCGTCAGAGAGAGGAAGATATCGGTGTTGATGCAATGGTAGCCTGGTAGCGATGGGTGCCAAAGTGAGTTTGGCAAGCAAGGGAGCAATGGTGGCTTGGCAGACGAAGATGAGTTTGACGGACAAAGATGTCGGTGTCGGTATCGGCATCGACATCTTGATTGGAGCGAGCGATGGGCCTTAGAGAGATAGAGATGAAGAGGATGAGAAAGGGCTAAAGGCTAGGGTCGACAGAAGGGAAGGAATCACTCTCACATGTCGAGTGTGGTGGGTTACTCTGACTTAGAGGTGTCAAAAGGGCCGAGCCGGGCCTGCCCTTTTATTAAAAGGGTCGGGCGGGCCCGGCCCACTTTGCCTTAGATAGGGCCCGGCCCAGCCCACGGCCCCCCTATAGGGGGGCCGGGCCGGGCCGGCCCGTGGGCTAGAGGGCCGGGCCTTAGCCCACAGGGCCTAGTGGGCCGGGCCCGACCCCATTTTTTAAAAAATATTTTTATTTAAAAATATAATATTTTACTCTTTTCTCTTTTTGATGGGAAAGCAAAATACTATCTATTATAATATTTGAATAAATATAATTTATCATCAATTTGTCTTCTTAATAAAAAAATATTCATTATAAAAATTTATTATTCAATCTAAATTAGCTAGGCTTTCAATAAAGTTTTATAAAAAGAATAAGAATTTGATCATGAATAAGAAGCCATTTATTTTTATATAATTTTTGGCTATAGAAATTAATATTTTTAAGTTAGATATATGTATTTTATCTTAGATTTGTAAGATCATTTAGTTAGTTAAATAAAAATAATTTACTTCTATACAACATCATAAAAATAAAAATAATTTATAGGCCTGGGCCCATAAGGGTCTCTTGGGCCCGGCCCAGTGGGCGACGGGCCGGGCTGGGTTGGGCCCTTAGACAGGCCGGGTCGGGCCGTGGGCCCAAATTCTTGGGCCCGGCCCCCAATGAACAGTGACGGGCCGGGCCAAAGCCCGGCCCATCCCGGCCCATTTGACACCTCTACTCTGACTCAGGTTATCGGGTCAAGTGCTTATAGTGCAACACATGATTCTATTTGGTTTTTCGGTTATTTATACCCAATAACTAAACTGAACTGAATAATCAATTTTTAGGAAAAGAGGTAATCAAATCGAACAAACCGAATTAATTTAGTTTACCCGAACTCTTGCTTACTCCTATTAGTAGTATATACGTTAAATATACATATGTTATGTATATATAGTGAATGGATGAGGGAGCAGGGGTGGCAATGATGGCAAAAGGAAGTAACCATAGAGGCAATGGAGGAGAAAATGGAGGTGACGTGATGGCCAGAGGTGACGGCAATGGAGGCGACGAGCTGGGGTGACGGCCAAAAAGGCAGACAAGCGACGACAACTATTGATTGCGGCTTACAGAGCCTTAAAATTAGAATAAGCAACAGCACATTATTGATTTGAGGTGGCTTTCAATTGAATTTGCAAGGCATTGTCTTGCTTGTTGCGTTTGCCTAAACTGACCAAACAAAATAGCAGCAAGATGATATAATACTTAGTACACTATGTGCGCAACAAAAGTCACATTTATGTATAGTCCATGATACTGATATAATTAAATACAAGGAAACGTAAATGATGGACACATTTTGAACAACCATATGATAATCCACGATGACTGTGGCCCTTTTTCTATCCTCCTTACTTAATCCACCCATCTGGTTCTTTTAGGCACTCCCCATCTTCTATATACTGTTGAATCCTCAGGTAGACTTCTTCCAGCTTCGAGTCCCGCCCTGTCTTCAGCTTGGGCAGAAAGTCTTCAGAAACAATTTGCAACCACAGTACGAAGTCATACTGGTACGTGCGATAGAGCCCGAAACCCGCCACCCTGAGGAACGCCTCCAGCGCAACTGCAGTATACAGATTGGCAGGAAGCCCCTGCAAGAACCTCACGAGCCATATCCTTCCGTGCTCTAGGCCGTGCGAGTTTTTAATGCCCCCAGAAGCATCTGTCTGGACCAGTGCTCCATAGAGGCCCATGTAACTCGCCAGCCTTGCCAAGTAATGGTCACTGCTTTCCATCTCGCCATCTCCTTCTTCCCGGTACCCCAAGGCCCTGTAATATTCGTCTCTCGATTCGAATGCAGAATCTAAGTGCTCTATATGCTTTGGAACGGTGTAGATGCAACGCCCATTCAGCCTGGCCAGAACCATGTCCATCAAATTGGGGACTCGGGAAGCGACTAGAACAATGAGGTGGGCGTACGCGTAGTGCATACAGCTGGTGGCGTACATTCGAGAAAAAGTGATGATTGTCTCGGCAAAAATCAAGTTTCTGATGAATCTGGGGCATGGGGGCTTGTTGAGGATACGGACCAGTTCATCAGCCGTTGTCTTAATCATACGTAGGTTACGGTCTCCATTCCAAGTAACCTGTCGAATCCTCGTCCAGATAGTGTCCCGCACAAGTTCCTCATTCCCGACATCCAGAGGCTGCGATTTTGGGCTTCCTGCCGTCAACAAGTCATTGCACCTCCCTAATCTTTCGCGCTCTGCCGCGAGAGCAGTCTCCTTCGCCGCGATCAGACTATCAAAGCTGTGGACAAAAGCAGATCCATGGCACCAAAGCGTAGCCGATACGAGAAGATGTGTTGATCCTCTCTGAAACTTTCTCATCATCCGCTCTCGCTGCTGGGGGCTTAGCCTATCGTAGTAGGCACAATCTGAATCCGGGATGCCTTCTTCTTTATCTCCCATGAAAGTAAACTTCAAACCCAACCTCTTCCCGTACTTGATGAACCCTTGAAGATCGCCATTGTCTAGCTCCGGTAACTTCTTCATGGCTTCCGCGAATCTGAAAGGAAGAACTCAAGAGAAACAAGACCCAGTGAATTAAACTGAAGAAGCTCTCTATCTATATATACACACACAGAATCCTCGCTTTGCCTCCAAGTCCCATCCGGATTTGGAATACCAACATATATATGAAAGAGGAAAGAAGATTTGAATTTGGTTAAATCTTAATTAAAACGCGTTACATCTCTTGTATTTGGATTGAATCCAACAAACCAATAGGATTTGTTTGTTGCAACACTCATTATCACATCATTCATTACAAACAAACTTAATTATGTATTTATCCTATCCATTACAAACAAATTAGTCCACAAATTAACAAACACTAATATTGATTAAAACCAAATGAAGAGTTTGTTTTAATTAATAGAATAGATTTGTAAATATTTGAGAGAAATCAGAAAAAAAAAAAAAGTAATCTGAGCTACTATTTAATAATCAAAAATTATAATATATTATCTTATATATATACGACCTTTTAGCAACGTATAAAAAAATTTAAAACTGTGTACCAAGTGGGCCTAGGCCAGGGCCATATGGGTCCTGCCCTTTTTAGCTACATATATGGCCCTGGCCCAGGCCCATGTGGATCAGAGAGGAAAAAAATAAAAAAGAAATGTGAAAATATATTTTTATTTTTTAGTTTTAAAATTAATTGACCAAAATTTATTAAATGCTTTGAAAATTAAAATCAAAAATAAAATTCCTACCAAATTGCCCCCAGAAATTAAAATTTTAAATTTTCCCAAGAAGTGTAAATATATACTTATTAGATTGCACGTATTTTAATAAGAAGTGATTGAAATATAACTGGAAAATGCTTACCCATCAACAATTTTAACAAATAACTTTTATTGATGTGTCACACTCAAATTTATAATAGTCTTAACTAACTTTAACCATAAATCTACTCACTATTGTTGATTTTAAATAAAATTATTATAATAAAAACAAATAATACTTGAAAGTGATGTGGCTATCTTATCATATTGTTACTCATTAATCATTACATATAATTAAGGTAAGTTAGAACCAAAAAAATAAGTTCATTTTGACTGATTATTAGTAGATGAACATTATGTACCATATTTAATATTATTAAATTTTGTTAGGCATACGGCATCCCTTAAACAATTAAAAAGTATAGCATTTAATATTTGATGTGTAAAGTATTAATATCTAGTATTTTAACTATTAAAAATTATTACTTTAAATCCTTATACTAAAATAATATTAATTCATGTATGAACACATTCATTTTCATAAGTGACATACTATGTAGATGACCAATTATCAATATTTGAATAGATTGATTATTTTATTATACTCTTTTAACAATTAAAAAATATGACATTTGATTCTTAATATACAAAAACGTCAAGATTTCATATTTTAACTACAAAAAATTATTGTTTTAAATTATTATCTTGAAACACAAAATATGATATAAATGAGAGAGTGGGAGAATAAATGAAACCCAATTCAACAAAGAAAAAGAATGGAGATTAGTTTTATTGTATTTTGTGATTAAAAATAAAATAATGTAGTGTTTTTTGAGTTAGTGATTCAGAAATTTAGATGTTTAGGATTTAATATTTTTTTAAGCTATGAATAATTTGATCTTTTCATGGATAAAAATTTTATTTATTTTCAGTTATGGTAGAAATTTAAAATAATAATTTTTAATAATTAAAATATAAAATACGAAATCTTGATATTTTTATATATTAAGAATTAAACATCATATTTTTAAATTATTGAGGGGCACAACAAACCATTTAACCTATTTAAATATTGACAATTAGCCATACACGTAACAGATTACTCATAAAAATAAGAGTGTTAATACACATATTAACATTTTGTTATAATAAATAATTAAAATAATAATTTTTAATAATTAAAATATTGAATTTTAATATTTTATATATTTAAAATTAAACATCATATTTTTTAATTATTAAATAAACATATTATACCATTTTCTTAATATTTTGATTTTCATTAAAATAATAATTTTAATGTAGAAAACACGCTTGAGTGGGTGGGTATAGCGACAATTTCGCCAAGAGTTCAGCGCATTCCAAAGACGAAATCTATATTTTGATATTTGATGTGATTTGAATGTCAATATCTTTGGGTCTTGAATTTATTTGACTGCAAATAATCTGTAACCATGGAACAGAGTGATATGTTCAGGACATTTTCAGATAATCAATCATCTGATTATTAAGCTACTAGGATAATCCGCCTTGCTTGATATGCTTGTACTATCGATTATACAAAAAATAAATTATAAATTAGTTATTTGGCCTTTATATAAGAAATAAATCAAATTTATGATCCATCAAACTATATCAACATATTACTCACCCTTTTGTCATCCAATTTATACCCTAAGAGCGATTGTTAAGCTACTTATATAGATATAGGAGACTAAAAATTTGGTTTGAATTAAATTGATCCTATTTTATTTTTTGTTTGTATCGGTTCTATTCGTTTAATTTTTTTCAAAAATTTAGTTTTTGATTCCACTCTTTGACTAAAAGAACTGAACTGATCAAATTTTAAAACGATATTGTTTTGATATTTATAAAACGACATAATTTTTTTTTTATTTTTTTGTGTTTTCTATCGATTACTTTGATTTTCTTCGATTTTTTGTGACTCTTTAATTTAATCGGTTCGATTTATATAGTTTGAGTTCAATTTATTCGATTATCGATTTTTTCAATTTTTTAGATTAATCGATCAATTCAATTCGATATTTAAAGTCATTACTTTTTAATATAATTTTTTTTTAAAATTATTTGTTTTCTATTCACAATCAGTGATCAATTTTCTTTTATTTTAGGGCGCGTGTCAATTTTTTTTACAAACCTTCTTCAATTAAATTTAAGGTTGACATTAGTTAGGTTTTTATTAGCTTAATATAAAAGAATGTCACAAAACTATTAAGAAATGTGATCTTTTAATTCCTCTTAAATTTTAACATATTATCTCCTTTAACTATTTTTTTTGTTTGTTAATTTTAGTTTCTATTAAAGCATGATAAAGGAATTTAAGGCAATGAAAAAAAAAATGTTCAATTGAGGGATTAAAGATCACATTACTTAATGATCGAGAGGCCCTCATGTATTAAAAATAATATATAATTATTATATTTTATACGAAGACAAAATGCCCTGACACATAGGTAGTAACTAACATAGCATTAAAGAAAGCAAAAACTTCTTACCTTAAATCTTGCATTTAAAGTAGTAATCCTCGGAATTTACTAATATAGGGTTACTAATTCAAACATGAGCTTAAATTCACTTTGGCATTTACCTAAAACAGGTGGTCAATCACAATCACCATTTTCACACTATTTAATTGGGTTAAGTGGATAACACAGATATTCAACAAAAATATTATTTATTTTGTATTATAAGCAAGGATTTGGCTAGTGTATTTTGTTAATAATATTTAAATATTTTAATTAAATAATAAATATTTTAATAATTAAGATAAAAATGTATTAAATGCATCTTAATCGATAATCTAAAAATATTTTTGATGTGTTAAATACAAAACTCATTAAAAGACTAAAAAAGTTTAAAAACACAAAATAACTTTATAATTTAAAAACATATAATTTTTCAAAATAGAGTCATAAAGCACAAATAAAATAATTTTGATATCTGAAAATCTCTTTAAAAATTATATGAAAGGGATAAATATTATAAATTCATTACGCCGTTTAAAAAAGTTTCATGTTCTTCTGTAAATAAATATGTCCTTATTTTAGAAAATATATATTTTTAATATTAATTTCAATATATCTTATAAATTTGTAGTATATAATTTAAATATTAAAGTGTTTGTATTTGATCGTTATATTTCTTGTGGAGTTTAACAGACTTGACGATGATATTTTTAATTAATAAATTTATTATTGTGTTTAAACGACAAGTTTATAAATAATTTTTAAAAATATTTGTATGCTTTCATTTATATTAATGTTTTTCATTTATATTAATGTTTTAACTATAGGAGTGTGTTAATATAATCCTTCCCTTAGCTAATTCATAGCTTTGGAAGAAAAAAAACAAAAAAAGACAAGGTTTGACCATGGAAAGCGATTTGACGAACTAACATGAGTCATGACGACCCTCAACCTCTATTCGTGAGAGTAAACCACAGCTCCACTCTGCGTCAGCCCACAAACAGTGATTGGTTGTGCAAAAGCAGGTATTCTCGAGATTCGGAACACTGCAGTTTTGGCTCAATCTTCATTCGGCTCGAAAACTATGGAAAACGATTCGCCCAAACGTGGGCAAGGCCGGTGAGCCTCCAGGGAGCCGAGAGGTCAGCCTTTCTTGCTCGTTCTCTTGTGTTTGTGGCGAATTGGTTCGAGGAATCGAAGACCGCCCATTTGTCGCCGGACCAAAATGCGGCGACCCATTTCGTCCGAGGACGAGTGTTCGTCTCTTGAGGTCGATATTTGGTTCTATCCAGAGGTTTGACGTTAAAGTTTTGTTGTTTGATGGTTTTGTTTGAGATTTGGTTGATGGGTTTGTGGCTTTTGGTTTGTACATTGATGGGTATATAGGGTAAGTGTATTTTTTCAGATCGAGAACTGCATCACTTCCCGTGTTCATGTTCTTCCGACATTGCATGGGTTTCTACTTTCTAGAGATGTGATGATTTGTTGACTTGAGTTTCTGGGTGTTGTGTTCTGAGGATTTAACAAAATTGGAAAGAACTGGTGTCCTTGAATATTGGGCCTTTCGAAGTTCGAGGAGATATATCTGGTTAAGGACTAACTATGATATGTTTTCTTGGAACTTTAATGGGAATCTTTCATCGTTGATTTGTGTGGTATGCAAAAAATATTGTATTTCACTCTGATTCAATCTGATTTGCGCCTGTTTAGGATTTCTTCAACTTACTCTATTGAACAACTGGGTGATGTTTCTATTCTGGTTTCAATAAGATAAGCATAAACATGGCAAGAGGGAAGATTTTGATTAAAATGCGGAAATCCGAACATAGGCGCTCGGGGAGAAGATTTGCTTGCTGATTCTGGTAATTGTCATATTGGTATTCCTTAAAAGAACTTGGAGTTTATATAAGATCAATTTGCAGTCAGTTCGTCTCAATGGCTTCCATTAGGAGGGCACAGTCTCCAGTACCTAGACCAGGATCTTTGCGAAATGCGGAAGCCAATTTAGTTGCTTCTCCCTTGTCGAAGTCCTCTTCATGTTCTCAGAACCATCCGGCGCCTGTGGGGTCATTAACCTCTTCCTTTAGTTCACTTGGCCATGCCTTATATAGAGCTCAAGCTTTTATACTTGGCCTTTGCTCGAGAAGATCTTCCCGACCCATAGAGAGGTCAAAGCCAAAGGCGCAAGTTTGGAGGAGGTCTCTTGTCCCTTTTTTCATATGTTTTATGGTTGGGGTTTTATTTGGCCTTACCCCATTTGCTTCAATGAATTTATCTGTGAATTTTATGTCCAAACAGCAAGCTTTCTCCTTCGAGATGGTTCCACCTCAAAAGGTTCAGTCACTTAATGTCAATTCCAGAAATGCGACACTGGTATTGGATGATTTGGCTGTGAATCATATTTTTTCTGTAGACCGGGATGTGATGCAACTAGACCTGCAAAATCAGACATTTAATGGTAGCCTGGTCACGCAATCACTTAATCAGGATTTGGTTATGGCGTTCAACAAGCTTTTGATCATTGTGACACCAACATATGCTCAGCCATTTCAAGCCTATCATCTGAACCGTTTGGCACATGCATTAAAATTAGTCCCACCCCCTTTGTTGTGGATAGTTGTGGAGATGGGCTCTCAGTCTGCAGAAACAGCTGACATATTGAGGAGAAATGGTGTCATGTACAGGCATCTTGTGTTAAATAAGAACCTAACTGATATAAAATATAGGGGTGTACACCAAAGAAACGTGGCACTGTCTCACATTGAGACACACCGTCTTGATGGAATTGTTTACTTTGCGGATGGTGATAATGTCTACTCTGTCGAGATATTTGAACAGATGAGGCATGTCAGGTACTTCCTTTTGTTAATTTGTTGTGATTATCCTGTATACCTCTCTCTCTCCAACTTTGCATGCTCAAAACTGTTTTTCTGTTAAAATAAATTTGAATGGGAATACTAAGTTATCCCAAATCATTGCTTAACGTGTGAAGTGGCCACTAAGGGCGTTTGTGTTACTCTGAGTAAATGATTTTTAGTTATTTTCGAGTTTTCTTCTGCTAAGATCTGGAACGCATATATTTATATCTGGACGGCATTTCTATCACTCTTCTTAAGGTGTTCATTTGTAAATCTTCCAAAAGGGAATCAATACTGAATAATCTGCAGTTATCATGGCCAGGGCTAGAAAGAGAAAGCAGTAGACTAATTGGCTGGAGACCATTAAGGCCCTGTTCTCTTTGCTGTTTTAGGCCGTTTTTAGTTTTCAGTTTTCCAAAACAATAAAAACGTGTTTATTTTCATATTTTAGAAAACACATTTTCAAAAAGAAGGAAAAATTTTGTAAAGAAAATTCAAAACAATAAAAAGTCGTTTTGATTGTTTTCATTACAAATATGCTCAAAATTTCAAAACGCGGAAAACGCAACAGACAAAAAGAATGCGTTTTTAGTAATCTCAAAATAGACACTCAAAATACAAAATTGAAAATGAATTCAAAACTCAAAATTTAAAATTGAAACACGAAGAGAACCCCTAATCCTCTCAGTTTGCTAAATAGGACTGATCTGCTAGCTCAATGAGAGTAGACATAGGCTGGCTAAATGATTTTCCCTTCATGAGTATGGTTGGTTAATGATCTGTCCTTTATGAATATCGCTGGTTAAATGATTTGTACTTCATGGATACCTTTGCTTGGGATGATGAAATCTTTTGAACATTTATTAGATTCTATGTTGCTGTACAGGATTTGAAGTTTCTTAGAAGTTGGATGGGACTGGTAATGTCATTTCCAACTTTAGTTTTGAGAATATAATCTTGTTTCTTGGATTTCCTTTAGAATTTAGGTGGTATGAGAAGTTGGCAAAGGATGTTCTTGCTTCTATTTGAATTTTCTTTTTGTAGATGACTGGTCTAATTTCTTTTGTTTCCAGATGCCAGCACTCCATTTAAAGCATAAGATAAGTGGTACATTTTAGCCTTTTCAGAAATCTCTTCCAAGATGCTTTTAAGTTTAGGTTTTGTTCTACGAAACCTCAATAAACAGGACAAACCAAAACTTGGGCAGGACCCACTTTCCATCCCCCCCCCCCACCCTGCCCCGAACCAAAAAAAAAAAAAAAAGCAAGGAAAAATGAAAAAAAAAAAATACACGGATACCATTCACTATTTTTCATCATCGTGAACTTTTTCTCAACATCTTGTTTTCAATATGCAGGAGATTTGGAACCTGGATGGTTGTCAAGCCAATGAAAAGGAACAGTAGAGCTATACTGGAAGGTCCAATTTGTAATGGGACTCAAGTTGTAGGGTGGCATACAAATGAACCGAGAAGATTCCAGAGATTCTATGCTGATATTTCTGGATTTGCCTTCAATAGCACTATACTTTGGGATCCAAAAAGATGGCACCGTCCCACTCTTGAACCTATTAGACAGCTTGATACAGTTGATAGAGGACTTCAAGTTAGTTAGCTTTCTCTTCTAAGTGTGTCTTGACCTAGATGTTGGGACAATAGACTTTTTTGTGGATTATGCTCATATCATTTAGTTGAAAAGTAATGTTAGTTGAATTCCCAAACGATTATCTTGCACTAAATGACGGCAGCACCCATAAAATGAATGACCACTGAAGGCACTTGTTTAAGAAAAATTAAAAAGTTAATCTTTTTAATTGTCTCTTACAATCAACCTTATTAATTTGGGTTGTAGGTAAGCTCATTTATTGAGCAAGTTGTGGAGGATGAGAGCCAAATGGAATGCTTACCAGAGGAAAGCTCAAGAATCATGGTTTGGCATCTTCATGATGAATTATTGCATCTGTATCCTCCTGAATGGTTAATGAAGAATGACAACCTATATGTCACTGCTCCCCTTGATTGAAAGTTTTGTGGTCACCAGATGTGAGAAGGACGAGGGTAAGTACATTATCTGACATGATCTACCCTATTCCAATCTAACTAAAAATGTCAAGGCAAAAAAAATGCATCATTGATGAGGTGTTTATGTTCTTACTATTGTTTTATTAAGCAGTGAATATTATCCTTCGATTCTGAACAAGCATTAATGGAGTACATGTTGCCAACTGTATGTTGACAACTTTAAATGCCATAGAGATTAAAATCTCATTTGTTCCAAATGCCTAGTAATGGACAAGAATGGCTAAACAAATAATGTGATGTTAGCAATATTCAGTGTTTCAAAATACTAATTACTCTCAACTACCACAATTGCTCTTTCCCAAAATTTTACTATATATTAAAATGTCTTGTCAGTATTCTTTTCTCTTAACTGCTTATTCATCTTCCTTGCTATTGTAGGATAGATTGGTGACAGATCAAGTCATGCAGCACCAACATCTAACCTTCAGTCCAGCTGTCGGTTGTGTGCTTAGATTGCTTGTTATGGTTCTTATTGGGAAAAGTTTCTATTGCCATAGTCCTGCAAGTATTCTAGACAAATTCTTTCTTTTCTTCTGGTTTGATTTTTTCATCTTTAAGCCTAGATATGTCCTGTGTACAGTTGCTTGGCTCGGCTGCCATTAGCAAAAGAAGCAAAGTTGTCCAACTGTACATTGTTTGGTCAGCTAGAGAGAACATTTAATTCGGCTGCCATCTTTTTTAGTTCTGTCCTTTTTCCTTGTTTTTATCATTCTTTTCGAAGATTTATGCAATAGCAACATGGTCTGGCTCATTGCCTTACACTCATTATGCTCTCTCTCTCTTTCTCTCTCTTTTTTTGGGGGGGGGGGGTGTGCGGGACTTAATATTGACTAAAAGCTTAATGGCCGTTTAGAAATGGAATGGACATAGGTGCTTTAGTCTTCATGATACTTAATTTTGCTCAATGCTGTGGGTTGTGATGGGTATTTCTCAAACACTACGTTGCAGGTGAACTCCTGCTTCTAAGCCGTGAACTAAAGTTTTAAGATAAAAATATGGTTGAAGTTCTTGTCAAGTGCACTGGAGAAACAATTGTGGATTATGTGACTCTATTTAAGTCGTTGAAGTTATGGTTTCTATTTATGATTTAGATATTAGTTTTAAATGTACGTGTGTGGATGCTTGGAGATCTAGAATTTATGTATTTGACCCCATCTAGTGGAATTAAGGCTTGTGTTATTGTTTTATATGAACTTGTGGCTTGAATATAATACACTTTATGGAAGTGGCTATTTCAATTTAAGTTTTTAGATATATGCTTTACATGAACTTGTGTTGCAAATCACAAGTGCACAAGAAGTATGGCTTTGAGAAATATTTTCAAAACCATCTTCTTTTGGTGTAATTGGACCATACTAGGTCGGTTTGATACACAACTCTTCACCTGATATGTGCTCAATTTATCTTTTAACACAATTTTCCACGTCATCTTTCCCCCCCCCCCCCCCCCCCTTAACTTCTCTCTTTTCTTTTGTTACTTTGGTAGCTGCATTTGTGCTACCCTGAATTCTCTTGTTGGATGTTTTAATAGTTCATTTACTAGGCCTCGAGTCTGGTATTGGGCAATTATAGACTCGAGTCACTTGACACAAGAGTTTGCTTAATTTTTACATGCTGTTAAGTGTTTTATGCCCAACCTTTTTGCATGTTGAGACTTCAAAAATATCACACTTAATGCATTTTGCTAGTGCTTGTATAATTTCTGCAGAAAAAATTCTCACTTGTTTATCAACCCTCCTTGCATCTGTAGTCCCTCACTGAAAAAACTGCTTTTTAGCGGGCCATTGGGGTAATTTAGCTACACAGATTGAGTGTAGGCCACTTCATTCTTCCCTCTTTGTTCAGAGTAAGAGCTCTCTCCATGGAAGAAGCAAGCCATCACAGCTTCTTCCTTTCCCTCCGCAAATGGTTCCCAATCTGGACCTGATCCTCCTTGCTTTTCTCCATGGCTCATTCATCTCCTGCACCCTGCTAGTCCTAATCTTTGTCGTCTTGATATGCCTCTTGCTCGTGATCTCTGTGACCCTTTTCTCGATCTTCCTGATCGATTCTTATGACATCTTCTGCTGGATTTCTCTCTACTCTGGTGCCCTGAGGGCCAATGTCGAACTGGGCTTTGTTCTTCTTCTGTGCACCCTCATGCATTTTAGAGCCAGTTTAGCTTCAAAGCTCTCTTTCGAACCTGCTTACACCAACATCAGAGCCAAAGCAAGGCGTTTCGTTTGTCGATCAGATTAGGGATCTTGAGCTTTTCTACACTCAATAACCATGACCTTCTCCCTGCAATTTGGTATTCATTTGCTGGATGAACAATAACAATATGTTCATTTGTCTCTGGAATTTCTCCTTTGTAAATGTCCTGTGCCTCTGGGGTTCCCTGTTCTAAACTGCTGCTTGTACAATTAAACGTTCTGTGCCTGGTTAGCAGTTGTTTATTATATATTAAATAACAAACCCAACTTGTTATTTTGTCCTGCTTTAGTCAATTTGTAGATTGGATGATTGAAAATAGTGAAGCAACTACTGGATTACTGAGGGAGGATGTCATTTTTATACCAAGTTTTATCTTCATTTTAGTGAGTTTTTAAGCTTAGTAATGTATTAAATTCTGATTTGATTAAATGCCAAGTGTTAAAACAAATCAATAAAATCTTATCAGTTCATCTCGGTTTGGGAATTCATTGGGTTTTTCAAATTTCGTTTAGGGTTTAGCGTCTAGAATTTTTAAATTTTTTTTTATTTGCTAAAGGTTAAGTTAATAAAAAGAGTGGTTAGACAACGGATATCAAAACAGAAATCTAAGTAAACATTAAAGTTTCACACTTTAATTAATAGTTTGCATTGAGATGATATAAATTATAAAATATTAATATAGTGTTATTACATGTGTATATTAAATATTATTTTTGAGTAATGGTAATGTTATTTATATATTATCTTTTGACACTCATACAATTATTAACACATTTTTAAAGAATTAAAAACACTTTTTAAAATTATAAATACTTTTAATATTTAAAAAATAATTAATAATTTGTGAAGAAATATTATTAATTTTTTTTAAAAAAAATATATGTATCATTTTATTAATATCAAAATAAAATTTCAAAAATAACATATAAATAACATTACCTAAACTAAGTTGATTACTTGTCGTGAGGCTTATGGTTTGGACCCACATTGAAGTGCTGATTGATAGATACAGTGACGTGTCTTGATGGACTTTGATCATTGCATTTAAAAGAGTAGACTTCCTTGACGTAAGATATTTAAAATTTTGTTTTTTCCCCCTTTTATCCATATAAATTTATTATATGTATATCGCTTTAGTAAAATTTAAAAGAAAACATTGGTGGTTGTTGATGGCCCATTCCACGCGAGTTGAGGTTTGTTTGTGAAACTTAATAGGAGTTAGGGTTTTAACGATTAAAAGAGATAAAGAAACGAAAAAAAAGAACGGGAAGAAAGATGAAGAGATGTTTAAAAATAAAAATATAAATAAAACGAGTGAGAATGTGAGAAGAAGATAAAAAAATGGTGATAAATAGGTTGAATTTAACTCTTGCTAGCTTAAATCTATTGATGGTTGGACAAATAAGAACTCTCGATGGTTGAGTTCTTAAAATGTTTTAAATTCAAATGGTAGTTTTTGGAATTGTGTTAAACTTCAAGGTAATTAATATAATAGACCAACAAATAACAATTGTAGCATTTTTTTTTAGTTAAATTAAAATAATTGAATTGAATCGATCAAAATTGACCGTTGAATTATATTTTTTTTGTAAATTAGTTTGATTTAATTTTTAAATTTGAGTTTTTAGTCATTTTTGGTTCAATTGGTCTTTTTTATTGAAAAAATTGAAATAACCAAGGATTAAAATGTTATTTTTATTCAAGATAATTTTTTTAGTTGAATAATACTATTTTTATTTGAATAATTTTTTTTAATTAAATAATTTTTTTGAATTAAAATTTACTCATAAAAGTTAATTGAAAAAAATTGTTATTAACCAAGTAATCTTATTCTTAATTTTTTTTAGTTTTTTGAATCGATTCGATTTTTTTCATATTTATTTAACTTTTATATTTATTTAGTCAGTTCAGTTTAATATTTTTATATATATTTAATTATTTTATTCTTAGTATTTTGATCAATTTAATAATCGAATCAACCAAATGTTCACCCCCTTAAAATTATCAACTACTTTCAATTATAAAAGTGTTTATAATTTAAAACATTAATAATTTAATAAAAAACTATTAATTATCAAATAAATTCTTATAATTTTATAAATAAATGTGAAAACATAATCAGGTGGCATTACTGAAGAGGTAATAAGAAAAAAGCGTGTAAAATTTGATTTTTTTTCAAAAATGAATATAAGAGAAGCAAACGTACAAGACTCACCCAGCGGATGCCTTTAATCAGGGCCGTCAATTATCTTGCAGGTGGGACCCCATCAAAATGGGACGGCTTGACACGCAGCCGCGGCAGTGAAATTCGTGGGTACTCTCCCGTCTCACATTCGTCATTGTTCGTGTTTTCCCCGCCACCGCTCGTCCACTCTTCTCTCTCTCTCCAAATTGTGAAATTTTCCTTCGAACTCTGAAAATTTTCCATGGAACCAAACGTGTACGCCTTCCGGGACAGCTCCCAGTCCTTGGGGCTTTGGTCGGCATTTCTCGACTCGAGAAATGTAAATAGAGCGGAGAGCCTCAGATACGCTGGTTTTCGCCGGCGGAGATCGTTCGGAGTTCTGAAGCAGCTTCGCCGTCGGTCCAGTCCCTTAGTCTTCGCTATTGAGTCTGCGTCGAGAGCCGAGCCTGTTGCTCCATCGACTGCCAAAGAGCCGGAGAGTCTGGCCGTGGAGGCGGTTTCCCCGGTTTATGTGCCGACGCCGCCCAATCGTGACCTTCGAACTCCACACAGCGGGTAATTACCTGATCACAAGTTGTTTCGGTTGCGTATGTTTTCTTGATTTTGATCCCTAATCCGTTGTTTATCCCTCGATGTACTCATTTCGTGCTCGTGATTTGCGTATCTCTATATGTGTAAACTTGCACGTAGTACACATTTATTTCAGCATTGAAGGGGTTCAAACTATCGAAAGAGATGGAAATAATGTTATGTACTGTGTTGCCTGACGCGGGCTTGCAGGGGTGCGGGTGGGGATGCGGGTCCCCCATTGCCCGCCCCCCCGCGGGCAACATAACGTTTTCGGTTTGTCGTCATTCTATTTGTGTTTGCTGAGAAAAGAGGACAAGATGAGGGAATTTTTGGGTGTGTTTGGTTGCATAAAATGTTTTCCTGCTTTATATCTGCACTTTTTGTCTTCACCTTCAGTGTTCTTTTTCACAAAAGATTCAGAAGACCCATTTAATTGTTAAATATAGAAGATTACTTTTTATCTTGAAGACTAAAAAATGTATTCAAAATAGTTGGTTTCTAACATGCACAAAATTTAAAAAACCAGAAGACTTATTAAAGTCATATTTTCATTATGTTTGATTGTTTTCTTTATTTCTTTCTTTCTTTTTTGGCTACATAAAAAAGACTGTTTGATTGCTTTCTGTTATCTATTATTGATTGTTTTCTATTGTTTTATATTAGGTTTGATTGGTTATTGTTTTCTATTATCTATTATCCAATTTTGTTTTGGTTCAGCTGGAAACACGTGTTTTCCATATGGAAATATGGAGAAAACACTTTTTTCTTTTTTTTGGTTTTTTGGTGAAGAAAATTGTAGAAAACATCTCAAAGATGTTTTTCAATAGTCAATAAAGATTTGGGAAGTTGAAAAGAGTTTTCTGTTTTTTATTTAAAAAAATATCTTATTTCAACTTAATTTTCGTTTTTTTCATTCCTTATTTTTTACAAAAAGAAAGTAGGGCTATTTTCCTCAATTTAACAGCCCCTTTGATTTTTCTGTTCTTCTGAAGTGTTAGTACTGTCAGAGAAAATGATAAAGTGGAAAACTGCATTATATTTTGTTATGATTTGCTTCTTGAATCAGATATCATTTTGACGGAAGTACTCGGAAATTTTTTGAGGGATGGTACTTTAAGGTCTCAATACCAGAATGCAGGCAGAGCTTCTGCTTTATGTATTCTATGGAGAATCCTGCATTCCGTAAAAAGTTGACAAGACTAGAAGAGGCACAACATGGACCCCGATTTACAGGAGTAGGGGCTCAAATTCTTGGAGCCAATGACAAATATATTTGCCAATACACTGAAGAATCTCAGAACTTCTGGGGAAGTAAGTTTTCTATATTGAGCTTTTAACCTTTTGAGACTCATTGAATGGAACACAAAAAGTTCACATGGGTTACTGATTAGGAAGCAGCATCTTATGGTTCTGTTGTGTTGTACATGTGATTTAGGAACTGTAGCACCTTAGTTTTATTGCTGTTCAATCTTAGTTGTTTCATGTTTTCCTAAAATTAACCAATTTGATAGTGGACTTTTGCTAACTTGGTGCAATCAACTCTTATACCTGGTAGTTTTTATTTTTTGGATTTCATTGTTGGAAGCTGTCTGTATGATCTATTAATAGAACACTTCAACACTATTTGGTATTCTTTTCTTTTTTTCACTCATTCATGCTTTATGAAAATCTCATATTTATTTTCACTAATTAATGGTGCAATCTGTAGAGAGTTTTGAACGAATTAATTGAAGCCTGATTAAGTTTTGTCAATGCATAGGCAGGCATGAGCTGATGCTGGGAAATACTTTTATTGCTCAAAAGGGTATGCGGCCTCCAAATAACGAGATTCCACCTCAGGTAATTTCCTTTATTTGGATTCTCTTGTCCCCATGTGAGCATTAATTTTATTTTCCTGGTATTTTCTAAGGAGGTTCCACCTCAATTCTTTTCTTTTTTCCTTTGCAAGTTTCTCCATACTACCATAGTTCTTTTCCCCTAAGGCTACTCAATATCAAGCTGGAGATACTATTATTGGCATTTAACAAATTCAAGCTGTAGATGTTACTAATTGAGAATTTGTGATCTATATTTCTTCCTTAATTGATGATCTGTGCAGGAGTTCAATCGAAGAGTGTTGGAAGGTTTCCAAGTTACCCCACTTTGGCATCAAGGTTCCATTAGTGATGATGGGAGGTATACCTTGATTTGGTTACTACGTGAAAATGCTATGAATCATGATTATTGTCCATTGCATCAGGATATAATTATGGAAAGTATACCTATATATTCTCTGGTGGATAGAGAAGGAAGATACTTGAAGGAGAGAGAAATTTGCCAGAAACTTGGTTATAGATCACGTATTGCTATTGACATGGTTAATGACATGTTGCTTGAAGGAGAGACTTTCAAAAGGATTTGTTTCCCTGTAGACTTGAATCTACGTGATAAGATAAATTCTCTCTCTTCCCTGACATGGTACCAACTGTGATGCATACCTTGTAATGACAGGACAGATTATGTGGACATTGTAAAGACTGCACGCTGGGAGTACAGTACCCGACCTATTTTTGGATGGGGCAATGTTGGGTCTAAACAGAAATCTACAGCTGGCTGGCTTGCTGCTTTTCCTGTATTTGAACCTCATTGGCAAATATGCATGGCCGGAGGACTTTCAACAGGCAATTGCTAAATTCTGCTTTCAAGAAATTTAAGTACTGCCCAGCTTGTTTGCATCTAATGTTAGATATTGTTCACCTGTTTTTCTTCAATAGCTCTGATAATGAATCAATTTTCAGAATGATGCTTTGTTAGTTCTGCATCTATGAATAAAGTGGTGTCCCCAGTGCATCTATAAATAACAGTATTACCGTTAAAATACTGGAATTTGCAACTCAGAACAAAAATCTGTGAGCTGAATACTGTAGCATTGGGATGCAACAATAACAGTACATGCTGAATGCTAATATATGTTTACTTCAGAAAGTTTGAAACATGTTCTAACAGGTAAAAATGAGATTTCAATTTCTACTTAATGATTGCAATATCTTGGTCAATAGTGAAACAAATGCATGAGAATATCAAAATTCATTGCTGAGAAATGTTCTGTAAAATTTCCGATAATGTACAGAGCCTACTAGCTACAAGTGCATGTAGTTGGCAAATGGTCGAGGTGTAATAGTTGCCATTGGTGCTGGTTTTGCTGATTGAAGATGTTTGCTAGTCTACTCTATGCTACCATCTCAAGCAGAGAAAAGTAGTATAATCCTGGAAAAATTTAGCGGCTCTATTGTGCCTATTCTTATTATGGAATATGTTTCTGGGATGTTAAATTTAAAATATTCAGATATCCTTTAGAAACTAAAGGTAGTGGGATAAGTATTAGTAAAACAGAGCCTGGGGAGTGCAATCTTTTAGTAATTAATAAAAAACTACATAGAACTTTATGGCTAGGGGATGCCCAAGAATAATCAAGTCCTCCACGCTGTATTTGATTTCATAACAAAAGGGACAGGGTAGGATGCAGTGTCTAGACTGAGAGTGGGTTGGATGAAAAGAGACTAGGTTTAGTTGTATTGTAAGATGAGACAACTCTGGTTTGTATGATACTATTATGCTCACTAAGTTAAAAGTACATTTTATATGATGGAAGTTAGTATAAACATCAGACAGCAAGAAGAAAAACTTAAAACAAAAAAATTAGTTGAAATATAGATGTTCAATCATTGGGAGGCATTGGAAGAAAAAGCAGGGATGAGTTAAAATGGTATATTATTGAAGATAAAAAGAGGTGTTTTCACTCAAGATGTTTTGGCATAGTTGTAGTATTGTCATGATGAAGAAACTCACCTCTCTCTTCGGCTTGGGTATTGGCCATTACCAGATGGACATGTAAGTGGCAGATTTCTAAGGAATGGGTTTATGCAGGTGGAATGTGCAAAATGTGTGAGAAAAAGCCCAAGGACATGAGAAAGGATAGGGAGTATGGACATGATTGACCTAATCTGTCTTAATGTTGTTTGAACAGAACCAATTAGTTTAAACATATCTTTGTGACTAAACCCAGTACTCTGGATGAATGATTGTTGATTCAAGTTGAAGTAGCACTTAAGGTGGTTATACGGGACAAGGATGATGTCACAACCCTAGGGTTTGGCTAGGGTTGTGATAGGAATTTAGGAGAGATTTAGGGAAGAGAAAAACAGTAAGGAGGGAGGATAGAACTGAAACAGAAGAAATGAGGGGGGAGATTAGAAGAAATAGACGTGAGAGAGAGAGAATTAAGAGAGGAAATGAGAGTATTCAATATCAAAATCCCGATGTCTCCATCTGATTACAATAGCCCCTTATATAGGCATATCAAATTGCATCACCACCCCCATGCTTCTAACTAATTGCTACAATATCACCTAATAAGCCTATTACTACATTACCCCTTTATTTTATTCCTATTACAGCATTGACCCTCCTATACTCCTAGGTACATGACAATTCCCCCCGCCTAAAAATGTTTCTTGTCCCCAAGAAACTTATTATCGTTGAGCCACTTCACTTTCTCATCCAATGCCCACTTTCATTTTCTGTTTAATCTCTTTTTCCCACTTTCTCCTTCTAGGCTTCTTCTTCTTCGTGCTTGGGTACTCCTCAATTGAAACAAAAATGACAGTCACTGCAGTAGTGCTCATGTCCATCTCAACTAGAACACAACCAAAATCAATCACTCTCAATTGGTCAAAGAAAACAACTGAAATTTGGAGTCTAGAGGAAGAAATAGCTGTGTCCCTGATTTTTTTTGGTAGTTTATCACTGCCCCATACCAGTAAGCATGGAAAACTCATACCCATAGCTGCAGTTTTTGTATTTCCATTCATTCTACAGCCATGCTCTTCTGCAAAAATTTCAGCAACTACCTGGGAATGCAATAGTGAGGATTTGTTGACTTGCCTTAGATAGTCAGTCCAGGTCTGTCCTTGCACATGAGATCTAGGATCTGCTGCAACTTCAATCCTAGCTAATGCTTCCTTAGGGGCTGCCACATAGCCTCCACACTGATCTTCTTTCCCAAAATGATTTACAACCGCTCCTTTTCCCTCTTGTTTGCTGAAATTTTCCCTTATATGCACTTCTTTTTCAGCAATATCAGATGATGCCGCTACAATATGGCTTACTCCTCTTGGAATGGCAGCGATAATATCCTTGCATTGGGGTTTCCCAATTTCCTCCTCCACTCTGTTGATAGGCGAGTTTGAAGGCCTTATTCCTTCTTCCAAATTCTCAATCACTGCAGCTAAATTTATCACCAAGCCCCTCGATTCCTTGTTACCCCTAGCCATTTCTGTTTTCTGGTTGGTTGTCTCCATCATTTCTTCTTCTCTAAAGGAACCAATATGTTCCTTTAATCCTTCTTTGGACCACACACCTTGATCTAGACCCCCATAATTGTTGCTATTGCTGAAAATGCTGTCACATGGCTGGAAATCAGCAATTTTCATAACATCCCCTTCCTCTTTCATGGCTGATTCATCAGCTTCATGCCTCCTTGACTTCTCATTAGAACACTTGATTCCAAGGAACTCCTCCTTATTAAAACTTTCTCTATAATCATCAAAGTATTCAGCAGGGAAGTTGTAATGATACTTCTTAGTTAGTATCATTGCGAACTCTTGCAGCTGCTCACGTATCATAAGACCAAATTCCTTGCTTGCATCCTGTATTCCACTGCTTACTCCCTTGTCCAATGGGCTGATCTCCTTCTCAACCCCTTGCTCCCATGCTTGAGGCTTCTAGATAAGCTCCCCATGATGTCTGCCTTCAACTGAGAATGCAGCCTTCTTTTGCTGCCATAGAGACCCCATTTGTTTCCTATGTGCACTGCTTTGCCTCCAAATCCGATTCAATTCCGAGTAATTGAATCAACGATGGACCTCAATTAATTGGATCGGCTCTGGAAGTTCATCTGTTTCACTCCTCCTAAATGGATTGCCCCAGCTGCAGCTTCTTCAAAAATCTCCTATGACAGCTTCAAGGATAGTTGTCCATATTTGGAAATTTCGATCCTCTGCTATCCAAATTGCTTCGGAAATGATCTGTATATCAATCTGATCTAACACCGCCTCTACTTCAGCAACCTCTAGACAGCTTCCAAGCTCGCCTTCATTCACAACACGGTCGCATGCAGTGACCTAGATCCAATTGCTTTGGAACAATACAGCCACAGTCACATGCAGTGGCCGCACCTTCCTTCTCGCCTTGCTCAAGGATATGCGTCCAGTTCTTCCGAATCAATACCTCTAATCAGCCATTGAATTGCAGACTCCAGTTCGCCTCAATCAACCGCACCTGACCTCCTATCGCCTCAGACCCCGTCGGAATTGCCTTCCGATCACACGGCAACACACCATCGTGTTCCAGTCAGATACTTCACCTAACGAGATTGGAATCTCTTTCCGATCAATGTGAGCAGCACGTCGCCAAGCACCAATCAGATCCGCCTTCACACGCCTTCAACTCTAAGACAAGGCACAGCGGAATTCACAGTGCCAAGCTGCCACCCTGCTTCGCCTTCAGGATTTGATTCGTGAACAGCAACTGGTGGCTTCCTCTTCACACGTCTTCCAATCCGAGCCGACGTTGCTTCGCTCGGCTTCGGTTTCCAAATCCGAGTTCGCTTCGCTTGACTTCACCTTCCAGATCCGACTTCAATTCCGAATTCAATAGTCTTGACTCCACCACTTGCTGGACTTGCACCAGCGGAAGAGGACGAAGGCCAAGGATTGCTCGGAAGTTTGATATCTTGGCTCGCCTAGCAGCCCAATCACCGACCATATCTATGGCCGATCAAATTCGTTTACGTGATGAAGGCCGCCTTCCTTCTTGCTATCTACATGATCAAACACAGCAACCAGCCTACGTGTTCTTCTTCCGCTGCTCCTTTTCCATCACCTAATCACCATCCGCTTCAAGAAAATCGAAATTTGCAACCGTAAGACTGCCTCCACCACAAGCAGCGACTTGGATCCAGCCTCGTCTTTAGCTTGTTAATCACCTAAAGTCGCGCTACACTTCTTGTAATTGCGGCCTCTTCCGTCGGAACTGAATACTAACGATTTAATGGATTCATAGCCAAGGAAAGATTGGCTCTGATACCAATTGTCACAACCCTAGGGTTTGGCTAGGGTTGTGATAGGAATTTAGGAGAGATTTAGGGAAGAGAAAAACAGTAAGGAGGGAAGATAGAACTGAAACAGAAGAAATGAGGGGGGAGATTAGAAGAAATAGACGTGAGAGAGAGAGAATTAAGAGAGGAAATGAGAGTATTCAATATCAAAATCCCGATGTCTCCATCTGATTACAATAGCCCCTTATATAGGCATATCAAATTGCATAACCACCCCCATGCTTCTAACTAATTGCTACAATATCACCTAATAAGCCTATTACTACATTACCCCTTTATTTTATTCCTATTACAGCATTGACCCTCCTATACTCCTAGGTACATGACCGATGACTATAAACTTGTAGGGTTCTTGCATGAGTCCTACTTTCTAGCCTAGGTATCACTGATTGCTTTTGGATTTGAGTGGCATTGATATGAATAAATAACTCGTAAATTAGTGCCTGATTTAAGTGCTGCACATTTAGTCAGAATTTTTCTTCTTGGTTGTACCAGTTATTTTTTCATGTGTCCACTGCATTTTTATTTAATTTTACTTTCTTTGTGATAAATACGTTGCACGTTTGAAATTTTAGGATGACGTAGTGATTTTATGTATATTCTTGCAGACAGTCCTCAATTG